>CM035168.1:36847113-37530157 GCA_020205615.1 Panax quinquefolius | reverse complement strand
TTTTATCTTTTATGAAATCACCTATCATTAATCGGATCATTTTCTTGATTAGTATAACATATCGTAACACATAACACCGCTTATTGCATTGCAATTGAGACATTACCTAATCACATTGTCACATAGGTCCAACGGTTTTTGGAGCATAAACACATAACTAATCAAATTATCTAAGTCAAGATCAATTTCTAAAATATGTCGGTCTATCGACAGCTTTATCGGGTAATTATCGAGTCTAAGACTCTATCTCGAAGTTCAACATCTGTAAATATCAGTCATATTATGACTTATAATAATTTTAAAATATTTATTATAATTTATCATAAATTTTCAAACACCGAAATCATAATTAAATGATTTAAATATCAAACAATTCTATTATCATTAATATTTAATTAATATTAAACTATTAATGAAACCATTTCCAAAATATTAAAGTTATTTATAATAACTCAAAATATTTTTAAAACATATATATTACCCTTAAATGATTTTTAAAACATTTAAAAATCATTTTAAATAATCATCATTAATATTTAAATATTAATGTACCAATTATCCAAATATTAAAAGTCATTAATTATAACTTAAAATATTTTTAATTCATTTATATCCTTTTTAAATGATCTTTAAATTAATAAAACCATTTTTAAACTATTTATTTAATATAATTATTAAATAAATTTAATATCATTATATTAACTTAATATCATTAATATTAAATTATTAATGAAATTATCCTTTAAATATTAAAAGTTATATTTTATAACTTAAAATATCTTTAAACACTTTATTTTCATTTAAAATGATTTTTATAATATTAAAATCATTTTTAAACTAATTTATTTAATATAATTATTAAATAACTTTAATATCATTAATAATAATTAATTAATGAATTTAACCTTTAAATATTGAAAGTTATATTTTATAACTTAAAATATTTTAAATACCTTATTATTATTTAAAATGATTTTTCATAATATTAAATCATTTTCTCTAATTTATTTAATATACTAAATAAATAAATTAAATATAATTAATATTCAATTAATTATAAATATTAATGAAAAATAGCCTCAAATAATCAAAAAAATTATTTTTCATAATTTAAAATAATTTTAAAACCATTTTTAATAATTTTATAATTTATTTTCTAATTTTTAATCATTTTCTAAAAAGCGAAAATAAAATAAATAAGAAATCGTTATAAGCCTATAGCGACCACAAGTCTGTCGTCTTAGGTGTTCTTGAGCTCAAGAACAACCGCTCACTACCCGATTTTCAAGTCAGATTCTTGCGGTTTACTAAGATTATAATAGTGTGTGATGTGTTTCTGGGAAAGTTGTTGGTCAAATAATGTAGTACTAATGCACGACTACAAGATTCAACAACAAAAATGATCATAACACATAACACAAGAGAGATTTGAGCCCTCAAAGAAACTGTCAGACCTGTTCACTTTGGGCATCCACTACATGTTGATCGAGCATTGTTTTTGTGATCTATAAACTTCAGTATGTAGACAACATGTAACTAAAGAGTTCTATTACAAAACATTATCAAAACAACAACGGATCAAGATGCTATGGGTCGGTCAAAGCATGTCAGAAAAACATGTTCTTCCCATTTCTGGAAATTCTAGAAATGGTAAATCAGTTCCAGTTGGCTAGTTTGACCACCTAACCTGATCAATATACTAATGTTTTAAGGGATATAATGACCCAGATCTATAGTCCACATAACCAGCTACATAACGTACCAAACAACAACATTA
This sequence comes from Panax quinquefolius, assembly GCA_020205615.1. Classification (NCBI taxonomy): domain Eukaryota; kingdom Viridiplantae; phylum Streptophyta; class Magnoliopsida; order Apiales; family Araliaceae; genus Panax; species Panax quinquefolius. Next base: position 37,528,380 of record CM035168.1, on the reverse strand, counting down.
AACAACATCAAAATCTGTTAGATCCGGGCCTTGAAAAACATTGTCAGACGGAGTTTTTAACTTTCTGGGCTGCCCAGAATTTGGCCCATCAATCTTGGGTCAACGACAACATCGCTAATATCTACAAATCTAGAGATCAAATGACACTGATTCCACTTGGAGATTAAAGAACACATTACAGGCTACCAATAACAACTTGAAAATAACAAAAACATTTAACAACCAAAGATCTATAGTGTCCGACATTTCATTGTCAGGCACAAAAACAAAATTTTTCAGATTTTTGAAAATCATTAATTTGAATACTTAGATGTTATGGATCTGTAAGATACCAACCCAGATCATCTATAAACACTAAAACTAACATAATCTAATACTTAAACACAAGATCTAACAACAGATTATAGAACAGAAATCAAGGCTAGGGTATAAAACCTTACAATGGTACCTTACATAAAGGTACAGTCAATAATTGTTTTAGAAATTAAAATCTTTGGAAAATACTCAAGGAAACCTTCGTACATGGGAGGCCATGTGTCTAGGTTATGATAGATATCATATGTCCACAGAATTATCCTTAGTTGACCCAAAAGTCCCCAAAGAAAAACAAGAAGATTACTATCATCTTGTTTCCAATGGTGAGTCTTCTATTGACATATAATTATCTCCGTTGTCTCCAAGTGAAAATTATATTTCAAATAAACTCCAAGATTATATAGGTAGTGCTCGTAGATATACTAAGCAAGTGGATGTGCACAACCCTGTCTTATGATAACACGAAGTTGTCTGTCATTAGACATCTTGTATGATACTGGGAAAAATGCCCTTCCAAAGTTGGGTTCACCTCACCCTATTCGGTTCACCAAAATTAAATATCAAATGACGTATAGAATACGACACACTTATCTAAAGTTCTCAATAAAATTATTTCCATACTATTTAGGAAGAACCTCAATAGCTATAGACCACCGTTCTATTCCCCTGTTATCCCCGCTCGACTTGGCAACACTCTTATTACCTGAAAGGAATTGTGAAGCAAAAGGGTGAGCACAACTAGCTCAGTATAGAATATCATGACTAAAGATAATTAAATTATCAATAGTCTTCGTCAGTAATAAATCAGAGATTTAGAACATATGGTAGATGATAAAACTTTTCAACCATAGTTGCAGCGGAACGAGCAATCCATTAGAAGAGTCAAATAGACTATAAAGTCTATTATCTTCTCCACATTAAAAGTCCACCAACAATGTTTTATCCCTATAACATCAATCAACAGTTCCTTTTCACAATCATGTGAACAACTCATAATCATAACTGTGATTCTAAATTCCTCTTCGCACCCAGGATGAAGATAATTTTCATCACCTATCTTTACCTGAAACATCAAAAATCATGGTTATACCAAATCACAATTCTTGTTCATAATCATACTAATAAATTTATCTTTGCACTACGGCCAAAGATATTCATTAACACTTCATCTTTGCACTACAGGCCAAAGAAATACAACTGTATTTTAGAAGAGTCAAGTAGAGCATGATATCTACTATCTTCTACGAATTAAAAGTGTATAATCAATATTTTATCGCTGAGACTCAGCTTAATAAATAATCCACATCATCGAATCATCCCTGCACTAAGGCCAAGGATATTCATATAATCATCAATGGTCATGATTATACCGAATAATCCCTGGTCATAATCATACCAACAACTGTCCATCAATGAACTACAGGCCAATGAGGACTTTTACCACATCATTCATCACATTACGGTCATGATTATACCGAATAATCCCTGATCATAATCATACCAAGTCCATCTATGTACATAAGCCAAAGATACTCATCAATCAGTAGTTCATCTTTGCACGTAAACCAAAGATATACAACTGTAAAACAAATAATCAACAGTCCATCTTTGCACGTAAGCCAAAGTTATACAACTGTAAAACTCATAATCAACAGTCTATCTTTGCACGTAAGCCAAAGATGACTTTCATCATAATTTAAGTATGAGGATGATGACAATGATATAAGCATTAATCAAACGAAATCAAGGATAAATATTAAAGACTTTAAATTTATCCAGAGTTTAAAAATATCCAAATTGTCAACATGATACTGCTTTGTGGAGTAAAATTTAAGAATAATATTCATGTACCAAAAATAATTTGGACAGAAAAGAAATATATTTTTCGAGTAAATAGTACCCCGCAATAATACCCTATGAATAGTACTTCGAGAATAGTACCTCGTGAATAGTACCTCGATATGAAAAGTACCCCAAATACCCGAGTGAATAATATTTGGGTGAATAGTAATTTGGGTGAATAGTAATTTGGGTGAATAGTAATATATGAATAGTAACTCGTGAATAGTACTCTGACATGAAAAGTGCCCCGAATACCCGAGTGAATAATACTAGAGTGAATAGTAACCCATGAATAGTAACTCGTAAAAAAAATATCAAAGAAAATGATATTCCATGACGAGTACAAAAGAAATGATATCTCATACAGTATAATAGAATATACTTAAACCGCAAATGGATTTTCACCGCCATGCGGTAATCCACGTGAGATGATCATTTCCACAATTTAATTAAGAATGAATACAAAGGATCATTCACCATGCATGCGGTAATCCATATAGACAGGTTATTCCAATAGAATAATAAAGAATGGAATAACAGAAGAATTCACCATGCATGCGGTAGTCCACATAGACAAAGTTATTCCAACGTAATAATAAAGAATGGAATAATGTAAGAATTCACCATGCATGCGATGTAATCGCATGCATGCATTATTCTAACATAATAATAAATAATAGAACTAGGTCATGCGTAATCCGCACAGATAGGATATTCCAACAGAATGATAAAGAATGGAACCAGGTCATGCATAATCCGCATAGACAGGATATTCCAACAGAATAATAAAGAATGAAATAACAAAAGAATTTCATCATGTATACGGTTGTCTGCGTATAAAGGTTATTCCAACAGAATAATAAGGAATGGAATAACAATAGCTCTCTTCATTAATACAAAATAAATAAAACCCCTTACCATAATAATAATATCCCTTACCATAATAATAATATCCTTAACCATAATAATAATATCCCTTACATTAGAAGAAAACTGGATATTGGAATAGTGAGGTAGCAGACTTCTCTTCTCCTTTCTCTCTATAATTTCTCTGTATAATAATCGCTCTATAGCTTTAGTTAATTGGTGAGAAATGAAGGAAGAAAAAGCTTCTATTTATAGGAAAATATAGTTTCAATAATTGCACGTTTTGGGGCTCAAAATATTATAGAATAAGACCTTCCTCTTTTCTTTTATTTTTAATTTAGTCCTGCAAGTATTATCAAACTTGCACCGCCTCCCCTAATAGTAAATCATGTGAATCAATAGTAAATCATGTGAATCAATAGTTCTAGACATGTAAAAATACAAATTACAGTATAGTATCTCCATCTATACCTCCATTTTTAACTTAGTCATGCAACTATTATCAATCTTGCACCACCTTCCCTAATAGTACAAGAATGTGAATCAATAGTATACACATGTGAATAAATAGTTATAATCATGTGAATTAATAGCAATTAATTTCTCATTTATCCGATTAATTACCCGATTGATCAATATAACCTCCAGACATCAATTACTATCGAAATAAATGTCGATTTCCACTAATACTAATAATTCCCACACAATGGAACTATCAATTTCATATTTAATCAATACAAACTTATTCATCATTAATATTATAACTCACAATATTTAACAACCAGGTCGTTCCCAGGAAAGAGGGGGCTTTCAAATAAGGATTTCTCCTTATTGGCGCGTAATTAAGTGACCAAACCTCTCCTCGACAGAACTTCTAGACATTGTCAATATTGCAAATTATAATATGAATAACTTTGCCGTCTCAATTATTGATTTAATAAAAATATCATATTATGCAGATGATACTGTGACAATAATTGAATCAGTAATATGAGAGATATGATGCAACAACTACTGCAGCAATAATTGAGTATAACTGAGTGACTTCTCACGTAAGAATCAATAATCAATACCGTGTGATACTATACAACCACGCGTATTACTATACTTTTACTACCGGGTAGTTCAACAGTTTTAACGGTAACACTTTCGTCGTTATTTTTATAAAATGATAATTCTGTCATTTTTTAACTACGACAATACTAATCGCGATATTATTTTACAAGTGGAATGTTTTCCAGATTAATGCTGAGCGATCCATTGGATCTTGAACTTCTCTTCTCGGGTATCTATCAAAGATTTACTTTGATATATATTAAGGTGTATCAGATAACCATAAAGATTAAATCATACACCTCTGCAAGTACTTAGAGCCGACCAACTCCTTGTACCCTATATTATGCATAATACTTAATCGCACGCAAAGGCCGAATATAAGACCAATAAAATGTTCCCTTTATATAAAAGGTTGTTCTTCTCAGTCTTAGAATCAAGATTTTGATTTAAGAATGAAATACTGTGATTTCAATTTCTAATTACTTCTCGATCTAGCCGAAATAATTGGCATCGATCTGTCAATAATAATTGAATTCTCTTCTCGAATCTATCAAGTTTTACAAATCACTACAAGAAAAAGGTTTATCAGCGACCGCACACGGTCGCAGATAACTATCAGCGACCGACTGCAGTTGTTGATAGTCGTCGCATAAAATCTGGTTGTTGGGATGCACATTAGTGACCCCCTATTAGCTTAATCGATCTATCTCGGATCGATATGAAGCGACCAAAATGATAAATTGATTAAGCTAAGTCGAGTCAAGATGGTCGAGAGCCAAAGGCGGCGTGGTCCACGTGGCAATGATCGCTATCGGCACCATATGCGGTCGCTAATACCCTCAAATGTTTAGCCATCGCTAATAAATATCAGCGACCGCATGCGGTCGCTGATCTGGAAAAATGAGAACCAGATTTTTGCTGTTTTACAGAATTCCCAAAAACCTATACCTATTTTGTACATGCTTTATCCCAACACACATACACAACAAGATAAACAGCATGCACAACAATATAAACATCCATCGTCCACCGACACATACACCAAACTAGTATATAAACTATATAAACCTTTAAAAACCAATATGAACTGAATAAATATAAACAAATCTAATATTGTTTAAGTAACATACAGAAAACCAATATGAATTGAATAAATATATAAGTACAAGCTTATCAAATAACTATAAAACTGATCTAAAGCAGGTACGTCAAGCATCACCGCCTCCTTGATCACCCTGTAATTAACAAAATAATAAAATAAGCTACAAATATAGTAACTATGTTGATACTGGTATATATTACAACAATATATACAACAAATTGATTTTATACCTCATTGCCATCCCCATGTTGTCCTGCTGCTGCTTCCGCTACTACTTCAGCTAACTCCTCAGGACTCAGAGCCCCCAGATTCCCGCCTAGTATCTTTAGAAGATCTCGATCTCGACATATAGCTCTCACACAGTCAACCGGAGTATGAAAAGCTGGATGGCTCGATGACTGTGAAGACTGGGTAGAAGAGCAGCCTAAGCCACTGAAGGATGGGCGTCGTCATTGTCCTTGACCTTTAATGTAGTTCTTCTTCACAACAGACACCCTCTCCCACAACTCTTGATCAATAGGCGGACGTGGAGTGCCTTCAGGATAGCGCTCATTCAATAAACTCTTATAAGTATCCTGTCATCATGTTAACAATTAAATAATTAAAAATAAATTCTGTAAGCATTGATAAACAAGATCAAGTTGTTAAAACTTATTACCGCTATCTGGATAGCATCAGGAAGACCATCACGAGTGGCCACGTACACATCCAGCCAATGGATAGGCTGACCTTGAGACTGAGACTCCTATACAAAAAATAGCACAATATTACTAAGTAAAAATGTGATATATTGTAAACATATTAAAACTTGTAAATACGTACCCTGGCAGTGAAACGCTGTAACTGTGAAATACTGCCGCCCTTGTATGTTCCTTTAGCCTTTTCGCCATCGGGTACACCCAAGGATCACATTGGTGGCGGCGATCTTTTCGTCTTTTTCACCCCCAAATTCTCTCACTCTCCATTGGCACACATCTCAAATTTATATGGACTGGGTGCACCACCAGGGGCTATGCTCGTGCATGTAATCCTCTCCCTGGCCTGGATGGTCGATCTCGGCATTGTGAAGGGCTTTTTGTCTTTCTTTGTTCAAATTATCCTTGGTACGGACGGTGCACTTCTGCCAGAATAATGTCTGAATCACTGAAGCCTGCGCGTCCTCCCATCTATACCTTTTCTACAAATAAAACAACAACAATAACATTACTAAACAATTATTCTTAATTAGAATATTATATTATCTGTCATAATTAAAAAAACATACCTGGAATTCAGCCCAAACAACATCCTTGTGGGCGATAGGTGTGCTCGCCCACGTAATCACAGGTGTAGGCCAATTCTGTAAACACAACTGTGATATGCACTTGACGATCTTATTATCTGAAAAATCACTATAGTATACAACAATTTACATCAATGATAAGTAGATATATTAAAGCAATTTACATTTAAAATGAAATCTAAAATGCTTATATATAAATGATGCGGGACGTACGTGCTATTCGGAGGAGGGCGAATCTGAATAAGAATATGATCATCCGAATTAGTAGGGGCCTTGGACACATGATTAGGTCCCCTACCCAAGCTGCGCTTTTTCTGCACTGCTTCAGAAGCCATCTGTATATTACAAATTTCAAGATGTATATATGAGTTATATTTGATTACATGTATATATGAATATATAAAATGACAATAATCATGACAGTGATATAAACATGTATATATATGAATATAAAATGACAATAAACAAAAATTGCATTTAAATAGTTAAGTACATAAACATGACAATGATATAAAAAATATGTAATGCTAAACATACATTTCATTTGTTCAAGTGTCAATGTCTGATTAAGAATCATCTTGTATACGTGTTGCAGATTCATATCTATCATCTGCTTTAGATTCAGTGTTAGATTCAGTCAATAACTCTTCCTCCTCAGTATCAATGTCATCTGACACAAGTATTGACTCAGGAGCTAATTCATGTGGTTCATCTCCAACATCTAACTGGATTACTACATTGTTGTCCTCCATATTTATTATAGTTTGACTATGAAGCATCTGCTCTTGGTAAATCTCCCCATCAACTACTTCTACACGACTACGCGCGGGAGTAGGAATTACAACTTGCCAATTTGTAGGCAGTCTATCCCTTTTTCTAACAGGACTAGGAGTGTAGTATACTTGTACTGTTTGAGTTGGTAAAATAAACGGTTCGTTGGAGTACGTAGACCTATGGAGGTCAATATCGACGATTCCATGTCTGTCAACACATATCCCTTTTTTTGAATCAAACTAACGACACTTGAACAAGTGAATATGACCCCCATACATGCCCTTGTAGGACAACTCTATGATTTCCTCCAACTCCCCATAAAAGGCACGACCAAGCTAATTGTAACAATCTCCTTGGACACACACTCCAGAGTTCGTTGTTCTTTTACCGCGCCTATATGCCTTTGTATGAAATTCACAACCATTTATTTTGTAACCATCACGGTACGACTTGGTCCTTGTCTGGTCCCATAGCTAGGACTTGTACATTAGGCTGGAATCGTTGATCCTCAATCAAAGCTTTATAAAACTCCATCTTATTAAATGAAGTCATAGTTAAGATGGAGTATATATATATATATATATATATATATATATATATATATATGTCGTGCTTAATAAATTGAACTTACTTTGTCCTTTAGCCAAAGTGCAAATTTTTTATCACGTTTGATTTGAATATCTTTATCAGTTATGCCGGGATGCTTCACTTTTAACTCGTTATCGTACAATCTATACCATGTTATAAACATTAACATATTGGAATAAATTTTTAACTTAAAAGATAAATTATCAAGTTTACATGTGTACCTCACAAATTCTTCAATCTCCTCGCAATTGAGAAGAATGTAAGTATGTGTAACATGTAATTCTTGCTCAGAGAGGAATATGAGCTTCCCTTTTCCATAAGCGCGGCCCGATAGACCAAATACAGAGAGCTGACCATTTAGTTCAACATTTCCCCCATCATCATGTCTCGATACTTGATTGGCCTTTGTCAAGACTTCGTCTGGAAAATAGTCTGAGACAAACGTAGATATCTCATCGAAATTGTATGCCTCACATATCGAACCCTCGACGTAAGCTTTATTCTTCACCTTCCTCTTAAGGTTCCCCATCACCCTCTCGAAAGGGTACATCCATCTATATTGAACTGGACCCCCAACACGATCTTCATAGGGAAGATGGATTTGCAAATGCTCCATGGAAACAAAAAAACCAGGTGGAAATATTTTTTCCAGTTTACACGTGATCTCTATGATGTTCTTCTCAAGTATAGATATGTCCTTCTCATTTAATGATTTTGAACATAAGTCTTCGAAGAAACAACTAAGATCCATCAAAGCATCCCATATTGGTTTATCAAGCAAATTCCGACATGCTATAGGCATGAGTCTCTCCATGAACACATGACAGTCATGACTCTTCATCCCATGCAGTTTCGCACCAGTAACACACCTTGCAATGTTTAACGCATATCCATCTGGTAGTTTCAGAGACTTAACCCATGTTCACACATCTTCAACTTGCTTTTTGGACAATGTGTACCTTGCATGCGGTTTGACAATCTTACCATTAGGAGATTTATAAAGTTCTTATCCAGGACGCTTACAAATATCTTTCATGTCTAAATGTGCCTTATCGTTATCTTTTGTCTTCCCCGTAACATTCATCACAGTGTTAAACACATTGTCAAACACATTCTTCTCAATATGCATCACATCTAGATTATGATGAATCAAATTTGTAGACCAGTAAGGCAGTTCCCAAAAGTTGCTTCTCCGAACCCAGTTATGAGATTCGCCAAACCCATTGATTATGTTTGTGGCATCAATCTTACCAAATGGGATAACCGGAAATCTCATCACACGATCTCGCATCTCCATTCCCGACAATCGAGGTGCAGGCATATCATTATCTACTTTCCCTTTCCTGAAGTGTTCTCTATTTCTTCGAAACGGGTGATCTACCGGCAACAACCAATGATGGCAGTCAAACCAGCAAGGCTTTCGACCTTTTCATAGATTAAACGATTTTGTATGCTCCATACAATATGGATAAGCCAACTTCCCCTGTGTACTCTCTCCAGCTAACATACCATAAGCTGGGAAGTCACTTATAGTCCACATAACCGCTGCCCTAAGGTTGAAATTTATTTTTGTTGCAACATCCCAAGTCTTTACTCTATCCTCCCACAATACCTTCAACTCGTCTATAAGAGGTCTCAAGTAAACATCTAAGTTCTTTCCAGTACTCTTAGGACCAAGAACCACGAGTGAAAGAATCAAGTATGGCTGTTTCATACCCATCCAAGGAGGCAAGTTATACGGAGTAACAATCATAGGCCGACATGAGTATGGAATAGCTGAGTGGCCAAACGGATTGAAACCATTGGTGGACAATCCAAGCCTCACATTTCTAGGTTCTAATGCAAACCCAGGATGTGTTAAGTTGAAATCTTTCCAAGCCTGCCCATCTGTGGGATGATTTATTTCTCCATCTTTAGCTGGAGATTTTGTATGCCAACTCATATGTTCAGCTATTCTTGAAGACATGTACAATCTTTTTAGCCGATGTGTTATTGGAAAATACCTTAAAATTTTAAACGGTATACTTGATTTTTTTGTAGTCACACCCTCTTTATTAGGCCTAAACCGATCATGATCGCAAACGCGCGCACCTTATCATCTGCTCATTTTCCTTATAAAACAACATGCAATCGTTGGGACATGCATCGATCTTTTGGTATCCAAGACCCAACTTCTTCACCATTTTCTTACAAAAGTAGTAGTTACTAGGTAATTTCTCACCGTCAGGCAACATACTCTTAATGGCCTTCAAGAGCGACTCAAAACACTCATGGCTCATGTTGTGATCATTTTGATGTTAAGTAATGTCGCCATCGCAGACAATGTAGTGTGTTTGGTGTAACTATGCCACAATGGCTCGCTACCCTCGTCTAACAACTTAAAGAAGTCTTTGGCATCAGAATTCATAGGTTGCTCTCTGCCTTGTTCCCAATCAATATCTGGCCCTGTAATATCATGAACCATTTCATTCATACAATGAGTACTACTGCCCGAATTGTGTACTTCTGTGATGCCACCATCTCTTCTCTACCCATGTGCCCACCAACATTCTTCGTAATTTTTCATGAACCCAGAAACAAGTAAATGATAGTTTACCACGTCTCTGTCCATATAATTTACATTCTTACACTTCAAACATGGACATCGTATCTGCGACTGACCATTCATACATTCTGGGTGACTATACGCATACTCCAAAAACACTTGGCAACAAGCTCTAAATTTAGCTGTAGCACCTATCTGGGCACTTGACTTTCGTCTTGCCATCCAACTACGGTCTAAATAGAGGTCCATGATTCCACGGTACCTACTACAGACAACATTATAAATGTTAACATATGACTTGAGCATACTTGTAACCATATGACTTGAGCATACTTATAAGCATATGATTAACATTTAAGCATACTTATAAGCATATGACTTGAGCATACTTGTAACCATATGACTTGAGTATACTTGTAAGTATATGATTAACATTTAAGCATACTTGATGTTAACGAATGACTGCAAATTAAAGCAGTATGAGAAACTTTAAATGTTATTAAATTTAGTATGAGAAACTAAGTAAATATTACTTATTTTAATAGTTATATTATATCATGCTATTTTATTTTAATTTCTTTTAAATATGTTTTTATTGTTTATCGTAAGTGAATACGTAAGGTATTTCATTCAAGCTAGCATGAATGACAAGTTTTGATATCAGAGTTAAAGTATCTCATTTATATACGTTTTGACATCCTTTTCACCTTTTCATCCTTATCAGGTAAGTGAACTACTCATTTTAGGTTGTCTCTGTTTCTCAAATTATAACCATGTTGTAGTTATGTATAGTTCAGGAAATTGGTCGTGATAATATAAACAAACAAAATAATAGAACTATATGTATATATACAATAATCTCATATCAGCAATCCTTGTTCACAGCTAGTTCTTACGTTTTAAGTGCTTTTCAGGAATGCTATTCTTACGTTTCACAACTATATGTATTTGGTTGTTACATATACAACTATTTTTGGGAGATTAGTTTTGCTTAGTTTTATTGGTTCTATTCTACTCGTACAAAGGAATTCAGATGCATTGAAGTGTTTCTTCTTAAGAAAACTACCACCATCTAAGGCTTCACGCCAAGAGTTGAAGAGTCCACAAAAGTAGTGACATGATATAATACGTAAGGTATTTCATGTATTAAGTCTGATTGTTTATCATAAGGGTAAAAATTTAGTTTCCAATTTGCTTGGTAAGTCATATCAACAAGTGGTTTACTCAAACTTAGTTCATTTCTAAGTTATGCCAAATTAGTCCTCTTGTAGTATTAGTAACTCTGTAAGGTACTAACAACTTAAATTTGGCTTAACACCTGACGTTCTATGTTCTTTATATATATAATTCCAGTGAACTAGAGAAATTACTAGTGTCTCTCGTGTTTCGGGGTAATCACAACTTGCTCGGAAAACTTATAGTTCTCATAATACTTTGTAGTTTTATTTTTGTGTACTAAAGTATTAAATATTCTTGTTTTTCTTTCATAATGCCAAAACAGTCCCTTCGTCGTCTATTTACACCGGCAGTCAAGCTTGGCTTGGCCCCATAAGGCTTGGCTAACCTTGGCGTATACAACAATTGGCCTGCTGACAAACATAGCCTACTAATGACCCTTATCTTTTCCAAATTTTAGTTTGATAGCTTAATTTTATAATTTGTTAATTCATTATAGTTCCTACATATCCATTCATTTACCTTGAATCATGAATGTGATGTAGATCCTATATACTTGCTTATTTAGAAAATTTTAAACCAAACTTATGATTAGATTTTCAAACCACATTATGAAATCAAAATTATTCACGTCAACCGCTCTAGCAATCTTTACAATCGACTGCTACTACAAAATGGGCAGCAGCCCTGCCTTCCCTTTATTACCGTGTATCACAGGCAGTTTAAGTATGTAAACTGAACGCCCAAGGGAAGCCCCAACTTTTTGCCAATGATGAACATAACAGACTTTCCAAATTCAATGAACAATTCATTATATCTTAATGAACAGGAAATTACTTTCCAAATTTATATAGTTTCCTTACCACACATTTGATATTAAACTAAGACTAAAGTGCTGCAAAATATTAACAATACAATTCAAGAACCCTAACATCTCTCTATGTTAAAAGCAACATATATATAAACAAATTCTCCCATCACATAAGAGCTGGACCGCAAAAATCTCAAATCAGACAAAATAAGAATCACAAGAATTATTTAAAGAGCACAAATCAACAAAATAATTACAGATTTTTTCCAAAAGAAGAAAAAACCAGATTAATTGACATATATAAGCCATGGCATTTTTCTGAAGCAAAATATATAGTTATTATAGTTATAATGGAAGAATAGTATCATAGTACCTGTGCGGTGGTGGTTTGGGCAGCAGTGGGGCGGCGTGGCAGCAGTGGCGTCCCTCTTCCCCTTCTTCTATTCTCCCCCTTCTCCCTCTTCTTTCTATTCTTCTCTTCCCTCTTTTTTTCTTCGCACGTGTTTGTGTCGGCGAATGGTAAACCGGTAACATTAAGTTTGATCAGTGACCGACATCAGCGACCGCATGCGGTCGCTAATTTTTAATGATGTGGAAGTATCAGCGACCGAGTGCGGTCGTTGATGGTGAGTGGTCGTAAACAGCTAGCGCGCCAACATTTCCTGCCAATTTTTTTGGAGGTAAAATTGAACCAGCGACCGATTAGCGACCGGGTTCGGTCGCTAACATAATTTAGCGACCATATGCAAGGGCGATCGCTACTGTCGGTCGCTACTAATCCTATCTGCGATCAGAAGTGCGGTCGCTGAAATGTTTGATCGCTGTTAGAGCATTTTCTTGTAGTGAATGTTCGTCTAGCCAGAATAATTAGCTAAGACATTTCTCAATATAATTTAACAATAAACATGAATTATCTGTACTGTCAATTCTAGCTTCTACGGATATGAACTTCTCTTCTCGGGTATCTATCAAAGATTTATCCATTGGATCTTGAACTTTTCTTCTCGGGTATCTATCAAAGATTTACTTTGATATATACTCAGGTGTATCAGATAACCATAAAGATTAAATCATACACCTCTGCAAGTACTTAGAGCCAGCCAACTCCTTGTATCCTATATTATGCATAATACTTAATCGCGCACAAAGGCCGAATATACGACCAATAAAATGTTCCCTTTATATAAAAGGTTGTTCTTCTCAATCTCAGAATCAATATTTTGATTTAACAATGAAATACTGTGATTTCAATTTCTAATTACTTCTCGATCTGGCCGAAATAATTGGCATTGATCTGTCAATAATAATTGAATTCTCTTCTCGAATCTATCAAGTTCTACAAATGTTCGTCTAGCCAGAATAATTAGCTAAGACATTTCTCAACATAATTTGACAATAAATAGGAATTATCTGTACTGTCTATTCTAGGTTCTACGGATATGCATATCCAACAACAGTTATTCTACGAATGTATATTTTCTGAATCAGTAATTCAATTTGAATTATTAAACATGCACTAACTGTGAATAATCAACAATAAATTCTTGGACGTAGTATAATTAACAATAATTAACCACTATATTATTTAAAAAGTATTAACTCAAGGTTGAGTTAGAAAAATTTGCCTCTTCCGCTGATTACAGCTACACAAAATACTTATCTACGTTTGAAAGACCTATAATCACAATATCTGTCTCACAATTAGCACAATAATTCACAACACGCATCATTGTATTCTACAGTCAAACTTCTCCTAGGCACATTACCACATAGCCACATCAGTGTTTTTAACCTATATAAACACTTATTAAATCTAACTATTTCGTTCTGGTTGGACTTTGGTCTATTCTCAGTGTTCTGGTCACCCTATCCGATAATTAGCACAGTTATTGTCAATTACACTTGGTCGCTAAGCTTCAATATTATATTAATAAGTCAATTATCTTTTATAATATTTTTCGGAAGCTTTTAATAATTTATAACCAATTATTATAATTTATAATAATTTTTCAAACACCGGAATCATTTTTAAATGATTTAAATACTAATTAATTCCATCATCATTAATATTTAATAATATTAAAATATTAATGACACATTTTATCAAAATATTAAAGTTATTATTAATAACTTAAAATATTTTTAAATCATCACCATTAATATTTAAATATTAATGAAATTATCATCCAAATATTAAAAGTCATTAATTATAACTTAAAATATTTTTAAATCATTTTTCTCATCTTTAAATGATTTTTAAATTAATAAATCATTTTAATTCATTTATTTAATATAATAATTAAATAAATCTAATATCATTAATATTAATTTATTAATGAAAATTCTCCAAAAATATTAAAAGTTACATTTTATAACTCAAAATATTTTTAAACACTTTATTCTTATTTAAAATGATTTTTTTTTCATAATATTAAATCATTTTTCTCTAATTTATTTAATATACTAATTAAATAAATTAAATATCATTTTATTCAAATAATTAATATTATTAATGAAAAATATTCCAAATTCTCAAAAATTATTTTTCATAATTTAAAATAATTTTTAAAACCATTTTTAGTCATTTTTATAATTTATTTCTATTTTTTATTAATTTCCAGAAATCAGAAATTAAAAAAAAAATCAAAAACCATCGCTATAGCCCTTTAGCGACAATAACCGTCGCTGTTGGTGTTCTTGAGCCTCAAGAACACTGACAGGCCGGTTACCAACATACTATGTTTGACCAGCTTTAATTTATATTCTGATCATGTTCTGGGCTCACTTAAGCTTTGATATTGTAGTACGTATGTAGTATTACAGTTATCAATCCTTAACATGGTCTTACAATATCTCAAATACAAGATCTGAAGCCACAAAGTAGCTGTCAGAACAAGTTATGGTTTTTCTGGGCAACCCAGAAACCCAGCAGTTTCGAGGGTCTGCTTTTGAGCTCAATTAATTCTATATTCTGGTCTTCAAATCAGTTATGTTATGGTCCAACTCTGTAGTACTAGTGTCAAGGTACATTACTATAACAACAAATCAGTTTAGCAACAACAGATCCACAAGATACGACTCGGTCAAACCCTGTCAGAGGGCTGTTCATCCTGTTTTCTGGAAATTCCAGAAAATAGCTATCATGGTCTAGTAGGATACTTTGACCACTTGCTACATTCGATTTGTTTACTTTTTAAGAGATCTAAAGGCACGATTCTAGGGTCCACATATCAGGCTATAACTTGATTACAAATACAACATCAAACAACATAACATCTGTCAGATCCGTGCCTTGAAAAAAATTGTCAGATGTTGTATTACAATTTTTGGGTTACCCAGATTTGGCCCGGTCATGCCCGGTCAACGGGTTTTGACCGTTAATAACTACAAATCTAGCCATTTAATGGCTGCAAATCCACTTCCAGATCAAAGACAACATGTTAGGCTACAAATATAAAGCTTAAAACAACTCAAAACATAAACACATAAAGATCTAAGGCAACTGACATTTGCTTGTCAGAGCATTTTTAGACTTAAGAATAGTTTTTGAAAAACTTTATTTTAAGGCACTTTGATGCTATGGATTAATGATAGATCATCATAGATCTTAATAAAACATCCATTAGCAAGATTCTAAACACATAAACGCCAATATTTTCTTAGCATGAAGGATCAAAAATTAAAATAGGTTTATACCTTCTAGCTTTAAATTATTGATCTTTATCTTCCTAACTGATCTTGATTGATCAAAGGGCTGTTTTTAGGACTGAGATACTTAGCAAATTCGGAGGGTTTGAGAGAAAATGAGTTGTTGAGAGCTTGTGTACCAAATGACTAAGTTTAGAATACTTTCTCTTTCTTAATCTCTTACAATGTGATACAATGTATCTATAATGGCTAAGTGTTAATGTTGGATCAGATATGGCTGAGATTTGAGTCAAAATGTCAACAATAGTTGGTCACCAACTAAAGGTGTTGACAAATATTACAAGTTACATATTTTAAAAAAAAAATCCAAAAAGGGCATTTTGGTCTTTTTCCTTCCAATTTTAATGACATACATGGAATTTACCAAACCCTTAGGGTTTAACCCTAAGGTTCTAACCCTTAGGTTTTTACAATCTTAGTTTCTAAAATTTCCAAATTAGGGTTTTAATTAGAAAAATTAAAATTTCTAAATTATAATTAGGGTTTCCTAATTAAATTAGGGTTTCCTAATCATATTAACGTTTAATAAACATAGTAGGCTTGCCAATTAGGATTAGGGTTTCCTAATTAGGGTTTTAGGATTCCTGAATATGAAATTAGGGTTTCCTGGCTTTTGATTAGGGTTTTTAACTGTGCGTTAGGGTTTTTAATCTTGAGATTAGGGTTTCTAATATCTTATTAGGGTTTATTAATTTTAAACCTTATCCGATCAATCATTAATCAAAATTTCTATACAGTACAAACACGTATTCATCGATACAATTATTTTAATTGAATTTTCTATCGAATCCCTTTCCAAAAATTAGGGTTAGGGTTTCTAAAGCTGTTAAGCATAACTCTACTCTCATTTTCTCAGTCAATACACAATTTAACCAATTCTCAAGACTCATATCACAGATACACAGTACAATATTAACAGTCAATATTAAATAAAAAAAAAATTATTCGTAAAATTTGTATTATTCGAAATCCTGGGTTATCACATTCACCCCTCCTTAAAAGGATTCCGTCCTCGGAATCACAGCTTTCTTATTCTCTACAATCTTTTAAAGTTGTATCTTCAATTCATTTTTATTAACACAATATTAATTTGTGTTTCAAATTCTAAACTGTGACTTGAATCTATAAAAGAAAATAGTTTACATAAATATCTGACTCATATTACTCATGTAATTTAAGTGTTAAGCAAAATCGTTACCTGTTGCCACCTCCTGAGTAGCCACTGCATCCTACGTCGTCAACTTGAATGTGCGGGCAGTTGATCTTTCTGGCTGTGCAGGTCCTCAAATTGCCAAGGTTCCACCACCGGGTCGCTTGTTGACACTTTCCTTCTCCGCATTCTTCTTCAGACAGTTCCGGACCAGATGATCTGTCGATCCACATGCATAACAACCTTGTATCTTCTTCAGACTGGGGCAATTGGGTGACATGTGCCCCTCTTGCCCATAGTTATAGCAGACTACTTTCTTCTTCAGACAAACTCCTGGATGATTCTTTCCATAGTTCGCACAAGGCTCTCCTCCTTTCTTATTCCCTTCTGTCTTACTACCCGATTGGGTATTCTCACTCCACTTCCTTTTGTTTGGGTTACTACCACCACTGCTTCCTCCATCACTTATCTTCTTCTTTTTCTCCTGATGAAATCGAGATGCAGCTTCGCTCCTTCCTTCAGTAATTAACGTTTTCTCCAACAAAGTCGCGAACGTATTGATCTGCAACACTACTACCTTATTGAATATCTCTGGTTTCAGTCCGTTCTCAAATCTTCTTGCTTTTTTTGCTTCTGTGTCCACCTGATGAGGTGCAAATCTTGCTAATTCGTTGAATTTAGCCGCATACTCAAAAACTGACATGTTCTCCTACTTTAGTTCTAAGAACTTAACTTCCATTCGAGCTTGCATACTCGGTGAGAAGTAGTTCTCAAAGAACAACTCCTTGAATCTGGTCCAAGTTACTATAGTTGTTCCAGCTCTCACCTGATTAGTCTCCCACCAATAAAATTAGCTTCTCCCTTCATTAAGTATGTTGCAAAACCCGTCTTTTACTCTTCCGCCACCCTTGCAATAATGAATGCTTTATCCATCTCCTTCACCCAAGTTTGGGCTTCAATCGGATCCGTGGTCTCCTTGAATTCGCGTGGTCTTACCGCTTTAAAGTCTTTGAAGTTAGCCAATCTGTCGGCTGGCTGATTCCTCGCTCTTCCTCTTGCAGTTGGAGCTCTATTTTCCATAGCTTGGGCTAGCATGTCTACGAAATTTTGTATTGGGTCCGCTTGACCTCCTTCGTTATTCACTGATTGTTCTTCTCGTTGGTTTCGATTTTGTCGTCTAGGTGGCATGATCTAATTTAAATAAAAATCTTATATTAATTCTCTTTCTTTGCACAGATTCTTAACACAATAAGAATTCACACATAGTTCTCATATAATCACATATTTATTCAAATAGCACATAGTACATTTAGTACTTAACACATATTACTATCCCCTTTTAAAATAATTTTAGGATTAACATACACAACTTTACACAATAAGTTGCACTTCTCCAACTTTAAACAAAAAGTTGACCTTTTCCATTTTCACATCACTATTTTCAGTTCATCAAACTTACCACACTTATGTGTTCAGTAACTTGCCATAATTATATGAGTGTATGAACTTATCCTAGTAAGACTTTTGGCGTCCATTCGCTGAGGGGTTCAAAACATTTCATATAATTATAAGTCATAAACTTACCATAAGTATGAGTTTTAAGAACTCACCAATTAATTTTAATCTTATATTTATATAGAAAATAAAGATTTCATTCATACCAACATATATATTTACATATGTTTGCTCATCGTTCTCGATATTACAACTTTTAATATCATAATCTTCTACCAAAAGATACAAACGCTCAAACTTAAGCTATCTACCGTCCACTCCCTTCACTAGTCTTCTTCTTGTTGGGACACTTGTTGAATCTGTGACCCGTTCTCCCACATAAAAAACACTTTCTCATGTTTGGCTTAGGACAATGTAGAGAAATATGTCCTTACTGCTTATAATTGAAGCACACGTTCTTCCACATCATGCATTCTCCCACATGAGTCTTTCCACACTTGCTACAGACTTGCCTCTTCTTCGGGTTTGAATTTTCAGAATTATTGCTGTCGTTGTCCCTCTTTCTCTTATTCTTGCCCTTCTTGTTGGTTCCTTCAGACAATCCACCACCTTCAGTCTTCATTCTCTCCACCTGCGCTTTCAGCTCGTTCCGTTCTTCAGTCATTTCGCGTAACGCTCGCTCTGTCTTCTATAACTTCTCTAAGAGAAATACTTTACTCCAGAGTTCCTGGACTTCTACAGATAGCTGATCTTGTTCTCTAACTTTGATCTTATTCTTTAACTCCACCTTAGCTTCTTCAGACTCTGCCTCCTCATCACCACTTAGATACATCTCGGGATAATCATTATGATCACTCCCGAGATTGATCATAGGTTCATCTTTTCCCACCTCTTCAACTAATTCGCTCTGTGCTGGTACCTCGGCTACTGGCACTGGTGCGACAGCCGCTGACATCTTCGTACTCATCTTATCTTCTCCTGACATCCTACAATCAGTTTAAACAACTTGATTAGTACTTCTCCAGTACAAACTTCTCACACTATGTGTACACATGTCTCACTATCGATACGCTTCAGCAATCCCTCACTAACCTACAAAATACACTATGAGTATTCTCTATCTCGCTCATGGTTATAATCCTAGGATTTTTCCCACCCCACTTAAGGTTTATAACCTACAGCTTTGATACCAACCTGTAACACCCCGAAATCCGAATTACCTGACCCCCAAGTTTGGTGTTCACGATCCACAATATAATAACATCTAACTACCCATTTATATAGAAATAGTAATACATATCATATTAACATATATTGTTAATACATAAGTCCTAGGTCCGCTAACCTTAACATTACAAACATACCCTTTAGATATACAAAAAGGGTTTACAATACAACATAATCATAATAATGTTAATTATATTAGTTTATCACTACGCCTTTTCCTTTGTTCTTCTTCACAGCACCTTCTGCAACTTCATCCCTAGATGAAAAGTTTTATATATAGCAAGAGTGAGCAATAAGTTTGCCCCGCAAGTTAAGTCATACAATAAATGTATAAGAATCAATAACAAGTCTTCTCGCCTTCTATGCAACAATAATCTGATAATGAAAGAGTACAACGCTTTCAAGGTTCTCTACGATATTCAAATGAATAATCAAGAATTAATTCTACGAAATAGCAAAGTGGAATGTTTTCCAGATTAATGCTGAGCGATCCATTGGATCTTGAACTTCTCTTCTCGGGTATCTATCAAAGATTTACTTTGATATATACTCAGGTGTATCAGATAACCATAAAGATTAAATCATACACCTCTGCAAGTACTTAGAGCCGACCAACTCCTTGTACCCTATATTATGCATAATACTTAATCGCACGCAAAGGCCGAATATATGACCAATAAAATGTTCCCTTTATGTAAAAGGTTGTTCTTCTCAGTCTCAGAATCAAGATTTTGATTTAACAACGAAATACTGTGATTTCAATTTCTAATTACTTCTCGATCTAGCCGAAATAATTGGCATCGATTTGTCAATAATAATTGAATTCTCTTCTCGAATCTATCAAGTTCTACAAATGTTCGTCTAGCCAGAATAATTAGCTAAGACATTTCTCAACATAATTTGACAATAAATAGGAATTATCTGTACTGTCAATTCTAGGTTTTGCGGATATGAATATCCAACAACAGTTATTCTATGAATGTATATTTTCTGAATCAGTAATTCAATTTGAATTATTAAACATGCACTAACTGCGAATAATCAACAATAAATTCTTGGACGTAGTATAATTAACAATAATTAACCACTATATTATTTAAAAAGTATTAACTCAAGGTTGAGTTAGGAAATTTGCCTCTTTCGCTGATTACAGCTACACAAAATACTTATCTGCGTTTGAAAGACCTATAATCACAATATCGGTCTCACAATTAGCACAATAATTCACAACACGCATCATTGTATTCTACAGTCAAACTTCTCCTAGGCACATTACCACATAGCCGTATTAGTGTTTATAACCTATATAAACACTTATTAAATCTAACTATTTCGTTCTGGTTGGACTTTGGTCTATTCTCAGTGTTTTGGTCACCCTATCCGATAATTAGCACAGTTATTGTCAATTACACTTGGTCTCTAAGCTTCAATATTATATTAGATAAGTCAATTATCTTTTATAATATTTTTTGGAAGCTTTTAATAATTTATAACCAATTATTATAATTTATAATAATTTTTCAAACAAGGAATCATTTTTAAATGATTTAAATACTAATTAATTCCATCATCATTAATATTTAATAATATTAAAATATTAATGACACACTTTTCAAAGTATTAAAGTTATTATTAATAACTTAAAATATTTTTAAATCATCAATATTCTACTTAAATGATTTTTAAAGTAATTAAAATCATTTTAAATCATCACCATTAATATTTAAATATTAATGAAATTATCATCCAAATATTAAAAGTCATTTTTAAAAGTCATTTTTAATTAATAAATCATTAATCATTTTAATAAATTAATAAATCATTTTTAACTCAAAAAATCATGGCCTACTTGATTTTTAAATTAATAAATCATTTTTAATTCATTTATTTAATATAATAATTAAATAAATCTAATATCATTAATATTAATTTATTAATGAAAATTCTCAAAAATATTAAAAGTTATATTTTATAACTCAAAATATTTTTAAACACTTTATTTTTATTTAAAATGATTTTTTCATAATATTTAATCATTTTCTCTAATTTATTTAATATACTAATTAAATAAATTAAATATCATTTTATTCAAATAATTAATATTATTAATGAAAAATATTCCAAATTCTCAAAAATTATTTTTTATAATTTAAAATAATTTTTAAAACCATTTTTAGTCATTTTTATAATTTATTTCTATTTTTTATTAATTTCCAGAAATCATAAATTAAAAAAATATTAAAAACCGTCGCTATAGCCCTTTAGCGACACTAACCGTCGCTGTTGGTGTTCTTGAGCCTTGAGAATAAACGACATGTGATTACCAACTTATCTTATGTTTGACCAAATTTTAATTTATATTCTGATCATGTTCTGGGCTCACTTAAGCTTTGATATTGTAGTACGTATGTAGTACTATAGTTATCAATCCTTAACATGGCCTTACAATATCTCAAATGCAAGATCTGAAGCCACAAAGTAGCTGTCAGAACAAGTTCTGGGTTTTCTGGGCAACCCAGAAACCCAGCAGCTTCGAGGGTCTACTTTTGAGCTCAATTAATTCTATGTTCTGGTCTTCAAATCAGTTATGTTATGGTCCAACTTTGTAGTACTAGTGTCAAGGTACATTACTATACCAACAAATCAGTTGAACAACAACAGATCCACAAGATACGACTCGGTCAAACCCTGTTAGAGGGCTGTTCATCCGATTTTCTGGAAATTCTAAAAAACAGCTATCATGGTCGAGTAGGATACTTTGATCACTTGCTACATTTGATCTGTTTACTTTTTAAGAGATCTAAAGGCACGATTCTAGAGTCCACATATCAGGCTATAACTTGATTACAAATACAACATCAAACAACATAACATCTGTCAGATCCGGGCCTTGAAAAAAATTCTCAGACGCTGTATTACACTTTCTGGGTTACCCAGATTTGGCCCTGTCATGCCCGGTCAACGGGTTTTGACCGTTAATAACTATAAATCTAGCCATTTAATGGCTGTAAATCCACTTCCAGATCAAAGACAACATGTTAGGCTACAAATATAAAGCTTAAAACAACTCAAAACATAAACACATAAAGATCTAAGGCAACTGACATTTGCTTGTCAGAGCATTTTTAGACTCAAGAACAGTTTTTGAAAAACTTTATTTTAAGGCACTTTGATGCTATGGATTAATGATAGATCATCATAGATCTTCATAAAACATCCATTAGCAAGATTTTAAACACATAAACACAAAATTTTTCTTGGCATGAAGGATTAAAAATCAAAATAGGTTTATACCTTCTAGCTTTAAATTCTTGATCTTTATCTTCCTAATTGATCTTGATTGATCAAAGGGCTATTTTTAGGACTGTGATACTTAGCAAATTCGGAGGGTTTGAGAGAGAATGAGTTGTTGAGAGCTTGTGTACAAAATGACTAAGTTTAGAATACTTTCTCTTTCTTAATCTCTTATAATGTGATACAATGTACCTATAATGGCTAGGTGTCAATGTTGGATCAAATATGGCTGAGATTTGAGTCACAATGTCAACAATAGTTGGTCACCAACTAAAGGTGTTGACAAATATTGCAAGTTACATATTTAAAAAAAAATCCAAAAAGGGCATTTTGGTCTTTTTCCTTCCAATTTTAATGGCATACATGGAATTTACTAAACGCTTAGGGTTTAACCCTTAAGGTTTAATCCTAAGGTTCTACCTTAGGTTTTTACAATCTTAGTTTCTAAAATTTCCAAATTAGGGTTTTAATTAGAAAAATTAAAATTTCTAAATTACAATTAGGGTTTCCTAATCATATTAACGTTTAATAAATACAGTAGGCTTGCCAATTAGTTTTAGGGTTTCCTAATTAGGGTTTTAGGATTCTCGAATATGAAATTAGGGTTTCCCAGCTTTTGATTAAGGTTTCTCACTGTGCGTTAGGGTTTTTAATCCTGAGATTAGGGTTTGTAATCTCTTATTAGGATTTTTTAATTTTAAACCTTATCCGATCAATCATTGATCAAAATTTCTATATAGTACAAACACGTATTCATCGATACAATTATTTTAATTGAATTTTCTATCGAATCCCTTTCCAGAAATCAGGCTTAGGGTTTCTAAAGCTGTTAAGCACAACTCTTCTCTCATTTTCTTAGTCAATACACAATTTGACCAATTCTCAAGACTCGTATCACAGATACACAGTACAATATTAACAGTCAATGTCAAAATTAAATAAAAAAAAATTTATTCGGAAAATTTGGATTATTCGAAATCCCGGGTTATCATAGTTAAAATCAGTGAATTGATCATACTAGAATTTGAAAATTGAAAGTGGTTGTTACTTATACATTAAGAAACGAAAACAATGCAGTTTAAATGGACTGATTTGGTGGAAAAATGAATTTATAGTGATTGAATTCGTTAAACACAAAAAAAAATGAGTTTTAAACATGAACATGGTTTGAATTCTTTTAGATTGATTGTTTTAGTTGTTTAGTTATTTTAAATCAGTGTATATATGATGCGTTGCGCTAGTGTCAAAGGAAAAACAACAGCAATTGCTTATTTGGTTTTGGAGTCAGTAAATGGTGCAACTACATACAGCCGAAACGATTAAGCGTTGATCTCATTTGTTGATTGTTTAGTCTTTAAAACTCAATATAACCTAGTCTAATAAAAATGATAATGTGGTGAGAATGTAATAAAGATGCTATAACAGATTGTTAATATGTATTTGATGATTCCAAACTTGTAAAATTAGTAAGTTGAGAAAACTTTACGTTGCGATTTGTTAAAATCTAGAGATGATGATTAAGTGTTGTAATGTTAAGATTTGTGATGTTAGAATTATGTATGGTTCTAGTGGTTGGGACTAGTACTAAGATAAAGAGTTAAACTAAAACGAGATTTAACTTGTAAGGTTAATGTTGGTATACCTAATAGATGTTGTGATTCTAATGATATGTGTAGGTGAACGTGAGTTGTAATTTTATAGCTTACGCACGAGACAAGTTTCTGAACTCTATCCTCTATTTGAGTTTACCTTATCCTGTTTACAATTGAGAAAGTTTTTGATCCTTACTTTTATATTGAGCAAGTTCCTAATCCTACTTATATAACTTAATTATATTCATGCAAGCTCTTTAACCTAACTCTTACTTTGAAAAGGTTTCCTATCTTTAATTGGTTTCATATTATGCAAATTTTTGAATTCCATTATTCTTATGATGAGCAAGATTTGTTTCTCAACTTGTTATCAATTATGCATGATTCAATAACTCAATTCTTTTATTAAGCAAGATGATAGCCTTAGCTTAATATTGTTCAAGCAAGGTTTATTAAGTTATTCAATGTTTATGCTTTCTAGTTCATTTCTAAGCATGACTTTGATATATAATGTTGATTCACCTTTGTTCATGAGTATTCCATATCATGTTGTTATCGAACATTTGGAATGATATCAAACTTTATAGATTCAACTAATCCTTAGTTGATGATCGTTAAACCCTAAATTACCCCTGAAGCTTATCCAAACCGAACTTACTTTGGTACGAACTTGTAATCTAAAACTTAGAAGAATAACCCTATTACAGGGGATTATTTACGCGAAGCGTTTAGATGTTTGTGCACAATGAAAGTAGTATGCACAAAAGCTAATCATGTTTGATGATAAAACATATATTTTGTAACAATCTTATTTATTTATTAATAAAAAATATTAATTTATTAAAGACTTTTAATTATCTACATGATGCTGCTTTATAATATGTGATAAACCCATAGTTTTAAGCAATGGTTTTAGAATAATAATGATGATCATTCTAATGAGATCTAAATTTTTAGAAAGCTTAAAACTAAAATAGTTCCCAATCGTTGGATTACTAAATTAGGGATTAGTGAATCCGGATAGATTGGTACATACGTTGCTTGCTCATTAGATGAGGATGATTGATCTCATGATAATTTGTGTGGAGACACTAAAGCAAGTAAGTAGGTGCTTATTGGAGAATAATTTCACTGAACTTGGCTCGCTAAGGAATACCTAATGGAGTTTTACTTGCCTATCAATAAGAATTCCTGTAGTGATAGTAGTACAAGTGATCCTTGGACTTGAGATCATCATAGTATCTTGTGTATGATGAGTTATACTTTGACTTATTCCTTAAGACCCTTAGGGTATATCAAAGGGTATGCTTGGGTATAATAAGTTATACATGGAGATAATGTATGATC
The DNA here is from genome assembly GCA_020205615.1 of Panax quinquefolius. Lineage (NCBI taxonomy): Eukaryota > Viridiplantae > Streptophyta > Magnoliopsida > Apiales > Araliaceae > Panax > Panax quinquefolius. The sequence goes on along the minus strand of CM035168.1, from coordinate 37,502,249 downwards.
AATAAATTAGAAAGGAGTTTTTAATTTGCATTATTTGGAGTTGTGCATTTAGGAGTCGAAATACATATAATTAAATAAAATAAGACTTGACAGTAATTCCATGTCTTATATTTAATTGGAACATTGTATGGTGGAGGGATTGAATTGTACGGTAACTATTTACTCAAAGGTTCTTTTATGATTAATGTTGAAATCTATATTATCTGGAAAGTCGTTGATCGCTAGGGAGGCTTATCCCTATTGTAGAATAAATATTATTTATTTAAAAAACTAAATAGTTTAATTTATTTATTTAAATAAGATTTGAATTGTTCTAATTAATTTATTCACAATCGGTTTAATATAGAAAACCTAAAAGGTCACACAATAAAAAGGAAGAATAATTATTTAAGAAGCAAATGGCATAATCGTAATAATAATTTAAGTATATTTAATTTAATATATGGTGATAGAATAAATTAAATAGCTTAATATTTATTATTTAATATTTTGGAAATATTAAATATAAATTAATAAGAGGAGTCTTATTATTATTATTACTATTATTATTATTTAATTCCTAAAGGAGTTTGAGAATTAATTAATAAAAGTACTCTCATATATCCTAATAAGATTAGGATGCTAATTAATTAAAAGAGTTTAATTAATTATTCCTAATAAGATTGGGAGCCTAATTAATTAAAGGAGTTTAATTAATTAAAATAAAACCTAATTCCTTAATTGTTAAGGAGTGTTGCCTACATATATAAACAAGAGGAGTCTTATTATGGGTGTGTGGTTGTTGTTGACATTTTCACAACAGACATAATTTCAATAGTTGAGAGAGTACACCATTTTTTATGAGAGATAGAAAAACTAGGGTTTTACCAAACACCCATCTTCTTGAATCTTTCTTCTTCCACTACAAAAAATGGGGCTTCAGCAACAACCAAATTTTCATTGCTAAAGGTGTCAAATTTCGTTGCAAAAGGGTTTTGGCAATGACTTTACTGTCGTTGCGTCTTTCGTTGCGCAATGAGTGTTGCTAATTGTTCCGCAATGAACGATTTTTTTTCGTTGTCAAAAGTAATACATTTTGCAACGAAATTTGGCTTTCGTTCAGAGACATCGATCCTTTAGCAACAAAATCTATTGTTGCAGAATAATTAAAATTTCGTTGCTAAAAACCCCATTTTGTTGCAAAAGCCTGTTAATTGGCAACGAAATGAACTCTTTTTTTTTTTTTGCAACGACCATGCATTTTCGTTGTAATTGACACCATTTTGCAACGACATTTTTCGTTTCAGTAAATTATGAAAATTGTTGCCTTAGCTTGCTTTCGTTGCGGAATGTAAACTTTTTAGTAACGATTTTCGTTGCTGATTATATTATTTGGCAACGACATTATGCTGAATCTGCAACGAAAATGTTTGTTGCTGGTTATTTTTCAATAGCAACGAAAGTCGTCGATTAGCAACGACATTATATGTTGCCATTTCTTTATATGTGCAACGAAAGTTGATATGATTTTCAACCATAAAAAATGTTGCCTTTTATGTTAGTATTAGCAACAATATCCTCTCTGTTGTTATTAGGTTAATTTTTCATTGCCAAATATTATATTTTTAATGCCATTAGCAACGAAAATTTGTTGCTAAATGTATAAAAAATTGATGCTATATTAAAACTTGTTCAATGCTTTGGTAACGAATTATATAGTTGCCAAATCAAAATTTGATATTCTTTTTGTGTACATGGCTGGCTCAATGTCCCATAGCAAATAATGGTAAAAATACAAAGAACTAAAATATTATTAACTTAATAAAATCATCCACTACATAATTATTCATTATCTTTATAATTAACCATCTAAAGCTACCACAGTTCTTCAATCAAAGTATATATATCTACATATATAGATAGAGTACACTTAATAATTTCGTCCCTTATCTTCCGTAAACGTAACACGACAATTTGATACCTAGTATTGTAAAGAAGGTCGTAGAAGCAGTCTTCCTACACATATTTAAAAATAATAGCAAAGTCAGGAAAATGAAGCAAATAGGTCACCAGAGGCACTTAATGCCAAAATCAATACACAAAGACAATAGAGTTGTTGCGTGGTACTAATGTACACCGTATTGCTCATAAGTAGAAAAAGACAATAGAATTGCTACGTGGTACTAATGTACACTGTAAATTAGGATACTTTTGTATATAAGCCAATGTAATTGAGAAGAATGATACATTCCCCGCCTATCAAATCTGCATAAATAATGACATATGGAGGAAGTTGGACACAACAACCACAATAGAAATTAGATTGATCATACCTGCTCAGTAGGAAGGTTGAAAATTTTGCCACTAATAGTGAAGGCAACGCTAGGCATGGAAGAAATCTTGGCGCAGTCAATACCTGATTCTCCCATTGAGCTAGGAAGACCATCACAAAGCTGCAATTTTTTGAGAACTCTCGTCAAAATTAACCATAAAAAATTACTAACAAATAATAATCAATAAAGTCTATTAAGCTCATTTACTTATTTTTCCTCCTATGTTTTGGTTGAAATAGAAGTATAATTGTATCAGGAGTATATAAAAAGACTTTAACAAGAAGGTTTATATATATAGTATACCTCATTGACATAGTTTAGAATACGATCTTAATATCGGTTTTGCCTAAGGTGATTTTGCATCCACACCAACGCCATTTCACAAGAAGAGCACATAGTATCACCAAATCTGGATAACCTGCCATTGCTTTCATCTACGACACTCAATGCCCATGCTGTATAAAAATTCATAGCATCAGTAGGTCAAATAAGGAAGAAAAGATTCATAATAATATCAGTATAGGGAGTCTTCTATGTTAACATTAATATAATGATGTCAAGAATGTTGAGAAAGTAACTACACAACCAAATGTAATCTGATGTAGTTAAGAGACTGACCTAACACCACGAGCTCCATCGAAGGTAAACAATCTAATTTGGGAGCATATCTTCTTTGGTTGTGCCTGTTTTTATTGAGTTTAGTAAGATAAATCAATACAGGCTTACCAAAATGCAGTACAAGTGATCTAGCTTAGAGTCCAAAATTGACATTTATGTACTTATCATCTAAAAACCTCAAATTATAATCAGTAATAAAGCAATAGTTCGTGTACCTCTGTTAAAAGCAAATCTATAATTGTTTATCCGTATCTTTCGACCACAGCCTTGCATTCTTGGCTAACACCACTAGATGCTCCAATGGCATGATTAATCATAGTGATCATAGTCTGCAAAAATTGATAAGAGAAAAGAGGGAGAACAATCAAAAAGTTAGGAGCTTTATGAAAATAGCACCACTGTCAGGACATTAAGCCATAGTTTTCTTCATTTGGTAACATGAAGACTATCAGCCCATAATAGTGACTTCAAATTCAGACATGGAAAACATTGCCGAAATAGGGAATGATATTCAAAAGTCTAAATTTCCTCTCACAAGATAAACGAGGTCCAATTGCAGAAAATGCAAATACTTTAAAAATATAAAGGAAGAAGATGTAAAATTTAACAAAACTTGATGCACAAACGTACTGTTGGACCTACTAGCAAAGAAGTTCCAGAATCTGCAATTGCAGAGCAGCCTTTATCACAGTAACCTGCATGACAAATTGACAACATATGCTGATATTAAACCAAAGGATAACAGAAGCAACCAACTCCACCATAAAATTTACTCTTCCTTAATCAGGGAAAGTAATTTAGCGATTTCTTCTTCTTTTTTTTTTTCCCTTTTTCTTTCTATTTGGGAAGTATTTTAGTGTATAAGTTGCTACTTTAGCTTCAATCACTTCTTTCTTGTTGCGTAGCACAAGAAACCGAGTGAGAGCATACCAGTTTCTTTGCCATCAATGATAACATCACCCATATCAAACTATATCAATGCCAGCCAAAAAGGAGGCCACCAACGCCAGCCGATAAGGCCAACTTCATGATATATGGTGTTTTCCATGTTGTCTGCGAGCATTTAGTGAATTTTGTTTTGTCTGCTTTATTTAATTCCGCTTCCACCATTTCACTTCAACCTCTTAATGGACTTTAGCGGGGGAAAATCTTGATAATTTATGTGTCTAGCTATACAATCTGCAACAAACAATGATGTAAATCTTAAAACTGCAAAGGCTGAACTGTTGATAGGTTGTAATAAGAAAATCAGCCTTTACAATCATGGGCATACCATAAAGGAAAATGAATGACAAACAATTCACTTATTTAGTGTGCCATGATCAATTCATAAAAAGACTTTCTGGCAATCGACAAATCATAACCAACTAACTACTATCCGAACACTAATCGAATTTTGAAACTAACCGAATTACCGAATACCGAATTACCGAATTGTACATTCGGGTATTCGGGTAATAACCGAACCTGTGCTCTTTTTAAAATTAACATTACAACAGTAGACAACAGTTTAATTGTTTAAAATTAAAAATACAACAGCAGTGCAACAACAAATTAACTGTCCTTAACAAAGTTTATGATTTAACAAAGTCTAATTATAATCTAGCAACATCCATGCCCAATAATTACGTACCATTTAATAATCAAACTTAGATACCAACAAAAGTAGCTGTACTATAAAAACAAACAATTAGTTCCATAAGTATTCAAGACAGAAAATTAGAAGAAAATAAATAAAAATCCCTTCCATGCACAATAAGAATTGAACATACAAATAAAAATAGATTAACATAGTAATATTGTTTACTGATGAGCAGCTACGTCTCTTTATAAAACCAAAACAAGAAATAGTGAAGAAAGAACTTCCACTGCGTCTATCAAGCAATCAGGTTTGTTATCACCAGATTTCTCAAAACCTCCACCATCCATCCTCACAAGTAAGACTAGAGAACTGCAATGGAAGTCCATCTGTAGCCATTACCAAAACTACTAATATTAAGATTTGACAAAAACAAAACCGAAAACAAATAAGACCAATAATAGAAACAACTTGTTCAACCACAAATATCAGAAGTAGAAAGACAATTCACTTGGCACCCCTTCTTTCTTTCTGGCCTTGATTTATTAGTCATATAATTATCCAGCTCAAAATGGTTTCAAATCATAGCATATCATGGTATATGTTCTTTGTTGAAATCTATTTGCTAAAAGATACTTCATCCAGTTTGCAAAATTTATAAATATTCTAGATATATTTGTGTTCCATGGTTTCCCTTAAAAACAAATACAGTTTAATAGCGGTGGAAAAATAATGAAATTAGAATGACAAATTTGACCACATTGGATCAAGTTATACAACAATCATCAAAAATAGGACTTTGAGATTTTTTTTTGGCAAATAGGACCCTGAAAAGCACGAGGAAAAGTTTTCTAAATTAGATTTAGATTCATAGACATAGGGATAACAAAATAATTTTTTAAAAATGAAAGCACGGGAAAAAGTTTTCTAAATTTTTGCACATCATAAATAAACCCACTCATGTATATGTGCGTTTTCATGGGGACACGAACGAACAAAATTGACACAAAATGAAGAAATCTGACATGAAAACCCTAAATATCTAAAAATTAAAAGGCTAAGAAACATCAGCTCTAAATGGGAACTACTATGCAACAAAAAAAAATCGAAGAGATTTCCTGATAAGAATAGTAAATTTAACTCAATCAAGCAAGAGAAATGAAAGATCAGGATCTACATAAGAATAACGGCGAAATCACATAGAAATAAACCCTAAAATCATCCTTCAAGTATAGGAAACCTTTAGATAGAGAGAAAGAGCTTACACCTGTGATTTGGAGAGGGAGCGAACGAGAATCTTCAGAGCTGGAAAATTGATCTGTGCCACTGGCCTGGTGGACCTTTCTATCATTCTTCCATGGATGCTAAATTACGCCTCTCTCTCAACATTTAAAGAAAAGGTCAAAAGCTCAATGCCCTCGGATTCAGATGGGCCTTATGCACTTTATTGATAATAATATTTGGGCTTGTACCCATATTATTATGGATTAATAACATATTTTAATACATTTTTAGAAATAATAACAATAATGGTGCATAGATAAAATAATAATAATAATAATAATAATAAAATAATAATAATAATAATATTAATAATAATAAGAATAATAAAATAACAATAATAACAACAACAACAACAATAATAATAATAATAATAATAATAATAATAATAATAATAATAATAATAATAGTACTACTACTACTACTACCTCCTCCTCCTCCTCAAATCCTCCTCCTCCTCCTCTACTACTACTACTACTACTACTACTACTACTACTACTACTACTACTACTACTACTAATAATAATAATAATAATAATAATAATAATAATAATAATAATAATAATAATAGTAAGAATAATTAATAATACTATATAGTAGTAGTAGTAGTAGTATCTACTACTACTACTACTACTACTACTAATAATAATAATAATAATAATAATATTATTATTATTATTAACAACAACAACAACAACAACAACAACAACAACAACAACAACAATAATAATACTACTACTACTACTACTACTACTACTACTACTACTACTAATAATAATAATAATAGTAAGAATAACAGTAATAATAATAATAGTAGTAGTACTAATTATTATTATTATTATTATTATTATTATTATTATTACAACAGTACTACTACTACTACTACTACTACTACTACTACTACTACTACTACTACTACTATGTGACGCCCCCAAATTCGGGTATCTTCCAACCCGACATATGGTGCTACACGGTACTCATAACTATACAATCATTCCATTGCAATACAACATAATGAATGTAATTACTATCTTTTATTACAATCAAAGTGTAATCCTTTCCCAAGTTCATAAATCGATTACATTGTTCGTTGTTCGTAATGTATAATACATACAAACATACTAGCCTATTACATAATGGTTAATTATCCATCTTATCTTTGCCCTTATCTCTCTTAACATTCTCAGTACGTTCATCCTTAACTGCAATCATATAATTCACGCAAGAAGTGAGCATAACAAACTCAGTAAGTTCAACAAAGAATAACATTAATACCACATTCGTGAATTATATGACAAATCAGACATAACTGAACAAATAGTTATGAAGTATTATAAAACAGTAATACTTTAATAATTCATAACATCAATTCCCAAAGTATAGAATAGATTAGGAATTCTGAACCGGTCGATAGACCATGAACAGTAGCTTTCGGTTTTCATACTTGAAAAGGATAACACAGCACTAAGGATGTACATCCGGCATTACTTACGAGCACTTCTAGGTGATCAGCCTATAGTACTCTATGTTGACCCAAGCTCGGCCTCTGGTCATGCACATGAGACTCCTTCATATAATTGGTGACTAAGGCCTACGTCTGCGATGAGGGCAATGACATGTATCTAAGTGTTGCAATGCTGACATAGTGGCACTTAAAGCTTTGTCTCAGCGTGCATGGCTAGACCTCGACACCGAAAAGTTTGAAAAAATAAAATTTTTGGTGAGTTTCCCGGATCCATAACTTCTTCGTTATAAGTTCGATTTGGTCCGTTCAAAAGCCTACACGTCATAAATTACATACTCTACGCGTTCATATAAGAATTTTGCTATTTCAAATTCGTTAACTCAAAATTTACTATTAAGTTCATTTTCGTGCGTTCGTTAATCATTATCGAGCGTTCAATACTCATTTTCTTAGTTTTAAGTCAGAATCCGATGATTCTTTAGTCCACGACTCTTAAATACCCTATCTCACATGTTGACATTGAAAACCAACGTTTTCAAGTCTCACGCCAACTTTCGATTATCAATCCGGAATTTTTACGTTTTTGACGTTTAACGTCTAATTCCGTAAAATTCGCCATAACTTCGTTACTAGTGTTCTATAAGCCAAATCACATGGAATACCCCATTGATTTCATATCTACATCCTAACCAAGCAAGATGCACATATATTAATATTGATGGAGTTCAATTGTTCATCAACAACCAATACTCAACAAATCCATATTTCTTACGGTTTAAACTTACGCAAACCCTTACGCTTCTTATTTCTTCATGACTTATAAAGATTTTACAAATTACAAGCCATCCTTATTCCTCCATAAGAGGCATACTCCACCAATTTATGATTACTCATACTCAAAGAAATCAAAATAGATGGAAACTATTAATAAGGAATATTACCTTAACGATCTTTGTGTTCTTGAAAGAAACTCTAAAGAAAAACTTCAAAGTAGATTGATGACTTAAGTCTAGCTTTTTTCTCTCTCTCTCAATATATGTTGAATACTCTTGGAAAACCAAAAATAAACAACAATTGCTTTCTATTTATAGACAATTGAAATGGAGGGAAAAAAAGGTCTTTATTCCCTCACCTCCTTACTATTCCCTACTTTATCACCAAGTAAAATACTTGGTGATCAAGTAGGTTCCTTGACTTGCACCCCAAGTGGCTGCCCCACCATGCCCATGGGTTACCCCATGGGTTTTACCCATTCGGTGACCCACCGGTTCGATCCACGATTCAGTTTTCTTGGACCGAGCTTAATCATTCTAACATTGGGCTTTAGCTTTGGCTTAATCACTTAATTGCTTGGGCTTACATACTCAATTGTTTGGACTTGGCATAATCCAAATATAATTGGATCACTCTAAGTCTTAACCTTAATTCCATAATACTAATCGTATTCTATACGTATAATCCACGTATTCTTTCCGTATAATACTCATACGATAATCGTATTTTACTTCGTATTAACTCCTCGTATTATACATAGATACTAAATAGTATCATACTTGTATAACACGTTTTATCATTACCGCAATTCCTTCTACGCGTCTCATTTCCTTCTCGGAAATCATTCTACTCAGCCCTTAGGTTTTAAGTCTGCAGGCGAAAACTTCGTTTTCCATAAATGAAATATTATTAGATATTTCATCTTATCTTAATATTCTATTATTATGCATTTCTCGGAATTTCAAAATAATTTCCCGAACAAAAACAGATGAATAGTATTTTTACAGAAATTTCTCGAAAAACATTTATTTTCGTCTTGGAAATTCTAAATAATTAATTCTAGCACGTAGCCAGATTACTAACCATATCAACACATTACACGTCATAGAATGACCTTCACATAGCTTACTCACAAAATAAATCAATTAAATTCATTTAATTCACATAATCAAATAAAATTTAATTATCATAAAAATCCGATTTTTCTCGGGCGTTACATTCTCTCCCCCTTATAAGGATTCTGTCCCTAGAATCTCGCTTATAATTACATAAACAAATGAGGAAAATTTTCTTTCATTTTACTTTCGAGTTCCCACGTTGCTTTTTCAGCATTGTGGTTTCTCCATAACACCTTTACTGAAGGTATTACCTTATTTCTTAAAACTTGTTCCTTCCTATCAATAATTTGGACTGGAAGTTCCTCATACGATAAGTCTTTCTCTATCGGGATAGATTCATACTCTATTACGTGTTTATAGTCCGATTTATAAGGACGCAACACAGACACGTGAAACACATTATGAATGCGTTCCATTTCTGGAGGTAAGGCTACTTCATAAGCTACCTCTCCTACCCTTCGTAAAATCTCAAAAGGTCTTACAAACCTGGACTTAACTTTCCTTTATTTCCAAAACGTATCTTTCCCTTCCAAGGCGACACTTTCAAAAAGACAAAAGATCCTACGTTGAATTCTCTCTTTTCCCTGTGAGGATCTGCATACTTCTTTTGCCTATCTTAGGTTGCTACCAATCGAGCACGTATCATGTAACAACCCGGGTCAAATCCCGAGTTTAGAATAAATTTCGGGTCAAATCCCAAGTCCGAATCAAATCAAATCCATCAAAATAAACTACTGGCCCAATAGTATCTTCCTGGGTCAACTTAGCCCACCACAGGCTCACCCAAAAGGTCATGACTTGAAGGTACTATTGGTAGTAACTTATTTTCTTATATGCAGATAAATTTTTCCCCTATCTTTCGATTTGGGACTGGGGTGTTACAAACTCCCCCACTTAAATTTTGGCGTCCCCGTGTAACCGATCACACACACGTGACCCCAAAGATCTTTGCCTCTCTGTAACTTATTTCCTTATAACATTCCGATGTGGAATTGGGTGTTATTATATCATCTTTAGAATTTTAATTGTGTCCCAACATATTAAATATTTATTGAATTATTTAAATATTTAATGATTAATTTTTATTGTTGAATAAATAATTGTTCAAATTTGAATTGATGATGCTTAATTATTTGTTAAATAAATAATTAAGGAAAATTAATTGTGTTTTTTGCTAATTTAATTTAATTATTAAGTTAGATAAATTTTGATTATTTCAATTATTTATTAATTTTTATTGAGAATTTGATTAATTAAAAAGGATGTTATTGGTTGATTAAATAAAGTTTTAATTATATAGAAATTATAATTTTGGTGGTATTGATATATGTGATGTAGTAAATTAATAAATTGTTATTATGATTAATTTAATTTAATTAATGTGTGACAAATAACCTTGTTATAAAGGAGTTACTAAAATAACTTAAAGGAGTTTTAATTCAGTTTTGCCAAACAATGCCTAAGGCCTATTAAGTCTTTAATTTATTTGAGTTTTACCAAACAAGGTGTTAGGATTAATGGGTTATTTTGTTAGTGGTTAACCAAACAAGCCTTATAGCTTTTGATTTTAAAATTCACATAACTGATATCAGTTATGTTTATAATTATATTATATAATTAATATATATATATATATATATATCGTTATTTGGTTAAGGCATATATGTTAGAGGAGAGAGGTTAGAGAAGAGAAGAAAACTCGAAGAAGAAGAAGAAGAAGAAGAAGAAGAAAGGCTAGAGAGTGGGAAGAAGGAGCTTGAGAATAGAAAGGATAGTCATCATCTTCTTCAGAGGTATTACCTATTCTTTTTAAGTTTTAAAAGTTTTAGTTTCTCTTCTCCTATTTCTCTGTAAAATTCTTGTGATAGGATAATTATTGATTTTATGTGTGTTCATATGATAAACTAGTGTTGTAAAGTTATTTTCATAGGTTATATATGATTATAATCAATGTATTGTTGTTATGTATGAAGTTTGTGAAGAAAACCTTTTTCTGAGAGAGTTTTTGGTGATTATATATTGTTTAGTTAAAATAGAAATTTGAGGTTAATTAGTTGTTTAGTTGATAAATTGACCATTTAATTTGATAGAGCATGTATAATTGTTGATAAAAACACTTTGAATTAGTGGTTTTGGTTGAAAAACAAAAATTCTGATGTTGATTTTCATTGAAATATAAAAAAAATGAGTTTTAGCCAAAAATAGTGAATTTGGGTGTGTTAATTTTGTTGTTTATGTTGTTGTATGGGTAGAATCATGTTTAGAGTTTTTGAAATATGTTTACATGAAGTCTCTATATGATTTATGTGCTAATTAGTCATTAGAAAGCGAGCTTGTAGGCCAAAATTGGCTTTTTTTGTCTTTATTCTTGAGAAATTTGTCTGTACGAGTCTGCATCGGCAATGCATGGCCTTGGACTTATGATACCTTTGTGGCGCTTGCTTATGCCATCATATTGCTCACACCATATACGACCTTATAGCCTTGATCTGATCATGGCCATGCGCGCCATGCCCATGCCATGTGCAGTAGCGACCCATGATGTAAGCTGTGGTAGCCGTGGCCATGTGAGTTAGCGAATAATGGTACGACGGTGTACTTTTTGTACGAAATTTTAAGAAAAGTTATGTGATAATAGTAGGACTATAAAATGTTGATTTTAGTATTTCTATACTATGAATAATTATGTTATTAAGGATTAACTTGTGTTATAACTTGATTATTTGATTAAAATCAATTTTACATGATGAGCGTACTTAGTTATGTTAAGTAAGATGGTAATGACTAATTATGTCATGATGACATATGTTTATAGGATATTGTGGTTTGATTTGTTCGGTTTAGCCCACGAACAAGGCAAGTTTTCTAAACTTTCTTTTTACATTAAGTAAGTTCTCTAACTCTACTTTTGTAATTGGAATCAATTATTGTTCTCAATATAGTAATGCAAGTTTCTAAACTTTCTTTTTACATTGAGCAAGTTCTTTAACTCTACTTTTAGAATTGTGCAATCGCTTAAATTTTCTTTGAGCAAGTTTTTCTAATCCTTTATCTTGTTGAACTAATTATGGTTTTCAATTCGATTATGATATAATGATGTAAGTTATTCTTGAGCAAGTTATTCTTGTATTTAACTTGTTGTTTAGCATGCAAATTTATATATTCTAATGTTGAACATTTTTATCGATCAAATTGTTATGCATGCTTAGTATTCAATTCTAATTAACCTTGGCTTAGTATTGTTCAAGCAAGGTGTTATAGTTATTCAAATTGTATGCTCTTAGATTATTCCTAAAGCATGACTTTAGTTTACTATGATTGATTGATCACGATTATTCTATAGTGAAATGTTCTTGGTTTCATTCAACTAATCCTTAGTTGATGTTCGTTGAAATCAAATTACCACGAAAGCTTATCAAACCAAACTTCCTTTAGTGCGGACTTGTACTCTAAATCTTTGAGATGAACAACCCTAATGTTATGATTGGGGTTAACTACAGCGTAGCGTTAAATGTTTAATGCACAATACATAATACGAAGGGTGATCCCCTAAGTATGAGGAGTCCTTATAGTCTTATATTTGTTAAAGTTGGAGTTGAAAGATTACTCATGGCTATGGACATAGTTCATGGTCTTATGACCCTCGGTTATATTTATTCCACATTTTGGATTTTAGTTTACGATTATTGATGATAGAGTACTATTCATTGTTGATGAGCCTTTTATTGGTTATTATTATTACTATACTCTGTTGATTTCATATTGTATCCGGTGAGCAATTGTTTTGCTCACTCTTGCATATTTTAAAACTCATTGCGACTAAAGAAGAAGGTAGATGAACCTTCGTCTAGCAAAGGAAAGGGAAAAATGTGCAAGTGATGAAGACTTGTAATTTTACTTTGATTGAGATGTTAGATTTTTATTATGATGATCTTAGACTTGGTTTTAATGAAGTTTATTTAATTTTCGCATTTGAATGATTGTAATTAAAGGTTAGATAACACAGGAGATTTTATTATGTAACCCTTTAATGGGAAAGGTTTTATTTATCTAGTTTTATTGTGATTGGGTAGTTAGATATGAATGTTTGATTAAGTGAACACCGGATCTGTGGGAATGAAGTACCTGGATTTGGGGGTGTCACAGGTTGGTATCAAAGCCTTAGGTTATGAACCTTAGGTGGGGGAAAAGCCTTAGGAAGTAACCTTCGAGAAGATAGTGATGATAAACTATTATCGAGTTTCAAGGAGAAAGTAATAAAACACTTATGTGCTTATGTGTTTACAACTTATGTGCTCGTGAGAGTCGAGTAGTGATGATTAATAACTAAAACTTAAAAATCTTGTTGTCAGGATGACTAATGTCGGAGAATCCAGTCAGGCTAGGGAGGAAGGACCTCAGATGCCTAGAGAGGAGGAATCTCGTGATATTCAAGTGGTTTGGGAACAACTGCTTCCATGAGAGTCAGCTCCAATACTCGCAGTGGTCGAGGATGATGATGATGATGATGTAGAAATAGATGAGGAAGAACGAGTGGGAGCTGCATGCGAGCGGGTGAAGAGGACGAGGAGGAAAGGATTCCACTTAACTCGATAGTTGGTAGTATATACGATGAGGTGCATGGCCATGCAACGTGGAACTTCAAGATCTTGTCGAGGAATTGCAAGAGATAGTGGTGAACAACAGACCTTGATGGCGCAGAAGGGACGGATGAGATTCGAGGATCGAGAAGAACGGTGAACAATGTTGAAGAGAAGGTGGTTCACCTGAAGAAGAGAACGATCAAATGGCGAGAGGTTGCGAGTTGAAGAGCAAGTTGAGAGAAGAAATGCAAAAAGGGCAAGAGCAGAAGCAGCGTACAGTGAAGCTTATCAACAAGCCGAAATAGCAAAGGAGAGCGCACTTGTGAAACAAAGAGAAGGAAGATGGAAGAAATGGATAGCGTGTTCAACACCGCGATCAATCGAGCTCAAGATCGGGTCATGGGTTATCGATTGAGTTAGAGCGCTTACCCTCGTTTCATTTGGGACCGTCGGACCATGTTAGAGTTATGGAAGAAAAAGGCGTCGTAAGGCCTTGCAATATCTTAATAGGACATCGTAGGGAGTGTACTTGAGTTATGTTATGATAAATAATTTGTTAATCCCAAGTGTTATGCAACCTATGGGATATGATGATGATGTCCTGAAACTTTAGTAGTTCGGAAAATAATGTAAATAGCGGTGATCTTTATTGATATGATGTTTTCAAAGAAGTTTTGAATAAAAGATATTATTTTCTTTATCCAAAGTGTTATGTGTTATGGAATGATTACTTTCATGAGGGGCAAGCTAAGTAGAAATTACTTGAAAAGAGTAGAGTAATAATCTAATGAATGTATTCTTTTTAATAGAAAATGCCTCAAGGCGTCAACCACCCGTCGTCGAGAGAACCCAGAAGGAACCAACATCGATAATCTTTGAAACTAACTCAGATTCGGCGATTGGTGGCGTTACTAACAAATTGCTTTGCAAAATCAACCATGAGAATCAACCTCGAGAACCAAGGTGCTACGTTTAAGGACTTCAAAGGCGGTTGGACCACGAGAATTAGTGGATCCATGAATCCGGTTGAAGCACTGAGACTTGGATTATGGAAATCGAGAAGGTTTTGATGTGGCTAGGGTAGAGGAGAATGATGAAGACTGCTTTTGCAGCGTTTATGTTGAAGGAGGAGGCTAGCTATTGGTGGCGAGCCAACAAGACTCGGGAAGGACCGGGAGTAATGACACAGGATAGGTTTAAGGAAGCTGTTCTTGAGACTTATTTCCACGAGAGTTGAAGAGTCGACTAGAGGTCCGATTTTTGGAGTTGAAGCGAGGAACAATGTCGGTGTCGAGAGAGTATCTTGCAAAGTTCAACGAGTTGGCGAGGTTTTCACCATATCGGTCAAGTCAGCATGAGAGCAGCCTTGGCGAAGAGGTTTGGCGGGGATGAAACCCAGTTATCTGATGGGGTTTCCTGTTCGATTGAAGACATTTCTTGTGATGATGATGGAAGGCGATTCTCTTTGAAAGTGGGCGGCGGTAACAAAGCATAATCAAAAGCGAGAGAAAGAAGAAAAGTGAAGGTGAAGCTAAGAGTAGTGGTAGCGGTAGTAATGGCAACAACAACTGAAGAGGAAGTGGAATGGGAATGGAGGGCTGGAAATCGGCAAAGAAACCGACAAAATAAAAGTTGAAGCATGTCTTTACGTGCGGAAAGTTTCATAAGGGAGTGTGTTTCTTTGGGGAAGCAGGTATGCTTCAATTGTGGCGGGGAGGGTCACATCGCCCCAAATTGCACTCAAGCTAAGAAGAATGTGTGCTTCACGTGCGGATCAAGGATCACTTTGCTCGTGAATGCCCCGATAAGAGATGTGGTGAGACAAATGGGAGAAAGGAAATGCTAGTGGAGGTCGTTGGCTATTATTGGGACCAACAACAACAAATAAGCCACGCCGGAACCTTGACATGGTATGCAAGATGTTGTGCAATCAAAGGATGTGGTGTCGAATTATTATCCGATCAATGATATTGGCGCTTATGTATTATTTGATTCGGGTGCTACTTGCTCATTTTATATCGATGAATTTGCTATGAGATTAGGATTGCCTAGTGAAGAATTGAATTTCCCTTTAAACATAGAAATTGCGAATAAGGAAGTAGTTCTGTTAGGTTCATATACAAGAAGCGTAGGGTGAACATTAAGGGAAATATTTTGATGGTAGATTTGATTCCGATCAATTTAGGAGAGTTTGGCGTTATTTTGGGAATGGATTGGTTGTTCAATTATGGGCGATAATTATTTTGCGCCAAAAGAAATGTGTAAACCTTATGACCGTCGAAGGTAGTATATTCAATGGTAGCAAATCGCCTAGACAAATGAGATGTCGGCGATTATGCGAGGCCAAAAAGTTGTTGAGTCGAAGTACGTGTGGGTTATTTAGCTTACATAGTCGATACTCGGAAGAAGGGTTCAAAAGCTGGAAGAAATACCGGTGGTTAAGGAATTTGTGGGCGTGTTTCGGAGGATTTGCGGACTTTCGCGCTGACGGAGAAATCGAGTTTCGTGATCGACTTAGCGCGAGGAACCGCTCCGATATCGAAAGCCCCATCTGAGAATGGCTCGGTGGAGATGAAAGAAGCGATGGTACAACTACTGAGGAGTTGTTGGACAAGAAATACATTCGGTAGGAGTGTGTCACCCGTAGGGGAACACCGGGTTGTTATAAATAAAAAGAAGAAGGATGGGTCAATGCGTCTTTGCATTGATTATAGAGAAGTTAAACAAAGTCACTATTAAGAACAAGTATCCATTCTTGAGAATAGATGACTTGTTTGATCAATTGAAAGGTGTTAGATATTTCTCGAAAATAGATTTGAGAAGTGGGTACCATCAATTTGAAGGTAAGAAAGGAGGATGTAGAAGGCGGCATTAGAACTCGGTATGGACATTACTGAATTTTTGGTGATGTCTTTTGGTTTGACAAGCGCCCTGGCGTTAATGGATTTGATGAGCAGGGTGTTTAAACCATTTTTGGACAAGTTTGTGGTGGTGTTTATCGGCGATATTACGGTGTACTCTAAAACTCAGAGAGGAACATATGGAACATTTCGTCCCCTTATTTGGAGACGCTAAGAAAAGAAAAGTTGTATGCAAAATTCTCTAAATGTGAATTTTGGCTGGAACATGTACAATTTCTTGGGCACGTAATTGACAAGGATGGAATTTCAGTGGATCCATCAAAGGTTGAAGCTGTGATAAATTGGGAACAAGCAGAGAACTCCATCAGAAGTGAGAAGTTTCTTGGGATGAGCAAGGTATTACAGACGGTTTATCCAGGATTTTTCCAAGATTGCCACTCCGTTAACAAATTTAACGAGGAAATCTATAAAATTTGTTTGGACGGAGAAGTGTGAAGAAAGTTTCCAAGAATTGAAAAAGAAGCTAAGTATATGCTTTTGTGTTGTCATTACCGGATAATCTGAGGAAATTTTGTGGTGTATAGTGATGCTTCACACAAGGGATTAGGGTGTGTTCTTATGCAAAATGGTAAAGTCATTGTATATGCATCAAGACAATTGAAAGATTATGAAAAAGGGTATCCGACTCATGATTTAGAGTTGGCGGCGGTTGTGTTTGCTTTGAAGATATGGAGACACTATCTCTACAGAGAGAAATGTGAGATTTACACAGACCATAAAAGTCTGAAATATATTTTCACACAGAAGGACCTGAACATGCGTCAAAGAAGATGGATGGATGGGCGATAAAAGATTACGATTGTGAGATCTTTTATCATCGAGGTAAAAAAAAATGTGGTTCTTGAGATGCCTTGAGTAGGAAAGATAGAGAAAAGTTGATGTTGTTAAGCGATAAGGAGGAGCTTATTACAGCAATGTCGAGGTTAGAGTTGGAAATCAAATTTCAAAAAGAATCGATGAGAAATTGTACGGATAGAAGCGGTCAAACTTTGGTGGACAAAGTGAAAAGCGCTCAAGCTCAGCTAGGATGAGGAATGAGAAAAATAAGAGAAAGTGTGGTTGACGGAAAGGAAGTGAAATACAAGGTTGATCTTGATGGAATCTTTGAGATTCGAGGGGCGAATATGGGTTCAGCGATTACGAGAGATTAAAGAAGAAATTTTGACCGAAGCTCATAACTCGAGATATTCGATTCATCGGGGGAATGCGAAGATGTATCAAGATTTGCGGCGACATTTTGGTGGCCAAATATGAAAAGAGGCGTTGCGAGAATCGTTGCAAAGTGCTTGACACATAAGAGAGTCAAGTAGTAGAGCATCAAAGACCAAGCGGGTTACTTCAACCGTTGGAGATACGAGAATGGAAATGGGAACATATCACAATGGATTTTGTGGTAGGTCTTCCAACAACTTCGAGAAAGGATACGATGCGATTTGGGTGATAGTGGATGATTGACAAAAATCGCACACTTTTGCGATAAAGATTAGATTCAATCTTGATCATTTGGCAAAGTTATATATTAAAGAGATCGTGTCGAGACATGGAGTTCGATTGTCGATTGTGTCGAGATAGAGATTCGAGGTTCACATCAAACTTACGGAAGAGACTACTGAGAATGTATGGGAACCCGATTGCGAATGAAGTCTTGCATATCATCCACAAACAGATGGCCAAAGCGAACAAACGATTCAGACATTGGAAGATATGTTGAGAGCATGCATCATGGATTTCAAAGGAAGCTGGGATGAACAATTACCGTTGGTGGAATTTGCTTACAATAACAGTTACCACGCTAGCATCGACATGCCGCCTTATGAAGCATTATATGGCAGGAAGTGCAGAACTCCACTGTGCTGGGATGAAGTCGGAGAACGTCAACTATTAGGACTAGAACTAGTATAACAAACTGCTGAGGTTGTCAAACTCATCAGAACAAGATTGATAGCTGCTCAAGATAGACAAAAGAAATATGCTGATCAACACAGACAGGATCGTGTATTCGACATAGGAGATTTCGTATTCCTAAAGGTTTCTCCTTGGAAGGGAAAAATTTGATTTGGTAATAAGGGGAAACTGAGTCTGAGATTTATTGGACCCTTCGAAGTGCTACGAAAGGTTGGAGAGGTGGCTTACGAGGTAGCTCTACCTCCAGAATTGCAAAACATTCATAATGTTTTTCACGTGTCTCCGTTATTTGACCAGTATAAACACGATTACAAACACGTGATTGAGTACGAACCACTGCGGTTTGAGAAAGATTTGTCTATGAAGAGATTCTATCCGGATAGTCGACGAGGAAAGAAGCGGTGCTCGGGAATAAAGTGATACCTACGTGAAGGTAATATGGAGAACCCTGATAATGAAGAAGAGGCTACGTGGGAATTGAAAATTTGAAATGATGAAGAATTACCACGAGTTATTTGTTTAATCTGTGTCTTGATTACGAGGGACAGAATCTTTGTAAGTAGGGAGAATGTAATGAATGAATTATTTGAATTGTGATTACGGGGACAGAATCCTTGTAAGAGAGGAATGATGTAACATTCTAGAATTTTAATTGTTATATTAAATATTTATTGAATTATTTAAATATTTAATGGATGTGTTTATTGTTGAATAAATAATTGTTCAAATTTGAATTGATGTGCTTAATTATTTGTTAAATAAATAATTAAGGAAAATTAATTATTTTGCTAATTTAATTTAATTATTAAGTTAGAGAATTTTGATTAATTCAATTACTATTCTTTTTATTGGAATTTGTAATTAAAAAGGATGTGTTAGTTGATTAAATAAAGTTTTAATTATATATAAAATTATAATTTTAATTTTGGTGGTATTGATATATGTGATGTAGTAATTTAATAAATTGTTATTATGATTAATTTAATTAAATTATTAATGTGTGACAAATAACCTTGTTATAAAGGAGTTACTAAAATAACTTAAAGGAGTTTTAATTCGGTTTTGCCAAACAATGCCTAAGGCCTATTAAGTCTTTAATTTATTTGAGTTTTACCAAACAAGGTGTTAGGATTAATGGGTTATTTTGTTAGTGGTTAACCAAACAAGCCTTATAGCTTTTGATTTTAAAATTCACATAACTGATATCAGTTATGTTTATAATTATATTATATAATTAATATATATAATATCTATATACGTTATTTGGTTAAGACGTATGTTAGAGGAGAGAGGTTAGAGAGAAGAAAGAAAACTCAGAGAAGAAAAAGAGAAGAGAAGAAGAAAGGCTAGAGAGTGGGAAGAAGGAGCTTGAGAATAGAAAGGATAGTCATCATCTTCTTCAAGGTATTACCCTATTCTTTTTAAGTTTTAAAAGTTTTAGTTTCTCTTCTCCTATTTCTCTGTAAAATTCTTGTGATAGGATAATTATTGATTTTATGTGTGTTCATATGATAAACTAGTGTTGTAAAGTTATTTTCATAGGTTATATATGATTATAATCAATGTATTGTTGTTATGTATGAAGTTTGTGAAGAAAACCTTTTTATAGAGAGTTTTTGGTGATTATATATTGTTTAGTTAAAATAGAAATTGAGGGTTAATTAGTTGTTTAGTTGATAAATTGACCATTTAATTTGATAGAGCATGTATAATTGTTGATAAAAACACTTTGAATTAGTGGTTTTGGTTGAAAAACAAAAGTTACAGTGTTGATTTTCATTGAAATATAAAAAAATGAGTTTTAGCCAAAAACAGTGAATTTGGGTGTGTTAATTTTGTTGTTTATGTTGTTGTATGGGTAGAATCATGTTTAGAGTTTTTGAAATATGTTTACATGAAGTCTCTAT
This sequence comes from Panax quinquefolius, assembly GCA_020205615.1. Lineage (NCBI taxonomy): Eukaryota > Viridiplantae > Streptophyta > Magnoliopsida > Apiales > Araliaceae > Panax > Panax quinquefolius. The sequence goes on along the minus strand of CM035168.1, from coordinate 37,481,786 downwards.
ATGATTTATGTGCTAATTAATCATTAGAAAGCGAGCTTGTAGGGCAAAATTGGCTTTTTACGTCTTTATTCTTTAGAAATTTGTCTGTCGAAGTCACGCAATTCAGCCATGCATGACTTGGACTTACTGATACCTTTATGTGCCATGATGGCCTCATACTCATATTACATGACCTGACCTTATATATGATCTCGTGTCATCATGACGCCATGCCCATACCCATGTCATGACCCAGATGTAAAGCTATGTGGCGCATGCAGTGACGAGTTAAGAGAATATGGTGCGACGGTGTACTTTTTATACACGAAATTTTAAGAAAAGTTATGTGATAATAGTAGGACTATAAAATGTTGATTTTAGTATTTCTATACTATGAATAATTATGTTATTAAGGATTAACTTGTGTTATAACTTGATTATTTTATTAAAAATCCAATTTTTACATGATGAACGTACTTAGTTATGTTCGTAAGATGGTAATGACTAATTATGTCATGATGACATATGTTTATAGGATATTATGGTTTGATTTGTTTGGTTTAGCCCACGAACAAGGCAAGTTTTCTAAACTTTCTTTTTACATTGAGCAAGTTCTCTAACTCTACTTTTGTAATTGGAATCAATTATTGTTCTCAATATAGTAATGCAAGTTTTCTAAACTTTCTTTTTACATTGAGCAAGTTCTTTAACTCTACTTTTAGAATTGTGCAATCGCTTAAATTTTCTTTGAGCAAGTTTTTCTAATCCTTTATCTTGTTGAACTAATTATGGTTTTCAATTCGATTATGATATAATGATGTAAGTTATTCTTGAGCAAGTTATTCTTGTATTTAACTTGTTGTTTAGCATGCAAATTTATATATTCTAATGTTGAACATTTTTATCGATCAAATTGTTATGCATGTTTTGTATTCAATTCTAATTAACCTTGGCTTAGTATTGTTCAAGCAAGGTGTTATAGTTATTCAAATTTTATGCTCTTAGATTATTCCTAAAGCATGACTTTAGTTTACTATGATTGATTCAATCACGATTAATCTATAGTGAAATGTTCTTGGTTTCATTCAACTAATCCTTAGTTGATGTTCGTTGAAATCAAATTACCACGAAAGCTTATATCCAAACTTCCTTTAGTGCGGAAACTCAAACTGAGATCCTAATGTTTGATTAGGGGGACTTGTAAAAGTTGTAGTTGAAGTTGTAAGTTGAGAGTCCTTATAGTCTTATTTATTAAAGTTGGAGTTGAATTACTACTAGCTGTGGACATAGTTCATGGTCTTATGACCCTCAGTTATATTTATTCCATATTTTGGATTTCAGTTTCTGATTATTGATGATAGAGTACTATTCATTGTTGATGAGCCTTTTATTGGCAGTTATTATTACTATACTCTTGTTGATTTCATATTGTATCCAGTGAGAAATTGTTTTGCTCACTCTTGCATATTTTAAAACTCATTGCAGCTAAAGAAGAGAAGGTAGATGAACCTTCTTCTAGCAAAGGAAAGGGAAAAATGTGCAAGTGATGAAGACTTGTAATTTTACTTTGATTGAGATGTTAGATTTTTATTATGATGATCTTAGACTTGGTTTTAATGAAGTTTATTTAATTTTCGCATTTGAATGATTGTAATTAAAGGTTAGATAACCAGTGAGATTTTATTATGTAACCCTTTAATGGGAAAGGTTTTATTTATCCAGTTTTATTGTGATTGGGTAGTTAGATATGAATGTTTGATTAAGTGAACACCAGATCCTGTGGGAATGAAGTACCTGGATTTGGGGGTGTCACATAACCCCGAGGTATGCAGATCAAAAGACCGGAAATAACACTGGAGAGGACAGTTCTGTCTCGGCGATAACACCGTGACATTCAGTTCCAGTCCTAGAACCAACACTGGGAGTAGCGACTCCATCCTTGGTGATAGCCCCAAGGGATGCCTTTGCAGTTCTGGCGATAACTCGGGAAATGCTTGTTTCAAACACATCCGATCAGCTTCAAGCTCATACCTCCTGCCGAGGCACTCATACCTCGAGACCGGAGATAACAGGCGGAGATATAGCACACCCACGAGAAGCGGTGGACGCATTAAAACAAGCAGTCCAATCTCAGATGTAACCCTGAGTAACGTCGGCTTTTCGCTTAAACCGGCGATGACCCCGGTGAGGAGTCAAAACGTTGTCTTACCGCCTCAACGTTTTCTCTCACAAGATGATATCGTGGCATACCATCAAGTAGTACAATCTCAGATGTAACCCTGATCAATGTCTACTTTCAACTCAAACCGGCGATAACCCCGACGAGGAGTCAAATGTCATCTTGTCTCTTCAACACCTGCGCGTCGTCTCAACACTTCATACATACATACATCCAAAAATGTCCCACAAGAATCGGGAGTTGCAATCCCGAGTGACTATTACGCGTGGTAGTACTTTGGATAGAATTTGAAGCTTGAAGACCATGGGAATAGAACCCTCTTCCTGACTTCGTACAACCTCTAATCCATGTCATTGCGTAACTCTCGACATAAGCGGTTCGAAGAAGATTAGATATACCTCGTTCGGATGCTCGGATTGAAGTTCTGCAAGTTCGAGCGGACATTATAGTGCATTAGTGCAAGTACTTCGAGATGACAGGACCCGCGAGGCTCGGATGCACCACGACCAGCCGCAGGTACAACTGCGGCTACCGCAGGTGTACCTGCAGCCATCAGTCTATAAATATGAGCCTTGGGATCAGCTATTTGAGGAGGAAAAGGAGTGGAAAAGGCGAGGAAGCCCTGTCAATTTTAATCTGTATACACATCTTTTGAGTGTTTCCTCATCTTTAAACACTTGTTAGCTCACATATAGCTATCTTTTATCCGGTGGAGCTGAGTGTTTATCCATTTAAAATCATAGAAGTCTACATTGGCAGCCCACTGTAAGTCTTCTCACATTATATAAAGCCTTCTTCTCATATTAGCACACACTGTTATACACATTGAGAGTCGTGTTGTGTGCGTTTGCATGGACTTCGGTCCGTGGTTTTTATTTCTGTCTGATATATATATACTTATATATGTATATATTTCATATATGGACTAACATTATCGAGTTATGCCTCAATTGAGCCTTGACTTTTGAGTGCGGAGCGTTTATTGCTTTTATATATATTATATATATATATATATATATATATATATATATATATATATATATATATATATATACTTATATATATACATACATATCTCATGAGCACTGGATTTTACATCCGAGCATTTACTTGCTTTTATATATATATATATATATATATATATATATATATATACACTTATATATATAACTATTATCGGACATATTTGATGAATTTGGATTTTACATCGGTGTGCATTTCTTTGCTTATATATATATATATATATATATATATATATATATATATAATTGTTGTCGGACATATTCGATGAGCACTGGATTCACATCCGATCGTTTATATATATATATATATATATATATATATATATATATATATATACATCATACGTATATATATATATATATATATTTATATTTCATTAGGCATGGAGTTTACTTACGTGGCCTTTTACTGACTTTTATTTACATTTCGTCTCGCGCTGGAGTTTACTTCGTGGCGGTTGATCCTTTTATAGCTTTATTTACATTTTCGTCCTACACAGAGTTTACTTACGTGGTGGTTGATCATGTCCATATATATATATTTACCGCTTTTATATATTTACATTTCGATCCCCATGGAGTTTTTCGTGGTGGTTGATCATGTCTGTATATATATATTTACAACTTTTATATATATAAGCGCTTATCGCTTTCCATACAAATTATTAAAGTATCATGTGAGCCTAGGAATCATGTGATCACAGATTGATCTCATTGAATCTAGATTTGGTTCCCATGATGGACATTTTTTTCGGTAAAGCGGCTTGTACATTATTTTACAATGTCTGAATTTCCTTGGATGGCTGTTATGCCCATGAGGAGTTCGACACTGCTGTATATTATTTTCTAGAGAATGCTTCGCATCTCAAAAATAAAAGCAAACAAGACGAACATTTAATAATAAAATGGAAGTATCAAAGGCCTCAATTACTATTGAGCACATGGTTTGAAAAACCTATTTTACAAAATGTCATTGCTATATCTTGTTTAAAACTGAATTTTTCTATAAATTCAAACCCTATGTATATAGGTGCGAACGACGTACAACACTACTTCCAAATAATTGCACAATGATCCACACACACACACACACATTCATATAACAGTTTCTTTGAAAAGTGGCGGTCACCGTGGTAACACGGATGTTAGAGGGTGCTTAACACCTTCCCTCCGCATAATCAAGCCCCCGGACCCAAAATGAATCTCGGTTTCACAGACCCATCTAGCAGTGTCAAATCACTGGGTCAATTGGAAAACCTTTTCGGTTGCGTTGGTGCAACCAGTTAAATACACCAACTAGCGACTCTTAAAGTCAAATCGTCGACATTATACACGTCGGACCTTTTTCACTTATTTTTTCAAACAAATCTCACATTAACATGAGAAAACCAAAGAACAATTAACAAAAAGGACACTCAAAAATCCCGACTTCGACAGGTGGTGACTCTACTTGGGGACTCCAGTAAGAGGGCTTAAGCCGCTGCTACAAGCTTTTTAAAATTATTATATACTTGTGTGTGAATGTTGCATTTACATTTCTGATGAATGTGTACGAATGCATTTTTATTTACTGCACTATACTATATCTATCTGTGATATTAGTGCTTCGCACATGTCATCATTTTGCATAAACGGTAAGACACGTTGTATGTGAATGTATATTGTGTGGTTCCTCCATTAGGAGGCTATCCTTTCGGTGTTTGATTACTAGACTCGCAGGAAGAATAATTCCAGTGAGGCTCAGGAAAGGCACCACCCAGATTCGCTCCAGTTGAAAGACCGGATTAACTTCCCGTCAAGTAAATTGCGATGATCTGAGAACCTTCATGCCAAAAAGTCGCAAGAGAAACCCTAAGATAAGTCAACCTCTGATAAACCAAATGCGGAGGAAAGTCTCTTCATACTTTCCATTTCAATTACTTGTAAACGCATTTACTTGTAATTTTATTCCATGTTCATCCATATGTAATGGAAAATATCTGTGCATGCATGCATGTTATCAATTAACAACCAGTTTTGCAGGACAAAAATTCCTAAAACGGACATGTTATGATAACATTTACATTACCCTAAGACTAAACTACGTAAGTCTTTTGTAGGGAAGCAATTGGGCCTATTACCCGATCACAATCCAAAAAGGCTACAGGCCTACAACCAATCATATCTTCTTTTGACCAGTCTAATGCTATTTCCCGAGAAGAATTTGACGAATTGAGTAAACAAATTACAGACTTGGCCGTTCTACTGAAAGAATTGCACCAGTCCACATAGGGTATGAAGATACCACATATAGAATCCTCTACACAAGGAGGAGTTCAAGGTCTGGAAAAAACAATTCCAGAACCTCAGTTGGATACAACCAACAAAGACCCTGAAAACACCCATCTCAAAGGAGATCTAGACACCGGTGATATCAGGAAGAAGGTCCTTCAAATGGAGGAAACTATTCGTGTTCTCAAAGGGATTGGAACACATGGCGGTGTTTCATATATCTGAGACCTTTGCATATTTCACGGTGTTCATTATCCGAGAGAAATTCAAGACCCCCGATTTTGAGAAATATGACGGATTAGGGGATCCTTATACACATTTAAAGGTGTTCATTGGAGAACTTCGGATCTTATATGCGGAAAATGAAAAGCTCGAGAATCATTTGTTTGAAAAAAGTCTGACTGGAGAAGCCCGTTCATGGTATACCAGATTAGACAACTCAAAGATCCATAGATGGGAAGAGCTGGCTCACGCCTTCCTCACTTAATACAGTTTTCAATCTCTGATGGCTCCTAACCGTTATCAAATCACCAAGGTCAAGAAACAGTCTAATGAGTCATTTAGAGAGTACGCTCAAAAGTGGAGGTGCCTTGCTGCTCAAGTTATTCCTTCCATGACAGAATCAGAAATGGTCATGAATTTCATAGATGTACATGAAGCTCCTTTCTATGAAAGAGTTCTAGCTGGTATTGGCAAACCATTCTCTGAAATGATTAAGCACAAAGAAATGGTGAAATGAGATTGAATTCCGGTAAAATTCAAGACCTAGCCGCTCTTAAAGCTGTTGCTGAGCACATCTAGTCCGGATCATATGGAAACAACCCCCGGAGGGTCCATAAAAAGAAAGAGGAGGATGTTTCCTTGATACTACAAGGACAAAAAGGCAATCAAAGCATGCCTATACAGAGGAGAAACTACTCCCCTTTTCCAGCACAATCTTCAAACCCTCCATTGCCTAAAAGTAGAGATGTAAAGCGACATCGAATGTTCACACCCTTAGGGGACTCGCTCGAGAATATTCTTGCTCTTTTGACTACTCAGAAGAAAATTACACATCTTCTTCCACCTGCCAACCCTAATGGGAGGGGTTTTAATAATACACAGAAGTGTGCTTATCATGCCGGAGCACCTGGACATGATACTCAAGATTGTTGGGCTTTGAAACACAATATTCAAGATCTAATAAACAACGGTGAGATCGTGGTCACCAAACCAGATCAACCTCATGTGCAAGACAACCCTCTTCCTCAACACAATGAAGAAGAGGTCAACATGATCAGTTGGAGCACTGGACAAGGTTCCAATTCTAATGGCGAATCATCCCAAACCATCAAAGATGGTGTTGACAGATGGGATTATGCAAAGTTCCAGTTTACCACAAAACAAAAGATGAAAGCTCTTTGCAAACAAATTGAGCAATTAGCAGAACTAGTGACCCACCAGCATCAAGTCACACGCCAATTAATCAGGCAGGAGCATGCCTATCTCCTTCCTTTTGTTATGAATGCTTCCTCACCACCTTCAGAAAGCGAAGCTATGGAGGATAAGGTTGAAAGAGAGCAAATGCTAAAGCCCGCCGGGATTTTGCCAATCAGAGGGAATTTACCTATTTGGGCCAATCTATGGAGGAGATATTGCAGATGTTGATCAACGAAGGAAGAATTACCTTCCTTCTCCCTCCAATCAATCCCCGTTCAGGATAGTTTAATTCTGATGAAGTGTGTCAATATCATTCACATTCTCGCGGTCACAACACAAAAGAATGCTAGGCACTTCTCCATCTCATTCAGAATCTTATTGATAGCGGTGTCCTGCAAATAGCAGATGATTACACTGTGCAACTCAAGGGTGGGAATGCATGTCCTACCAAATGGAAGGGATCAATAGCAGTTATATCCGAAGTGGATGATGAGTCTGTCAAAGTATTTCCCATACAACCAATTCAACTCAAAGAAGCTGACAATCCTTTGAAAGTGGCCGCACCAGAGCCAATTTCTTTATCTTTCAGACCACAATATCATGTTGTCAGCTTACATAAAGTTCCATGGAATTATGAAGAAGCTGAAGGATCCACGTCTCATACTACTGCTACAGTGTCGAAGGAAAATCCACTGTATCTTCCTCAACGGGTTATTAAACCTACTTACGAAGCAAAGGGGAAGTTTCCCATAGAGAATATTGAAAAATTCCTCCGCACTATGGGCCACAATGAAGCCAAAGTGGTTTTAAGCTTGCGTGAAGCTCCACACCAGATTTCAATACTGGACCTGGTTTTCTCTTCCGAGGAGCATCAGAAGGTCTTGCTAAAGGTTTTGGAAGAAGCCTACCTGCCAAAATCAGTGAATGTGGAAAAATTTCAACATTTGGTTGATTACATTTTCAACAACAATGTGATATCCTTCACTGATGACGACATACCTCCCGAAGGGACCGGTCATTGCAAGCCTCATCATATCGTAGTTTTGTCTTCCGGGTACATGCTAGCTGGAGTTTTGATAGATGGAGGATCATCTCTAAATATCTGTCCTTATGCCACCTTGGTGAAGATGAATATCAATCTCAAGCGGATCCAAAGAAGCCATACGGTCATCAGAACTTTTGATGGATCCCGACGAAATTCCGTTGGAAAGATTGTATTGCCAATTGAGATTGGTCCAAATACATTCAATGTATCTTTCCACGTTCTCAAGATAGACTCAGGATACAACCTGTTATTGGGGAGGCCATGGATACACATGGCTGGAGCTGTTCCCTCCACCTTAAATCAACAACTCAAATACATTATCAACACGATCAGTCAAGTCATCAACGCCGGCCGGAATGTCCTGAACAAGGAACTCTACCAATTATCAGCTTCAATTCAGAAGTTGAACCGACCAGTTTCCATACTCTGGAAGTGAGTAACACACAATACCATTCTATTGGGGCGCTACTTCCTGTACCCAAGATTTCTGCCGAGGTTATGTCGGCCACTAAAGAAATGATGTTATTAGGTCATCAACCTGGACAAGGGCTTGGTAAAGATAAGCAGGGTATTAAGCACCCTATCCAAAATGTACAGTTAAATTGGAACAGCCGGGCTAGGATATTCTGCCAGTTCCAGACACAGGAATCCCATAAGCACAAGCAGGTTCCTCAAGCTTCCACCGCACGATGATTTTCTATACCTTTACCTCATGAGTTGATGCAATCTCCAGTAAAGGTTCTAGCCCATGTTGTGGCTATGCTGTTTCCAAAACCAGAGCCAATCAAAGCAAAAGAGGTGTTGATTCCTGATCCCGAGGCAGAAGAAAAGGAACAGAAACGTAAACATGACCTATCCTTGATGATGGCAGGCATATGCGTCATTGTTCATGATGAACATACAAACAGATACACCCCACACGATGATTGCCAAGATGTCATGGTTATCATTCAAGAAAAGGAGGACAATGACGATCCTTCCATCACTACAGTCCTTCAGGACTTTTCCCTCGACAATTGGAGCAGCACTCCATGCATTAGTCGACGATGGTAAAATGGGTAGAAAATCCCTCTGCCCTGTAGATAACTTTAACTGCTTGCTTTCCTTTACAGTACTAGCAGTTATTTTATCAAGTACATGCTAACACTTTTTTATGATCGAACAGTTGCATATATTAAGTGAAAGCATGTTTTTTTCAGGACTCTGAATTTAGATGTGCCTGTACTTGCTGATGAGGTGCCTTCTCTCCACAAGGGCTGTAACTTTGATGCAAAGTTGGACTCAAACTTGATGGACACACAAGAGGACATTAAGACACCTCAAGAGATTAAGGAATGGGTCACATACAAACCCAAACCCAATCTTGATCAAACCACTTCTTCCAATATTAGAACCTTAGACAACCCTAAGCTAATCCAAATTTGTTTAGACCTTACCACAAATTCAGCGGAATGGCATGGTTGCACTATTAACCCAATTCTAGGATGTGTTTGCATGGTCTCATGAAGACATGGTGGGTTTGTCCACTGACATTGTTCTTCATCGCCTTCCCATTAAAGAAGGATTCAAGCCAGTTAGGCAAAAGCTCAGGCGATTGAAACCTTAGTGGAGTTTAAAGGTTAAAGAAGAAATTATGAAACAATTTTAAGCTGGCATTATCATGGTGTCTACATATCCGAAGTGGATATCCAACATTGTTCCCATGCCTAAACCAGGGGGAAAGGTGCTAGTCTTCATGGATTATCAGGATTTGAACAAAGCTTGCCTTAAAGGAAGCTTTTCTCCTTTTTGCTGCGGGTACCATCTGGTACCATCAAATTAAGGTTGTGAAAAACCCGCTTTCATCATGCCTTAGGGAACTTTTTGCTACAGAAGGTTGTCATTCGGCCTCATCAATGCTAGGGCAACCTATCAGCGAGCTATGATGGCTCTTTTCCACGATTCAATGCATAAAGAGATAGAGATCTACGTGGATGACATCATTGTCAAATCCCGAAAGGAGGAAGACCACTTAGACCATCTCAGAAAACTTTTCAACAGGTTGCGTAAGTTCAACTTGAAGTTGAATCCCGCCAAGTACGCCTTTGGTGTTAAGTCAGGCAAGTTGCTAGGTTTCCTAGTCAGCCACAAAGGGATTGAACTGGATCCTATCAAAATCCAGGCTATTAAGGAAATCCCCATTCCTCAGACAAAGAAGGAAATACGGGGATTTTTGGGAATGATCAACTTCATTAGCAGATTCATTTCTCAACTCACAGCAACCTGTGAGCCAATCTTCAAGTTATTAAGGAAGAACTCCTCCATGAAATGGAATGATGAGTGTCAGAAAGCCTTCCTCACAATCAAAGAGCAACTGATTAACGCTCTTGTTTTGGTAACTCCCAGGAATGATGTTCCCCTGTTCATTTACCTGTCCATAAATGACAATGCCATGGGCTGTATGCTGGGGCAAAAAGAAAATAGAGGCCAAAAACGAGCTACCTCAGCAAAAGATTTAACATCAGTGAACACAAGTACACTCTGATTGAGAAGAGTTGTTATGCTTTAGCATGGGCTTCCATGAGGTTACAACATTACCTCCAAGGTCACACAACCCAGCTCATATCCCGAATGGTTCCTCTCAAGTATGTGTTCAGTAAGCCCATACTGAATTGTTGACTGTCCAGATGGCAGTTGATCCTACAGCAATTTGACATCGTCTACGTGATGCAAAAGTCTATCAAAGGTCAAGGAATTGTGGATCAACTGGTCGCCGCTCCTGTAGGGGACTACAAACCCTTGGAAACATACTTTCCCGATGAAGGGATAATGGTCGTTCAGCTACAACATCAGTACGATACATGCCGTACGTGGAGAATGTATTTTGATGGAGCTGTTAACACAGAAGGCACTAGAGCTGGAGCAGTTCTAATATCCGGTACAGGGGAGCAGTATCTCGTCGCCGTCAAATTATAGTTTGTCAACACCAACAACACAGCTGAGTGTGAAGGCTGTATCATGGGGCTAAAACTTGCCCGTTCAATGGGCATCAGGCGATTAATTGTCTTTGGGGATTCGAATTGGTAATCAAGTAATCCACAGGAATCTATCAAACCAAAGAATTACATTTGCTGCCTTACCATCGGCAAGTTTGACAGATGGCTTTGGAGTTCGAAGAAGTCTCCTTTCTACACATTCCTCGTAATAGGAATGATTTTGAAGATGCATTAGCAATGTTGGCCTCCTTGGTTTATGTACCAGACAAGGAAAACATGCCAAACATCACATTTACTCTGCAAAAAGCCCCAGTCTATGGGAATTACATTGGAGAAGTATCGGATGAGCTACCTCCCATCCACAACCCTTGGTATCAGCACATTAAAGAGTATCTACGAGATGGATCTACACCCGCTGAGGCGAGCCTAACTGAGAAGAGGCGGATTCATCGACTTGCTATGAAATTCTACCTGAGCGAAGATGCACTCTATAAAAGAGATGCATGAATAGGTCTCCTCAGATGTCTGGATAAAGACCAAGCTCAGAGACTCATGGATGAGATTCATGGTGGAGTATGTGGCCCTCATATGAGCGGACCCCTACTTGTCAAGAAGATCCTCAGAACGGGGCATTATTGGCTTACACTCAAAGATGACTATGATGATCATGTCAGGAGGTACTTTCAATGCCAGATTCATGGGAATGCTATCCACGCCCCTCCAAGGGAACTCCACAATATGAGTTCGCTATGGCCCTTCTCAATGTGGGGAATGAACGTGATCGGGCCCATCGAGCCCAAAGCCAGTAATGGACATCGATTTATATTCACCATGATCGACTACTTCACCAAATGGGTAGAAGTAACCTCCTTCCCCAGGGTTACTAAAGAAGTCATCATTGCTTTCATCAGAAATAATGTTGTTTGTCGATATGGACAACCAGAGGTTATTGTGTTAGACAATGCTAAGAACCTAACAACAAAATGATGGAGGAGTTATGCAGAAAATTCCATATCAAACACCTCAACTCCGTCATTTACCATCCAAAGATGAATGGTGCTGTTGAGGCGGCTAATAAAAACATCAAAAAAATTATGTTGAAAATGTCCGCCAATCACAAAGGATGGCCTGACCTCTTGCCTCTGACTTTATTAGACTACAGAACTTCTATACGTGCTTCCACTGGGGCAACCACCTACTCATTAGTCTATGGGATGGAAACAGTGCTCCCCATAGAGGTGGAAATGGAATCCCTCAGAGTATTGATGGATGCTTAGTTGGGTGAAGACCAATGGGTACAAGACAGGTATCACCAATTGTCTCTAATAGACGAAAGGTGATCCACGACTATCTTCCATGGTCAATTATATCAGCAAAGGATCGCACGATCCTACAACAGAAAAGTCAAACAACATGACTTGGTTTTGAAGAAGATCATTTACAAACAAGATCAGTCTAAGGGAAAATTCGCTCCTAACTGGGAAGGCCCATTTGTTGTCAAGGAGGTATTGACAGGAGGTGCTCTCAGATTGCAGGAAATTGATGGCGATGAATTTCCACATCTTATCAACTCGGACACCGTGAAAAGGTACTATATTTGAAGTTACCATCAAACAAACATCCTGGTTTTGATCATCAAATTATTAGTCATTCTGGTTTTGAACCCTCTCCTTTTTGCATACTCTTCTGCCCCTCAGGGAAACACACACTTCAAACCAGCAGCCTGGTATCACTTTATTTCAAACCTTCCATACAATTTTGGTTATCCTGAATACGGGATTTAACCTTTCACAATTTCGGTTATCTTGAAGACGGGATTAAACCTTTCACACTTGCAGTTTATCCTGAAGACGAGATTAAACTTTTCTGCGCCAGCAGTTTATCCTAAAGACGGGATTAAACTTTTCTACGCTTGTTGTTTGTCCTGAGGAACGGGATCAAACTTTTTCCACACTTGCAGTTTATCCCCATTATGGGTTCAAACTTTCTTCTCCCCGCAATATAGCCTGCACATGGGATTCACGCTTTTTCTTCAGTTGCGATTCATCCTGAGGGGCAAACTACGTCGACGTGATCTCCTCTTCAATAGGAGTACGTAGGCAACCATATGTTATATGGCCCGGTCGCAATAAACAACAAAAATAACAAAAACATTCCTACCCTTTCTTCATAAAAACAACAAAAACATTTCTACACCCATCTGCCTTTCACATTCAGCATTGAACCTCTTACACCAGGTTCGAACTACGCAGACTTGATCTCCTCTTCAATAGGAGTACGTAGGCAGCCATTCAACGTTTAGTCTAACCCCTACCAGAACAAAATTACTTATCACACGGTATTTGGATCAACCTTCAATTCACCACATTTCATCGGTTTCAGATCAAAGGGATGGAATTACCCAACCTCTTCTCATAAATAGAAGATTCGGTGACCATCTAAGTTGCGATCGTGCCTCAAAAGAGAAATACCAACCCATAAGAGATGGAATTAACTAGGCTTCTCACAAATAGAAGTACTGGCGACCATCTGTGGTGTGGTCAATCTCAGAGAGGAAGAAACCACCCTCCTCTCCACTTTTCCATATAGATACCAGTCCTAAGACACCAAAGATGGTAGGGATTTACAGAAATCAATGATCCGTTCTAAGAGATCTTGCGACGTCTCAATGTCCATCTATCAAGGATAAGTTCAGAATGCATCAAGATCACAAGGCCTTAAAGAAATAGGCAAATATCAAGCAAGTATCAAGGCATAACTAAAAGGGAAGTGAATCAAAATATATTTCCCTGTTATACATAATACTGTTTGATATATACATATATGTTGTACATGACAAAATGGCTAAGCTAGTCTGTACAGGAAAATACAAAGCTATCTACCGATCTGTATGTATGCGGACTATCAGATCTAACATAGCATCCCTCTCTAAAGATGGAAGTAGCACTGAAAGCTCCTGCCCAAGGGTATCTACACGAGCTAGCAGATCAGAGGCCAACTGCATGGTGGTATAATGCTCATCAATGTAAGCACTCATGTTGGCAAGACTGACAATCATCGGGATATAACGGAAGTACTATCTACAATGGTCACATCCCTAGCAGATAAGGCGGCATCCGCTCCCCAATTAATGCATCCCTAGTTGATATAGCCTCATCCCTCTCTAACAGAGCGATGTCTTTCTCATCAAGAGCTATCAACATCGCGGCCCTAGCTTGATCTCTATCATAGGTCATCAGATGTAAGCTCTGCTCCAAATTCTGTGCCGAATACTGAGTAATAGTGGCACTCGGGGTGGGAGAATACATCACATATGTTGGAAGCCCTAGCAGTCAAATCATCGGTGGGAATAATAGCCTCCTCTATAGGCTCCTCATCGTCAGAATCAATGCCCTGCACTGTGGATCTCGCTGCATGATGATGTAGTCTCTCTCTCCATCCATGCGGAATACTCTCTGAGAACAACCGGATGATCGACAGAAAACTTCAATTACTTCTCATCGATCCCAACAGCATACAACTGGATCATCCTCCATTGATAAAATGTGTGAAGTGAAGTGACCGACTCACTGCCCCTCAAAAGGATGAAAATCCTAAAACTGGTCAAACTGACACATCATGGCTAGTGGGTGGTAAGTAATCATGCCCCTCAAACCAGCTAGAGGGAGATAATCCATGCTTGGAGCATGAGTAATGAAGCTATAGGGTGAGCTAAGCCCTGAACACAATAATATAGCAAACGGGTCTCAAATCCCTACCAGAAAAGCTGACCACGATGCAACATCTGTACACTCCGCAGGCTGAAAGGAGTACGAAATGGCTATATCATGGGTAAAGCAAAACCCCTACCATCTAAATATGCCAATCGGTCTCAAGTGTGACATAAACTACACATACAACATGACCGAGCTACCTGTAAACACTCTTGCCGGATAAGTGCAATAGTATGTAGTTGACCTCAGAGTCTCTACAATGATCATCGGTACAATGGTATGACCCTCCCCGAGAGCTCTCACTGCCATAATGACGTCGATATCCAGCTCATCCATGTACCACTGCGGCATGAAGACGTATGACAATACGCATAGAAGCAGTACATCTACTCTGGCCGAACGCCAATGGTCCTCCGGTGTGGTGAAATCCCCAGAATGCCGTGCATAGCTATCCTCAGAGCCAAACCTGTTAAACAAGAAATGCTGGGATATCACGTGGCAGGATGTAATCTCGTCCTGGACCACTCTACGTCTCAATCTACTAAAATACAGGGAAATGGGGCGAAACTACCCAACAACTAATAGAGGCCTATCAAAAGATATAACGAGAATGGGGCGAATCTACCCAGCTACTGATAGAGGCCTATCAAAAGAGATAACGAGAAATACATCATAAAAAGTCAATGGTGTCGATGTCTACATCATCGATACTGTCCACCTGATGTAACTCCTCCTGAGTCACTGGATCTCTATCTCTGGGGATGTCGTGCCATCTGAGGAGGATGACTTGCAAAGCAAAGCCATATGGGTCACCTGAGGGGCCAGCGCCAGAGTTGGAAAGATCAAAAGTATCTGCCTCTAAAGGATCTCTACTCCAAATGTCGAATGAAAAGATGTGTCCGGTCCAACTCCCAGGTCAATTTGTCAATCTATGTCACATGAGTTGGATCTCTAACATAGGCTAGCCAATCCGCTATCATCACGGATCCTGGAACCATATCCCCCATGAACTGTGTGGCGCGGGTTTGAGCTCCAATAGTATGAGGGATCTACCAATGCTAGAACATCTCTTGAGACCAGGGGCCCTCTGACAATGTAAAAACAGCCAATCCCCATCAATGGGATGTCAATGACGGGTGACTGCGAAACAGGCCAATAACGCCTGGCAGGAGGCAAGATCGGCATACGGATCTCTCTGTAGTGCTCCTAATAACACGCTCTCCTAAATAGAGCTCCCATCCTCAATCTGTGAAGAGAGGAATCTTGCTGGTGGAAATGATGTACTCTACTCCAGTCGGGTACCCATCCTCAAAACCAACTCCCAAATGCTCTCTAGAGTAGGGAATCCATGTGATGACATCGGCTGTCAACAACTCCAGCTGAAGGCGACAATGAGTGAAACCCTCAGCAACAGGGACCTCCGCCAGTATGGAATGATGCCATCTTCTTCCTCGTGGATAGGTGTCTAAACCTAACACGCTCACAAGACTCAAATAGGGAAGCCTCTCATAGGCCCAAAACTACCAACACAAAGGCAAACATCTACTATCAGTCAACACTCTTAACCTCTACATGGGAAAAGACAAGAGAAACACTCACCAGCAGAAATGGGTAGAATCCTAACCACGCCTCGATCAAGCCCTACGATCGCATGCGCATTCCCCTGAGGAAATAAGCAAAGGTGTAGGAACCCTAATCATACTCTCTATACGGTTCACGTGTTGAGTGGCGCTGATCAAAGAGAAGGACACCGTAGAGGAATTATCTGCTATGAAGCAGCCCTTAATGATCATCAGGAACAATCGCTGAAGAATGTGATCCCTGACTCTCACATCATCGGGTATGGGCTCACTCAACAGCCCGCTCATAGCATCTACGCTCAAAGAACCTATACGAACAGTCCTGCCCTTGAGCACCTCCACCAGAACTCCCAATAAGGATCTGACGGCAGTAGGGGTGATATCCGTCGTGCAAGGCACTGGATCCCCTCCAAACTCCATACCTGTGATAAACCGCCAATCCATTGGCGCCATCATCACCTCATAGTCCAACAAGGATCTAAGTCTAGTAAAACCACCGCTCAGACAATGCCCTGAGGTAACCACAGGGAAATCGACGGGGTAGAATGGAGAAGAACATCCCGAATCCCCAGCTATGTACAATCGCTCTGTAGTCATCATGCAAAGCCTGATACATAGAGTGGATGTTGAACAAGTTCCCTCGAGGCTGTGTGAAGCCGGGAACCTACACCAAATGCAAATCAACATTAGAATCCTTGACTCCTCATCAATAGGAAATAAAGAAGATTAAAGATCTAACTTCATACCGCGTTTGCGTGCAGGTATACTGAAGGATGCCTACTCAAGTCACCCAGAAGATCTGGGTTCGCCACTTGATTACCAGGTAATTCCCTACGAGGAACACGTACAGCAGGAGCAGGAACCTCGATCGGTACATCCTCCTCCTCATCCTCAACATTCGGCACTTCAACCCGAATAGGGACGTACACGACTCAGCTAAACAGCGAGGTCGTCTCGACGGGAACGACATTGAGGCTCTTCAGAAGCCCTCCTCTGTACACCAGAAGTGGTCCTGCGGGAACTACTCGGCTGATCCGGATTCATAATATCTGGACAACAAGTCTCCAAATCACCTCAGAAAGGGTGTGGTAATTTCTTACCTGGAGCGTTTCAAAATGCATTGTTTTAACATACATCTATAGTAGAGTTAAAAATGCATGACTACCCAATACCTACATTTTGGGAAAATTTTGCCATAACCCCTTTGTAAATGGGACTATCCACATGCATATAGGCATGACTAGGTGGCCATTCAGTAGCACACCTATACATAGTCATATACATCCTACATGCATTATCACATCATAGTAAAAAATTCGTAAGTGTAGTCTAATTACCAGGATTATTTTACTTTTATGCCTTTACTCATTTGTCCTTAGATAGGATAAGAAATGACAGTAAAAGGTGCCAATTTGACTGTTTCAAAATTCAAATTTTTTTCACATCATTATGTTCAGCATGGTTTAATACTAACATTTGCTATGTTGAATATCAGCATGTATATTCACTACTATGTGTCTAAATGCAATTCATGTGATAAGTTATTTTCCAACGGATATAAATTGGAAAAAAAATACATGCATACATTACCACGGAATACCAAACCTCCCCGGCGGGGGTTACAACGCAAAACAATGAAATACCAAACCTCCCTGGCGGGGGTTACAACGCTGAAGTTATCAACAGATGAAATATCCATGGCGGGGGTCACAACGCACATCTTTCAAGCATCTACGTATCCCCGGCGGGGTTACAACGTAATGCAACCATTGATACACACATCAATGAAGGTCAAGCAACCTTGACGTCATGTCAGTCGATGACAAATAAACCCATCAAAACAACTCATCTACGTATCCCCGACGGGGGTTACAATGCAATGCTACCATTGACACATACATCAATGAAGGTCAAGAAACCTTGACAATACACCCAGCAGGGATCTATCCGGTGATACACACATTAATGAAGGTCGGGCAACCTGAAGAAGATAAACTATTGGTAGTAACTCCGATAGAATGAGGAAATATGTTATACAACATCCTCAAATAGACAAAGCTTTATCCCCACATATCTCTTACACATAAGAGGTACCTCTATGGAATATAAGCCAGTGTCTAGGATTCAAGACTTTGGTGATAGCCCCAACATCAACATCCTTGGAGACTTGAATCGCATGTCCAAGCCATCATTGATTGTCATCCCAACAGGATTACTTGACATTCATACATCATACATTTGCATTATGTTTCTGCATATAGCATCATGTTTATCTTGCTTGTATTTCAAGTGTCTATGATTCTTTATCCTATCCATGCCTTGCATTGTATGAATATGATAAAGAGGGTCATCTGTAGACACTCAAAATTTTCTGCACGCCTATTACTGACATTGCAGGAGGGAAGATTTGTCATTCAGAGATAACCTTGGAAAATAGCTGACATCCATTCCGGATACTAAAGGAAGTTCAGTTCCAACCTGGAACACAAACTGGGAACATCAGTTCCAACCCGGAACACAAATTGGGAACATCAGTTCCAACCCGGAACACACACCGGGAGTGTCATTTCCAATCTCAGAGATAACCCCGAGGTATGCAGATCAAAAGACCGACAACAACACCGGAGATGAGAGTTCTATCTCGGCGATAACACTGTGACATTCAGTTCCAGTCCCAGAACTAACCCTGGGAGTAGTGACTCCATCCTTGGTGATAGCCCCAAGGGATTTCTTTGCAGTTCCAGTGATAACTCCGGAAATGCTTGTTTCAAACATATGCGATCAGCTTCAAGCTCATACCTCCTGCCGAGGCACTCATACCTCGCAGACCAGAGATAATAACAGGCGAGATAAGCACACACCGATGATGATAAGAACGCATACAAACAAGCAGTCCAATCTCAGATGTAACCCTGAGCAACGTCTGCTTTCTGCTCAAACCGGTGATAACCCCAGTGAGGAGTCAAAACGTCGTCTTACCACCTCAACGTTTTCTCTCACAAGATGATATCGTGGCATACCATCAAGTAGTCCAATCTCAGACGTAACCCTGAGCAACGTCTACTTTCAACTCAAACCGGCGATAACCCCGGCGAGGAGTCAAACGTCATCTTGTCTCTTCAACACCTGCGCGTTGTCTCAACACTTCATACATACATACATCCAACAATGTCCCACAAGAACCGAGGAGTTGAAATCCCGAGTGACTATTATGCGTGGTAGTACTTTGGATAGAATTTGAAGCTTGAAGACCATGGGCATAGACCCCTCTTCCTGACTTCGTACAACCTCTAATCCATGTCATTGCATAACTCTCGACACAAGCGATCCGAAGAAGGTTAGATATACCTCGTTCAAATGCTCGGATTGAAGTTCTGCAAGTTCGAGCGAACATTATAGTTCATGAGTGCACGTACTTTGAGACGACGGGACCCGCAAGGCTCGGATGCACCACGACCAGCCGCAAGTACAACCGTGGCTATCGTAGGTGTACTTGCGACCATTAGTCTATAAATATGAGCCTTGGGGTCAGCCATTTGAGGAGGAGAAGGAGAGGAAAAGGCGATGAAGCCCTGTCCATTTTACTCTGTATACACATCTTTTGAGTGTTTCCTCATCTTTAAACACTTGTTAGCTCATATATAGCTATCTTTTATCCGGTGGGAGCTGAGTGTTTATCCATTTAAAGTCATAGAAGTCTACATTGGCAGCCCACTGTAAGCCTTCTCACATTATATAAAGCCTTCTTCTCATATTAACACACACTGTTATACACATTGAGAGTCGTTGTTGTGTGCGTTTTCCAGGACTTGATTCAGTTGTTTTCATTACATGCGTATATATATACTTATATATGTATATATTTTATATATGGACTAACATTATCGAGTTATGCCTCGATTGAGCCAAAGGCTTATCGCTTTGCCGAGCTTATATATATATATATATATATATATATATATATATATATATATATATAAAAGCATTATCGTATATATCGATGAGCCCGGATTTTACATCAAGAGCATTTACGCTTTATATATATATATATATATATATATATATACTTTTTGTCAAACATATCGATGAGCACGGATTTTTCATCAAGGTGCATTTTCGCTTTATATATATATATATATATATATATATATATATATATATATATATATATATATATATATATATATATATATATTTGTTGTCGGACATATTCGATGAACACGGATTCACATCCGGTCGTTTACTAATTTTATATATATATATATATATATATATATATATATCTGTGTATATATATATATATATATATTTACATTTATGTCGTGCCTAGAGTTTACTTAAGTGGCGGTTGATCGCTTTTATGACTTTATTTACATTTCGTCTCGCCTGGAGTTTACTTTCGTGGCGAGTTGATCGCTTTTACAGCTTTATTTACATTGCGTCCCACTGAGTTGAAAGTAATATGCACACAAGCCAATCATGTTTGATGATAAAGCATATACTTTGTAACAATCTTATTCATTTATTAATAAAAAGTATTAATTTATTAAAGGCTTTTAATTATCTACATGATGCTGTTTTATAATATGTGATAAACCCATAGTTTTAAGCAATGCTTTTAGAATAATGATGATGATCATTCTAATGAGATCTAAATTCTTTGAAAGCTTAAAACTAAAATAGTTCCTAATCGTTGGATTACTAAATTGGGGATTAGTGAATCCGGATAGATTGGTACATACGTTGCTTGCTCATTGGATGAGGATGATTGATCTCATGATCATTTGTGTGGAGACACTAAAGCAAGTATGTAGGTGCTTATTAGAGAATAAGTTCATTTGAACGTTGGCTCGCTAAGGAATACCTAATGGAGTTTTATTTGCTGTCAATAGAATTCTGTAGTGATAGTAAGTACAAGTAATCCTTGGACTTGAGATCATCATAGTATCTTGTGTATGATGAGTTATACTTTGACTTATTCCTTAAGACCCTTAGGGTATATCAAAGGGTATGCTTGGGTATAATAAGTTGTACATGGAGATAATGTATGTGTTAGGTTTGTAATATTCATAACGCATTCAAATTGCAAAAATTAAGCGGAAGCGTGTAAAAATCAGAGTTTAAAAATTTACAAACCATAAACCCGGATCACCCTTTATGCATAATTATTAATTAAACGAAAAGATAAAGAATAAAATCATATCCTTGAAGATCGAGCTTCCTCAGTACAAGTTCACCTCCAAATCCTTTTCGCTCAATCTTGAATCCACCGGGTTTGGTTCCTTCCTTTGATCAACGTTAGCCACCCAAATGTTTGGCCTCAGAGGTGATCCACCAAGGAAGAAGAAAATTCAAGAAGAAGGGTGGTTGGCTAAACCTAGTTTTTCTATCTCTATAGAAAAGGGTACTCTCCAACAAATTGGAATTATTACGTTGTAAAAGTCAACAACCCATACCACCCATAATAAGACTCCTCTTATTTATAGATGTGGGCAACCCATCTTAACAATTAAGAAATTGGGTTTTATTTAATTAATTAAATTCTTTTAATTAATTAAGATCCCTAATCTTATTAGGGATAATTAATTAAACTCCTTTAACTAATTTTCCTTCCTAATCCAATTAGGAATAAATTAGAGTACTTATATTAAATTAATTCCTAAACTCTTTAGAAATTAAAATAATAATAATTGTAATAATATTAATAAGACTCCTCTTATTAATTTATATTTAATATTTCTAAAATATTAAATAATAAATATTAAGCTATTTAATTTATTCTATCACCATAGATTAAATTAAATATACATAACTATATTATTACGATTATGCCATTAACTTCTTAAATAATTATTCTTCCTTTTATGGTGTGACCCTTTAGGTTCTCCATATTAAACGGTTGTGAATAAATCAATTAGAACAATTCTAATCTTATTTAAATAAATAAATTAAACAATTAATTTATTTAAATAATATTTATTCTACAATAAGGATAAGCCTCCCCTAGCGATCAACGACTTTCCGGATAATATAGATTTCAACATTAATCATAAAAGAACCTTTGAGTAAATAGTTACCGTGACAATTCAATCCTTCCACCATACAATGTCCCAATTAAATATAAGACATGGAATTACTTCACAAGTCTTATTTTATTTAATTATATGTATTTCGACTCTTAAATGCACAACTCAAATAATGCAAATTAGAAACTCCTTTCTAATTTCATTCGCCGCCGCCAAGGACTCTTTGGGTTGTCATTTATCGAATCACATAGGACATTTCTCTTCTTTTATTAGAAGTGGTAGATTCTTTATTGATCATACATTATCTCCATGTACAACTTATTATACCCAAGCATACCCTTTGATATACCCTAAGGGTCATAAGGAATAAGTCAAAGTATAACTCATCATACACAAGATACTATGATGATCTCAAGTCCAAGGATCACTTGTACTACTATCACTACAGGAATTCCTATTGACAGGCAAATAAAACTCCATTAGGTATTCCTTAGCGAGCCAATGCTCAAATTGAACTTATTCTCTAATAAGCACCTACATACTTGCTTTAGTGTCTCCACACAAATGATCATGAGATCAATCATCCTCATCCAATGAGCAAGCAGAACGATGTACCAATCTATCCGGATTCACTAATCCCCAATTTAGTAATCCAATGATTGGGAACTATTTTAGTTTTAAGCTTTCTAAGAATTTAGATCTCATTAGAATGATCATCATCATTATTCTAAAAGCATTGCTTAAAACTATGGGTTTATCACATATTATAAAACAGCATCATGTAGATAATTAAAAGCCTTTAATAAATTAATATCTTTTATTAATAAATGAATAAGATTGTTACAAAGTATATGCTTTATCATCAAACATGATTGGCTTGTGTGCATACTACTTTCAATCTCCCACTTGCACTAAAGTCAATCGTCATGGTATCTTATACTCTTCTTCTCTAAGTGACGATTATCCCATTTGTTGGATAAGCTTTAGTTAATGGATATGTAATGTTGTTCTTGAGAGTCCACTATCTCTATAGTGATTTCTCATCTTTCAATGATTTTAATAATCAAATGAAAGTGCCACAACACATGTTTAGATCCAAGATGAGACTTGGGAACTATTCCTAGTTCTGTAATGAACTTTTAATCCAAACAATCAACTTGCGACTTCATTTATAGCTATATACTTTGTCTTTATCACTAAACCAAAGAACTCTTTCTTTGTTTGGAACCTTTCAATTCAACTGCACCCTTTATTCAAGATAACGCTTTACCTTAAAGTGGATTTTTACATCATCTTAGTGCAATCGAAAAACTTGAGTCATTAAAGCCCTCTAGTTTTAATTCAGGACCCACCATATATGCTCACATCCTTAGTGCTTGGGTTAAGAACTTTAAGATGTTTTTCAACGTCTTACGGTGATCTTCTCGAATATGGTGATCAACATCGGTCTCGTACATTTCATTGCATACATGATTGTCACTCATGCAATCTCTCTTCTTTGGAGTCTATGGGGACTATTAAGAGAGATACACTCCATAGCTCATCGACATGAGACATCACTTGGAGTTTGCCATGCTAAACGACTTTAGCATCAAATGAATATACGTTCCTTGGGTTAAGTCGAGCATCCTTTTAAATCTATCTATATAGATTTATATCCCCAATTAAGATACTCTTCCAAATCATTCATGGAGGAATGTTTAGACAACTTTATCATTACTGATTGTAGCATTGGTATGTCATTCCTTATCCGTAGTATATCAATATATAATATTAGGAATGTCACGGCGCTCCCACTGTCCCTTTTGTACACACTAGAAGTCTTACCTCATCGAATGTAACTCTGGATCATCATCTTCTATGATGTGTACCTCATCATCATCATCCATGATGAATCCATACCCTAGGTAGGTATCTTGGTACTATTCGATTTACGATTCTTTGTGGTACAATACAGTCTATCTATAGGTTCCTCTTATTTGACTTATAGTGTTTTGTGGTTCTTGAACTCTTCAAGATCTATTATCCTCCCACTAGCCCCTTCAATGATAAACGCCTTTATCTTAGAAGGCAACGTGTTTCGCAACAAACACCTTTTGCTAAGTAGGATTATAGAACACATGCCCTAAACTTACTTTAGGATGTCCCACAAATCTGTATTTGTCAAATCTTGTCCCAAGCTTATCCTTTTGAAACCTTTTCATATAAGTTGGACAACCCCTTTATCTTAACATACTTAAGATTAGGAATCCTCCCTGTCTATAACTTTTATAGAGTCTTGGGGCTGGATTTTGAGGTTACCTTTTTCGTAGATATGCGACCATTTCTAGGACATTATCCCGAAGGATCTTTGGAATGTCGGTAAAATCATTTTGGACCGCACTATGTTCAACAAGGTATGATTTTTCCTTTCAAATACATCAATCAATTATTACGTATCATGAGGTGTCCATTATGAGAGAAAAACCATTTGAGATGATCTAGAAACTTATTGCACAAGTATTTATTCCTTGATCTAATCAAAGAATCTTAATACTTTGCCAATTTGTTTCATTTTCAATTCTTTGAACCTTTCAAATAATTCACAATTGTATTTCAAACAAATACACACATTCAACTCTTTGAATGATCATCTCTTTTTCTTATACTAGTTTGTTCAATTTGCAAAATATATTTTTCACGTAAGTCAAGTATACAAAATCCATTAAGTAATATTCCATTCTATACAAAACATTATTATTATAAATAGAACAACAATTGTTCTTAATTATAATACCAAAAATTTTATTATCCAACAATAAAATGGAAATAATATTTCTTAACAAGAATGGAATACAATAACAACTTATTAACTTAATAGATTTGCCCGTAGGCATCGCTAAATTATAAGTTTTTATGGCTAATGTAGCAACCTTTGTTACATTTCCGCATATAGGATTACTTATATTTGTTTTGCTTTCTACTACATTTGGTCCCTTCATAAATCTATATTTATGATAACCAAAAGTCGGTATCCAATACCCAAGTAGAACCTTGACTTAAAGAAAATCTATTTCAATCATGCTTAAAAAAATCAGATTATGAAGAAACTTCACTAAGCTTCTTTGGTTAGCCTCTACAAGATGCTTCTTGCAGTTTCTTTCCAGTGTCCATGCTTATTGCAGTGGAAGCAAACTCCTTTGCTATTCGTATCAGTTTTGTTCTTATTATCCTTTGTTTTTGCCTTTCTATTTACCTTCTTTGAATCATTCTTCTTTTCAGAAGATCCTTTGGCCCCTACCAGTAAGACTTGATCTTTCTTGGTTGGAAAGTGACTCTCAACATTTTTCAACATGTTAAGCAAATCGAGTGAGGACGATATCTAGCTTGTTCATATGAAAAATTCACAACAATTGTGAAAGGAGTCCGGGAGTGAGTGCAGGATCAAATCTTGGCTCAACTCTCCATCCATGACAAAACCAGTTGTCTTAATTGATCAATCAAATTGATTATGTTAAGAACTTTTTGTCTATACTATAGTGCCATTAGCCATTCTAGATCGGAAGAGCTCCTTAGATATGTCGATATCTATCGTCCCTACTTTCCTCACCATCAACTACTTGATGTGCAGGAATATAGTAGAAGTATCCATAGTTTCATGCTGACGCTGAAGCTCGTTACTCATGGATACGAGCATGATGCATTGAGCCAACTGTGCATCATCTTTGCCACTTTCTAAAAGTAGCAATGTCTTCCTCAGAGGCATTATGCGCAACCATTCTGAGGATAGGCGTATTAAGGACATAAGATAGTTTTTCAGTTATGAGAACTATTCTCAAATTCCTTAACCAATCCGTTTAATTCGGTCTGATTAATTTAGCATCTAATATGCCACGCAGTGATAGTAATTTAGACATTGTAAAATTCTGTAAATGAATTTGTAATTAACAACATTTTAGCATACATTCTTTTATTAATTACCAAAATAAATTAGGTCTTGTTTTAAATTGGTATCTCCCACTATTTTCTTCAAACTATATTACCCTCACTTATATAGTTCGGCAAAATCTAATTAAAGATTTGCTAGTGAGAATAAGGATCCCATTTCAAATGTATATAGCCTTGTGGTGACACAACAAACTATATATAAATAAATAGGTAGACAACTTTTGTCAATTACATCAACTATGCAACTCCTTGTATTTTGCCTCTTAGATTATTTTGATCAAGTGGTGGCACATCCGAATCAAAATTATCCAAGTTAAGTCCGACCTAGCACTCCATATATTCAAAAAGAAAAATATCATCCTTGTGGTGACACAACAAAACAATATTATTCAATTTTCTTTATAAGCATCAAATGTGATAAATTAACATCTTAAATACTTAATACTTGCCTTGTGGTGACACAACAAACTCATATTAAATATTTAATACTCTATTAATTTTATCATGCTAGAAGGCGACGCTCAATATTCCAAATATCTTTGAACGCTTAGGACTTAATATAAAAATTGAGGGATTAATTTGTCTCATCTTGTTTTTTAATGCATGCATGCGTATATATATATAAAATACGCGTTATATTAATAAACATGCGAAGCATGTTTGCATAATATAATATATATATATATATATATATATATAGTATAGCATGCACATATAGAATACTATATTCTACCCGGATTGATTATGGACTTTTATTCTAGTTTGGTTCACTAGAGCCACCAAGTGAACCAAAAGGTCAAACCCCCAAGGGGTGCAAGAAATAATATTTAAATATAACTATTACATTTAAACCCTAGGGCTCCATTACAAATGGGTCTTCAAGCGCTCCTTGCTTCCTTGATCTCCAATTTTTCAAAATAATTCTAATTATTCCTATTACAAAACTATTTAAAATAAATAGAAACCTTGATCGTTAAATCAAAGGGAAGTACATAGGAGAGAGATAGAATTTACATTAAGAAAAAATTAGAAGGCGAGGTGTGCAGACCCCATTTAATAAAACCCATACATTCATGCATCCAACTAAAATAAAATCCAATCGCATCGCATCGTCAATAGTCCATAATCAATCCCATTTATTATCATACACATCATCATATGCATCAATAAATAACATTCATCCTATGAATAATAAACATTTAATATATATATTGATATCATTTAATGGGCAAATTTAGTTAGTATAAAATCTAATTTTGAATCAAAATAAACTCCTTTATTTTAATCCAAATTTAAATCAAAATAAAACTATTTTATTTTAATTTATCTAATTTTGAATAAAATAAACTATTTTATTTTAATCAAAATCTTTAATCAAAATAAACTCCTTTATTTTAATTAATTATGGAATCCAATTCCATGTAATAAAAAATCTTTAATTAAAATAAACTCTTTTATTTTAATTAATTATGGAATCCAATTCCATGAAAAAAAATCTTTAATTAAAATAAACTCTTTTATTTCAATTAATTATGGAATCCAATTCCATGTAAAAAAATTATTAAAGGAAACACGGATATTCTTTCCTATTCACAAATAAACTCCTTTATTTTGAATAATATGAAATCTTATTCCATATTTAAATAAACTCCTTTACTTAAGGAAATTAGGATTCTCTTTCCTATTCACAAATAAACTCTTTTATTTTGAATAATATGAAATCCTATTTCATATCTAAATAAACTCCTTTATTTAAGGAAAGATCAATTTCAACTCCAATTAGTTATCATGGAATCCAATTCCAACTCTAATTAGTTAGCATGAAATTCTAATTTTAAAATTAAAATAAATCTTTCATTTTAATATTAAAATAAACCTTTTATTTTAAGATTAAACTTTTTATTTTAATTATAAAATTATTAAAATTAAAATAAAACTTTATATTTTAATATTAAAATAAACCTTTTATTTTAAAATTAAAATAAACTTTTATTTTAATTATATATAATAATTAAGAATATATATGTATATATATATTCGTAATATATATATATATATATATATATATAATATATATATATATATATATATATATATATAAACTGTTCCTTTATTACACAAAACCGTGGCTCGCTTTAAGAACTTAAAAAAACTCGCAACCATTTAATTTCTTAGCATGTGGCTCACTAATATATATATAATATAATATAAAAGATATCCGTGCATAACTAAAACATGAAATACTTGGAAAAAAATCTGTTGGTAATTGATATCCGTTCTTTTTCTTTATTTTCTTGATTCACGTGGCTGAACATTGCCCCATATTTCCGTGACTAGCATGTCCGATTTTTTTTTTTTTTTTTTTTTTTTTATTGCTAAATCCTTGCCATGTGACTCACGTTTTTTTTTTTTTTTTAAATTTTATACAATAAAATTATGCCCAATAAAATTGTTCTAAACACATATCAACATACATATCAAATCTGAACAATTAATAATTCGCATAAAGGTTTGGCTCTGATGCCACTGTTAGGTTTGTAATATTTATAACGCAATCAAATTGCAAAAATTAAACGGAAGCGTGTAAAAATCAGAGTTTAAAAATTTACAAACCATAAACCCGGATCACCCTTTATGCATAATTATTAATAAAACGAAAAGATAAAGAATAAAATCATACCCTTGAAGATCGAGCTTCCTCAGGTACAAGTTCACCTCCAAATCCTTTCGCGTTCAATCTTGAATCCACCGGGTTTGGTTCCTTCTTTTGATCAACGTTAGCCACCCAAATGTTTGGCCTCTAGAGGTGATCCACTAAGGAAGAAGAAAATTCAAGAAGAAGGGTGGTTGGCTAAACCCTAGTTTTTCTATCTCTATAGAAAAGGGTACTCTCCAACAAATTGGAATTATTACGTTGTAAAAGTCAACAACCCATACCACCCATAATAAGACTCCTCTTATTTATAGATGTGGGCAACCCATCTTAACAATTAAGGAATTGAGTTTTATTTAATTAATTAAATTCTTTTAATTAATTAAGCTCCCTAATCTTATTAGGAATAATTAATTAAACTCCTTTAACTAATTTTTCTTCCTAATCCAATTAGGAATAAATGAGAGTACTTATATTAAATTAATTCCTAAACTCTTTTAGAAATTAAAATAATAATAATTGTAATAATATTAATAAGACTCCTCTTATTAATTTATATTTAATATTTCTAAAATATTAAATAATAAATATTAAGCTATTTAATTTATTCTATCACCATAGATTAAATTAAATATACATAACATATTATTACGATTATGCCATTAACTTCTTAAATAATTATTCTTCCTTTTATGGTATGACCCTTTAGGTTCTCCATATTAAACCGATTGTGAATAAATCAATTAGAACAATTCTAATCTTATTTAAATAAATAAATTAAACAATTAATTTATTTAAATAATATTTATTCTACAATAGGATAAGCCTCCCTAGCGATCAACGACTTTCCAGATAATATAGATTTCAACATTAATCATAAAAGAACCTTTGAGTAAATAGTTTCTGACATAATTCAATCCTTCCACCATACAATGTCCCAATTAAATATAAGACATGGAATTCTTTGTCAAGTCTTATTTTATTTAATTATATGTATTTCGACTCTTAAACGCACTAACTCAAATAATGCAAATTAGAAACTCCTTTCTAATTTCATTCGCCGTTAAGGACTCATTGGGTTGTCATTTATCGAATCACATAGGACATTCTCTTCTTTATTAGAAGTGGTAGATTCTTTATTGATCATACATTATCTCCATGTACAACTTATTATACCCAAGCATACCCTTTGATATACCCTAAGGGTCGTAAGGAATAAGTCAAAGTATAACTCATCATACACAAGATACTATGATGATCTCAAGTCCAAGGATCACTTGTACTACTATCACTACAGAATTCCTATTGACAGCAAATAAAACTCCATTAGGTATTCCTTAGCGAGCCACGTTCAGTGAACTTATTCTCTAATAAGCACCTACATACTTGCTTTAGTGTCTCCACACAAATGATCATGAGATCAATCATCCTCATCCAATGAGCAAGCAACGTATGTACCAATCTATCCGGATTCACTAATCCCCAATTTAGTAATCCAATGATTGGGAACTATTTTAGTTTTAAGCTTTCTAAGAATTTAGATCTCATTAGAATGATCATCATCATTATTCTAAAAGCATTGCTTAAAACTATGGGTTTATCACATATTATAAAATAGCATCATGTAGATAATTAAAAGCCTTTAATAAATTAATATCTTTTATTAATAAATGAATAAGATTGTTACAAATTATATGCTTTATCATCAAACATGATTGGCTTTCAGGTGCATACTACTTTCAAAGATGATCAATAAATAATCTACCACTTCTAATAAAGAAGAGAAATGTCCTATGTGATTCGATAAATGACAACCCAAAGAGTCCTTGGCTAAGTAGTAATAAAATTAGAAAGGAGTTTCTAATTTGCATTATTTGGGGTTGTGCATTTAAGGATAAATACATATAATTAAATAAAATAAAACTTGATAAAGAATTCCATGTCTTATATTTAATTGGGACATTGATGGTGAAAGGATTGAATTGTACTAAGAACTATTTACTCAAAGGTTCTTTAATGATTAATGTTGAAATCTATATTATCCGGAAAGTCGTTGATCGCTAGGGAGGCTTATCCTATTGTAGAATAAATATTATTTAAATAAATTAATTATTTAATTTATTTATGTAAATAAGATTAGAATTGTTCTAATTGATTTATTCACAACGGTTTAATATGGAGAACCTAAAGGGTCACACCATAAAAGGAAGAATAATTATTTAAGATGTTAATGGCATAATCGTAATAATATAGTTAAGTATATTTAATTTAATCTATGGTGATAGAATAAATTAAATAGCTTAATATTTATTATTTAATATTTTAGAAATATTAAATATAAATTAATAAGAGGAGTCTTATTAATATTATTACAATTATTATTATTTTAATTTCTAAATGAGTTTAGGAATTAATTTAATATAAGTACTCTCATTTATTCCTAATAAGATTGGGAGGTTAAATTAATTAAAAGAGTTTAATTAATTATCCCTAATAAGATTAGGAGCCTAATTAATTAAAAAAGAATTTAATTAATTAAATAAAACCTAATTCCTTAATTGTTAAGATGGGTTGCCCACATCTATAAATAAGAGGAGTCTTATTATGGGTGGTTCAGATTGTTGACTTTTTCAACATACGACATAATTCCAATTGTTGGAGAGTACACCTTTTTCTATAGAGATAGAAAACTAAGGTTTGAGCAAAATACACCATCTTCTTGAATTATTTATTTTCCTGGTGGATCACCTCAGAGGCCAAACGCTGGGTGGCTAACGTTGATCAAAGGAAGGAACCAAACCCGTGGATTCAAGTTGAATGCTAAAAGGATTGGAGGTGAACTTGCACCGAGGAAGCTCGATCTTCAAGGGTATGATTTTATTCTTTATCTTTTCGCTTAATTAATAATTATGCATAAAGGGTGATCCGGTTTATGGTTTGTAAATTTTAAACTCGATTTTTACACGCTCGCTTAATTTTTGCAATTTGATCAAGTATTAATATTACAAACCTAACAAAGGCATCGAGCCAAACCTTTATGCTAATTATTAATTGTTCGATTTGATATGTATGTTGATATGTGTTTAGAACAATTTTATTGGGCATAATTTTGTCAGATAAAATTTAAAAAAATATATAAAAATAATTTAATTCAAATCTTGTTGAATTTCATGAATCGTTGAGATGGCCGAGTGGGTCTGAGGTGTCGAAAATGGCGGTATCAATTGTAAGGGACCAAGGGTTGAACCAGCAGGAGGACTTCATGCAATTTTTTTTTTTTTGGCTAGTACACGTAGTTGGTTGTTACCTTTTAAAAACGTGGCCCAAGGAACGGTTTATATATATATATATGATATAACAGAACGTTTTTACCATATATATTATATATATATATATATATATATATATATCAGATATATATATATATATATATATATATATATATCAGAATTATAATATATATATATATATATATATATTATTATATATACTAGTTATATATATATATATATATATATATATATTATTCTCAATAATTTTATAATTAAAATAAAAGGTTTATTTTAATTTTAAAATAAAAGTTTATTTTAATATTAAAATATAAAGTTTATTTTAATTTTAAAATTAGAATTTCATGCTAACTAATTAGAGTTGGAATTGGATTCCATAATAACTAATTGGAGTTGAAATTGGATTTTATTTTTCCTAAAATAAAGGAGTTTATTTGTGAATGTGAAGTAAAATCCATCTTTTCTTAAATAAAGGAGTTTGTTTAGATATGAAATAAGATTTCATATTATTCAAAATAAAAGAGTTTATTTGTGAATAGGAAAGAGAATCCATGTTTCCTTAAATAAAGGAGTTTATTTAAATATGAAATAAGATTTCATATTATTCAAAATAAAGGAGTTTATTTGTGAATAGGAAAGATAATCCGTGTTTCCTTTA
Organism: Panax quinquefolius; assembly: GCA_020205615.1. Lineage (NCBI taxonomy): Eukaryota > Viridiplantae > Streptophyta > Magnoliopsida > Apiales > Araliaceae > Panax > Panax quinquefolius. The sequence goes on along the minus strand of CM035168.1, from coordinate 37,449,049 downwards.
ATATTTTTTTACATGGAATTGGATTCCATAATTAATTAAAATAAAAGAGTTTATTTTAATTAATTTTTTTTATATATGGAATTGGATTCCATAATTAATTAAAATAAAGGAGTTTATTTTGATTAAAAATTTTGATTAAAATAAAATAGTTTATTTTATTCAAAATTAGATAAATTAAAATAAAATAGTTTTATTTTGATTTAAATTTGGATTAAAATAAAGGAGTTTATTTTGATTCAAAATTAGATTTTATACTAACTAAATTTGCCCATTAAATGATATCAATATATATATTAAATGTTTATTATTCATAAGATGAATGTTATTTATTGATGCATATGGTGATGTGTATGATAATAAATGGGATTGATTATGGACTATTGACCAATGTGATTGGATTTTATTTTAGTTGGATGCATGAATGTATGGTTTTTATTAAATGGGGTCTGCGTACCTCGTCTTCTCTAATTTTTCCTTAATGTAAATTCTATCTCCCTCCTATGTACTTCCCCTTGACTGCTGATCAAGGTTTCTATTTATTTTAAATAGTTATGTAATATGAATAGTTAGAATTAATTTTTTGAAAAATTAGAGATCAAGGAATAAGGAGCGCTTGAAGACCCGTTTGTAATGGAGCCCGGGTTTAAATGTAATAGTTATATTTAAATATTATTTCTTGCACCCCTAGGGTTTGACCTTTTGGTTCACTTGGTGGCTCTAGTGAACCAAACTAGAATAAAAGTCCATAATCAATCCGGGTAGAATATAGTATTCTATATGTGCATGCTTATACTATATATATTATATATTATGCAAATATGCTTCGCATGTTCATTAATATGACGCGTATTTTATATATGTGAGACCCCAGATTTTATCAATAAAGATTTAAATTTTGTCAAAATAATTTTTAATATTATGGTGTGAATTTGAGATAATATTATAGTTGTGGGTAGTATTTATAAATTTTACAAAGTATGCAAGTGGTTATATTATATTCGATTGGTGGGGAATATTCGGTTTAGCGGGGAATATTCGATAACTACTCAATCATTGGTGGACCCCACAAATGTAATTATCATTTGATCGAGAAAACGACAAAAATATTTTATTGAAATAACTGGAAGTTTTTACCGTAGTTCTTTGTTGAACTACTCAGTAGTAAAAGTACAAATAATAAGTGTGGTTGCATAGTAGCATTACCAGATTAATTATTGATGCTTATGTGAGAAGTTACTCGGTTTGATTCCATTATTGTCGATTAATAATATGAATTATTATAGCGATAATGACGCTTTTGTTTTATTCAGTATTATTAACGTAATAAAAGCGTAAACATCTTTTATATAAAATAGAATACTTTATTAAAGTTATTCTATAAATAGAATATATTATATTTTATTATGCATATAGTGTTGCATAGTGTTTTTGCATAGTGTTTTGCATAGTATTGCATAGTGTTTGCATAGTAAAATATTTTTATATAAATAGAATATATTATATTTTATTTAAAAGATTTTCTTTTTAAATATGGACCGTCGATTAAAGTAAATCAATGGACCGTTCATGGATTAGTTACTATGCATTCCATTTTCCTATAAATAAGCTCATTCCTTCATTATTTTCTTATTTAATTCATTGAAACTCTAGAGAGAGAAATTATAGAGAGAAGCTATAGAGAGAAAATTATAGAAAGAAGAAGAGTATTCGCGCTACTCACTACTTCTATATTCAGTTCTTTTCTTTGTAAGGGGTGTTGTTATTCTTTCTTCTTGAAGAGAACTTCATTATTCCATTCATTATTATTCATTGGAATAACTTCGTAAAAGTGGCATACCCTATACATAACTTTGTGATACGCCAGATACCCTATACTTGGTGAAATCCTTATGTTATTCCATTCATATTTATTTCATTGGAATAACTCAGATAATGTGATTTACCCTATACTTGGTGACATTCTTCTATTATTCATTGGAACATCCTGCATGTGTTTTTACAGGACCGGTTCCGCTTTTTATTATTCTCGTTGGAACATCCTGTCGTGTGTTTTACAGGACCGGTTCCGTCTTTATCATTCTCGTTGGAATATCCTATCCGCTGTGTTTTACAATCGGATCCGGTTCCATCTTTATTATTCTCGTTGGAACATCCCGCTTGTGTGAATTTCACCCGACTCGTTCCGTTATTATTATTCATTGGAATGAATAACTCGTCCATGCGGCACCGCATGCATGGTGATTTCTTTTGTTATTCCATTCTTTATTATACCCAGTTGGTTAAAACTTTGACTTCTATACTCCATGAAATTAGTAGAATATCCTTGATATTTGCGTTTCATCCAAAGATCTTTTCATGGAAATATTCTTCCGATCATTCTTGAATTTTACTCTACTAAAAAACGAGATCATGTTGACAATTTGGACGTTAATAATTCATGGATTAAATAATTCTTGAACTTGTTTTATTGAATTACTATGTCATTGTCATCATCCCCATGTTATATTATGTTATCTTTGGCTTACGTGCATAGATGAACTTAGTATAATGATGAACAGGATCATTCTAAGATAATCACGACTTGATATAAATGATGTGACAAAAGTCCTTAGTGGCTGTGAATACGATGATGGATAGTTTTTGGTATGATTATGACTGGGGTGATTAGATATAGTCATGACCATTGATAATTTGATGAAAATCCTTGATCGTGGTACAGGATGATTAGATGTGGTGGTTTATTTATTGTTTTGAGTCTCAAATGATAAAAATTGATGAAAACCTTTTAAAACCTAAAAGATAGTAGACTTTATTCTCTACTTGACTCTTTTAATGGATTGCTTGTTGTTCATTGCCGTTAAACTGGTTGTCTATTGTATTTTATCGCTTTAACATGTTAAAGGCTAATGATAATTTATTTCGCATTATCTTAGTCATAATATTTCTTCTTGGGCTAGTTGAGCTCACCCTTTCTTTCACCGTTTTCTTCTTGAAAATGAGAACATAGCCGGGACTTAGTCTGGGGAACGTAAGTAATGGTCCAGAGGATAGCATTAGTAGTCCTCACTATTCGTGATATAGTGTGATAATAGTTGTAATGAGGACTCCTTTTGAGTTTGTATAATATCTAGTAGACAATATTTGTATTCAAACTCACGCTTTATGTCGATTGTATACGGCGATTATATTAGTAAGTTGTATGTGAATTTATGTACCATGTAAGTGGCGACCCAAGATGGGTGACGATACTTAATTTTGGGGCGTCACGGTTGGTATCAAAGCTTAGGGATATGATCCCGCTAAGATGTGAGATAAGAACTAGGAGGGAGAGACGGGAATTCCTTCGCTAGTATGACCTACCTAAGTTTATTTGGTATTTAATTGTTTGATTACGAGTATAGGGATAATATTTGATATATTAATTAACCCTTGTGTTGTGGCGGTGTTTGAAAATGACATCCAAAATATTGAGATAAGCAATGAAGCACATGAGATCGTTGAGTCATTTCAACCAAAAGGTAATGAGCAACAACACGATAATAATCATATCTGCCAGTGATAACGACCATCGAACAATGATGACCATCGTGGGAGAAATTATCATGCCAAGAATGGTAACCGCCGGTGGTAATCATGGCCAAGATAATAGAAGTGGAAATTTCAAGAAGAGAAGGTCATTTAGCTCGATTTTGTCGTGCACCAAAGTCAAGTCCATTTGGGACGGTGGCACCAAAGGCGGATACTGGATAAAACAAAAGTCGGTGGTTTCATGAAGAGCGCGTTTTTCATGACTTCTTAAAAAGAAAGTGACTCGAACGAAGTTAGCACAGGTTAGTTAATTATAAATTCTTGCGAAGTCTATACCTTATTAGATACCTGGGTTCTACCCATTCTTTTATCTCTCTTTATGCTCAACGCTTAAATTTGACTCAGGAGAAATTAGACTTTGATTTATCTATTGAAACTTCGTTGGGAGAAACCTTCGTTACCTCCATTGTTTATTAATCTTGTTGTTTCAAATAAACACTTTCACGTTACCTGTCTATCTTATCTCTTTGAAAATACTTGCCTTTGAGGTAATTTTTGAAAACGATTGATTAACTACTCATTATTCTTTTTGTAAGGTTGTTAGCTTTCATATTCCTAACCAAACTTTGTTATACTTAATTCAAAGTAACCAAATCCTAAAGTTAATCACTGTTATATCAAGCTATAAGTAAAGAGCCCGATCCTTTCGTTGTTGACTTCCTTGTGTGGAATGCACCGAAGCCAGACTTTCTGTAGGCGACGTCATGACCGAAGATGGCAAGTTGATAGGTATCATTGTGAGGGTGCTATCCAGGTTAAGGGATAGAAGTCACAGTTGGTATTAATGTGACGTACTATCCAAGTCTTGGACGAGAGTAATAGATTTTGAATGATATTTCTATCATTAATAAATTTCTTGGCGATTCTTGAAGACTTTCTAGCCTACCCTAGAGCGTGAAATCGAATTTTGTATTGACCCCAAAGACAAAAACCCATTTCTTAAACCCTCAAATATTTCTTCAACTAAAAGGATCATTTACGTGGATTATGATGAAAGTCATAATAAAAGTATAGAACTAATAAAAATCATGGGTATATGAAGTATTAGTAAGTTTTATGATGAGTTATGTTGGTTAGTATGTGAAAACATGAAAGTTTCTTAGAAATCACAAAGAGTTGAAAATCGATTTTAGTGAAAACATAACATGAAATTCAATAGACCATATCTCTTATTATATTTTGAATTTTTGAATGTGGTCAAGTCCTAGAGTTAGATCTATGAGTTACCTAACTAATCCAAGTGGAATTACTGGAAAAGGTGTTGTAGATTTTTGTGTGGACTGATTTTAGCAAAGGAGTGCAAAGTTGTAAAAACCGAAAAAGCTTCTGCCATAATTTTAGAGAGGCTGTTTCGGCCACTTAAATTATGAGAAAAATTTTGGCCTTTTGGGACATGAAGGTATATGGTATAAAGTACCTCCTGTCCAAAAATGAGCTCATTCTGACTTAAAATTTGCAAGTTATGACTATTTCAATATTTAGGTTTTTTCGACGAAAAACGCTATAACCTGAGTTCTATAACTCGATGACCATGAAATTTAAACTAGAAGCTCACGTTAACATGTGTAAGGTCCTGCCAAGATTTGGGAATTTTGGAGTTAAACTTGAGGTAGCTAATTTCTTAAGAAATTAATTAGAAATTGATTTTGAAAAATAGTAAATGAATTTTAAAATTCGAGAAAAATATATTTTCATCATGGGACTATATTATGCTAAATCCTAGAAAAGAAATATTTTTGGGACTGATTTGGTATTTTTCATGAAAATAGTTTAGTTACGAACATATGAGTTAAATATGTTATGTGAAGTAACAAAGTTGAAAATAGGATTTTATGGCTAAAGAATCCTATATAGAGTATATGCATATTTTTTGAGAGATTTGATAATTGGTGATGATATCTTATGAGTATGACATTTTTGAATGATTAAATGCATTATATGGTAAAGTGTAAACAATTAAGATAAATTGTTTATAAATTTAAGAAGTGATTAAAATATTGTTATAATATTAATGTTATTAGATTATGAGATTATTAAATGATTGATAACATGGGGATATTCTTGAATCCTCGGATAAATTATATTATAAATGTTTAATATTTATCCTTTATCTCATTTGATTGATTCTTTATATCATTATCCTCATGTTTATATTATGTTGAAAGTCATCGTATTCAGAGTGCATAGATGGACTTGGTATGATTATGACCATGGATTATTCGGTATAATCATAATCAGTAAATGAATACACAATTATCTTCGTCAGTAGTGCATGGATAATTTGTGGTCGTGATACTAATGAATATCCTTGGCTTCAGTAAAAGGTGGATGATTCGATGATGTGGATTAATTATCGAATGAGTCTCAAAGAATGAAATATTAATTCATGGATGTGTTCAAAGTCATCGTGGCTTACGTAGCATAGATGGACTTGGTATGATTATGACTCAGGGATTGTTCTAAGATAATCATAACAGTAATTGAAAACACAATTATCTTTGGGCAGTAGTGCATGGATAATTTGTGGTCGTGATACTAATGAATATCCTGGCCTGTAGTGCGTGGATGATTCGATGATGGATTAATTATCGAAATGAGTCTCAAAGAATGAAATATTAATTCAAGGATGTGTTCAAAGTCATCCGTGGCTTACGTGCATAGATGGACTTGGTATGATTATGACCAGGATTGTTTGGGTAGATAATCATAATCAGAATTGAAAACACAATTATCTTTAGCCGTAGTGCATGGATAATTTGTGGTCGTGATACTAATGAATACACGATTATCTTTGGCAGTAGTGCATGGATAATTTGTGGTCGTGATACTAATGAATATCCTTGGCCCGTAGAAAGCGGGGATGATTCGATGATATGGATTAATTATTGAAATTTGAGTCTCAAAGAATGAAATATTAATTCATTGATGTGGTAAAAGTCATCTTCGTCAGTAGTGCATTGATAGACTTGGTATGATTATGACCACGGATTATTGGGTATAATCACGATCAGTAATTGAAAACACGAATATCCTTAGCCAATGAAGTGCATGGATAATTCATGGTTGTGATACTATTGTCGAGTCTCAAAGATTATTGGTTTTCTGATTGTATATCTTTGGCTCAGTAGTAAAAAAGATGAATTGTTAATGAATATCTTTGGTAGGATTGCAAAAATGAATTTAATGTTTTCAATGATAAAGGTATTCAAGGTATTCTCATCTCTTTATCATACTGTGTATCGCATTACCCTAATTTCGAGGGCTTAAATTCCATAAGGAGGGAGATTGTGAGACCCCAGATTTTATCAATAAAGATTTAAATTTTGTCAAAATAATTTTTAATATTATGGTGTGAATTTGAGATAATATTATAGTTGTGGGTAGTATTTATAAATTTTACAAAGTATGCAAGTGGTTATATTATATTCGATTGGTCTGGGAATATTCGGTTTAGCAGGGAATATTCGTGACAACTACTCAATCATTGGTGGACCCCATAATGTAATTATTGTCGGATTGAGAAAACGACAAAATATTTTATTGAAATAACGGCGGAAGTTTTACCGTAGTTCTTTGTTGAACTACTCGGTAGTAGTAAAAGTACAAGAATAAGTGTGGTTGCATAGTAGAACATTGCGGTATTAATTATTGATGCTTATGTGAGAAGTTACTCGGTTTGATTCCATTATCATCGATTAATAATATGAATTATTATAGCGATAATGACGCTTTTGTTTTATTCAGTATTATTAACGTAATAAAAGCGAAACATCTTTTATATAAAATAGAATACTTTATTAAAGTTATTCTATAAATAGAATATATTATATTTTATTATGCATAGTGTTGCATAGTGTTTTTGCATAGTGTTTTGCATAGTATTGCATAGTGTTTGCATAGTAAAATATTTTTATATAAATAGAATATATTATATTTTATTTAAAAGATTTTTCTTTAAATATGGACCGTCAGATTAAAGTAAATCAATCTGGACCGTTTCATGGATTAGTTACTATGCATTCCATTTTCCTATAAATAGAAGCTCATTCCTTCATTATTTTCATTTAATTCATTGAAACTCTAGAGAGAGAATTATAGAGAGAAGCTATAGAGAGAAAATTATAGAAAGAAGAAAGTATTCTCGCTACTTCACTACTTCTATATTTAGGTTCTTTTCTTTTGTAAGGGGTGTTATTCTTTCTTCTTGAAGAGAACTTCATTATTCCATTCATTATTATTCATTGGAATAACTTTGTAAAAGTGGCATACCCCTATACATAACTTGTGATACGCAGATACCCTATACTTGGTGAAATCCTTATGTTATTCCATTCATATTTATTTACATTGGAATAACTCAGTACGCTATGATTTACCTATACTTGGTGACATTCTTCTATTATTACATTGGAACATCCTGCGTCTGTGTGTTTTACACCGGACTGGTTCCGCTTTTTATTATTCTGTTGGAACATCACATGTGTGTGTTTACACAGGACTGGTTAAAATCTTTATCATTCTGTTGGAATATCCTATATCGTGTGTTTTACACCGGATACGGTTCCATCTTTATTATTACATTGGAACATCCCGCTTCGGTGTGAATTTCACGACTTTGGTTCCGTTATTATTATTTCATTGGAATAACTTCGTCCATGCAAGCACCGCATGCATGGTGATTTCTTTTGTTATTCCATTCTTTATTATACCCGGTTGGTTAAAACTTTGACTTCTATACTCCATGAAATTAGTAGAATATCCTTGATATTTGCGTTTCATCCAAAGATCTTTTCATGGAAATATTCTTCGATCATTCTTGAATTTTACTCTACTTAAACAAAGATCATGTTGACAATTTGGACGTTAATAATTCATGGATTAAATAATTCTTGAACTTGTTTTATTGAATTACTATGTCATTGTCATCATCCTCATGTTATATTATGTTATCTTTGGCTTACGTGCATAGATGAACTTAGTATAATGATGAACGAGGATCATTCTAAGATAATCATGACTTGATATAAATGATGTGACAAAAGTCCTTAGTGGCTGTAATGCGATGATGGATAGTTTTTGGTATGATTATGACCGGGGGTGATCTAAGATAGTCATGACCATTGATAATTTGATGAAAATCCTCGACCGTGGTACGTGGATGATTAGATGTGGTGGTTTATTTATTAAAATTCGAGTCTCGCCGATAAAAATTGATGAAAACCTTTTAAAACCTAAAAGATAGTAGACTTTATTCTCTACTTGACTCTTTTAATGGATTGCTTGTTCAGCTCGCGTTAAACCGGTTGTCTATTGTATTTTATCGGTTTAACATCGTTAAAGGCTAATGATAATTTATTCTCGCATTATCTTAGTCATAATATTTCTTCTTTGGGCTAGTTGAGCTCACCTTTTCTTTCACATTTATTTCTTCGTGAAATGAGAACATAAATTTGGGACTTTAGTCTGGGAACGAAGTAATGGTCCGAGGATAGCATTAGTAGTCCTCACTATTACGTGATATAGTGTGATAATAGTTGTAATGAGGACTCCTTTTGAGTTTGTATAATATCTAGTAGACAATATTTGTATTCAAACTCACGATTTTATGTATTGCATACTTACAGCTTATATTAGTAAGTTGTATGTGAATTTATGTACCATGTAAGTGGCGACCCAAGATGGGTGACGTATACTTAATTTTGGGGGCGTCACAATATATATATGTGCATGCACGCTAAACAAGATGAGACAAATTAATCCCTCAATTTTTATATTAAGTCCTAAGCGTTCAAAGATATTTGGAATATCGAACGTCGCCTTCTAGCATGATAAAATTAATAGAGTATTAAATATTTAATATGAGTTTGTTGTGTCACCACATGGCAAGTATTAAGTATTTAAGATATTAATTTATCACATTTGATGCTTATAAAGAAAATTGAACAATATTGTTTTGTTGTGTCACCACAAGGATGATATTTTTCTTTTTTGAATGTATGGAGTGCTAGGTCGGACTTAACTTGGATAATTTTGATTCGGATGTGCCACCACTTGATCAAAATAATCTAAGAGGTAAAATACAAGGAGTTGCATAGTTGATGTAATTGACAAAAGTTGTCTACCTATTTATTTATATATAGTTTGTTGTGTCACCACAAGGCTATATACATTTGAAATGGGATCCTTATTCTCACTAGCAAATCTTTAATTAGATTTTGCTTCGAACTATATAAGTGAGGGTAATATAGTTTGAAGAAAATAGTGGGAGATACCAATTTAAAACAAGACCTAAATTATTTTGGTAATTAATAAAAGAATGTATGTTAAAATGTTGTTAATTACAAATTCATTTACAAAATTTTACAATGTCTAAAATTACTATCACTGCGAAGCATATTAGATGCTAAATTAACCGGATCGAATTAAACGGATAAGTTAAGGAATTTGAGAATAGTTCTCATGGCTGAAAAGCTATCTTATGTTCTTAATACGCCTATCCCTGCAATGGTTGCGCATAATGCCTCGAGGAAGAGATTGCTACTTTTAGAAAGTGGCAAGATGATGCACATGATTGGCTCAATGCACCATGCTCAGTATCCATGAGTAACAAGCTTCAATACGACTGAAACTATGGATACTCCTACTATATTCCCGCACATCAAGTAATTGATGGTGAGGAAAGTAGGACCGAAAAATATCGATATCTAAGGAGCTCTTCCGATCTAGAATGGCCAATGGCACTATAGTACAGCATAAAAAGTTCTTAACATAATCAATTTGATTGATCAATTAGGACAACTGGTTTTGTCATGGATGGAGAGTTGAGCCAAGATTTGATCTTGCACTCACTCCGGACTCCTTTTCAATAATTGTTGTGAATTTTCATATGAACAAGCTAGATATCGGCCTCATTGATTTGCTTAACATGTTGAAAAATGTTGAGAGTCACTTTCCAACCAAGAAAGACCAAGTCTTACTGGTAGGGGCCAAAGGATCTTCTGAAAAGAAGAACGATTCAAAGAAGGTAAATAGAAAGGCGTAAACAAAGGATAATAAGAACAAAACTGAAACGGATAGCAAAGGAGTTTGCTTCTACTACAATAAGCCTGGACACTGGAAAGTAACTGCAAGAAGCATCTTGCAGAGGCTAACCAAAGAAGCTTAGTGAAGTTTTGGTTACAAATACAAATTTGTTCATGATTTAAAATAATTTTTTCTTTAAGTCAAGGTTCTACTTGGGTATTGGATACCGACTTTGGTTATCATAATAAATATAGATTTATGAAGGGACCAAGGTAAGTAGAAAGTTAAACAAAGATAAGTAATCCTATGTGTGGAAAACGAAGCAAAGGTCTTTGTGATTAGCTATAGAAACTTATAGTTTAGCACTACCTACGGCAAATCTATTAAGTCAATAAGTTGTTATTGTATTCCAGTTCTTGTTAAAATATTATTTCCATTTTATTGTTGGACAATGAAATCTTTGGTATTATAATTAAGAATAATTGTTGTTCTATTTATAATAATAATATTTTTGTATAGAACTGGAATATTACTTAATAAATTTTGTATACTTGACTTACATGAAAATAATTTTGCATATTGAACAAATTAGTATAAGAAAAGGAGATGATCATTCAAAGAGTTGAATGTGTGTATTTGCTAAAATACAAGTGTGAATTATTTGAAAGGTTCAAAGAATTTGTATGAAACAAATTGGCAAAGTATTAAGATTCTTTGATTAGATCAAGGAATAAATACTTGTGCAATAAGTTTCTAGATCATCTCAAATGGTTTTCTCATAATGGACGCCTCTTAATCTGTAATAATTGATTGGTGTATCCGAAGGAAAAATCATACCTTGTTGGACATGGTGAGGTCCATAATGATATTACCGACATTCCAAAGATCCCTCTAGGGTCATGTCCTAGAAATGGTCGTGATATCTACGAAAAGGTAACCTCTAAATCCGACCCCAAGACTCCATAAAAGTTATGGATGTGGAGGATTCCTAATCTTAAGTATGTTAAGATAAGGGTTGTCCAACTTATGTGAAAAAGTTTCAAGGATAAGCTTGGGACAAGATTTGACATGTACTGATTTGTGGGACATCCTAAAGTAAGTTTAGGGTATATGTTCTATAATTCTACTTAGCAAAAGGTGTTTGTTATGAAACACGCACGCCTTCTAAGATAAAGGTGTTTATCATTGAAGGGGCTAGTGGGAGGATAATAGATCTTGAAGAGTTCAAGAACCACAAAACACTATAAGTCAAATAAGAGAAACTGTAGATAGACTATTATTGTACCACAACCGAATCGTAAATCGAATAGCATCGAAGATACGGGAGGTATGGATTCATCATAGATGATGATGATGATGAGGTACGATCATAGAAGATGATGATCCGAGTTACATACGATGAGGTAAGAGTTCTAGTGTGTACAAAAGGGTCGATTGGGAGCGTCGTGAAATTTCTAGTATTATATGTTGATATACTACGGATAAGGAATGACATACCAATGCTACAATCAGTAAAGATAAAGTTGTCTAATCATTCCTCCATGAATGATTTGGAAGAGTATCTTAATTGGGGATATAAATCTATATAGATAGATTTAAGAGGATGCTCAACTTAACCTAAGGAACGCATATTCATTTGATGCTAAAGTCGTTTAGCATGGCAAACTCCAAGAGATGTCTTATGTCGATGAGCTATGGAGTGTATCTCTCTTAATAGTCCCCACAGACTCCTGAAAAGAGAGGTCGCATGAGTGACTATCATGAATGCAATGAAATATACGAGACCTGATGTTGATCAGTCATATTCTGGAGAAGTTCACTATGAGTCGCTGAAAAACATCTTAAAGTGCTTAACTGGGCACTAAGGATGTGATCATATTCATGGTGGGTCTAAATTAAAACTAGAGGGCTTAATGACTCAAGTGTTTCGCATGCACTCAAGATGACGTAAAATCCACTTTAAGGTAAAGCCTTATCTTGAATAGTGGTGCAGTTGAATGGGAAAGGTTCCAAACAATGAAAGAGTTCTTTGGTTTAGTGATAAAGACAAAGTATATAGCTATAAATGAAGTCGCAAGTTGATTGTTTGGATTAAAAGTTCATTACGTAAACTAGGAATAGTTCCTAAGTCTCGTCTTGGATCTAAACATGTGTTGTGGCACTTTCATTTGATTATTAGAATCATTGAAAGATGGGAAATCACTATAGAGATAGTGGACTCTCATGAACAACATTACATATCCATTAACTAAAGCTTATCCAACAAACAGGATAATCGTCACTTAAAGAAGAAGAGTATGAGTTACCATGACGATTGGCTTTAGTGCAAAAAGTGGGAGATTGAAAGTAATATGCACACAAGCCAATCATGTTTGATGATAAAGCATATACTTTGTAACAATCTTATTCATTTATTAATAAAAAGTATTAATTTATTAAAGGCTTTTAATTATCTACATGATCTTTGTTTTATAATATGTGATAAACCCATAGTTTTAAGCAATGCTTTTAGAATAATGATGATGATCATTCTAATGAGATCTAAATTATTTGAAAGCTTAAAACTAAAATAGTTCCCAATCGTTGGATTACTAAATTGGGGATTAGTGAATCCGGATAGATTGGTACATACGTTTAACTGCTCATTGGATGAGGATGATTGATCTCATGATCATTTGTGTGGAAAACTAAAGCAAGTATGTAGGTGCTTATTAGAGAATAAGTTCCTTGAACGTGGCTCGCTAAGGAATACCTAATGGAGTTTTATTTGCTTGTCAATAGGAATTCTGTCAGAGTGATAGTAGTACAAGTAATCCTTGGACTTGAGATCATCATAGTATCTTGTGTATGATGAGTTATACTTTGACTTATTCCTTAAGACCCTTAGGGTATATCAAAGGGTATGCTTGGGTATAATAAGTTATACATGGAGATAATGTATGATCAATAAAGAATCTACCACTTCTAATAAAAGAAGAGAAATGTCCTATGTGATTCGATAAATGACAACCCAAAGAGTCCTTGGTTAAATGTAATGAAATTAGAAAGGAGTTTCTAATTTGCATTATTTGGGGTTGTGCATTTAAGGATCGAAATACATATAATTAAATAAAATAAGACTTGACAAGTAATTCCATGTCTTATATTTAATTGGGACATCAGTATGGTGAAAGGATTGAATTGTACGGTAACTATTTACTCAAAGGTTCTTTAATGATTAATGTTGAAATCTATATTATCCGGAAAGTCGTTGATCGCTAGGAGGCTTATCCCTATTGTAGAATAAATATTATTTAAATAAATTAATTGTTTAATTTATTTATTTAAATAAGATTAGAATTGTTCTAATTGATTTATTCACAACCTAGGTTTAATATGGAGAACCTAAAGGGTCACACCATAAAAGGAAGAATAATTATTTAAGAAGTTAATGGCATAATCGTAATAATATGTTAAGTATATTTAATTTAATCTATGGTGATAGAATAAATTAAATAGCTTAATATTTATTATTTAATATTTTAGAAATATTAAATATAAATTAATAAGAGGAGTCTTATTAATATTATTACAATTATTATTATTTTAATTTCTAAAAGAGTTTAGGAATTAATTTAATATAAGTACTCTCATTTATTCCTAATAAGATTAGGAGGTTAAATTAATTAAAAGAGTTTAATTAATTATCCCTAATAAGATTAGGGAGCCTAATTAATTAAAAGAATTTAATTAATTAAATAAAACCTAATTCCTTAATTGTTAAGATGGGTTGCCCACATCTATAAATAAGAGGAGTCTTATTATGGGTGGTTGGGGTTGTTGACTTTTTCAACATACGACATAATTCCAATTGTTGGGAGAGTACACCTTTTTCTATAGAGATAGAAAACTAGGGTTTGAGCAAAATACACCATCTTCTTGAATTATTTATTTTTCCTTGGTGGATCACCTCTAGAGGCCAAACGCTTGGGTGGCTAACGTTGATCAAAGGAAGGAACCAAACCCGGTGGATTCAAGTTGAATGCGAAAAGGATTGGAGGTGAACTTGTACCTGAGGAAGCTCGGATCTTCAAGGGTATGTTTGTTCTTCATATCTTTTCGTTTAATTAATAATTGTGCATAAAGGGTGATCCGGGTATATGGTTTGTAAATATTTTAAACTCTGATTTTTACACGCTTCCGCACTTTTATGCAATTTGATTGCGCACATGAATATTATAAACCTCACAGAGTTTACTTCGTGGTGGTTGATTATGTCCATATATATATATTTACCACTTTTATATATTTACATTTCCGATCCCCCATGGAGTTGCTTCGTGGTGGTTGATCATGTCTGTATATATATTTACAGCTTTTATATATATAATTGCTTACTGCTTTCCATACAAATTGCAGTATCATGTGAGCTTAGGAATCATATAATCACATATTCAGTGTACTGAATTTAGATTCAGTGCCCATGATGGACATTTTTCAGCTGTAAGCAGCCTATACATTATTTTATAGTGTTTGTATTTCCTTGGATGGATGTCATGCCAATGACGAGTTCGACACTGTTGTATATTATTTTCTCGAGAATGCTTCGCATCTCGAAAATAAAAGCAAATAAGCCGAACATTTAATAATAAAATGGAAGTATCAAAGGCCTCAATTACTATTGAGCACAGGGTTTGAAAAACCTCTTTTACAAAACGTCATTGCTATATCTTGGTTAAAACTGAATTTTTTTATAAATTTAAACCCTATGTATATAGGTGCGAACGTGGTACAACACTACTTCCAAACAATTGCACATTGATCCACACACACACACACACACACACACACATTTATATAACAGTTTCTTTGAAAAGTGGCGGTCACCGTGGTAACACGGATGTCGGAGGGTGCCTAACACCTTCCCTCCGCATAATCAAGCCCCCGGACCCAAAATGAATCTCGATTTCACAAACCCGTCTAGCAATGTCAAATCACTGGGTCAATGTGCAAACCTTTTCGGTTGCATTGGTGCAACCAGTTAAATACACCAACTGGCGACTCTTAAAGTCAAATCGTCGACATTATACATATAAGACCTTTTTCACTTGTTTTTTCAAACAAATCTCACATTAACATGAGAACACCAAAGAATAAGTAACGAAAAGGGACACTCAAAAATCCCGATGTCGACACCAACACAATGGAGTTCGGCACTTTCTTCCATACAACGCTTCGTAAGGCGGCATGCCTATACTAGCGTGAAAACTATTGTTGTACGAAAATTCCACCAACGGTAGATAGTTGTCCCAACTCCCTTCGAAATCCATAACGCAAGATCTTAACATATCTTCAAGCGTTTGAATTGTCCGTTGACTCTGCCCATCCGTCTAAGGATGATACGCCGTACTCAATCTTAACTGCGTTCCCATTTGCTCTTGTAAACTCTTCCAAAAGTTCGATGTGAATCGTGGATCACGATCTGACACAATCGAAACAGGTACTCCTTGTCTGGAAATAATTTCCTTGACATACAGCTTAGCTAATTGTTCTAGGTTATACCTAACTCCTATTGGTAGAAAATGAGCCGATTTCGTCAATCGATCCACTATCACCCAAATAACATCGTATCTTTTCCTTGTTGTTGGAAGTCCCACCACAAAATCCATTGTGATGTGCTCCTATTTACACTCTGGAATTTCTAATGGTTGCAACAACCCGTTAGGTCATTGGTGTTCAACCTTAACTTTTTGACAAGTTAAGCACCTACTAACATATTCTGTTATCGCCCTTTTCATGTTCGGCCACCAAAAGTTCCGACGAATGTCTTGATACATCATCATACCACCGGGATGTATCGAGTACCTCAAACTATGAGCCTCCATCATTATCTCCTCCTTTAATTCGGAATCATTTAGAACCCAAATTCTTCCTTCAAAATGAATTAATCCCTCCTTATCGAGGTTATACTTCGTCTTTTCTTCATCTGCTCGCATTCCTCGTTGCTCAATTGTACTCCCTTAACCCGTTCCACTATGGTTGGTTGGGTTTCCATGGAAAATAACATTTCCACTGTGTCGACGTCGGGATTTTTGAGTGTCCCTTTTTGTTACTTGTTCTTTGGTGTTCTCATGTTAATGTGAGATTTGTTTAAAAAAACAAGTGAAAAAGGTCTGACATGTATAATGTCGGCGATTGACTTTAAGAGTCCCTAGTTGGTGTATTTAACTGTTTGCACCAACTCAACCGAAACGGTTAGCACATTGACCCAGTGATTTGACACTGCTAAACGGGTTTGTGAAACCGAGATTCATTAAGGGTTCGGGGGCTTGATTATGCGGAGGGAAGGTGTTAGGCACCCCCCGACATCCGTCAGGTGTTAACTAGCATGACCGCCACTCTTCAAAGAAATTGTTATATGAATGTGTGTGTGTGTGTGTGTGTGTGTGGATCAATGTGCAATTATTTGAAAGTAGTGCGAGGCCTCGTTCGCACCTATATACACAAGATTTGAATTTTATAGAAAAATCCAGTTTTAACCAAGATATAGCAATGAAGTTTTGTAAAAGATGTTTTTTCAAATCGTGTGCTCAATAGGAATTGAGACCTTTTCATACTTCCATTTTATTAAATGCTCGGCTTGTTTGCTTTTATTTTCGAGATGCGAAGCATCCTCGAGAAAATAATATACAGCAGAGCCAAACTCCATATGGGCATGACAGCCATCCAAGGAAACTCAAACACTGTAAAATAATGTGTAAGCTGCTTACAGCTAAAAAATGTCCATCATGGGAACCGAATCTAGGTTCAGTAGACTGAACCTGTGATTATATGATTCCTAGGCTCACATGATACTGCAATTTGTATGGAAAGCGAAGCGATTATATATATAAGCTGTAAATATATATATACAGACTGGATCAACCACCACGAAGTAACTCCATGGGGGATCGGAAATGTAAATATATAAAATTGGTAAATATATAAATGAACATGATCAACCGCCACGAAGTAAACTCTAGGCGGGACGAAATGTAAATAAAGTCGTGAAAAAGTATCAATCGCCACTTAAGTAAACTCAGTGCAGATGAGAATATAAATAAAAGTTGTAAAAGGCCACGTAAGTAAACTCTGTGCCTAATGAAATGTAAATGTATATATATATATATATATATATGTACAAATATATATATACAAGCAGTAAATGCACCGGATATAAATCCGGGCTCATCGGATATGTTCGACAACAATTATATATATGTATATATATATATATATATATATAAGTCATCACGATATATCGATGAAAGCGAGAATGATATATATATAAGTCAGTAAATATATATATACAGACTGGATCAACCACCACGAAGTAACTCCATGGGGGATCGGAAATGTAAATATATAAAATCGGTAAATATATATATGAACATGATCAACCACCACTTGAAGAAACTCTAAAGGGGATGAAATGTAAATAAAGTCGTGAAAGCGATCAACCGCTACTTAAGTAAACTCAGCAGATGTAATATAAATAAAGCTATAAAAGGCCATAAGTAAACTCCTGTGCCTAATAGAATGTAATATATATATATATATGTACAAATATATATATATACAAGCGATAAATGCACTTAGGATGTAAATCAGGGCTCATCGGATATGTTCGACAACAATTATATATATATATATATATATATATATATATAAAGCGAGTAAATGCACAGATGTAAAATCCGGGCTCATCGAGATATGTCTCGATAGCAATATATATATATATATATATATATATATATATATATATATATATAAAAGCAATTAAACGCTCAGAATGTAAAATCTGTGCTCATCGCATGTAGTTCGACAATGATTATATATATAAGTATATATATATATATAAAAGCAGATAAACGCTCCACATCGAAGTTTAGGCTCAATCGAGGCATAACTCGATAATGTTAGTCCATATATACATATATATATATATATATATATATATATATATATATATTAGTATATATGTACAGACAGAAATGAAAACCACGGACCGAAGTCCGGGCAAACACACTCACACGGCTATCAACGTGTACAACAGTGTGTGATATATAAAAAAGAGGCTTTATAGAATGTAAGAAGGCTTACAGTGGGATGCCAAAGTAGACTTCTTAGACTTTAAATGGATAAACACTCAGCTCCCACCGGATAAAAAGTAGCTATATGTGAGCTAACTAGTGTTTAAAGAAGAGGAAATACTCAAAAGAAGTGTATGCAGAGTAAAATGGACAGGGCTTCCTCACCTTTTTCCTTTTCTCTCTCCCTTCAAATGGCTGACCCAAGCCTTGTATATATAGACGGATGGCCGCAGGTACACCTGCGGCAGACGTAGTTGTACCTGCGGTTAGTCGTGGTGGATCCAAGCCTCGCAGGTCTCGTCATCTCGTAGTACGTGCAGTCGTGCACCGTAATGTCTGCTCGAACTTGCAGAACTTCAATCCAAGCATCCAAACGAAGTTGTACGAAGTCAGGAAGAGGTGTCTATGCCCATGGTCTTCAAGCTTCAAATTCTATCCAAAGTACTGCCACACGTAATAGTCACTCGGGATTGTCAATCCTCGACTCTTATGGGACATTGTTGTATGTATGTATGTATGAAGTGTTGAGACGATGTGCCATTTGAATGAAAAAGATGATGTGTGACTCCTTGCCGGGGTTATCACCGGTTTGAGTTGAAAGTAGACGTTGCTCAGGGTTACAGCTGAGATTGGACCACTTGTTGGTATGTTGCGATATCATCTTGTTGAGATAGAGATAGTAAGATGTGTGTTGATTTCTCCTTTGGGGTTATCGCGGCTTAAGCGGAAGCGAAGCCGTTGTTCATGGTTACATCTCGAGATTGGACTGCTTGTTTGTATGCCTCATTGTCATCTGTGTGTATTCCTGTCTGCCCATTTTGTTAGCCCCGGGACTGAGGTGTATGTGCCTCGTGGGATATACGAACTCGTCGATCGCATGTGTTTGAAACAAGCATTTCCAGTGGTTATCGTCGGAACTGCAATGGCATCCCTTGGGGCTATCACCAAGGATAGGGTTGCTACTCCCAGTGTTGTCTCTGGGACTAAAACTGAACGTCACGGTGTTATCGCCGAGACTGGATTGTCCTCTCCGGTGTTGTTGCTGGTCTTTTGATCTGCATATCTCGAGGTTATCTCCGAGATTGGAAATGACACTCCCGGTGTATGTTCCGGGTTGAGATGATGTTCCCGGTTTGTGTTCCGGGTTGGAGCTAAACTTCTGGTAGTATCCGGCATGGATGTAAGTTGTCTTTCAGGGTTATCTCCAAAAGATAAATCTACCCTCCTGCAATGTTAGTAATAGGAGTGCAGAAAATTTTGAGTGTCTACAGATGCCCCTCTTTATCATATTCATGCAATGCAAGGCATGGATAGGATAAAGAATCATAGACACTTAAAATGTAAGTAAGATAAACATGATGTTATATGCAGCAACATGATGCAAATGCATGTAGAATGCATGAATGATTGTCAGGTAATCCTGCTGGGATGACAATAAGTGATGGCTTGGACATGTGATCCAAGTTTCCAAGGATGTTGAGATCTATAAGGATAAAGCTTCGTCTGTTTGAGGATGTGTATAACATGTTCCTCAAACTGTCAGAGTTACTGCCAACAGTGTTGTCGCTGCCAGGGTTGCATGACCTTCGTTGATGTGTGTATCATCGGATAGATCCCTACTGGGTGCATTGTCAAGGCTGCTTGACCTTTATTGATATGTGTATCAATGGTTGCGTTGCATTGTAGCCCTTGCTGGGTAAGGTTGCTTCGATGGGTTTACTTTCCATTGGCTGATATGACGTCAAGGTTTCTTGACCTTCATTGATGAGTGTATCAATGGTCGCATTGCGTTGTGACCCCCGCCGAGGAGGCTTAGATGTTTGAAGGATGTGCGTTGTGACCCCCGTCGGGGAGGTGTAGATGTTTGATAACTTCGGCATTGTAACCCCTGCCGGGGAGGTTTGATATTTTGTGGTTTTGCGTTGTAACCCCCGCCGGGGATTATTTAGGGTTGTAACCCTGCAAATGACGGCATTGGACCTTTGTAGGGTATTGCTGAGCACGGTTTATGAAAGCTGAGCTCATTGGTATAGTATACCCTGCATTTAGGCGAATACCATTGAGACGACGGGAGTTTAACTCTGACCGACAAGAAACCAGGATTTCAGGCTATTTCCCTCAATCGCGTAGCATTTTTATTCCTGATTTGGCCTTTTCAGCTTGTGAGACCTCCTTTGCAACTCTAACTGGAGCGAGCCGGAGGTGTGGAACCCATGTAGGGGTGCCACAGGTGTACCCGCAGGAGCTGCAGGTTAACCTACGACCAGCTGTGCCTATGTATAGGTGGCTAGTTTCATTCATAAGTCATTTTCAAGTTACGCAGCGAAGGAAATCCAAGAGCTCTTCTTCAGATCTACTGAGTTCGGGTAACTTTCTACATATTCTATCACCGTACAAGCGTTCTTCACTGTCCTGGTAACACATGCATGTATTTTTTTCCAATTTCTATCCGTTGGAAAATGACTTATCGCATGAAATGCATTTAGACACATAGTAGTGAATATGCATGCTGATATGACTTGATAAAAAATATTCAACATAGTAAATGTTAGTATTAAACCATGCTGAACATAATGATGTGAAAAAATTTTACTTTTGAAACAGTCAAATTGGAACCTTTTACTGTCATTTCTTATCCTATATGAGGACAAATGAGTAAAGGTAGACAAGAAAAATAATCTTGGTAATTATACTACACTTATAGATTTTTTACTGCAATGTATTGATGCATACAGGATGTATATGACTGTGTATAGGTGTGCTATTGAATGACCACCTAGTCATGCCTATGTGCATGTGGATAGTCCCATTTACAAAGGGGGCTATGGCAAAAATTTTCCAAA
Source organism: Panax quinquefolius (assembly GCA_020205615.1). Taxonomy (NCBI): domain Eukaryota; kingdom Viridiplantae; phylum Streptophyta; class Magnoliopsida; order Apiales; family Araliaceae; genus Panax; species Panax quinquefolius. The sequence continues at coordinate 37,427,484 of CM035168.1, read as the reverse complement.
ATGTAGGCATTGAGTAGTTATGCATTTTTTAACTCTATTGTAGATGTAATGCATGTATGCATGTAATCATAGAATGCATTTTGAAAAAGACTCCAGGTACGAAATTACCACACCCTTTCTGAGGCTATTTGGAGACTTACTGTCCAGATATTATGGATCCAGATCAGCCGAGCAGTTTCCGCGGGACCACTTCTGGTGTACGGAGGAGGGCTTTTGAAGAGCCTCATCGCTGTTCTGTGAGACAGCCTCGTCATTTGGCAGAGGTGGTGGTACGTCCTATTCGGGTTGAAGTGCCGAATGTCGAGGATGAGGAGGAGGATGTACCATTCGAGGTTCCTGCTCCTGCTGTACGTGTTCCCCATAGGGAATTGCAACGTATTCAAGTGGCGAACCCAGATCTTCTAGGTGACTTGAGTAGGCATCCTTCAGTATACCTGCACGTAAACGAGGTATGAAGTTAGATCTTTAATCTTCTTTATTTCCTATTAATGAGGAGTCAAGGAGTCTGATGTTGATTTGCATTTGATGTAGGTTCCCGGCTTCACACAGCCTCAAGGGAATTGGTTTAGCATCCACTCTATGTATCAGGCCTTGCATGATGACTATAGAGCAATCGTCCATGGCTGGGGATTCGGGAGGTTCTTCTTCATTCTACCCCGTTGTTGTGCCTGGGGTTACCTCAGGGCATTGTCTGAGCGGTGGTTCCACCAGACTCAGTCACTCCATTTGCTGGACTGCGAGGTGATGATGACGCCGATGGATTGGCTGTTTATCACAGGTATGGAGTTTGGAGGGGAGCCGGTGCCTTGCATGGCGGATATCACCCCTACTGCCGTCAGATCCTTGTTAGGAGTTCCGGCAGAGGCGATCAAGGGCAGGACCGTTCGTACAGGTCCTTTGAGCATAGATGCTATTAGCGGGCTATTGAGTGAGCCCATACCCTATCATGTGAGAGTCAGGGATCACATTCTTCGGCAATTGTTCCTGATGATCATTAGGGGCTGCTTCATAGCAGATAATTCCTCTACAGTGTCCTTCGCTTTGATCAGCGCCACTCGACACGTGGACCGTATAGGAGAATATAACTGGGGTTCCTACACCTTTGCCTACTTCCTCAGGGGAATGCGCATGCGATCGCAGGGCTTGACCGAGGCGTGGTTAGGATTCTACCTATTTCTGCTGGTGAGTGTTTCTCTTATCTTTTCCCATGTATGGGTTAAGAGTGTTGACTGATAGCAGATTCTAGACACTCAAAATTTTCTGCACTCCTATTACTAACATTGCAGGAGGGTATATTTTTCTTTTGGAGATAACCCTGAAAGACAACTTACATCCATGCCCGGAAGTTTAGCTCCAACCCGGAACACAAACCGGGAACATCATCTCAACCCGGAACACACACCGGGAGTGTCATTTCCAATCTCGGAGATAACCCCGAGATATGCAGATCAAAAGATCAAGAATAATCTGGAGAGAGGACGATCTGTCTCGGCGATAACACCGCGACAGTTCGATTCATACCCCAGAGACAACACTGATCGAGTAAGAACCCCATCCTTGGTGATAGCCCCAAGGGATGCCATTGCAATTCCGACGATAACCCCAGAAATGCTTGTTTCAAACACATGCAATCAGCTTCAGGCTCAGACATCCTGTCGAGGCACATACACCTCAATCCCGGGACTAACAAAACAAGCAGACAGGAATACCCACAGATGATAGTGAGGCATACAAATAAGCAGTCCAATCTCAGATGTAACCCTGAGCAACGTCTGCTTTTCGCTTAAACCGTCGATAACCCCGGTGAGGAGTCAACACGTCATCTTATTGTCTCAACAAGATGATATCGCAGCATACCAACAAGTGGTCCAATCTTAGCTGTAACCCTGAGCAACGTCTACTTTCAACTCAAACCGGCGATAACCCGGCAAGGAGTCACACATCATCTTGTTCATTCAAATGGCACGTCGTCTCAACACTTCATACGTACATATATACAACAATGTCCCACAAGAGCCAAGGATTGACAATCCCGAGTGACTATTATGTGTGGCAGTACTTTGGATAGAATTTGAAGTTTGAAGACCATGGGCATAGACCCCTCTTCCTGACTTCGTACAACCTCTAATCCATGTCATTACGTAACTCTCGACATAAGCGATCCGAAGAAGTACATATATACTTCGTTCGGATGCTCGGATTGAAGTTTTGCAAATTCGAACGGTCATTACAGTGCATGATTAAACATATTACGAGACAACGGGACCCATGAGCTCGGATCCATTGATGACGACCAAGTAGGGGTACAATCATGGCGACCACATTGTACACTGCAAATGCCAGCAGTGTACTGCGGCCATCCGTCTATATATACAAGGCTTGGGTCAACCATTTGAAGGGAGAGAGAGAAGGAAAAGGCAAGGAAGCCCTGTCCATTTTACTCTACATACACATCTTTTGAGTGTTTCCTCTTCTTTAAACACTAGTTAGCTCATATATAGCTACTTTTTACCCGGCGAGAGCTGAGTGTTTATCTATTTAAAGTCTAAGAAGTCTACTTGGCAACCCACTGTAAACCTTCTTACATTCTATAAAGCCTCTTTGTGAAGCCCCCAAATTCGAGTCTCTTCCAACCCGATAGATGGTGCTACACGGTACTACCATTCATTCATTCATTTAATTGAATAGTCTCAAAAGGACTAATATAACTTCTATATAACAAAAATAATATTACATTCCCCAGGTTCTTTGTAACCCATTTGTTTGTTCTTGTCATAATATCAAATTTATTACAATCGTTCACCGATACTATTACATAAGTAATCTAAGGGTTTGTCTTTGCCTTGCCCTTGTCCTTACCTGAGCCTTCGGTCCGCTCGATCTTGACTGTGTTCATATGGTTCAAGCAAGAGTGAGCATGACTAGCTCAGTAAGTACTACAATTCTAATAAACAACATGCTTGAAACATAGAACTTATATATCTTCAGTAACTGAACAATAGTTATGAAGTACTATCTATAATTCAAAATAGAAGTTCTTTTCATTCAAAACGTTTTCTAACAACAATAATCAGTAGAATATCAACTAAGCTCAGAACTATGAGCAGTTCATAATTTCTTTTGAAAAGGACAACCCGGCACTAAGTCCATAAGTCCAGCATAGCTTACGAGCACGTCTGAGTGATCAGCTCATAGTACTCTATGTTGATCAACACTACATTCATTAAACGTGTATACGTTTAAGTTGTGGCAACCTCACGTGCCTGTCGTTAAACGACAAAAAACATTTTAGCATACTTGGTCTTCGATTGAAAACCATACCAATGTAACTCGGTAAATATAAATTATGCTTGACAGAATCATATATAAGTCTAGTCGAAAGAATTGGCTTAAGACTTCATCATTCAAAACTTCATGCAAAAGAATACATGAATTACAAAACTTGTCCAGACTGAACTGGAACTAGGGTTAGACTACTTGCCTTCAGTTTCTGCTTACTGATTAACACACGTACAATTTAAGTCTCTACGTTTCTACAAAACATGATCATATAACATACCACATTAGGTTATGTATAATCAAGTATGTATACTATTATATCTTACCCTTCATCTCAATGTAAATCCTGACTTAGATCTACTATTATGGGTTTCCGACTTCCATTACGTCATTCATGTTTCATTCGTCTTTGCTTGATTATTAACTCTTAATCATCATGCATTAGTGTCTTACAAGTACCTTACAATGTTATGGTTATATCTCAGTTCATTACTAACAAGTTTCTTTTCATTCTACACTTGTAAACATTCTTTACTGTCGAAAACTTAGGACAGGCACCGCGGCGCCACTCTTAGCCCTTTATCTCGCGTCGCGATGCGAGTTAGTTATGAGGTCTCACATCTTACATTATACAGTCTTTATGCAGCCACCTTTTGGCCTTGGGTTGGTCTTTGGCCAATTCTCCAATGCCTTGGAATTTTTTTTTGCAGATTTTAATTTTTGTGAATTTCCCGGACGCATAACTTCTTCGTTATAAGTCTGAATTGGCTCGTTCAAAAGCCTACTGTTCACAAATTACGTAATCTATGCATTCATGCAAGAATTTCATTTATTTGACTTCGTTTGCTCAAATTTGACCTATTAGTTCATTTTTAACGAAAACGATAAACGCCCGTGAACGTTCAAAGCTCGTTTCTTCGTTCTAAGTCGGAATCCAAAAATTTTCGAGTCCGCAACTCTACAATACCAAATATGACCTGTCTCCATCGAAAACCAACATTTCTGACTTCAAACTCAAAATACGACTTCCATTCCGAGAATTTCACGAATTCGACGATTATCGTCCAATCGTGTGAATTCCGGCAAAACAACATTCTTAATGATTCTAAATGGATTTTAATCAACAAAAGATCATTACATGTTACTTATTAAACCAACTTATAAACAAAGTAGGTTTTGACTTATTAACATAAGTCAATGATTTAATCAACTTATGAACTATAAATCTTCATGCTTATGACTTATTAAGAACTTAAGTCCACTAATCAATGTTCTCATGCTATAAACAACATACTAAACATCATATGACAATATATGATAAGTTCTTCATGGTTCTAGTAACTTATTAATGCTCAAGTTGCTTATCCAAATTATTCGGCTTAAGTTCATTCCATATTAACTTATTACATGATCTTAGCATACATGTTCATTAACTATACTTCTATTATCATCCTATTATAATAGAGATGAAAGAATATTGAATACAAGATCAATACCTTTGAATTCTAACTTCTTCTTCTTGGAAATCTAACAAAAGAAGCTTTGGCTTAAAAGTGCTTATTTGCTCTACCAAATAAGTAGCTTATACTTGAGAGGAAAATGTTTGGATGAAATTAAAACAACCAACAAAATGAATTGTGGCTCTTGTATTTATAGGCATCCAAAAGCTAGGGAATTTTAGGCATTAAACTACCCACCTCCTCATTCCACCTCCTCATTTCCACCTCCTCAATCATCCACCTCCTTACTATTCCTTGTGTGCTCATCAATTCACTTGATCACCACACATATACCTTGCCCATCAAGTTTACCCATTTCGTACTTGGTTTGACCCATGGATCATGGCTTAGTCATTGGGCTTTGATAATTAATCTAGCTTCTCTCTTAATGGGCTTATGCTACAATGGTTTGGGCTTATGATAATTAAACACCTGGGCTTGATGATCACATACATTGGACTTCTATATTAGACTATTAATCCAACAAATACATTAACTTAAATTAAACAACTTAACAAATATACCACACGTATAATCTTTATAAGCTAACTTGTATACTAGTTCGTAATATACGTTATCTCATTCTTCCTACATAATAGTACAATACATCGCATTATACTTACATTCATTCCTTCATACAATGTATACACATTATACGATCACAACTTTCTTCCTTTACGCTTAATAACCTAACATTCTCAAATTAGGTCCACATGCGAAATATTACGTTTTCCATACTTAGATTATTATTACATAATCAATATCGCCTTGATATTATAACGTTACGTATTTCTTGAAAGTTCAAAAATAATTCCCGAGCAGAAATTGATGAATAGTGTTTTTCAAAAAATTTCTCGGAAAGCTTTTATTTTCGTCTTAGAAATTCAAACACTTTAATTCCCTCACGTAGTTAAAATACTACGACATTCCAATATTTCTAGGTTATAGAACGACATTCATCTTCTCCACACATAATAATAATAAATAATATTATTTTATTAATTATTAAAAGTAATTACAAAATGTTCAATTTTTTGGGACGTTACATTCTCTCCCCCTTATAAGGATTCTGTCCCCAGAATCTCGTTATATAAAAACAATTACACAAATAAATGAGGGTAATTATTTTTCATCATTTCTTCTAACTCCCACGTTGCTTCTTCTGCATTGTGGTTTTTCGATATCACCTTTTTCGAAGGTATGACTTTATTCCGTAGAACTTGTTCTTTTCTATCGACAATTTGAATCAGCGTTTCCTCGTACGTTAAGTCCTTCTCGATATGAATAGGCTCATATTCTATCATGTGCTTATAATCTGGCTTATAAGGACGTAACACGGATACGTGAAATACATTATGTATTCGTTCTGGGTCTGGAGGTAATGCTATCTGTGAGACCCCAAATTTTACGAATAAAGATTTAATTTTCTCGAAATATTTTTTTGAATATTATGGTGTGAATTTGAGATAAAGTTATAGTTGCGGGTAGTATTTATAAATTTTGCTAAGTATGCAAGTTGTTATATTATATTCGATTGGTCGGGGAATATTCTTTATGTCGGGGAATATTCGCATGCGGCAAAGACAATTATTGGTGGACCCATTAACGGAATTATTATTTGATTGAGAAAACGACAAAAGTATTTTATTGAAAATAACGGCGGAAGTTTTACCGATGATACTGTTAAACTATTTGGTAGTAAAAGTACAGTAATACACGTGGTTGCATAGTAGCACACGGTATTGATTATTGATGCTTACGTAAGAAGTCCCTCAGTTATACTCAATTATTGCTACAATAATTGCTGCATCATATCTCTCATATTATTGATTCGATTATTGTCACAGTATCATCTGCATTATATGTTATATTATTAAATCAATAATTGAGACGACAAAGTTATTCATATTATTAAATTGCAATATTTACAATGTCTAGAAGTTCTGTCAAAGAGAGGTTTGGTCACCTAATTGCGCGTCAATAGGGAGAAATCCTTATTGGAAAGCCCCCTCTTTCCTGGGAACAACCTGGTTGTTAAATATTGTGAGTTATGATATTAATGATGGATAAGTTCGTGTTGATTAAAGATGAATTTGATAGTTTCATTGTGTTGAGATTATTTGTGTTAGTAGAAATTGACATTTATTTCGATAATAATTGATGTCTGGAGGTTATATTGTTCAATTGGGTATTCGGGGCACTTTTTTGTGTCGGAGTTACTATTCACGAGTTACTATTCACGAGTTACTATTCACGAGTTTTAATAGTAATTTGTCCTTTCGGTTTTCCAAGAGTTATTTAACCCTTCAGTTTTCCAAGAGTTATTTGCCTCTTCGGTGTTCCAAGAGTTAATTGCCCCTTCGCAAATAGTAGTTGTCTCTTCAATATTACCAAGAGTCATTTTAACCATTCATTAAGACCAAGAGCCACTCTCACTTTTTCTATAAATAGAAGCTCATTCCTTCATTATTTCTTACGAATTCACTTAAACTCTAGAGAGAGAAATTATAGAGAGAAAGAAGAAGAGTATTCTGCTACTTCACTACTTCTATATCCAGTTTCTTTTACGGTAAGGGATATTATTTGTTGTACCCGTAAGGAGTGTTATTCTTTCGTATTCATGAAGAGAACTTTTGTTATTCCATTCTTTATTATTCTATTGGAATAACCTGTATATGTGGTATACCCTATACATAACCTGTATACGCGACATACCCTATACATAACCTGTATACGCGGCATACCCTATACTTGGTGAAATCCTTATGTTATTCCATTCTTTATTATTCGGTTGGAATATCCTGTCTGTGTGTTTTACACGGGACCTAGTTCCGTCTTTATTATTCTGTTGGAATATCTTGTCCTCGTGTGTTTTACAGGACTGGTTAAAATCTTTATTATTACATTGGAATATCACATGCGTGTGTTTTACAGGACTGGTTCAATTACTTATTATTACATTGGAATATCACATACATCTGGCACCGCATGCATGGTGATTTCTTTTGTTATTCCATTCTTTATTATACTCAGTTGGTTGCAGTTTTGACTTCTATACTCCATGAAATTAGTGGAATATCCTTGATATTTGCGCTTCATCTAGTATCTTTTCATGAAAATATTCTTCTAAGCATTCATGAATTTTACTCTACAAAGAAGTATCATGTTGACAATTTGGACGTTATTAGTTTCTGGATAATTTAATTCGTGAACTTGTTTTATTGAATTCTTATATCATTGTCATCATCCTCATGTTTATATTTTTTTGAAAGTTATCTGTGTCCTGTAGTGCATAGATGGACTTGGTATGATTATGACCAGGGATTATTCGGTATAATCATGACCGTAATGTTATAAATGATGTTATAAAAGTCCTCATTGACCCGTAGTGAATTGATGGACAGTTGTTGGCATGATCACGACCATTGATGATTACACGAATATCCTTGGCCCGTAGTGCATGGATAATTTGTGCTCATGACCCTAATGAATATCCTTGGGCAGTAGTGCGAGGATGATGTGGATTATTTATTAAAATTTGAGTCTCCGATAAAAGTGATGAAAAACTTTTAAATCATAAAAGATAGTAGATTTTATTCTCTACTTGACTCTTTTAATGGATTTCTTGTTCACCGCAGATTAAACATGATGTCTATTGTATTTTATCAGTTTAACATTGTTGAAGACTAATGATAATTTATTCTGCATTATCTTAGTCATAATATTTCTTACTGGGCTAGTTGAGCTCACCCTTTTGCTTTCATTGTTCTCTTCAAGAAATGAGAACGTAGCGGGGACTAGTCGAGGAACGGAGTGACGGTACAGAGGATAGCATTAGTAGCCTTCACTATTCTGTTAAATAGTGTAATAATAAATGTAATGAGGACTGAATTTGAGTTTGTATACTGTCTATGAGGACTCCATTGAGAGTGGATATTGTCTAGAAGGCAATATTCTTGATTAAACTCTCTGTTTATGTTTTGTCGTATTTTACACGACAGTTATATAATTAAGTTGTATTTGATTTATGTACCATGTATTTGGTGACTCAAGATGGGTGATGTATATCTATTTTGGGGGCGTCACACTATCATATAAGCTACCTCACCTACCCGTTTTAATACCTCAAAATGTCCTATAAACCTTGGACTTAATTTTCCCTTCTTCCCAAAACGTATCTTTCCTTTCCAGGGAGATACTTTTAGAAATACGTACGAACCTACTTCAAACTCTCGATTCTCTCTATGCAGATCCGTAAACTTCTTTTGTCTGTCTTGAGCTGCTAGAAGATGCATTTGTATCTTCTTAAAAATATCCGTTGTCTGTTGCACCAATTTTGGTCCCAACATTCGGCGTTCTCCTACCTCATCCCAATACAGTGGCGTTCTGCATTTCCTCCCTTACAAAGCTTCGTAAGGCGGCATACCTATGCTTGCATGATAACTGTTGTTATATGCAAACTCCACTAATGGTAGATGATCATCCCAGCTACCCTTGAAATCCATGACGCAAGATCTTAGCATATCTTCTAACGTCTGAAGTGTCCTCTCGCTCTGTCCATCCGTCTATGGATGATACGCCGTACTCAAATTTAACTGCATTCCTAACTGCTCTTGTAGACTCCTACAAAAGTTCGACGTGAATCGTGGGTCATGATCTGACACAATTGATACTGGTACTCCATGTCTGAAGATTATTTCCTTAATATAGAGTCTAGCTAACTGATCTAAGTTATACTTAACTCTAATTGGCAAAAAGTGAGCCGACTTTGTCAATTAGTCTACTATTACCCAAATCGCATCATACCCTTTCTGAGTAGTCGGAAGTCCCACCACAAAGTCCATCGTGATATTCTCCCATTTCCACTCCGGAACTTCTAATGACTGTAGCAAGCCACTGGGTCGTTGATGTTTGGCTTTAACTCTCTGACAAGTCAAGCACCTACTCACATATTCGGCGATCTCTCTCTTCATGTTCGGCCACCAGAAACTCTGTCAAAGATCTTGATACATCTTAGTGCCACTAGGATGAATCGAAAACCTCAAACTATGAGCCTCTTGTAGAACCTGCTGCCTTAATTCTGTCTCACTCGGAACCCAAATTCTTCCTTCAAATCTCAATAATCCCTCATTATCAAGATTGTACTTAATATCTTTTTCATTGGCAAGCCGCTCCTTCATTCGGTCACACTCATCAGTTTTGAGTTGTACCTTCTTAATACTTTCTACGATGGTCGGTTGCATCTCTGTTGCAAACAACATTTGTTCTCCTTCACTTGGCAGCTTCACTTCCAACTCCATTCTAGCCATCTCTGTTATTAACTCAGTTAGAGCTGTTAACAAAGACAACTTTTCCCGACCCTTCCTACTTAAGGCGTCGGTAACTACATTGGCTTTTCCCAGGTGATACAGGATTTCACAGTCGTAATCCTTTATCAACTCCAGCCATCTCCTCTGCCTCATATTCAACTCCTTCTGTGTGAAGATATATTTTAGACTTTTGTGGTCCGTGTATATCTCACATTTTTCTCCATAAAGATAATGTCTCCATATCTTTAGAGCAAAAAACTCATCATGGCCAGGTTCCAGATCATGAGTAGGACAAACTTTCTCATAATCCTTCAACTGCCTAGATGCATATGCAATGACCTTTCCATGCTGCATGAGCACGCAACCAAGTCCTTTATGCGAAGCATCGCTACAAACTACAAAATTTCCTGTGTCATCGGGTAATGATAAAACAGGCGCTTCACTCAATCTCTTCTTTAGTTCTTGAAAACTGTCCTCGCACTTGTCAGTCCAAGCATATTTCACCGTCTTCCTCGTCAAGTTAGTCAACGGAGTAGCTATCTTCGAAAAATCATGGATGAATCTTCGATAGTAACCCGCTAACCCTAGGAAACTCCGCACCTCAGTCGGCGTTTTTGGTTGTTCCCAATTCATCACGGCTTCCACCTTCATTTGGATCCATCGAATCCCCACGTCAGTGATGACATGACCTAAAAATTGCACCTTCTCCAACCAAAATTCACACTTAGTGAACTTCGCATACAATTTCTCCTTCCTAAGTGTCTCCAACACTAATCTTAGGTGTTCAGCATGATCTTCTAGCGCCTTAGAATAGAATAGAATATCATCTATAAACACCACGACGAGCTTGTCCAAATATTGTTTGAACACTCTGTTCATCATATCCATAAATGCAGCTGGTGCATTTGTCAACCCAAACGACATCACCAGAAACTCGTAATGACCATAACGAGTCCTGAATGTTGTCTTTGGCACATCCTCCTTCCTAACCTTCAACTGATGATACCCCGTCCTTAAATCTATTTTTAAAAAATACTTAGCCCCTTTTAACTGATCAAAAAGATCGTCGATCCTGGGCAATGTGTATTTATTCTTTTCGTTAACTTGTTCAACTCTCGATAGTCGATACACAGTCTTAACAATCCATCCTTCTTCTTGACAAACAGTACAGGTGCTCCCCACGGTGAAACACTCGGTTGAATGTACTTCCTGTCTAACAGTTCTTGCAACTGCACCATCAACTCCTTCATCTCCACTGGCGCCATATGATACGGTGCCCTAGAAACTGGTGTCGCTCCTGGCACAATGTCTATCATAAACTCTATCTCCTTATCCGGCGGAAGTCTTGGCAATTCACTCAGAAATACATTGACGAATTCTCTCACTATAGGTATTTGTTCCATAGTTTCTACCACTCTCTGCGTATCAACAACATGACACAAATAGCCTATGTGACGCCCCCAAAATAGGTATACACAACACCCTGAGTCGCCAAATACATGGTACAAGAAGCAAACTACAACTTCAATAATACAAATGTCGTGTGAAATACGACAATATATACTGTGAGTTTAAATACAAATATTATCTTCTAGACAATATCTATACTCAAATAAATCCTCATCATATTTATTGATACATTATTTTACAAAAATGGTGAGGACTACTAAACAACTCTCTCTAGAACCTTCATTCCATACCCCGACTAGTACTCGCTACATTCTCGCCTCCTGAGAAGAAAAATGGAACAACAAGGAAAAGGGTGAGCTCAACTAGCCCAGTAAAGAATATTATGACTAAGATAATATACAACAAATTATCGTTAGTCTCCAATAGGGAAAAATCGATAGAATACAATAGACAACAAGTTTGAGATCAATATTCGCAATGAAATAATAATTCATAGAAGAGTTACGTAGAGAATGAAATCTACTATAATCTATGAATTTAACAATCCATCATCAATATTTTATCCTGTAACATCAATCAATAGTCATCTCAAATCAAATATTCATCTTTGCACTACAGCCAAAGATATTCATCAATCGATCATGTTCATCTCAACACTGTTCATCTTTGCACTCTGGGCCAAAGATATTCTTCGAAATCATTCATCTTTGCACTACAGACCAAAGATATTCAATAATATCATCATTTAAGACTGAGGATGATGAAAAATATTTTTAAAGAAACGAATCCAGTGAAACAAAATGTCAAGGATTAAGGATTAAGGATTAATGATTCGTACTTTGTTTTATCCATGTCCAACAATACCTCAAAAATAATCATAGTGGTGTAAAATTCAAGAATGATCAAAACATGGATACAATCAAAGCTAGTATCCAAAATAGATATTTTGGACGAAAAAGAAGAAATTTTATTTTTGATGAATAGTGCCGATATCGTGAATAGTGACGTATACGTGAATAGTGTCGTATACGTGAATAGTAACTCCGACACCAAAAGGTAGAAATTCCACAAAAACATCTTCACGCTTCATGAATAGTACTCGTGAATAGTAACTCGTGAATAGTAACTCATGAATAGTAACTCGTGAATAGTAACTCATGAATAGTAACCCCTGTTAGGTTTGTAATATTCATAACGCAATCAAATTGCATAAAAAGTGCGAAAGCGTGTAAAATCAGAGTTTAAAAAAAAAATTACAAACAATATACCCGGATCACCCTTTATGCACAATTATTAATTAAACGAAAAGATAAAGAATAAATCATACCCTTGAAGATCGAGCTTCCTCAGGTACAAGTTCACCTCCAAATCCTTTCGCGTTCAATCTTGAATCCACCGGGTTTGGTTCCTTCCTTTGACAACGTTAGCCACCCAAATGTTTGGCCTCAGAGGTGATCCACCAGGAAGAAGAAAATTCAAGAAAAGGGGTGGTTGGCTAAACCTAGTTTTTCTATCTCTATAGAAAGGGTGTACTCTGCCAACTATTGGAATTATTACGTAGTTGTTAAAAGTCAACAACCCATAACACCCATAATAAGACTCCTCTTATTTATAGATGTGGGCAACCCATCTTAACAATTAAGGAATTGAGTTTTATTTAATTAATTAAATTCTTTTAATTAATTAAGCTCCCCTAATCTTATTAGGGATAATTAATTAAACTCTTTTAATTAATTTAACCTCCTAATCTTATTAGGAATAAATGAGAGTACTTATATTAAATTAATTCCTAAACTCTTTTAGAAATTAAAATAATAATAATTGTAATAATATTAATAAGACTCCTCTTATTAATTTTTATTTAATATTTCTAAAATATTAAATAATAAATATTAAGCTATTTAATTTATTCTATCACCATAGATTAAATTAAATATACATAATATATTATTACGATTATGCCATTAACTTCTTAAATAATTATTCTTCCTTTTATGGTGTGACCCTTTAGGTTCTCCATATTAAACCGATTGTGAATAAATCAATTAGAACAATTCTAATCTTATTTAAATAAATAAATTAAACAATTAATTTATTTAAATAATATTTATTCTACAATAGGATAAGCCTCCCTAGCGATCAAGCGACTTTCCAGATAATATAGATTTCAACATTAATCATTAAAGAACCTTTGAGTAAATAGTTACCGTACAATTCAATCCTTCCACCATACAATGTCCCAATTAAATATAAGACATGGAATTCTTTGTCAAGTCTTATTTTATTTAATTATATGTATTTTCGACTCTTAAATGCACTGACTCAAATAATGCAAATTAGAAACTCCTTTCTAATTTCATTACGCCTTTGCCAAGGACTACAAGGGTTGTCATTTATCGAATCACATAGGACATTTCTCTTCTTTATTAGAAGTGGTAGATTCTTTATTGATCATACATTATCTCCATGTACAACTTATTATACCCAAGCATACCCTTTGATATACCCTAAGGGTCTTAAGGAATAAGTCAAAGTATAACTCATCATACACAAGATACTATGATGATCTCAAGTCCAAGGATCACTTGACTTACTATCACTACTGAGAATTCCTATTGACAGCAAATAAAACTCCATTAGGTATTCCTTAGCGAGCCAATGCGTTCGGTGAACTTATTCTCTAATAAGCACCTACATACTTGCTTTAGTGTCTCCACACAAATGATCATGAGATCAATCATCCTCATCCAATGAGCAAGCAACGTATGTACCAATCTATCCGGATTCACTAATCCCCAATTTAGTAATCCAATGATTGGGAACTATTTTAGTTTTAAGCTTTCTAAGAATTTAGATCTCATTAGAATGATCATCATCATTATTCTAAAAGCATTGCTTAAAAACTATGGGTTTATCACATATTATAAAACAAAGATCATGTAGATAATTAAAAGCCTTTAATAAATTAATACTTTTTATTAATAAATGAATAAGATTGTTACAAAGTATATGCTTTATCATCAAACATGATTGGCTTGTGTGCATACTACTTTCAACCCCGACATGAAAAAGTTCCAAATTTGATAAAAACTTCAGATCAACATTTCAAAGATAATGATATTGAAGAAATAATATCATTACTGAAAAAAAATAATATCCCTTACCTCAAAGAATCAAGATTGCCGGAAGGAAAGGTCGGAAGTGATCTTTGAATGAAACTTGTCTTGAACAAAGAACTCTCAAAGTATCTAAATACTCACAAAATACGCTCACTAATATAGAGAGAGAAAGAGAAAACTTTGTTTACGGTGTGATTTTCAATTCTAACTTAGCCCTCTATTTATAGGAAAATGTTAGCATCAAGCAGACTTAACTCGCAACACGATGGCTTTACGCTACTATTATTGCCACCCACCACATTTGAAATAAAATTCAGCACATTTTTTCACCAACCACAAGTGGGGCCCACCAATTCTAGAATTTTCCACCAAAATCATTTATAACCTAATTTCTGAATCAGTCACCTCTTAAAATTCATAATAAATTATTCGTGCATTTTTAACGGTTCAAAATTTGTGGACATATACTCAACTTATGTATGTATAACATACCCAAAAATTACCACAATCCAACGGTCGGATTAAAAATTATAACCCCCGCAATATATCTCAAAACCCCTGATTTGATTTTTAATACCTCCAATCCGATAAAATACTAATAAAACACCTCAACATTAATTCCTTCATTAATAACCACATAAATAAATCCATCATTTATATCCACATAAAATAAATATTTCTTTATCATATGAATCAATAATTAATTATTCACAAATAATATTAGAATCACAATTATAACCAACCAGTAGTTCAGGAAAGAGGGGCTTTCCAATAAGGATCTCTCTTCTTGGCGCCGCAATTAGGTGACCAAACCTCTCCTTGTACGTAACTTTCTAGACATTGCCAATAATGTTATCTAATAATATTATTCAAATAATATGAATTATTGATCCGATAATGGGAAATATCATGCGGTGACAATTATTGAACAACAATAATATAAAATATCAACGCAAAGCAATTATTGAATCAATAAAATAAAATATTGAGCGGTAACTCATCGTAAAAATTATTGAGTAGTGCCATCTTACGTGCGAATCAATAATTCAACAATCTGTATAATACTGGTGTACTCTTGTGCGTAACCACGCCAGACATCGTATTTTAACCACCGGGTATTCCAACGGTCTTAATTCAGTAATAACTACGCCTGTTATTTATAACCACCCAAACTTTGTCGTTTTCCTCATCCAATCGCTTTTCAGTTATGGGGCCCACACATGGTTTGCGTCGCCGCATTTAATATTCCCGACAGTACGAATATTCCACGACCAAACGAATATTCCCCGACAAAATGAATATTTTATAACCACTTGCTTATTTTGAAATATTTGCGTATTTAACCCTTAACTATCTACATTAATCAAATCAACACTTACTATTTCAAAATAATAAATAAAGGAAATTCCTTTTCATTTAAAAATTTTAGGGGTCTTACAACCTCCCTCCTTATGAAATTTCGTCCTCGAAATTGACGACACACTGGTGTTTTGAAAAGGTGAGGATACCTCGCTTTCATTTCCGTTTCCAACTCCCAAGTCATTTTCTATAAAGCATGATTCCTCCACAAAACTTTAACTTGTGGTATGACCTTTCTTGGCGTAGGACATGCTCCTTCCTATCCAAGATCTTGACAGTACCTCCTCATACGTTAAGTCTTGGCTATCTCATCCGGTTCTAACTCAATAACGTGGTTCGGGTCTTTCACATATATTTGAAAGGCACCGATATATGAAACACATTATTGAACACGAGACATACTTGAGGTAATGCAAGTCTATAGGCTACATTTCCTACTCGGTCAAGAATTTGAAATGGACCAATAAATCGTGGATTGAGCTTTCCTCTCTTCCCAAATCTTGTAACTCTCTTCCATGGAGCAACTCGCAACAATACATGATCCCCTACATTAAATTCCACGTCCTTTCGATGAAGATCCGCATAACTCTTTTGTCGATCTGTGCCGCTTTAGTTTGTATCGTTGTCGAATCATTTGGATCTTTTCGGGTAGTCATACGTACTAACTTTCGGGTCCCAACAATGTTGCTTCACCCACCTCATCCCAACATATTGAGAAACGACATTTTCGTCCATATAATGCTTGAATGGAGCCACACCTATACTTGCTCGATAAGCTGTTGTTGTAGGAGAATTCCACCAATGGTAAATACTTATCCCAACTACCCTTGAAGTCTAGGACATGAGTCTTAATAAATCTTCAAGAGTTTGAATAGTCCTCTCGATTGTCCGTCTGTTTGGGGATGGTATGCGAACTAAATCGCAAATCCGTGCCCATAGCTTTTTGCAAGCTAACCCAAAATCTTGAAGTGAATCTTGGGTCACGATCCGAAACTATGGATACAGTGCATGCCATGCAACCTCACAATCTCATTTACGTACATACTAGCAAGACGTTCAAGGAATAAGTCTCCGTCGGCAAAAAAAAAAAAAAAGAGCGATTTGGTTAATCTATCAACAATAACCCAAATAGCATTGATGCCTTGAGAAACCGTAGGAAGACCGTAATTGAAATTCATAGTAATGTGTTCCCACTTCCATTCAGGAATCTCAAGTGGTTGCAACGGACCCTTAGGTACAAGATGCTCCGCCTTTACACGTTGACAAGTTAAACACATCGAGATAAATTTTTGCAATCTCTCTCTTCATATTGTTCCACCAAAATGTATGTCGAAGATCACGATACATTTTAGTACTTCCGGGATGGATTGCAAATGGCGTTTGTGTGCCTCCATCATAATCTTGTACTTCAAATCGAGTCGTTAGGAACACAAAGTCTAGAGTGGACTCAAGTATTCCTTCTTCATCAATTCTCGCCCTAATAGCTCCTTCTTGTACTTCTTTCTCTTCATATGCATCATTTCAAGATTCGGGCTTGGCAGCGACTTTAACTAAAGTCGATTATACTCGTATATCATCACGTGGGTACCTAGAGTTTTCATCTCCATCTCTATTATTTGTAAATTATCTGAAATTAGTCTTTGACAATATCATCTTTCGTGCTTATTATACGATCTTCTACTCAACACGCCACTACCACGTTCGCTTTTCCAGGATGGCATGGTCGTAACATGTCTTTGAAATGAGTCTCCTCTTGAGTTCTTCAAGCTCTTCCCACATTCCTTGCTCCATTCGAATTTTGTATCTCTACGAGTCAATTTGCGTTAATGGAATAGCGATTCGAGAATATCTTTCAACGAATCTCGATAATAACCAACTAAGCCTGAAAGCTACGATTTCGACATCGACTTAGGTTGCTCTCAACTGTGTGACTCATATCCCAATCTTGGATAGCACGTCACAATGACACCTATCAGTTTACTATCGCACGAAAAATAACTTCCCCTACAAAAGGTCTGCCTTAGTGGAATTCAACAAAGGAATTCACAAAATAAAGGTTCAGTACCAAATTCTATAGTTGAATTTTTAACTCCCGAAGTTCAATAGAGCCATTCGATATGAGATTTTAGAAATGAGTTTTGTCCGGGTTCAAAGTCGATACAAAATTTAATATCAGTCTTTGGGAGTAAACCAAGAAATTCTTCAGGAAATACGTCAGGAAAAATCAATAACAACAGGAATATTATTCAAATCTGACGTGTCTTTATTCAAATCCATAACATGGACTAAGAAAACTTGACATCCGTAATAAACGAATGACTTCATGGCTTGATATGAAAATGTTTGACTACAATGGTTTGATTGCTTGAATTGAATAACGGAGTTGCTTAGGAATATGAAAACTAACAACCTTACAAAAGCAATCAATTTGGCATGATGAGTAGTTAACCTTAAAATCACATCAAAAGCAAATATCTCTATAGAAATAAGGTTAACAGGTAATGTGATAGTGCCAACTTGAATCAAGCAAGATTTTTAAACAACGGATGTAATGAAAGTTTCTCCTAATGGAGTCTCCACAGATAGGTCAAAGTTTAATTTCTCCGTAGTCAAGTTCAAACGTTGAGCGTAAGTAAGAGAGATAAAAGAATGGGTAGAACCAATATCTAGTAAGGTATATACTTCGCAAGAATTTATAATTAACTAACCCGTGCTAACTTCGTTCGGGTTCCTCGTATTTTGACCGGTCACGACAAACGCTCTTCCAAGAACCGTTGACTTTGACTTTTCTGGGACATCCTTTTGAGTCACCATTCATTGAGCGGGTTTCGATATCGTATAATCTCGAAGCGATATGTCCTTCTTTTCCACAATTATAACATACCTTAAACTGTTGTAGGCGGTTTCAATGATATGTCCCTCGGTTGAACGTATTTCGTTATCTCGCTCTAACAACCGAGCCCTATTGACAACATCTCGAATAGAGAGAAAATTTATGAGAAATGAGATCTCGACGTATGCCGGGTTTCAAACCTCTCGTAAACATCGCGTCATACGTTCCTCATTCTCCACCAAATGAGGTGAAACGGATAACTCCGCATGAACTTCGCCTCGATCGGGACACCGCCATGTTATTCTCGCCCGGTCTAAT
Organism: Panax quinquefolius; assembly: GCA_020205615.1. Classification (NCBI taxonomy): domain Eukaryota; kingdom Viridiplantae; phylum Streptophyta; class Magnoliopsida; order Apiales; family Araliaceae; genus Panax; species Panax quinquefolius. The sequence goes on along the minus strand of CM035168.1, from coordinate 37,408,358 downwards.
AAACTCCACTTCCTTCATACGACGAATACTTTCGAGGAAGTACTTGTCATTGAACTGCTTCTCAAACGTCTCCCATGACATCCGAGTGCAAATTTGGATGGGTACGCTTCACTGATTCCCACCAAGATGTCGCGCCGCCACGGAACATAAAGGTGGCGAATGGAACCTTCTGTTCTCCGTGCATCCCAAGACATCGAATATCTTGGTAATTTGCTTGACCCATGTTTCCACCATGATCGGATCTCGGCTTTTCCTTAAATTCCGTGGTCCCACTCTTTGAACCGCTTGGTGTGACCACCCGTGAATTGCTATCATTTCCTCTGTATTTTGAACACGAGTCTCCCTCGTCTCGATTTTTCATGAAGCGCAAAAAGCTTCTAAACATCCCCTCATTCATCATCTGCTTCAAGTGGTGTTGTTCATGGAGGTACATTGTCACTGTTGACGTTCTCTTCGTTGGTAAGTACAGGCATCTCCACGGTCTCATTTACTCCACTGTTAATATTCTCATTCGACATTCTCAAATATCGCCATAAAACAAGGGTTAATTAAGGAAATCAATATATCACATAATATCCCCTATATCTTGACCAACTAACAAATAAGCTTAGGTAGGACACACTAGCGAAGGATTTACTCGCTCTCCCTCCTAGTTCTATTCCCCGATCTCCGCCAGAGATCATATCCCTAAGCTCGATACCAACCGTGACGCCCCAAAATAGGTATACACAACACCCAACTGAGTCGCCAAATACATGGTACAAGAAGCAAACTACAACTTCAATAATACAAATGTCGTGTGAAATACGACAATATATACTTGTGAGTTTAAATACAAATATTATCTTCTAGACAATATCTATACTCAAATAAATCCTCATCACATTTATTGATACATTATTTTACAAAATGGTGAGGACTACTAAACAACTCTCTCTAGAACCTTCATTCCATACCCCGACTAGTACTCGCTACATTCTCGCCTCCCGAGAAGAAAAATGGAACAACAAGGAAAAGGGTGAGCTCAACTAGCCCAAAGAAGAATATTATGACTAAGATAATATACAACAAATTATCGTTAGTCTCCAACAGGAAAAATCGATAGAATACAATAGACAACAAGTTTCGGATCAATATTCGCATTGAAATAATAATTCATAGAAGAGTTACGTAGAGAATGAAATCTACTATAATCTATGAATTTAATAAATCCATCGTCAATATTTTATCCTCAGTAACATCAATCAATATTCATCTCAAATCAAATATTCATCTTTGCACTACAGGCCAAAGATATTCATCAATCGGTCATGTTCATCTCAACACCTGTTCATCTTTGCACTACAGGCCAAAGATATTCTTCAGAAATCATTCATCTTTGCACTACTCTGTGCCAAAGATATTCAATAATATCATCATTTAAGACTGAGGATGATGAAAAATATTTTTAAAGAAACGAATCCAGTGAAACAAAATGTCAAGGATTAAGGATTAAGGATTAATGATTCGTACTTTGTTTTATCCATGTCCAACAATACCTCAAAAATAATCATAGTGGTGTAAAATTCAAGAATGATCAAAACATGGATACAATCAAAGCTAGTATCCAAAATAGATATTTTGGACGAAAAGAAGAAATTTTATTTTTCGATGAATAGTGCCGTATACGTGAATAGTGACGTATACGTGAATAGTGTCGTATACGTGAATAGTAACTCCAACACCAAAAGGTAGAAATTCCACAAAAACATCTTCACGCTTCATGAATAGTACTCGTGAATAGTAACTCGTGAATAGTAACTCATGAATAGTAACTCGTGAATAGTAACTCGTGAATAGTAACCCCGACATGAAAAAGTTCCAAATTGGATAAAACTTCAGATCAACATTTCAAAGATAATGATATTGAAGAAATAATATCATTACGAAAAAAATAATATCCCTTACCTCAAAGAATCAAGATTTCTAAGGAAAGATCGGAAGTGATTTGAATGAAACTTGTCTTGAACGAAAGAACTCTCAAAGTATCTAAATACTCACAAAATACGCTCACTAATATAGAGAGAAAGAGAGAAAACTTTGTTTTCGGTGTGATTTTCAATTCTAACTTAGCCTCTATTTATAGGAAAATGTTAAGACGCCAAGCAGACTTAACTCGCAACTCGATGGCTTTACCGCTACTATTGCACACCACCACATTTGAATTAAAATTCAGCACATTTTTTTACCAACCACAAGTGGGGCCCACCAATTCTAGAATTTTCCACCAAAATCATTTATAACCTAATTTCGAATCACCACCTCTTAAAATTCATAATAAATTATTCGTGCATTTTTAACGGTTCAAAATTTGTGGACATATACTCAACTTATGTATGTATAACATACCCAAAAATTACCACAATCCAACTATTCGGATTAAAAATTATAACCCCTTAATATATCTCAAAACCCCCGATTTGATTTTTTAATACCTCCAATCAGATAAAATCTCGATAAAACACCTCAACATTAATTCCTTCATTAATAACCACATAAATAAATCCATCATTTATATCCACATAAAATAAATATTTCTTTATCATATGAATCAATAATTAATTATTCACAAATAATATTCTGTAATCACAATTATGACAACCGGTAGCCGCCAGAGAAAGAGGGGCTTTCAATAAGGATCTCTCTCATCTTGGCGCGCAATTAGGTGACCAAACCTCTCCTTAGATGTAACTTTCTAGACATTGCCAATAATGTTATCTAATAATATTATTCAAATAATATGAATTATTGATCCGATAATGGGAAATATCATGCGTTGACAATTATTGAACAACAATAATATAAAATATCAACGCAAAGCAATTATTGAATCAATAAAATAAAATATTGAGCGAAGACTCTGTGAAAATTATTGAGTAGTGCCATCTTACGCATTTAATCAATAATTCAACAATACTTGTAATACCGTAGTATTATCTCTTTGTGCAACCACGCCAGACATCGTATTTTAACCAACGTGTATTCCAACGGTCTTAATTGCAGAATAAACTTCACGTGAGTTATTTATAACCACCCAAACTTTGTCGTTTTCCTCATCCAATCGCTTTCTCAAGTTATGGGCCCACACATGGTCGCTACTCGTAAATATTTAATATTCCCTGACAAGCATTAATATTCCACGACCAAACGAATATTCCCTAACAAAATGAATATTTTATAACCACTTGCTTATTTTGAAATATTTGCGTATTTAACCCTTAACTATCTACATTAATCAAATCAACCCTTACTATTTCAAAATAATAAATAAAGGAAATTCCTTTTTATTTAAAAAATTTCGGGGTCTTACAGCCTACGCATCCCTTCCTTAACAATTTCCTAGTTTGTGTCATGGTTAGACAACCCGAACGTCCCATCGATCTATTCCCATAAAATACTACCCGAGGTTGTTCTAACGTCTTAATGTTCACACATTTATTTTGACAATCTATAATTGCCCCATGGTTTACTAACCAATCCATTCCGAGAATTACATCAAATTCTCCTAACTTTATCAGTAACAAATCTACCGATAATTTACAACCCCGTATATCTACACAACAACTCTTATGAATATCTTGAACATGAATTATCTCTTCGTTTGCTACCTTAATATTTAAAGGTATAGGAAACTTTTCGGGAAGTTGTTAGGTTTGTAATATTCATCAACGCAATCAAATTGCAAAATAATGCGGAAGCGTGTAAAAATTAGAGTTTAAAAAATTTACAAACCATATACCCGGATCAACCTTTATGCACAATTATTAATTAAACGAAAAGATAAAGAATAAAATCATACCCTTGAAGATCGAGCTTCCTCAGGTACAAGTTCACCTCCAATCCTTTTCGCGTTCAACTTGAATCCACCGGGTTTGGTTCCTTCCTTTGATCAACGTTAGCCACCCATGTGTTTGGCCTCTAGAGGTGATCCACCAAGGAAGAATAAAATTCAAGAAGATGGGTGTTTGGCTAAACCCTAGTTTTCTATCTCTATAGAAAAGGTGTACTCCCAACAACTTGGAATTATTACGTAGTTGTTAAAGTCAACAACCCATTCACCCATAATAAGACTCCTCTTATTAATAGATGTGGGCAACCCACCTTAACAATTAAGGAATTGGGTTTTATTTAATTAATTAAATCCTTTTAATTAATTAAGCTCCCTAATCTTATTAGGGATAATTAATTAAACTCCTTTAACTAATTTTCCTTCCTAATCCAATTAGGAATAAATGAGAGTACTTATATTAAATTAATTCCTAAACTCTTTTAGAAATTAAAATAATAATAATTGTAATAATATTAATAAGACTCCTCTTATTAATTTATATTTAATATTTCTAAAATATTAAATAATAATATTAAGCTATTTAATTTATTCTATCACCATAGATTAAATTAAATATACATAACATATTATTACGATTATGCCATTAACTTCTTAAATAATTGTTCTTCCTTTTATGGTGTGACCCTTTAGGTTCTCCATATTAAACCAGGTTGTGAATAAATCAATTAGAACAATTCTAATCTTATTTAAATAAATAAATTAAACAAATAATTTATTTAAATAAATAATATTTATTCTACAATAGGGATAAGCCTCCCTAGCGATCAACGACTTTCCAGATAATATAGATTTCAACATTAATCATAAAAGAACCTTTGAGTAAATAGTTACTGCACAATTCAATCCTTCCACCATACAATGTCCCAATTAAATATAAGACATGGAATTACTGTCAAGTCTTATTTTATTTAATTATATATTTCGATCCTTAAATGCATTAACTCAAATAATGCAAATTAGAAACTCCTTTCTAATTTCATTTCGCCTTTGCCAAGGACTCATTGGGTTGTCATTTATCGAATCACATAGACATTTCTCTTTCTTTATTAGAAGTGGTAGATTCTTTATTGATCATACATTATCTCCATGTACAACTTATTATACCCAAGCATACCCTTTGATATACCCTAAGGGTCTTAAGGAATAAGTCAAAGTATAACTCATCATACACAAGATACTATGATGATCTCAAGTCCAAGGATTACTTGATTACTACTATCATTGTAGAATTCCTATTGACAGCAAATAAAACTCCATTAGGTATTCCTTAGCGAGCCACGTCAAATGAACTTATTCTCTAATAAGCACCTACATACTTGCTTTTAGTGTCTCCACACAAATGATCATGAGATCAATCATCCTCATTCAATGAGCAAGCAACGTATGTACCAATCTATCCGGATTTACTAATCCCCAATTTAGTAATCCAACGATTGGGAACTATTTTAGTTTTAAGCTTTCTAAGAATTTAGATCTCATTAGAATGATCATCATCATTATTCTAAAAGCATTGCTTAAAACTATGGGTTTATCACATATTATAAAACAGCATCATGTAGATAATTAAAAGCCTTTAATAAATTAATACTTTTTATTAATAAATGAATAAGATTGTTACAAAGTATATGCTTTATCATCAAACATGATTGGCTTGTGTGCATACTACTTTCAGAAGTAATCCCAATCGTCTACCAAAATCGCATGCTATAAACGAACAAGTAGCACCCGAATCAAACAGCATGTACGCATTGATATCGTTAATCAGAATAATATATGTCACGACGTCCCCGGATACAACTGCATCTTGGACATTCATGTTAAAGGTACGGCCCATCGGCCTACCCGGCTGTGCTGGCCCACTAATAGCTAACTTATCGTTATTAGTGCCCCGATTCCCATCCGTCCCCTTCTTCGGGCAGTTCTTTGCCATATGGTCAGTTAATTCACACACAAAACATCCATGGTTCTTCTTCAGACTCGGACAATTAGGCGTAATATGCTCCTCCTGTCCACAATTGTAACAGACGACCTTCCCCTTGAGACAAACTCCTAAGTGAGCCTTCCCATAGGTCTTGTAGGCCTCCATTCTTCTCTTTGGGTCTCCTTGCTTCACTCCGGTATTCCCAGAGCTAAATACCTTCCTCTTCTGACCCTCGCCACTACTACTGGCTCCCTCGATTTTTACTCCCCCATCTACCTTACCCTTATTTTTCTTTTCTTTATGGTATTGGCTTAACGCCTCACTACCACCTTCGGCGATTATCGCCTTCTGTAAAACGGTCCCAAAAGAAGTACTTTGGAACACCGATATACGGTTATAGAGCCAGGGTTTCAAGACACCTTTCAACCGTCAGCGCCTTTCCTCACCTCAATATCCACTTGATGTGGAGTTTAACCTCGCAGATTCATTAAACTTGGCGGCGATTGGGGAACTGTCATGGCCCCTTATTTCAACTCCAGAAACCGCATCTCCATCCTCCCTTGCATGCTTGTGGGAAATTAGTTCTCGAAGAATATCTCCTTGAACCTATCCCACGTCAGATTTGCTATCCCAACCCTAGCCTCATTGGCTTCCCACCAAAAGTTGGCCTCTCCCTTCATCATATAGGTCGCAAAGGCAACCTTTCGGGCCTCATCGACATTTGCTATTACAAATGCCTTCTCTATCTCCTTAACCCACGTTTGGGCTTTAATAGGGTCCGTAGTTCATTTGAACTCCGGCGGACCCACACTCTTGAAATCCTTAAAGGTAGTAGCTCGTGCTACTCCTGGATTTACGGGGATATTAGCCCCAGTTCTATTAAAGGCAGCTGTTATCATATTAACAAACTCCTGCATCGGATTAACCGGACCTCCCTCTATTTGATTCACGTTCGTACCTTGATTACGTTGCACTCTTCTTGGCGGCATTTTGCTGATACAATAAACACATTGCGTTATTATTCCTTTCTTTATTAGTTATCATTTAATATTAAACAATAACTCCAACATCCATAACTCATTGCTTTCCATAAAAAGGTCTTTATATTCATTCTCGTAGTATAATACTACATCAGTTATATACACAGCTTAAGCTGATTACATTGCCTTCCCGCTATCACTTTCCAAAAATTGGGATTTACAAAAGACTACATTTTACTATATAAAAAGGGTTTTACATCACTACTACGAAAAAAATATTTACATACTAGTCTGACTGCCCCTAATCTACATCTGACTCAAGGCATTATCGAAATCTGCCATGGCAAGACCGGCAATAATATCATGGCTAATAGTATGTTGTGTTTGCCCCACCTCCACCGGATATCCAGCTACCTGCTGCTGAAAATCCATGTGAGAACTCCTATAGATATAGGACATCCTCCCTATCTTCTGCACCTTGGTCTTTAGCTCCTCCTTGAGCTCAAAGACCTCATGCTTTAAATTGTGGACTTTGTCCTTGGCCAAAATCCTCTCGTCATGTTCCAGCTCCCACATGGACTCGACATCAGTCTTGTCCTCTTTAACCATTTGGAGCTCTGCTTTCAGCTCCTTGACCTCCTGACTAGTAATGGATATTTCTATCCAACACTGACATAAACAGAGACATCATTGACCCTCCAAGAGCTATCTCCGCTGCTATAGCTACCGGATTAAAGGACACTGTCTCTACTTCCTCTTCTATCATCCCGTCGAATACTGACATGTAGTCAGCATCATCTGAGTCTCTAGACTCAATAATCACTACATCTGGCTCTGCTGCTATAGGGCTCGATATAACCTCTACTTGGTTCACCGATTCTTCACTAATGGTTTGCTCATTAACAAACATCCCATTTACTCCTAACATCTACACACAACAATTAAGTTGATTAGTACACGTCAGTAGAATAATAAAATCACATAAAATAATCATAATGCATTTTTATAAGGTTATTTTCTTCTTGTACTTCTTTGACTTCTCTTAAGGTTATGATTTAAGGTTTTTAATCCCCCCTTAAGTTTTATAACCTAATGCTTTAATACCAACCTGTGACGCCCCCAAATCCGGGTCTCTTCCAACCCGATTGTGATGGTGCTACACTGCATTACCATTCATTCATTCATTCAATTGAAGCAGTCTCAAAAGGACTAATATAACTTCTATATAACCAAAATAATATTACATTCCCTGTGTTCTTTGTAACCCATTCGTTTGTTCTTGTCATAATATTAAATATATTACAATCGTTTCACCTATACTATTACATAAGTAATCTAAGGGTTTGTTTTTGCCTTTACCCTTGTCCTCGCTCGAGCCTTCATCAGCTCGATCTTGGTTGTGTTCATATGGTTCAAGCAAGAGTGAGCATGACTAGCTCAGTAAGTACTACAATTCTAATAAACAACATGCTTGAAACATAGAACTTATATATCTTCAGTAACTGAACAATAGTTACGAAGTACTATCGATAATTCAAAATAGCACTTCTTTTCATTCAAAACGTTTTCTAACAACAATATTCAGTAGAATATCAACTAAGCTCAGAACTATGAGCAGTTCAAAATTTCTTTTGAAAAGGACAACCCGACACTAAGTTCGTAAGTCCGACATAGCTTACGAGCACGTATGAGTGATCAGCTCATAGTACTCTATGTTGATCAACACTACATTCATTAAACGTGTATACGTTTAAGTTGTGGCAACCTCACGTGCCTGTCGTTAAACGATAAAAACATTTTAGCATACTTGGTCTTTGATTGAAAACCATACCAATGTAACTCGGTAAATATAAATCATGCTTGACAGAATCATATATAAGTCTAGCCGAAAGAATTGTCTTAAGACTTCATCATTCAAAACTTCATGCGAAAGAATACATGAATTACAAAACTTGTCGGATCGAATCGGAACAAGGGTTAGAATACTTGCCTTCAAATATTCGCCATCGATTAACACACGTACACTTTAAGTCTCTACGTTTCTACAATACATGATCATATAACATACCACATTAGGTTATATATAATCAAGTATGTATACTATTATATCTTACCCTTCATCTCAATGTTAATCCTGACTTAGATCTACTATTATGGGTTTCCGGCTTTCATAACGTCATTCATGTTTCATTCATCTTTGCTTGATTATTAACTCTTAATCATCATGCATTAGTGTCTTACAAGTACCTTACAATGTTATGTTTATATCTCAATTCATTACTAACAAGTTTCTTTTCATTCTACACTTGTAAACATTCTTTACTGTCGAAAACCTAGGACTGGCGCCGCGGCGCCACTCTTAGCCCTTTATCTCGCGCTGTGGTGCTAGTTAGCAGTAGGTCTCATCAATGTTACGGCACTACAGCGCCACCTTTTGGCCTTGGGTTGGTGTCGCGGCGTCAATTCTGTGCCTTAGAATTTTTTTTTGCAGATTTTGATTATTATGAATTTCCCGGATGCATAACTTCTTCGTTATAAGTCCGAATTGGCTCGTTCAAAAGCCTATGGTTCACAAATTACGTAATCTATGCATTTATGCAATAATTTCATCTATTTGACTTCGTTTGCTCAAATTTGACCTATTAGTTCATTTTTAACGAAAACGATAAACGTCCGTGAACGTTCAACGCTCGTTTCTTCGTTCTAAGTCAGAATCCGGCCATTTTCGAGTCCGCAACTCTACAATGCCAAATATGATTTGTCTCCATCAAAAACCAACGTTTCCGACTTCAAACTCAAAATACAATTTCCATTCTGAGAATTTAATGAATTCGACGATTATCGTCCAATCGTGTGAATTCCGGCAAAACAACATTCTTAATGATTCTAAATGGATTTTAATCAACAAAAGATCATTACATGTTACTTATTAAACCAACTTATAAACAAAGTAGGTTTTGACTTATTCACATAAGTCAATGACTTAATCAACTTATGAACTATAAATCTTCATGCTTATGACTTATTAAAACTTAAGTCCACTAATCAATGTTCTCATGCTATAAACAACATACTAAACATCATATGACAACATATGATAAGTTCTTTATGGTTCTAGCAACTTATTAATGTTCAAGTTGCTTATCCAAATTATTCGGCTTAAGTTCATTCCTTATTAACTTATTACATGATCTTAGCATACATGTTCATTAATTATACTTCTATTATCATCCTATTATAATAGAGATGAAAGAATATTGAACACAAGATCAATACATTTGAAGTCTAACTTCTTCTTCTTGGAAATCTAACAAAAGAAGCTTTGGCTTAAAAGTGCTTATTTGCTCTACCAAATAAGTAGCTTATACTTGAGAGGAAAATGTTTGGATGAAATTAAAACAACCAACAAAATGAATTGTGGCTCTCAGATTTATAGCATCCAAAAGCTAGGCATTTTAGACATTAAACTACCCACCTCCTCATTTCCACCTCCCCAATCATCCACCTCCTTACTATTCCTTGTGTGCTCATCAATTCACTTGATCACCACACATAAACCTTGCCCATCAAGTTTACCCATTTCCTACTTGGTTTGACCCATGGATCATGGCTTAGTCATTGGGCTTTGATAATTAATCTAGCTTCTCTCTTAATGGGCTTATGCTACAATGGTTTGGGCTTATGATAATTAAACACTTGGGCTTGATGATTACATACATTGGACTTCTATATTAGACTATTAATCCTACAAGTCCATTAACTTAAATTAAACAACTTAACAAATATACCACACGTATAATCTTTGTATGCCAACTCGTATACTAGTTCGTAATATACGTTATCTCATTCTTCCTACATAATAGTACAATACATCGTATTATAATTACATTCATTCCTTCATACAATGTATACACATTATACGATCACAACTTTCTTCATTTACGCTTAATAACCTAACATTCCCAAATTAGGTCCACATGTGAAATATTACGTTTTCCATACTTAGATTATTATTACATAATCAATATCGCCTTGATATTATAACGTTACATATTTCTTAGAAGTTCAAAAATAATTCCCGAGCAGAAATTGATGAATAGTGTTTTTTGAAAAATTTCTCGGAAAGCTTTTATTTTCATCTTAGAAATTCAAACACTTTAATTCCCTCACGTAGTTAAAATACTACAACATTCCAATATTTCTAGGTTATAGAACGACATTCATCTTCTCCACACGTAATAATAATAAATAATATTATTTTATTCATTATTAAAAGTAATTACAAAATGATCGATTTTCCAGGGCGTTACACTCTTTCTCACACTGTGGTACACGTTGATAGTCGTGTGAGTGTGTTTTCCCGGACTTCGGTCCGTGGTTTTCATTATTTGCTCTGTATATATATACTATATATATATATATATATATATATATATATATATATATATATTGTATATATGGACTAACATTATCGAGTTATGCCTCGATTGAGCCTGCACTTGATGCGAGCGTTTATATGCTTTTATATATATATACTTATATATATAATCTATGGTCGATCATTCTGATGAGCCTGGATTTTACATCCGGAGCGTTTAATTACTTTTTTATATATATATATATATTTATATATATATAATTGTTGTCGATATTATATCTAATGAGCCTGGATTTTACATCATAGAATGCGTTACTGCTTTTATATATATATATATATATATATATATATATATATATATATATATATATATATATACATATATACATATCGGACATATCCGATGAGCCCGGATTTACATCGTGTGCATTTATCGCTTTTATATATATATTTGTACATATATATATATTTACATTTTTGTCGAGCACGAGTTTACTTCGTGGCGGTTGATCGCTTTTCACGACTTTATTTACATTTTGTCCTTTGGAGTTTACTTCGTGGCGGTTGATCATGTTCATATATATATATATATATATATATATATATATATATATATATATATATATATATTTACCGCTTTTATATATTTACATTAGATCCCCATGGAGTTGCTTTTCGTTGGTGGTTGATCCAATTTGTATATATATATTTCTGACTTTTATATATATAATTGCTTATCGCTTTCTATATACAAATTGCAGATCATGTGAGCCTAGGAAGCATGTGATCACAGGTTCAGTCTACTTAACCTAGATTCGATTCCCATGATGGACATTTTTTAGTCAGAAGTGACTTTTGTACATTATTTTACAAAGTTGTCTCGAGTTTCCTTGGATGGTCATGTCATGCCCATAACGAGTTCTAAGATCGTCAGATATTATTTTTTCGAGGATGCTTCAGATCTCAAAAATAAAAGTAAACAAGCCGAGCATTTAATAAAATCGAAGTATGAAACGGTCTCAATTTCTATTGAGCACACGGTTTGAAAAAACCTCTTTTACAAAATTTCATTGCTAGATCTTGGTTAAAACTGGATTTTTCTATAAAATTCAAACCTTGTGTATATAGGTGCGAATGAGGCCTCGCACTACTTTCAAATAATTGCACATTGATCCACACACACACACACACACACACACACACTCATATAACAATTTCTTTGAAGAGTGGCAGTCACCGTGGTAACACGGATGTCGAGGGGTGCCTAACACCTTCCCTCTGCATAATCAAGCCCCCAAACCTTTAATGAATCTCGGTTTCACAGACCCGTTTAGCAGTGTCAAATCAATGGTCAATGTGTTAACCTTTTTTGTTGTTGCGTTAGTGCAACCAATTAAATACACCAACCATGCGACTCTTAAAGTCAATCGTCGACATTATACATGTCGGACCTTTTTCACTTGTTTTTCAAACAAATCTCACATTAACATGAGAACACCAAAGAACAAGTAATGTAAAAAGGGACACTCAAAAATCCGATGTCGTCCAATGTGGCGACTCATTGGGACTCCAAAGAAGAGGGCTTAAGCCACTATTACAAGCTTTTCAAAATTGTTATATGCTTGTGTGTGATTGTTGCATTTACATTTCTGATGAATGTGTACGAATGCATCTTACTTATTGCACTGCTAAATATCTATTTGTGATATTATTGCTTCGCACATGTCATCATTTTGCATAAACGGTGAGACACGTTGTATGTGAAAGTATGTTGTGTGGTCCCTCCACCAGGAGGCTATCCTGCTTGTTTGATTATCGGACCGTGGGAAGAATAATTCCCGTGGCTCAAGAAAGGCACCACTATATTCGCTCTAGTTGAAAGACCGGATTAACTTCCCGTTAAGTAGATTGCGATGATCTGGGAACATTCATGCCGAAAAGCCGCGAGAGTAACCCTAAGATAGGTCAGCATCTGATAAACCAAACGTGGAGGAAAGTCTCTTCATGCTTTCCATTTTCAATTACTTGTAATTTTATTCCATGTTCATCCATATGTAATGGAAAATATGAAGAATATCCGTGCATGACATGTTATCAATTAACAAACCGATTTTGCAAGACAAATTCCTAAAACGAACATGTTATGATAACATTTACATTACCCTAAGACTAAACTACGTAAGTCTTTTGTAGGGAAGCAATTGGGCCTATTACCCGCTCAAAATCTAAAAAGGCCACAAGCCTACAACCAATCATGTCTTCTTCCGAACAGTCTAATCCTGTTTCTCGAGAAGAATTTGACAGATTGAGTAAACAAATCACGCAGACTTGGTCGTTCTATCAAGGAATTACACCACCTACTCTGTGGTACGTAAGATACCTACACATACAAAATCCTCTACACAAGGGGGAGTTCAAGGTCTGGAAAAAACAATTCCAGAACATCAGTTGGATACAACCAACAAAGACCCTGAAGGCACCCATCTCCAAGGAGATCCAGACAACGGTGACATCAGGAAGAAAGTCCTTCAAATGGAGGAAACCATTCATGTGCTCAAAGGGATTGGAACTCATGGAAGTGTTTCATATACATACCTTCGCATATTCCCTGATGTTCATTATTCGGAGAAATTTAAAACCCCTGATTTTGAGAAATATGACGGATTAGGGGATCCTTATACGCATTTAAAAGTGTTCATTGGAGAACTCGTATCTTATGTTGAGAATGAAAAGCTCCGAATGCAGCTGTTTCAGAAAAGTCTGACTGGAGAAGCCCGTTCATGGTATACCAGATTAGACAACTCTAAGATCCATAGTTGGGAAGAGCTGGCTCACGCCTTCCTCACTCAATACAGTTTTCAATCTCAAATGACTCCTGACCGATACCAAATTACCAAGATCAAGAAACAGTCTAATGAGTCATTTAGAGAGTATACTCAAAGGTGGAGGCGCCTTGCTGCTCAAGTTATTCCTTCCATGACATAATCAGAAATGGTCATGACTTTCATAGATATACAGGAAGCTCCTTTCTATGAAAGAGTTTTAGCTGGTATTGGCAAACCATTTTCTGAAATGATCAAACACAGCGAGATGGCTGAAATGGGATTGAAGTCCGGTAAAATTCAAGTCCTAGCCACTCTTAAAGCTGTTGCTGAGCACATCCAGTCTGGATCTTATGGAAACAACCCCCAGAGGGTCCATAAAAAGAAAGAGGAGGATGTTTCCTTGATACTACAAGGACAAAAAGGTAATACAAGCATGCCTATGCAGAGGACAAACTACTCCCTTTTTTTAGCACAATCTTCAAACCCTCCATTGCCTAAAAGTGGAGAAGTAAAGTGACCTCGAACGTTCACACCCTTAGGGGACTCGCTCAAGAATATTCTTGCTCTTCTGACTGCTCAGAACAAAATTACGCATCTTCTTCAACTAGCCAACCCTAATGGGAAGGGTTTTAATGCTACTCGAAAGTGTGCTTACCATGCCGGGGCACCCGAACATGATACTCAAGATTGTTAGGCCTTGAAACACAAGATCCAAGATCTGATAGACAACGGTGAGATCGTAGTCACCAAGCCAGATCAACCTCATGTGCAAGACAACCCTCTCCCTCAACACAAAGAAGAAGAGGTTAACATGATCAGTTGGAGCACTGGACATGGTTCCAATTCTACTTGTGAATTATCCCAACCCATTAAAGACGATGTTGACAAATGGGATTATGCAAAGTTCCAGTTTACCATGGAGCGAAAGATGAAAGCTCTTGGCAAACAAATTGAGCAATTGGCAGAACTGGTGACCCACTATCATTAAGTCACACGCCAATTAATCAGGTAGGAGCATGCCTATCTCCTTCCATTTGTTATGAATGCTTCATCAACACCTTCAGAAAGCGAAGCTATGGAGGATAAGGTTGCAAAGCGATCAAGTGCTAAAGCCCGTCGGGATTTCGCCAATAAAAGGGAATTCACATATTTGGGCCAATCAATGGAGGAGATACTTCAAATGTTGATCAACGAAGGAAGAATCACATTCCTTCTACCTCCAATCAATCCCCACTCAGGGCGGTTCAATCCTGATGAAATGTGTCAATATCATTCACATTCTCATGGTCACAGCACAGAAGAATGCTGGGCACTCCGCCATCTCATTCAGAATCTTATTGATAGTGGTGTCCTGCAAATAGCGGATGATTACACTGTGCAACTTAAAGGTGGAAATGCATGCCCTACCCAATGGAAGGGATCAATAGCAATTATATCCAAAGTGGATGATGAGACTGTCAAAGTATTTCCCATACAACCAATTCATCTCAAAGGAGCTGACAATCCTTTGAAAGTGGCCGCACCAGAGCCAATTCCTTTACCTTGCAGACTACAATATCCTGTTGTCAGCTTACACAAAGTTCCATGGAGTTATGGAGAAGCTAAAGGATCCACGTCTCATACTACTACAGTGTCGAAAGAAAATCCACTGTACCTTCCTCAAAGGATTATCAAGCCTACTTGCGAAGCAAAGGGGAAGTTGTCCATGGAGAAGATTGAAAAATTCCTCCGTACTATGGGCCATAATGAAGCCAAAGTAGTTTTAAGCTTGCGAGAAGCTCCACACCAGATTTCGATACTGGACCTGGTTTTCTCTTCCGAGGAGCATCGGATGGTCTTGCTAAAGGTTTTGGAAGAAGCCTACCTGCCAAAATCAGTGAATGTGGAAAAATTTCAAAATTTGGTTGATCACATTTTCAACAACAATGTGATATCCTTCACTGATGACGACATGCCTCCCGAAGGGACCGGTCATTGTAAACCACTGCACATCGCAGTGTTGTCTTCCGGGTACATGCTAGCTGGAGTATTGATAGATGCAGGTTCATCTCTAAATATCTGTCCTTATGCCACCTTGGTGAAGATGAATATCAATCTCAAGTGAATCCAAAGTAGCCATACGATCATCCGAGCTTTTGATGGATCTCGGTGAAATTCCGTTGGAGAGATTGAATTGCCAATTGAGATTAGTCCTAATACATTCAACGTATCCTTCCACATCCTCAAGATAGATTCAGGATACAACCTGCGATTTTCTATACCTTTACCACATGATTTGATACAATCTCTAGTAAAGGTACGAGCCCATGTTGTGGCTATGCTGTTTCTGAAACCAGTGCCAATCAAAGCTAAAGAGGTGCTGATTCCTGATCCTGAGGCAGAAGAAAAGGAACGAAAATGTAAACATGACCTTGCCTTGATGATGGCATACATTCGCGTCATTGTTCATAATGAACACACAAACAGATACACCCCAGACGATGATTGCCCAGATGTCATGGTTATCATTCGGGAAAAGGAGGACACTGACGATCCTTCTATCACTGCAGTCCATCAGGACTTTTCCCTCGACAATTGGAGCAGCACTCCATGCATTGGTCGACGAGGGTAAAATGGGCAGAAAATCCCTCTGCCATGTAGATAACTTTAATTGTTTGTTTTCCTTTACAGCACTAGCAGTTATTTTATCGCGTACATGCTAACACTTTTGTATGATCGAACAGTTGCATATATTAAGTGAAAGCATATTTTGTTTCAGGACTCTGAATTTAGATGTGCATGTACTTGCTGATGAGGTGCCTTCTCTCCACAAGGGCTGTAACTTTGATGCAAAGTTGGACTCAGACTTGATGGACATCCAAGAGGACATTGAGACAACTCAAGAGATTAAGGAATGGGTCGCCGACAAACCCAAACCCAATATTGATCAAACCACTCCTTTCAATCTCGGAACCTTAGACAACCCTAAGCTAATTCAGATTGGTTCAGACCTTACCACAAATCAACGGAATGACATGGTTGCACTGTTAACCCAATTCCAGGATTTGTTTGCATGATCTCATGAAGGCATGGTGGGTTTGTCCACTGACATTGTTCTTCATCGCCTTCCCATTAAAGAAGGATTCAATCCAGTTAGGCAAAAGCTCAGGCGATTGAAACCTGAGTGAAGTTTAAAAGTTAAAGAAGAAATTGTGAAACAATTTCAAGCTGGCATCATCATGGTTGTCTACATATCCAGAGTGGATATCCAACATTGTTCCCATGGAATTAACTAGGCTTCTCACAAAAGAAGTACTGGTGACCATCTGTGGTGTGGTCAATCTCAGAGAGGAAGAGACCACCTTCCTCTCCATTTTTTCCATACGGATACCAGTCCCAAGACACCAAAGATGGTAGGGATTTTCAGTAATCAATGATCCGTTCTGAGAGACCTTGCGACGTCTCAATGTCCATCTATTAAGGATAAGTTCAGAATGCATCAAGATCAAAGTCCCTAGAGAAACAGGCAAATATCAAGCAAGTAGCGAGGCATAACTAAAAGAGAAGTGAATCAAAATATATTTCCATGCCATACATAATACTGTTTGATATATACATCTGTGTTGTACATGAAAAAATGGCTAAGCTAGTCTGTGCAGGAAAATACAAAGCTATCTACAGATCTGTATATATGCGGACTATCAGATCTAATATAACATTGCTCTCTGAAGATGGAGGTAACGCTGCAAGCTCCTGCCTAAGGGTATCTACACGAGCTAGCAGATCGGAGGCTAACTTCATGGTGGCAACATGCTCATCAATGTAGGTACTCATATCTGCCAGATTGACTGTCATCTGGGATCTCACTGAAGTGCTATCTGCAATGGCCACATCCCTAGCAGATAAGGCGGCATCCCGCTCAACTATCAATGCATCCCTGGTTGATCTAGCCTCATCCCTCTCTAACAGAGCGGTATCTCTCTTATCAAGAGCTGTCAACATTATGGCCCTAGCCTGATCTCTGTCATAGGTTATCAGATGTAAGCTCTGCTCCAAATGCTGTGCCGAATACTGAGTAATAGTGGCACTCGGGGTGGGAGAATCTATCACAAATGCTGGCAGCCCAGCAGTCAAGTCATTGACGGGAATGACATCCTCCTCTATAGGTTCCTCATCGTCAGAATCAGTCTCCTGCACTGTGGATACTGCCACAGCCAATGTAATCTCTGTCTCTATCCATGTGGAATACTCTCCAGAACAACCTGGATGACTGACGAAAACTTCGACCAACTCTCTTTCGATCAAAGAGGCATACTGACGAATACGTCCTCCGTGACAAATGGTGTGATCACGGCTGACTCTTTGCCCCTCATACGGATGGAAGTCCTGAAACTGGTCAAACTGACACATCACGGCCAGTGGGTGGTAAGTAATCATGCCCCTCAAACCAACCAGAGGGAGATAATCAATGCCCGGAGCATGAGTAATGAAGATGTAGGGTGAGCTAACCCCTGAACACGACAATATATCAAACAGATCTCCAATCTCTGCCAAGAAAGCGGACCAAGATACAGCATCTGTACCTCCCGCAGGCTGAAAGGAGTACGACATGGCTATCTCATGGGTGAAACAAAACCCATGATGTCTAAATGTGCCAATCGGTCTCAAGTGTGACATGAACCACATATACAGCATGATCGAGCTACATGTGAACACTCCCACGGATAAGTGCAGTAGTATGTAGCCGACCTCAAGGTCTCTGCGATGATCATCGGTACAATGGTACGACAATGATTGGAGATCCCAAGCATCATGCTGCTGCACTTATCCGGCAGGAGTGTTCACAGGTAGCTCGGTCATGCTGTATGTGTGGCTTATGTCACACTTGAGACCAATTGGCACATTTAGACATCATGGATTTTGTTTCACCCATGAGATAGCCATGTCATACTCCTTTCAACATGCGGGATGTACAGATGCTGTATCTTGGTCCGCTTTTATGGCAGAGATTGTAGATCCATTTGATATATTTCCATGTTCAGGGCTTAGCTCACCCTACAGCTTCATTACTCATGCTCCGGGCATAGATTATCTCCCTCTAGTTGGTTTAAGGGGTATGATTACTTACCACCCACTGGCCGTGATGTGTCAGTTTAACCAATTTTAGGACTTCCATCCGTATGAGGGGCAAGGAGTCAAAGGTCACGCGTCACACCGCTTTGTCGATGGAGGATGATCCAGTTGTATGCCTGCTGGGATCGGCCGAGAATCGGTTCGATTTTTCATCGATCATCCAGGTTTGTTTCTGCAGAGTATTTCTCATGGATGGAGACAGAGACTGCATTGGCTGTGGTAGTATCCACAGTGCAGGAGACTGATTCTGACGATGAGGAGCCTATAGAGGAGGATGTCATTCCCATCGATGACTTGACTGCTGGGTTGCCAGCATTTGTGATAGATTCTCCCACCCCGAGTGCCACTGTTACTCAGTATTCGGCATAACATTTGGAGCAGAGCTTACATCTGATGACCTATGATGTAGATTAGGCGGGGCCACGATATCGATGACTCTTGATGAGAGAGATACCGCTCTGTTAGAGAGGGATGAGGCTAGATCAGCCAGGGATGCATTAATAGTTGAGCGGGATGCCGCCTTATCTGCTAGGGATGTGTCCATTGCAGACAGCACTTCAGTGAGATCCCAGATGACGGTCAGTCTGGCCGACATGAGTGCCTACATTGATGAGCATGTTGCCACCATGTAGTTAGCCTCCGATCTGCTAGCTCGTGTAGATACCCTTGGGGGGAGCTTGCATAGATTACCTCCGCCTTCTTGAGAGAGGATGCTATGTTAGATCTGATAGTCCGCATATATACAGATCTGTAGATAGCTTGGTATTTTCCTGCACAGACTAGCTTAGCCATTTTGTCATGTATAGCACATATGTATATATATCAAACAGTATTATGTGTGGCAGGGAAATATATTTTGATTCACTTCCCTTTTAGTTATACCTCGCTACTTGCTTGATATTTGCCTGTTTCTCCAGGGCCTTTGATCTTGATGCATTCTGAACTTATCCTTGATAGATGGACATTGAGACGTCGTAAGGTCTCTTAGAACGGATCATTGATTACTAAAAATCCCTACCATCTTTAGTGTCTGGGACTGGTATCCGTATGGAAAAAATAGAGAGGGGGGTGGTCTCTTCCTCTCTGAGATTGATCGCACCATAGATGGTCGTCAGTACTTCTATTTGTGAGAAGCCTAGTTAATTCCATCTCTTATGGGTTGGTATTGCTCTTTGAGGCACGATCGCAGCTTAGATGGTCACCGAATCTTCTATTTGTGAGAAGAGGTTGGATAATTCCATCCCTTTGATCCAAACCCAGCGAAGTGGGGCAATTTGAAGGTTGATCCCGATCATCAGTGTGACAAGTATGTTTGTTACGGTAGGGGTTAGATCGCACCATGAATGGTCGCCTATGTACCCTATTAAAGAGGAGATCAAGTCTGCGTGTAGTTCAAACGGTGTAAGAGGTTCAACGTTGAATGCGAAAAGCGAGATGGGTGTAGAAGTATTTTGTTGTTTTTGTTGTTTTTGTGAAGAAAGGGTAGAAATGTTTTGTTATTTTTCTTTATTTGCAATCGGGCCATATAGAATATGGTTGCCTAGGTACCCCCAGGTATCAGGGAGATCAGGTCGACGTAATTCGCCTCTCAGGACGAATCATAGCTGAAGAGAATCGTAAATCCCATGTGCAGGCTATACTGTAGGGAGAAGAAAGTTTAATCCCATAGAGGGGATAAACTGCAAGTGTGGAAAAAGTTTAATCCCATCTTGAGGATAAACTGCAGGGGTGAAAAGTTTAATCTCATCTTCAGGAGAAGCAGGTGTGAAAAGTTTAATCTCGTCTTCAGGAGAAGCATGTGTGAAAAGTTTAATCTCGTCTTCAAGAGAAGCAAGATTGTATAAAATTTTTGAAATGAAGTAAAACTAGGCTGCTGAATTGAAGTGTATGTTTCCCTGATGGGCAGAAGAGTTTGTAAAAAGGGGAGAGGGTTCAAAACCGGAATGACTGGTGATTGGATGACCAAAATCAAGATGTTTGTTTGATGGTAACTTCAGAAATAGTACCGTTTCACTGTGTCCGAGTTGATAAGCTGTGGAAATTCATCGCCATCCATTTCCTGTAACCTGAGAGCACCTCCTGTTAATACTTCTTTGACAATAAATGGACCCTCCCAGTTAGGAGCGAATTTTCCCTTAGATTGATCTTGGTTGTCGATGATCTTCTTCAAAACCAAGTCATGTTGTTTGAATTGCCGCAGTCGGACTTTTTATTGTAGGATCGTGCGATCCTTTGCTGATATAACTGACCATGGAAGATAGCCGCGGTTCACCTTTCTTCTATCAGAGACAATTGGTGATACCTGTCTTGTACCCATTGGTCTTCATCCAACTGAGCATCCATCAATACTTTGAGGGATTCCATTTCCACTTCTATGGGGTGCACTGCTTCCATCCCATAGACTAAAGAGTAGGGGGTTGCCCCAGTGGAAGCACGCATTGAAGTTCTGTAGGCTAATAAAGTTAGGGGCAAGAGGTTAGGCCATCCTTTGTGATTGGCGGACATTTTCTGCATGATCTTCTTGATGTTTTTATTAGTCGCTTCAACAACACCATTCATCTTTGGAGGGTAGATGACGGAGTTGAGATGTTTGATGAGGAATTTTTTGCATAATTCCTCCATCATGTTGTTGTTGAGGTTTTTTGAATTGTTTGACACAATGACCTCTGGTTGTCCATATCGACAAATAACATTGTTTCTGATGAAAGCAATGATGACTTCTTTAGTAACCCTGGGGAAGGAAGTTTCTTCAACCCATTTGGTGAAGTAGTCGATCATGGTGAATATGAATCGATGTCCATTACTGGCTTTGGGCTCGATGACGTCCATTCCCCACATTGAAAAGGACCATGGCGAACTCATATTGTGGAGTTCCCTTGGAGGGGCGTGGGTAGAAATCCCATGGATCTGACATTGATAAAACCTCTTGACGTGATCATCACAGTCAGCTTTGAGTGTAAGCCAATAATTTCCCATTCTGAGAATTTTCTTGACAAGTATGGGTCCGCTCATGTGAAGGCCGCATACTCCACCATGGATCTCATCCATGAGTCGCTGAGCTTGGTCTTTGTCCAGACATCTGAGGAGACCTAATCCTGTATCTCTTTTGTAGAGTGCATCTCCGCTCAGGTAGAATTTCATAGTAAGTTGATGAATCCGCCTCTTCTCAGTTAGGCTCGCCTCAGCGGGTGTAGATCCATCTCGTAGATACTCTTTGATATGTTGATACCAAGGGTTGTGGATGGGAGGCAACTCATCCGATACTTCTCAATGTAATTCCATAGATCGGGGCTTTTCAGATAGCAATCATGATGCTTGGCATGTTTTTCTTGTCAGGTATGTAAACCAAGGAGGCCAACGTTGCTAATGCATCTGCGAAGTCATTCCTTTTATGAGGAATGTGGAGAAAGAGATTTCTTCAACTCCAAAGCCATCGTAGAACTTCTTAGATGGTAAGGCGGTAAATGTAATTCTTTGGTTTGATAGATTCTCGTGGATTACTTGATTACCAATTCGGAATCCCCAAAGACGCTTAACGCCGATACCCATTGAGCAGGCAAGTTTGAGTCCCATGATCATGACCTTCATACTCAATTTTGTGTTGTTGGTGTTGACAAACTGCAATTTGACCGCGACGGGATACTGATCCCCCATACAAGATATTAAAACTACTTCGGCTCCAGAGCCTTCTGAGTTAACAGCTCCATAAAAATACATTTTCCACGAACGACATGTATTGTACTGATGTGGTAGCTGAATTATCATTACTCCTTCGTCAGGAAAGTATGTTTCTAAGGGTTTGTAATCCCCTACAGGTGCAGCAGCCAATTGATCCACAATTCTTTGACCCTTGACCGACTTTTGAGTCACGTAGACGATGTCAAATTGTTGTAGGATCAACTGCCATTTGGACAGTCGATAATTCAGTATGGGTTTGCTAAACACATACTTAAGAGGATCCACGCGGGATATGAGATGGGTTGTATGACCATGGAGATAATGTTGTAATCTCATGGAAGCCCATGCTAAAGCACAACAAGTCTTCTCGATCAGAGTGTACTTGTGTTCACTGATGCTGAATCTTTTGCTGAGGTAATAGATTACTCGCTTTTGGCCTCTATTGTCTTTCTGCCCCAGTATACAACCCATAGCATTGTACCCATTGGAAGATAGCCGCGGTTCGCCTTTCATCTATCAGAGACAATTGGTGATACCTGTCTTGTACCCATTGGTCTTCATCCAACTTAGCATCCATCAATACTCTGAGGGATTCCATTTCCACTTCTATGGGGTGCACTGCTTCCATCCCATAGACTAACGAGTAGGGGGTTGCCCCAGTGGAAGCACGCATTGAAGTTCTGTAGGCTAATAAAGTTAGGGGCAAGAGGTCAGGCCATCCTTTGTGATTGGCGGACATTTTCTGCATAATCTTCTTGATGTTTTTATTAGTCGCTTCAATAGCACCATTCATCTTTGGACGGTAGATGACAGAGTTGAGATGTTTGATGTGGAATTTTCTGCATAATTCTTCCATCATGTTGTTATTGAGGTTTTTTGAATTATCTGACACAATGACCTCTGGTTGTCCATATCGACAAACAACATTGTTTCTGATGAAAGCAATGATAACTTCTTTAGTAAC
Organism: Panax quinquefolius; assembly: GCA_020205615.1. Lineage (NCBI taxonomy): Eukaryota > Viridiplantae > Streptophyta > Magnoliopsida > Apiales > Araliaceae > Panax > Panax quinquefolius. Next base: position 37,384,611 of record CM035168.1, on the reverse strand, counting down.
ATTGGGGAAGGAAGCTGCTTTAACCCATTTGGTGAAGTAGTCGATCATGGTGAGTATGAATCGATGTACATTACTGGCTTTGGGCTCGATGGGCCCGATCACGTCCATTCCCCACATTGAAAAGGGCCATGGCGAACTCATATTATGGAATTCTCTTGGAGGGGCGTGGATAGCATTCCCATGGATCTGACATTGATAGCACCTCTTGACGTGATCATCACAGTCAGCTTTGAGTGTAAGCCAATAATGTCCCGTTCTGAGAATTTTCTTGACAAGTAGGGGTCCGCTCATGTGAGGGACGCATACTCCACCATGGATCTCATCCATGAGACGATGAGCTTAGTCTTTGTCCAGACATCTAAGGAGACCTAATCTTGCATCTCTTTTATAGAGTGCATCTCCGCTCAGGTAGAATTTCATAGCAAGTCGATGAATCCGCCTCTTCTCAGTTAGGCTTGCCTCAATGGGTGTAGATCCATCTCGTAGATACTCCTTGATATGTTGATACCAAGGGTTGTGGATGGGAGGCAACTCATCCGATACTTCTCCAATGTAATTCCCATAGACTGGGACTTTCTGCATAGCAATCGTGATGCTTGGCATGTTTTTCTTGTCAGGTATGTAAACCAAGGAGGCCAACGTTGCTAATGCATCTGCGAAGTCATTCCTATTACGAGGAATGTGGAGAAAGGAGATTTCTTCGAACTCCAAAGCCATCTGTAGAACTTGCCGATGGTAAGGCAGTAAATGTAATTCTTTGGTTTAATAGATTCCTGTGGATTGCTTGATTACCAATTCGGAATCCCCAAATATAGTTAACCGCCTGATACCCATTGAACGGGAAAGTTTGAATCCCATTATACAGCCTTCATACTCAGTTGTGTTGTTAGTGTTGACAAACTGCAATTTGACAGCGACGGGATACTGCTCCCCCGTACCAGATATTAAAACTGCTCCGGCTCCAGAGCCTTCTGAGTTAACAGCTCCATCAAAATACATTTTCCACGAACGGCATGTATCGTACTGATGTGGTAGCTGAATTGTCATTAATCCTTTGTCAGGAAAGTATGTTTCTAAGGGTTTGTAATCCCCTGCAGATGCAGCGGCCAATTGATATGCAATTCCTTGACCCTTGACCGACTTTTGAGTCACGTAGACGATGTCAAATTGCTGTAGGATCAACTGCCATCTAGACAGTCGATAATTCAGTATGGGTTTGCTGAATACATACTTAAGAGGATCCACGTGGGATATGAGATGGGTTGTGTGACCATGGAGATAATGCTGTAATCTCATGGAAGCCTATGCTAAAGCACAACAAGTCTTCTCGATCAGAGTGTACTTGTGTTCACTGATGCTGAATCTTTTGCTGAGGTAATAGATAGCTCGCACTTGGCCTCTATTGTCTTTTCGCCTTCAAAGATGACCCATAGCATTGTCATTTATGGACAGGTACATGAATAGGGGAACATCATCCCTGGGAGGTACCAGAACATGAGCGTTGATCAGTTGCTCCTTAATTGTGAGGAAGGATTTTTGACACTCGTTATTCCATTTCATGGAGGAGTTCTTACTTAACAATTTGAAGATTGGCTCACAGGTTACCGTGAGTTGAGAAATGAATCGGCTAATGAAGTTGATCCTTCCAAAAAATCCTCGTATTTCCTTTTCTGTATGAGGAATGGGCATTTCCTTGATGGCTTGGATTTTGGTAGGATCCAGTTCAATCCCTTTGTGGCTTACTAGGAAGCCTAGCAACTTGCCTGACTTAACACCAAAGGTGCACTTGGCAGGATTCAACTTCAAGTTGTACTTACGCAACCTGTTAAACAACTTTTGTGAGATGGTCTAAGTGGTCCTCCTCCTTCCGGGATTTGACAATGATGTCATCCACATAGATCTCTATCTCCTTGTGCATTAAATCATGGAAAAGATCCATCATAGCTCGCTGGTAGGTTGCCCCGGCGTTGATGAGGCCGAATGACAACCGTCTGTAGCAAAATATTCCCCAAGGCATGATGAAAGCAGTTTTCTCACGATCTTCCTCAGTGACCATAATTTGATGGTACCCCGCAAAGCAATCAGCAAAGGAGTACATGCCGTATTGAGCAGTATTGTGAATGAAACTATGGATAAATGGCACAGGAAAGCTATCTTTAAGGCAAGCTTTGTTCAAATCCCGATAATCCACGCAAACTCGCAACTTTCCTCATGGTTTAGGCATGGGAACAATGTTGGATATCCACTCTGGATATGTAAACACCATGATGATGCCAGCTTGAAATTGTTTCATAATTTCTTCTTTAACTTTTAAACTTCACTCAGGTTTCAATCGCCTGAGCTTTTGCCTAACTGGCTTGAATCCTTCTTTAATGGGAAGGCGATGAAGAACAATGTCGTGGACAAACCCACCATGTCTTCATGAGATCATGCAAACACATCCTGGAATTGGGTTAACAGTGCAACCATGTCATTCCGTTGATTTGTGGTAAGGTCTGAACCAATCTAGATTAGCTTAGGGTTGTCTACAGGTTCAAGAGATTGAAAGGAGTGGTTTGCTCAAGATTGGGTTTGGGTTTTGTCGGTGACCCATTCCTTAATCTCTTGAGGTGTTTTAATGTCTCTTGGATGTCCATCAAGTGCGAGTCCAACTTTGCATCAAAGTTCTGACCCTTGTGGAGAGAAGGCACCTCATCGCTAAATATGAGCACATCGAAATTCAGATTCCTAAAACAAAATATGCTTTCACTTTATATATGCAACTATTCAATCATACAAAAGTGTTAGCATGTACGTGATAAAATAATTTCTAGTGTTGTAAAGGATAGCAAGCAATTAAAGTTATCTACAAGGCAGAGGGATTTTCTGCCCATTTTACCCTCGTCGACCAATGCATGGAGTGTTACTCCAATTGTCGAGGGAAAAGTCTTGATGGACTGCAGTGATAGAAGGATCGTCAGTGTCCTCCTTTTCCCGAATGATAACCATGATATCTGGGCAATCATCGTCTGGGGTGTATCTATTTGTGTGTTCATCATGAACAGTGACGCGAATGTATGACATCATCAAGGCAAGGTCATGTTTACGTTTTCGTTCCTTTTCTTTCGCCTCGGGATCAGGAATCAGCACCTCTTTAGCTTTGGTTGTACTTTGGTTTCTAAAAGCTTGATAGCCACAACATGAAATTTGGTACCTTCTTTGGGGAGACCAGATCAAATCATGTGGTAAAGGTGTAGAAAATCACGCAGTGTGGAAGTTTGAGGAACCTGCTTATGCTTATGAGGATTCCTGTGAGTGGAATTAGTAGAATAGCCTAGCCCGACAGTCCCAATTTGACTGGACATTTGGATAGGGTGCTTAATACCCTGTTGATCCTTACCAAGCCTTTGTCCAGGTTGATAACCCAATAACATCATTTCTTGAGTGTCTGACATAACCTCATCAGAAATCTTGGGTACGGGAAGTGGCGCTCCAATAGAATGGTATTGCGTGTTACTCACTTCCAGAGTATGGAAACTGGCCGGCTCAACGTCTGAATTGAAGCTGATAATTAGTAGAGTTCCTGGTCTAGGACATTCCGGCTCAGCATTGATAGTGACTAGACTGTTGTTGATGATGTATTTGAGTTGTTGATGTAAGGTGGAGGGAACAGCTTCAGCTATGTGTATCCATGGTCTCCCCAATAGCAGGTTGTATCCTAAATCTATCTTGAGGACGTGGAAGGATACGTTGAATGTATTAGGACCAATCTCAATTGGCAATTCAATCTCTCCAACAGAATTTTGCCGAGATCCATCAAAAGCTCGGATGATAGTATGGCTACTTTGGATTCGCTTGAGATTGATATTCATCTTCACCAAGGTGGCATAAGGACAGATATTTAGAGATGAACCTCCATCTATCAATACTCCAGCTAGCATGTACCCGGAAGAAAACACTGCGATGTGCAATGGTTTGCAATGATCGGTCCCTTCAAGAGGTATGTCGTCATCAGTGAAGGATATCACATTGTTGTTGAAAATGTGATCAACCAAATGTTGAAAATTTTCCACATTCACTGATTTTGGTAGGTAGGCTTCTTCCAAAACCTTTAGCAAGACCTTCCGATGCTCCTCAGAAGAGAAAACCAGGTCCAGTATCAAAATCTGGTGTGGAGCTTCTCGCAAGCTTAAAACCACTTTGGCTTCATTATGACGCATAGTACGAAGGAATTTTTCAATCTTCTCCATGGGCAACTTCCCCTTTGCTACGCAAGTAGGCTTGATAACCCGTTGAGGAAGGTATAGTGGATTTTCTTTTGACACTGTAGCATTAGTATGAGATGTGGATCCTTCAGCTTCTCCATAATTCCATGGAACTTTGTGTAAGCTGACAACAGGATATTGTAGTCTGCAAGGTAAAGGAATTAGCTCTGGTGCGGCCACTTTCAAAGGATTATCAGCTCCTTTGAGATGAATTGGTTGTATAGGAAATACTTTGACAGTCTCATCATCCACTTTGGATATAACTGCTACTGATCCCTTCCATTGGGTAGGGCTCGCATTTCCACCTTTAAGTTGCATAGTGTAATCATCCGCTATTTGCAGGACACCGCTATCAATAAGATTCTGAATGAGATGGCGGAGTGCCCAGTATTCTTCTATGCTGTGACCACGAGAATGTGAATGATATTGACACATTTCATCAGGATTGAACCGCCCTGAGTGGGGATTGATTAGAGGTAGAAGGAATGTGATTCTTCCTTCGTTGATCAACATTTGAAGTATCTCCTCCATAGATTGGCCCAAATATGTGAATTCCCTTTTATTGGCGAAATCCCGATGGGCTTTAGCACTTGCTCGCTTTGCAACCTTATCCTCCATAGCTTCGCTTTCTGAAGGTGTTGATGAAGCATTCATAACAAATGGAAGGAGATAGGCATGCTCCTGCCTGATTAATTGGCGTGTGACTTGATGATGGTGGGACAGCAGTTCTGCCAATTGCTCAATTTATTTTCCAAGAGCTTTCATCTTTCGTTCTATGGTAAACTAGAACTTTGCATAATCCCATTTGTTAACACCGTCTTTGATGGGTTGGGATGATTTATCAGTAGAATTGGAACCATGTCCAGTGCTCCAACTGATCATGTTGACCTCTTCTTCTTTGTGTTAAGGAAGAAGGTTGTCTTGCACGTGAGGTTGATCGGATTTAGTGACTACGATCTCACTGTTGTCTATTAGATCTTGAATCTTATGCTTCAAGGCCCAACAATCTTGAGTATCATGTCCGGGTGCCCCGGCATGGTAAGCACACTTCCGAGTAGCATTAAAACCCTTCCCATTAGGGTTGGTGATGGAAGAAGATCGTAATTTTCTTACGAGCGATCGGAAGAGCAAGAATATTCTCGGCGAGTCCCTAAGGGTGTGAGCGTTCGAGGTCGCTTTACTTCTCCACTTTTAAGGAATGGAGGGTTTGAAGATTGTCTTTGGAAAAGGGAGTAGTTTCTCTCTGCATAGGCATGCTTGGATTGCCTTTTTTGTCCTTGTAGTATCAAGGAAACATCCTCCTCTTTATTTTTTATGGACCCTCAGGGAAGTTGTTTCCATAAGATCCGGACTTGGTGTGCTCAAAGAATGACTTTAAGAGCGGCTAGGTCTTGAATTTTTCTGGGACTTCAATCCCATTTCACCATCTCACTTTGTGTTTGATCATTTCAAAAATGGTTTGCCAATACCGGCTAAAACTCTTTCATAGAAAGGAGCTTCTGTATATCTATGAAAGTCATGACCATTCGATTACGTCATGGAAGGAATAACTTGACGAGCAAAGAAGGCGCCTCCACCTTTGAGCATACTCTCTGAATGACTCATTAAACTGTTTCTTGACCTTGGTAATTTGGTACCGGTCAGGAGCCATTTGAGATTGAAAACTGTATTGAGTGAGGAAGGCATGAGCCAGCTCTTCCTAACTATGGATCTTAGAGTTGTCTAATCTGGTATACCATGAACGGGCTTCTCTAGTCAGACTTTTCTAAAATAACTGCATTCGGAGCTTTTCATTCTCAGCATAAGATCCTAGTTCTCCAATGAACACTTTTAAATGTGTATAAGGATCCCCTAATCTGTCATATTTCTCAAAATTAGGGGTTTTAAATTTCTTCGGACAATGAACACCAGGGAATATGCAAAGGTCTGTATATGAAACACTGCCATGAGTTCCAATCCCTTTGAGAACACGAATGGTTTCCTCCATTTGAAGGACTTTCTTCCTGATGTCACCGTTGTCTGGATCTCCTTGGAGATGGGTGCCTTCAGGGTCTTTGTTGGTTGTATCCAACTGATGTTCTGGAATTATTTTTTCCAAACCTTGAACTCCCCCTTGTGTAGAGGATTCTGTATGTGTTGGTATCTTCGTACCCTGAGTAGACTGGTGTAATTCCTTCAATAGAACAGCCAAGTCTGTGATTTGTTTACTCAATCTATCAAATTCTTCTCAGGAAACAGGATTAGACTGTTCGGAAGAAGACATGATTAGCTTTAGGCTTGTGGCCTTTTTTTATTTTGAGCGGGTAACAGGCCCAATTGCTTCCCTACAAAAGACTTACGTAGTTTAGTCTTAGGGTAATGTAAATGTTATCATAACATGTCCGTTTTAGGAATTTGTCCTGCAAAACCGGTTTGTTAATTGATAACATGTCATGCACAGATATTCTTCATATTTTCCATTACATATGGATGAACATGGAATAAAATTACAAGTAAATGCTTTTACAAGTAATTGAAAATGGAAAGCATGAAGAGACTTTCCTCCGCATTTGGTTTATCAGAGGCTGACCTATCTTAGGGTTACTCTCGCGTCTTTTCGGCATAAAGGTTCCCAGATCATCACAATCTACTTGACGGAAAGTTAATCCGGTCTTTCAATTGGAGTGGATCTTAGTGGTGCCTTTCCTGAGCCCCGGGGAATTATTCTTCCCACGGGTCCAGTAATCAAACACCGACAGGATAGCCTCCTGGTGGAGGGACCAGACAACATACATTCATATATAACGTGTCTCACCGTTTATGCAAAATGATGACATGTGTGAAGCACTAATATCACAGATAGATATTTAGCAGTGCAATAAGTAAGATTTATTCGTACACATTCATTAGAAATGTAAATGCAACAATCACACACAAGCATATAACAATTTTGAAAAGCTTGTAATAGCGGCTTAAGCCCTCTTACTAGAGTCCCCAGCAGAGTCGCCACCTGTTGATGTCGGGATTTTTGAGTGTCCCTTTCCGTTACTTGTTCTTTGGTGTTCTCATGTTAATGTGAGATTTGTTTAAAAAAATAAGTGAAAAAGGTCTGACATTTATAATGTCAACGATTGACTTTAAGAGTCACCAGTTGGTGTATTTAACTGGTTGCACCAATGCAACCAAAAAGGTTAGCACATTGACCCAATGATTTGACAACGCTAAGCGGATTACGTGAAACAAGAGATTCATTAAGGGTTCGGGGGTTTGATTATGCGGAGGGAAGGTGTTAGGCACCCCTCGACATCCGTGTTACCACGGTGACCGCCACTCTTCAAAGAAATTGTTATGAATGTGTGTGTGTGGATCAATGTGCAATTATTTGAAAGTAGTGCGAGGCCTCGTTCGCACCTATATACACAAGGTTTGAATTTTATAGAAAAATCCAGTTTTAACCAAGATATAGCAATGAAGTTTTGTAAAAGTGGTTTTTTCAAACCGTGTGCTCAATAGGAATTGAGACCTTTTCATACTTCCATTTTATTAAATTCTTGGCTTGTTTGCTTTAATTTTCGAGATGTGAAGCATCCTCGAGAAAATAATATATGTGATGTTAAACTTCTTATGGGCATGACAGCCATCCAAGGAAACTCGAGACATTGTAAAATAATGTACAAGTCGCTACTGACTAAAAATGTCCATCATGGGAACCAAATCTAGGTTCAGTAGACTAAACCTGTGATCACATGATTCCTAAGCTCACATGATACTGCAATTTGTATGGAAAGCGATGGCATTATATATATATATATATGTTATGTAAATATATATATATATATGATGGATCAACCACCACGAAGTAACTCCATGGGGGATCAGAAATGTAAATATATAAAAGCGATAAATATATATATATATGAACATGATCAACCGACACAAAGTAAACTCAAGGCGGAATGAAATGTAAATAAAAATATGAAAGCGATCAACCGCCAAAGTAAACTCGTGCACGACAGAATGTAAATAAAAGTTGTAAAAGGCCACGTAAGTAAACTCCGAGAACGATAGAAATGTAAAATATATATATATATATATATAAATATATATATATATATATATATATATATATAGGATGTAAATCTTGGCTCATCGAATATATCCAAATGACAAATATATATATATATATATATATATATAGCAGTATCGCACTTTGATGTAAAATCCGGTCTCATCGGATATATAAAGCGAATTAATTATATATACAAATATATATATATATATATATAAAAAAACAATTAAACGCTCCTGGATGTAAAATCCGGGCTCATGTATGCAGATCGACCACAGATTATATATATATATATATATATATATATATATATATATATATAAGCGAGATAAACACTCGGGCCAAAATGCAGGCTCAATCGAGGCATAACTTCGATAATGTTAGTCCATATATATATATATATATATATATATATATATATATATATATATATATAGTATATATATGTACAAACAGAAATGAAAACCACGGATAGAAGTTAGGGCAAACACACTCACACGACGACTATCAGCGTGTACAGCGATTGTGTGTGATATATGAGAAAGAGGCTTTATAGAATGTAAGAAGGCTTACGGTGGGAAACGCCAAACTAGACTTCTTAGACTTTAAATGGATAAACACTCGGCTCCCACTTGGGATAAAAAGTAGCTATATGTGAGCTAACTAGTGTTTAAAGAAGAGGAAACACTCAAAAGATGTGTATACAGAGTAAAATGGACAGGGCTTCTTCGCCTTTTTCCTTCTCTATCTCTTCAAATGGCTGACCCAAGCCTTATATATATAGACGGATGGCCGCAGGTACACCTGCGAAAGCCGCAGTTGTACCTGCGGCTGGTCATGGTGGATTCGAGCCTCGCGGGTACCTTCGTCTCGTAGTATGTGCAGTCATGCACTGTAATGTCCATTCAAACTTGCAGAACTTCAATCCGAGCATCCGAACGAAGTATATCTGTACTTCTTCAGATCGCTTGTGTCGAGAGTTACGTAATAACATGGATTAGAGGTTATACGAAGTCAAGAAGAGGGGTCTATGCCCATGGTCTTCAAGCTTCAAATTCTATCCAAAGTACTGCCACATGTAATAGTCACTCGGGATTGTCAATCCTCGACTCTTATGGGACATTGTTGTATGTATGTATGTATGAAGTGTTGAGACGACGTGCCATTTTAATGAACAAGATGATGTGTGACTCCTTGCCGGGGTTATCGCCGGTTTGAGTTGAAAGTAGACGTTGCTCAGGGTTACAGCTGTGATTGGACCACTTGTTGGTATACTGCGATATCATCTTGTTGAGACAGTAAGATGACGTGTTGACTCCTCACCGGGGTTATCATTTCGGTTTAAGCGGAAGCGAGCGACGCTTTCGAGGTTACATCTAAGATTGAATTTACGCTTGTTTGTATGTCTCACTATCATCTGTGGGTATTCATGTCTGCCCGTTTTGTTAGTCCCGGGACTGAGGTGTATGTGCCTCGACAGGATGTCTGAGCCTAAAGCTGATCTCATGTGTTTGTAATAAGCATTTCCGGGGTTATCGTCGGAACTGCAATGGCATCCCTTGGGGCTATCACCAAGGATGGGGTTGCTACTCCCAGTGTTGTCTCTAAGACTGGAACTGAACGTCGCAGTGTTATCGCCAAGACAGGACTGTCCTCTCCGGTGTTGTTGCCGGTCTTTTGATCTGCATATCTCGGGGTTAACTCCGAGATTGGAAATGACAGTCCCGGTGTGTGTTCCGGGTTGATATGATGTTCCCGGTTTGTGTTTCGATTTGGAGCTAAACTTTCGATAGTATCCGGCATGGATGTAAGTTGTCTTTCAGGGTTATCTCCAAAAGACAAATCTACCCTCCTGCAATGTTAGTAATAGGAGTGCAGAAAATTTCGAGTGTCTACACACTGCTTCCTCTGGTAACTTAACTTCTAAGTCCATTCTTGTCATCACTGTTATCAACTCATTCTGAGTTGTTAACATTGACAGTTTCTCTCTACCCTTCCTACTTAGCGCATCGGCTACTACATTTGCTTTACCCAGATGAGATAAAATATCACAGCCGTAATCTTTTATTAGCTCCAACCACCTTCTTTGTCTCATGTTCAACTCCTTCTGTGTGAAGATATATTTCAGACTTTTGTGGTCCGTATATATCTCACACTTCTCACCATATAGATAATGCCTCCATATCTTCAAGGCATAAACTATAGCTGCCAATTCCAGATCATGAGTAGGATAGACCATCTCATAATCCTTTAATTGACGTGACGCATACGCAATGACCTTGCCATGCTGCATGAGCACGTAACCCAGTCCTTTATGCGAAGCATCGCTATATACTACAAAGTTCCCTGTATCATCTGGTAAGGACAATACAGGTGCCTTACTTAATCTCTTCTTCAGTTCCTGTAAACTGTTCTCACATTTTTCAGTCCACACATACTTCACCGACTTCCTTGTCAGATTTGTCAACGGAGTAGCTATTTTAGAAAAGTCCTGGATGAACCTTTTATAGTATCCTGCTAACCCCAGAAAACTCTGAACCTCGGTTGGCGTTTTCAGTTGCTCCCACTCATTAACTGCTTCTACTTTTGCTGGATCCACAGAAATGCCATCTTTATCAATAACATGTCCTAGAAACTGCACTCTCTCAAGCCAAAATTCACACTTTGTGAATTTCTCATACATCTTTTCCTTCCGTAGTGTCTCCAACACTATTTTAAGTGTTCAGCATGATCTTCTGGTGTCTTTGAATAGACTAGAATATCATCAATGAACACTACAATGAACTTGTCCAAATACTGTTTGAACACTCTGTTCATCATATCCATAAATGCGGCTAGCGCATTAGTTAACCCAAACGACATCACCAAAAACTCGTAATGACCATAACGAGTTCTGAACGCCGTCTTAGGTACATTCTCCTTCCTTACTTTCAACTGATGATACGTCGTACGCAAATCTATCTTAGAAAAATACTTTGCCCCTTTCAACTGATCAAATAGATCATCGATCCAGGGCAACGGGTAGTTATTCTTAATCGTTAACTTGTTCAACTCTCGATAGTTGATACAAAGTCTTAACGACCCATCCTTTTTCTTTACAAACAATACCGGTGCTCCCCAAGGAGACACACTCGGTTGAATGTACTTTCTGTCTAATAGTTCCTATAATTGAACCATTAACTCCTTCATCTCTACTGGCGCCATTCGATATGGTGCCCTTGAAACTGGTGTCGTACCCGGTAACAGATCAATTACAAACTCAACCTCCCTGTCCGGTGAAATACCCGGTAATTCCTCCAGAAATACATCTGCAAACTCTTGAACTATAGGTATCTGGTCCAAGGATGTCCCCACTCTTTGGGTATCCACAACATGGCACCGGTAACCTACACACCCTTTTCTCAACATCTTCCTAACTTGTGTCATCGATAGACAACAAGAGCGTCTCGGTGATTTACTACCGAAGAACACTACCTTGTTTTCTTAGAAAGCCGAAGGTTCACACTTTTCCTATGGCAATCTATTATCGCCTTATGGTTAATCAACCAATCCATACCAAGAATTACATCGAATTCTTTTAACCTTATCGGTACCAAATCTACCGATAACTTATTACCTCTAATATCTACGCATCAATCCTTATGAATATGTTCAATGGGGATTATCTCTTCTGTTGCTACCTTAACGTCTAAAGGTATTCCTAACTTTTTAGGGATTAAACCTAATCGCTTAGCAAATCCACATGCTATAAAAGAACAAGTAGCACCCGAGTCAAATAACACATAAGCATTTATTTCATTGACTGGAATGATACCTGCTACCACATTCGATGATGCAACCACATCTTGGACAGTCATATTAAACGTACGGGTTGAGGGTCTACCCACTGATGGTGTTGGTCCAGTAATGGCTAATTAACCATTACCAGAACCCTTATTTCCCTCTAACCCTTTCTTCGGGAAATTTCTTGCCATCTGGTCCAATGATCCACAGACAAAACACCCATAGTTTTTCTTAGGGTTAGGACAGTTGGGTGACAGATGTCCCTCCTGCCCAGAGTTGTAGCAAACTAATTTCCCCTTTAAACAGACTCCCATATGAGTCTTTCCGCATGTCTTGCATGCCTCCGTCCTACGCTTAGGATCTCCCTGTTTTACCCCACTATTCCCAGGGTTGAAACTCTTCCTCTTAGGCATGTTGCCACTCCTATTGGCAACTTCAGCCTTACTTCCTCCCTCTACTTTATTCTTGTTCTTCTTTTCTTTGTGAAACTGAGACAATGCCTCACCACCACCTTCAGCTATTATCACTTTTTCCAGAATGGTCCCGTAGGAAGAACTCTGAAATACCGATGTGGAGCAAATATCAAGCCCTGCTCAAACTGACGCGCCTTCCTCTCTTCCGTGTCCACCTGATGTGGAGCAAATATCGCCAATTCATTGAATTTGGCAGCATACTGGGGAACTGTCATATCTTATTGTTTAAGTTCCAAGAACTTAATCTCCATCCTACCTTGCATACTAGTAGGAAAGTAGTTCTCGAAGAATACCTTCTTGAACTGTTCCCAAGTAACTGCTTCTGTTCTAGCCCCACCTTGGTGAGCCTCCCACCAGTAGTTGGATTCCCCCTTCATCATGTAAGTCGCAAAAGAAGTCTTTTGCCCCTCACTTACTTTTGTAATTACAAACGCCTTCTCAATCTCTTTCACCCATGTCTGGGCCTCTAAAGGGTCCGTAGTTCCTCGAAACTCCGGAGGACCCACACTCTTAAATTCCTTAAAGGTAGTTGTTCTTAATACCCCAGGAGCTACAGGACTTCCTCCCCAAACTTGGTTAAATGTTGCCATTAATAAATTAACGAACTCTTTCATAGGGTTATTAGGACCCCCCTGATTTTCATTATGAGACTCGACCTCTTGGTTACGTTGTCTCCTTCTTGGCGGCATAATTCTAATTAAATAAATAAAGTTTCGTTATTATTTATTTAACTGCTTAGTTATCATTCTCAAATAACAACTCATACCACAACAAGCACATTAAATAAAAACTTCATTATATTAATATGCTTATATAGTCAAAACTATTTACATCATGTTTCCTTAGCCAAAAAGCTATTACATTACTATCCCGTGATTGACTTCTACAAAAATTGGGATTTACAAAAAGACTACCCTTTAATTATACAAAAGAGGGTTTTACGTCACTACATATAAAAAAAATATCTAACGATCTTCTAACACTGTCGTACAACATTCTCATGTTTCTGATTTGCTAGAATCGAAACAATATCTCGACTAATCGTATGTTGAGTCTGCCCTGACTCAATAGAATAACAAGAAATTTTCAGCTTGAAATCCTCGTGAGCACATTCGTGGATGTACGACATCCTAGCAATCTTCTGGTCCTTAATGGCCAGTTCCTTATGAAGCTCTACGGCTTCATTCTTATAATCCCTCGCCTTATTAGTCATCAACACTTTCTCATCGTGCTCTGACTCAAAATCTGCCTCTGCAGACTCCTTCGCCTCATACAAGGCGGTAATCTCCTCGTTCTGTGTCTGCACCACCGTGCGCAGATGCACATTCCTATCCAACTCAGCCAGGTAAAATGATCTCATTGCTTCTAGAGGTGTTGGCTCTTGAGTAGGTACCACCGTATTAATCGATGTTACCTCCATCTGCTCCTCCACATCTATCATCATATTCAGATATGATGCTATGCTCATTGTTTCCTCGGAGTATTCATCCTCAGAGATGTACTCTTCAATATCCGAGCCTTCCAGAACCACTAACGGTACCTCCACCACCGGCATCGGTCCTATCTCCACTTGGTTCACCGACTCCTCACTTATCTCATGAATGTCTCTAAACATCAAGCTATCGTTTGACATCTATAAAACACATAACACGTTGATTAGTAAATAATACACAATAGTATAAGCACAAATCACATTTAATTTATTTAAGATTAATTTCCATCTTTTAAACCTTTCGGTACTGAGTTTTCTCAATACCTTATTAATTCATTAGACTTGAATTTCTTTCTTCGGACTTTACCTTCCTTACAAGGTTATTAGCTTAAGGTTCTCCCCACCTTAAGTTTTATAACCTAATGCTTTGATACCAACCTGTGACACCCCCAAATTCAGGTATCTTCCAACCCGACATATGGTGCTACACGGTACTCATAACTATACAATCATTCCATTACAATACAACATAATGAATGTAATTACTATCTTTTATTACAATCCAAGTGTAATCCTTTCCCAGGTTCATAAACCGATTACATTGTTTTTTGTTCATAATGTATAATACATACAAACATACTAGTCTATTACACGATGGTTAATTATCCATCTTAGTTTTGCCCTTATCTCTCTTAACATTCTCAGTACGTTCATCCTTAAATGCAATCATATAATTCACGCAAGAAGTGAGCATAACAAGCTCAGCAAGTTCAACAAAGAATAACATTAATACCACATTCGTGAATTATATGAAAAATCAGCTATAATTGAATAAATAGTTATAAAGTATTATGAAATAGTAATACTTTAACAATTCATAACATCAATTCCCAAAGCATAGAATAGATTAGGAATTCTTATCCGGACGATAGACCATGAACAGTAGCTTTCAATTTTCATACTTGAAAAGAATATCACAGCACCAAGGTTGTACATCCGGCATTATGTACGAGCACTTCTAGGTGATCAGCCTATAGTACTCTATGTTGATCAACATTCATCCGTTAAATGTTTTTACATTTAAGTTTTGGCAAACTCGTGTGCCCATCGAATAATCAATGAAAAATACTTTTGTTTGTTCATAGACAAACCTTACCTTCATATCTGTACCCATTTCTTGGCATAGGATAGCGTTAACATTTCTAAATAGAAAGATATATATACAAATCAATCTATATCTTACGAGTAGTCTAGCCGAGTTAAAATTGGCATTGACCCTTTCTTTAAGATCAATCATGCAATTCAGTACAATGAATCACATAAAACCTGACTAACTTGAAAGTTAGACAAGCATTAAGAAAACTTTCCTTTCAGCGTCTTCAAATAACTTAATCGACTGATCACAGCCTTTACAGAATCTATATGATATATTCACATAGCACACTGTAATTAGCTATCAAACAATTACTCACATTGTTTCTACCAACTTCTTTCTCTTCTATGTCTAAGTTAACTTTATTTTATTTAATAAAGTCAATTTGACTCATTACCCTTCATCTCGGCTTATTAACAATCTTACGTTATTATCCGGACTCTATCATCATTGGTGAAGTACCAATGTTGATTACCAATTATGGTTCATTAATAACACGTTGTGTTCTTCGTTTATAAGTTAATAACATGCTTTCAATTCCTAAGTTCATTACTATATACATTAGTATATGTAATATAGGAATAGTTTTAGTACACTTATTAAGTGTATAAAATTAACTCATATAGGTCTGTGAACATTTGAAGTTCAAACCTAAGTTATCTAACAAAGACCTTGCCTGCGGCCATGGTGGTGGTCTTCTATATACAATATTAGGCCATGGGCCAATATAGCACCAAGCTCGATCTCACTGTGACGGCAGAGAGACTCCTTCATATGAGTGGCAATCATGTGGTCGACGACAAAGATGGCAATGACACTATACCAATGACGTAGGGTGAAAGACTTTAAAGCTTTATCCAGCATGCAATGCATTTGAGACCTCAACCTGAAAAGTTTGAAAGAATAAATTTTTTGGTGAGTTTCTTGGATCCATAAATTCTTCGTTATAAGTCCGATTTTGTCCGTTCAAAAGCCTACACATCATTAATTACATACTCTACGCGTTCATATAAGAATTTTTCTATTTTGAATCTGTTAACTCGAAATTCACTATTAAGTTCATTTTCATGCGTTCGTTAATCGTTATCGAGCGTTCAATACTCATTTTCTTCGTTTTAAGTCAGAATCCGACGATTCTTTGGTCCATGACTCTTAAATACCCTATCTCACGTGTTGACATTGAAAACCAATGTTTTCAAGTCTCACGACAACTTTCAACTATCAATCCAAAATTTTAACGTTTTCGACGCTTAACGTCTAATTCCGTAAAATTCGCCATAACTTCGTTACTAATGTTCTATAAGCCAAATCACATGGAATATCCCATTGATTCCATATCTACATCCTAACCAAGCAAGATGCACATATATTAATATTGATGAAGTTCAATTGTTCATCAACAACCAATACTCAACAAATCTATATTTCCTACGATTTAAACTTACGCAAACCCTTACGCTTCCTATTTCTTCACGACTTATAAAGATTTTACAAATTACAAGCCATCCTTATTCCTCCATAAGAGGCATACTCCACCAATTTATGATTCCTCATACTCAAAGAAATCAAAAGAGATGGAAACTATTAATAAGGAATATTACCTTAACGATCTTTGTGTTCTTGAAAGAAACTCTAAAGCAAAACTTCAAAGTAGATTGATGACTGAAGTCTAGCTTTTTCTCTCTCTCAATATATGTTGAATACTCTTGGAAAACCAAAAATAAACAACAATTGCCTTCTATTTATAGATAATTGAAATGGAGGGCAAAAAGGTCTTTATTCCCTCACCTCCTTACTATTCCCTACTTTATCACCAAGTAAAATACTTGGTGATCAAGTAGGTTCCTTGGCTTGCACCCCAAGTGGCCGGCCCACCATGCCCTTGGGTCATCCCCATGGGTTGCCCCATGGGTTGCCCCATGGGTTTTACCCATTCGGTGACCCACCGGTTCGATCCATAGTTCGATTTTCTTAGATCGGGCTTAATCATTCTAAAATTGGGCTTTAGCTTGGGCTTAATTACTTAATCCCTTGGGCTTACATACTCAATTTCTTGGACTTGGCATAATCCAAATATAATTGGATCACTCTAAGTCTTAACCTTAATTCCATAATACTAATCGTATTCTATACGTATAATTCACGTATTATTTTCGTATAATACTCATACGATAATTGTATTGTACGAATATTAACTCCTCGTATTATACATAGATACTAAATAGTATCATACTTGTATAACACGCTTTATCATTACCGTAATTCCTTCTACGCGTCTCATTTCCTTCTCGAAAATCATTCTACTCAACCCTTAGGTTTTAAGTCCGCAGGCGAAAACTTCGTTTGCCATAAATGAAATATTATTAGATATTTCATCTTATCTTAATATTCTATTATTACGCATTTCTTGGAATTTCAAAATAATTTCCCGAGCAGAAACAGATGAATAGTATTTTTACAGGAATTTCTCGGAAAACATTTATTTTCGTCTTGAAAATTCTAAACAATTAATTCTAGCACGTAGCCAGATTACTAACCATATCAGGACATTCTAGGTCATAGAACGACCTTCACATAACTTACTCACAAAATAAATCAATTAAATTCATTTAATTCACATAATCAAATAAAATTTAATTATCATAAAAATCCAATTTTTTTCGGGCGTTACAACAACAACAACTACTACTACTACTACTACTACTACTACTACTACTACTACTACTACTACTACTACTACTACTACTACTACAGTAAAACTTCTGTTTAATTAGGAATGAACTTGGGACCAAACTATTTGTATTCTAATTAAGAGATTATTACTAAATAGAGGTATTGGTACAAAATATTTTTCGAACACCCAAAAATATCCACTTTAACAAAAATATAGATTTTACAGATTTTATAACAAAAATTAAAGAAAACATAAATTATTTAGATTTTCAAACTAGGAAAATGTAGTCTTTTATAGGAAATTTAGTTTTTTATAGGAAAATGTGGTCTTTTATAGGAAATGTAGTCTTTTATATGAAAATGTGGTCCTTTATAGGAAATGTAGTCTTTTATAAGAAAATGATATGAAATGTAGTCTTTTATAGAAAATGTACTCTTTTAAAATTAATATTGTCTTTTATATATATATATATATATATATATATATATATATATATATATATATATATATACATGAAATTATTACTATATAGAGGTATAGTTTCTCAATACGGGACTTAAAAAGTCTATAACATATTACAATTTAGAGGTTATTCCTATTTGTAACTGGCCCAAATTGGGACTAAATTTTTTTTATAATATTGTTGAGGTTATTCTTATATAAAGTATTCTTAAATAGGGGTTTTTACTGTACTACTACTACAACAACAACAACAACAACAACAACAACAACAATAATAATAATAATAATAATAATAATAATAATAATAATAAAACCTCTATTTAATTAGGAATAGGCTTGGGACCAAACTATTTGTATTCTAATTAAGAGGTTATTACTAAATAGATGTATTGGTACAAAATATTTTTCGAACACCCAAAAATATCCACTTTAACAAAAATATAGTTTTTCTGATTTTATAACAAAAATTAAAGAAAACATAAATTATTTAGATTTTCAAACTAGGAAAATGTAGTCTTTTATAGGAAATTTAGTTTTTATAGGAAAATATGGTCTTTTATAGGAAATGTAGTCTTTTATATGAAAATGTGGTCCTTTATAGGAAATGTAGTCTTTTATAGGAAAATGATATGAAATGTAGTCTTTTATAGAAAATGTAGTCTTTTAAAATTAATATTGTCTATATATATATATATATATATATATATATATATATATATATATATATATATGAAATTATTACTATATAGAGGTATAGTTTCTCAATACGGGACTTAAAAAGTCTATAACATATTACAATTTAGAGGTTATTCCTATTTATAATCGGCCCAAATTGGGACCAAATTTTTTTATAATATTGTAGAGGTTATTCTTATATAAAGTATTCTTAAATAGGAGTTTTCTTTGTACTACTACTACTATTAATAAATAATAATAATAATAATAATAATAATAATATATAATATTATTATTATTATTATTATTATTATTATTATTATTATTATTATATTTTATTATTATTATTATTATTATTATTATTATTATTATTATTATTATTATTATTATTATTACTATTATTATTATTATTATTATTATTATTATTATTATTATTATTATTATTATTATTATTATTATTATTATTATTATTATTATTATTATTATTATTATTATTGTTATTATTATTATTATTATTATTATTATTATTATTATTATTATTATTATTATTATTATTATTATTATTATTATTATTATTATTATTATTATTATTATTATTATTATTATTATTAGTACTATTATTATTATTATTATATTATTATTATTATTATTATTATTATTATTATTATTATTATTATTATTAAAATTATTGTTATTAATATTATTAATACTATTATTATTATTATTATTATTGTTATTATTATTATTATTATTATTATTTATTATTATTACTTTTATTGTTGTTGTTGTTATTATTATTATTATTATTATTATTATTATTATTATTATTATTATTATTATTATTATCTTAATATCACTACAAGAAAGCCGGCTAATTCCGACAGATCTATGTTCGACGGACACATTCCCTCAAATATAATATATATTCCGACTGAGTATTTAGTCAAAGATACCTCAGTCGAAAATATATTAATTTCGACGGATGTTCGTCGAACATTTATGTATCCTATTGGCGCCAATGTTCCCGCCAGCGCGAATCTTATTTTAGACTTAATAGTGTGTATTCCGACGGAAGATTCAGTCGAAGATACCTTAAGTACGACGAATGTATGTACGACGGACATTCCGTCGAAGATAATCCTAAAACCTAATTAATCGGTACGTCTTCTGGCCCCCTCGTAATTAATCTAAAACCTTAATTAATCTCATTTCTCTCTCTCTCTCTCTCTCTCATTTCTCTAGATCTCTCACGAACCACCACTTCTCTCACTTCTCTCACTTCACTGCTCTCATGCCACCACCATCGCCGCCACCACCACGTACTGCCACAACCGGTTTCACCACATACACCACCGGTTCCACCACGTACTGCCACCACCACCACCACGTACTGCCACCACCACCACCTTCGATTCCACCACCACCACGTACTGCCACTACCACCACCACGTATATACTGCCACCACCACCATCACGGTCAATCGGTTCCACCACCAGTAGATGCCACCACCACCGTCGGTTGAACCACCACCACTGACACTACCAGCAGCCACCACCAGGCACCACCGTCGGTTAGTTGCACATTAATTCAATTTCAAGGTTAGTTTTCTGCCAAGTATTAGATTTTTATGGTTAATTTGTTGCAAATTGTGAAATTTATGGCTTAATTTGTTTTAGGTTTAGTTTGAGTTTGAATATGAGATTAACCCAATTTGGATAATATATTGTTGCTGTGAATTTGTGGGTTGATCTGAATTGGGAGTGATCTGAAATTGAGATTAACCCATTTGTTGGAATTGGGAGTGATCTGAAATTTGAAATTTGGGTCCTATTCTTCTTGTTTATATTGCTGATTGCTGTAATTGGAATTTTGATTTTGGGTTTGTGGACTGCATATTATTTAAGGGCATATTATTTGAAATTTGGAATATTGCAGAATATTGATATCAAATTTGGGTTCCTTATCATAATGTAACTAATTTTATGACTGTTTTTAATCTTGATATATTTTTTATTTACGACTGAATTTATGACAGAAATTCTGTCAAAATTATAAAATTGTAGAATATTTGTGGGCCTTGCATGTATTGTATTAGTAATTAGTTTTCCAATATTAATAAATCATAAACTAAGTACCATTTACTTAGTTTCTTACTACTAAAATAAAATAAAGTAAATATAATTTAATTTAGTTTATTAAATAAAATAAATTTTTAAATAAAATAAATAAATATAATATAATACAAAATAAAGTAAAATAAAATAAAAATAAATTAAATTAATTTGAATAAAATAAAAAAAACTTTGATTTAATTTAATAAATAAAATACAATTCAATAAAAATAAAATTAAATAAAATAATAAAATAAATTTAATTTAATTTAATTTAAATAATCTAAATTAAATTTAATTTAATTTAATAAAAAACATTAAAATTATATAATATATATATATATATAATACAAGATAAAATAAAATAAAATGATTTAATTTAATTTAATTTAATAAAGTAAATTTAATAAATAAATAAGCCAATTATATAATATACTACAAATTAAAATTAAAAAATATATAATAATAAACTAAGTATATGAGTGAATGTCCACAATTAGTCTCCATAGATTCCTAATAACAATTTTTATAAACTAAGTACCACTTACTTAGTTTATCATCATCGCAAAATAAACTAAGTATATATAGAAGAATGAATGTCTAACAAGTTAGTCTCTATAGATTTTAAATAACAATTCTCATAAACTAAGTACCACTTACTTAGTTTATCATCATTGGCAAAATAAACTAAGTATAGCTAGAAGTGAATGTCGAATAGTAATCTCTATAGATTCCAAATAATTAACAATTCTCATAAACTAAGTACCACTTACTTAGTTTATTACCATTGGCAAAATAAACTAAGTAGCATTTGCTTAGTTTGCCATAATTTTCAATATATAAATGCAATAATACTCTCCCTACATATATGTACTCTTTCTTGTATGCAGGTTTCAACAAAGCAGCAAGCAGTACTAAATAGTATCTCAATCGGTTCCTCTAACAATTAATTGGGGGTCGTAGTCCCTGTTTGTGTCCTATACTCGAATAATAAAGGTAATTGAATTACTGCAGACATTCCTCACTGTTCTATCATAACAGATGGTAACATCTGGAAGGAGTGCCAGTAAGTTGTTGAACAAAGTTCTAGGTTAAGCAACCCTCTAAATGAGCGAACGATCACTTCTCCCATAGGAATGAATCATCTCCCCATATAGGTCCAATCCATGATATAAATAGCTTCTCACCACTCTGAATTCCTCAGATGGGTAGTTCTCACAGAACGTCTCACCTCTTTAATGAGAACTATCCATTTGAGGAATTCGGAGTGGTGAGAAGCTATCTATATCATGGATTGGACCCATATGGGGAGATGATTCATTCCTAGCAGAGAAATGATCGTTCGTTCATCTAGAGGGTTGCTTAAACTGAAACTTTGTTCAATAGCTTAATCGAACTCCTTCGGGATGTTGTCATCTGTTATGATGGAACAGTGATGAATGTTTGCAGTAATTGAATTAACCTTATTATTCGAGTATAGGACACAACAGGAACTACGACCCTTTTTTTTCTCTTGCCGACTCAAGTAGAAATTCCATATAAATTCTCATAAACTAAGTAGCATTTGTGTAGTTTGCCACAATTTTCAATAAACTAAGTAGCATTTTAAATTATATATGTACTATACTTTGAAACTTAGAAACCCATTTGACATACACTCAATAGGGGTGAATGTCTAACAGTCCCCAGTTTGGGACTGTTATTGGATGTTAATTATGTCTCTCACTTAGGTCGGTGCAAATACGAAACGGTACATTTTTTGTTATTTTGAGGATTAATCGACTGTTATCTCTATATGTTCTCCGAGTGCATACTTAGATTAAGTTATCTTAGTCTATTTCGTGTGCTTGGAGACCATGGGGAGGTGCTGCCGAAATTTTCTTAAAACTCATGAAACGTACTCAATGTATTTGCACTAGTGACGAGACACATCCAATAACGGGATAGAAGCCTTACCCCTGTCCTGTAGAGATACTAGGTAAATCTAATTCACACATGAATATCCAAATTAACTTAATGCGTACTTCTGTGTAGTTAAAAATGTCAGCCGACTGGAGTTGGATGTACCGTAGGATACCCAGTGATGGGAGGGGATTAGTCTCAACTTATCATGTTGGGGTTTTAAATTTCTTGAACAAAGAACTAGAACATACGGATGATTTGCACGGGAAGATGCGATGCCCGTGTGTCAAGTGTAAAAATTTTATTTGGAAGAAAGTCGACGAGATTAAATTCGACTTATTTTCTCATGGATTTGTAGATGGGTAATTCGTATGGACTCATCACGGGGAATTTGAAGTGATTGAAAATATTGTGGAACAACCAATTCCATGGGATTCATACGTCGAAAACTATGATCCAGTTGAGATGTTGGTTGATGCTTATGGCCCTACTACTATTGACTGGGTTGAATATGAACCTTCTTCAAGCAGTGCGAAGCAAGTGCCAAATGATACAGCTGCTTACAAGTTGCTATCTGAATCTGGGGTCGCGTTGTATCTGGGAAATGATACGAACACCAAGCTTTTCTGCGGATGTGAAGCTCTTACACTTCAAGAATGAGCACGATCAGTAGGAGAGAGGTTTCAACGATTTGCTCGCTATAATTGGATGCTTCTTACCCAAGGATCATACTCTTCCTATGAATTATTACTAAGTGAAGAAGATGGTCAAGGGGTTAAATATGGGGTATCAGAAAATCGATGCTCAGGAGCGGATTGCATGTTATACTATGGGGGGAGGACAGAGATAAGGGACGATGTGATATATGCAATTTTATTGCGCTACAAGGTTACAAAACGTGGGGAAGGAGAAACATGTTCCTAGGAAAATCTTACGATATTTTCCACTTGCAAGGCCGAGACTTCAATGACTATTCATGTCGTCTCACTACTCAACATATGAGTTGGCATCGAACAAGGGATGTCGTGTTCGGTCACCGACTCACCCAACGGATGGAGATGAATGGAAGAGATTTGATATAAATTATCCCGAGTTTGCAGAAAAAGTTAGGAATGTTAGGCTTGGCATGGCTACTGATGGCTTTTGCCCTTTTAATAATTTTAGCCAATCGTACTCAGTTTGGCCAGTCATTATGGTCGCTTTTAATCTTCCACCCAAGAATGTGTATGAGGGATCCGTATTTGTTTTGACTTTACTCATTCGGGATAAAAGTCCTACAAAAGATCTTAATGTGTACCTTCGACCATTAGTGGATGAACTAAAGATGTTGTGGGAGACAGGGGTTCAGACGTATGATAAATCGATATGCGAGAATTTTGTGATGAAAGCAGTCCTGTTATGGACTATCACTGACTTTCCAGCTCTAGGGATGGTTAGTGGTTGGTCAACTCTCGGGAAGCTGTCCTATCCAGTGTGTATGGGGGATGTGCAAGGCAACTAGTTGCAGCATGGGTGGAAATATAGTTTCTTTGGCACTGCTCGTAGATTTTTGCCTCTTGATCACAATTATAGAAAGATGTCTATACAGTTCAACAGAAAGATAGAGAAGAAGGGGGTTGTTGGTCGGCTATCGGGCAGTGATGTCTTGGAGTGGTTGAATCAACTTGATTTTCCTTTGACGAGGAAGGAACACAGTAAATTGAGAGCAGCCGGGTATGGGAAGACTCATAATTGGACACACTTGCCTATATGGTTTGAGTTAATGTATTGGTGCAAACTTTCAGTTCGTCATTGTATAGATGTCGTGCATACCGAAAAGAATATTTTTGAGAACTTGTTTTACACTGTGTTAGATGCTAGTGGTAAAACTAAAGACAATGACAATGCTCAAAAAGATTTGGAGGCATTGAACATTAGGCCAGAATTGTGGCTTCACCCTAACACTCCGAAACCTAAAGCTCCATTTGGTCTTACTAAACAACAAGTTGAAGACGTCTGTAAGTGGGTTAGTGGGTTGAAGCTCCCAGATGGATATGCGTCGAACATAACACGTTGTTGTAAGGTTGAGCAATTGAAAATTTCTGGATTCAAGAGTCATGATTGTCATATATTCATGCAGAAGTTGATTCCAATTGCATTTCATGAGATGTTACCCAGAAAAGTTCTTGATACATTGACTGAACTGTCAAATTTCTTTCGAGATATTTTTACTCAACTATAATTAAGCACAGTGATGTCGATCAGATGGAGAAGAATATTATGCTTACCATGTGCAAGCTTGAAATGATCTTCCCTCCAGGATTTTTTGACTCGATGGAACATCTGCCTATTCATCTGCCGTATGAACTCAAACTTGGAGGATCGATCAGGTAATATCGGTGGATGTATCCTTTGAGAGGTAATATATAAACCGCTATAATTGCTCTATCTTGCTCATATTAATAATACTTCACTAAGTCTCGTATATTATTTATCGTAGGTATATATACGATTAAAACAAAAGGTTAAGAACAAAGCTCGTGTAGAGGTTTATATCTTTGAATGATATACGAGGAAGAGCTTGTCAACTTCGCTCATTGTATTTTGACGATGTTGTCTCAACGAAGCACAACCGTTTAGGAAGGAATGAGGTTGTTGGTCCAATGACTCATGCTGATGATGAGTTAGCTATATTCACATATCCGGCTAAACCATGTGGCCCTGAGACTCTGACTTACTTAAGCGACAAAGAGTTGAAGATTGTATCTACATACGTACTTCTAAATATGCCCGAAGTATCATCATACCTCACGTAAGTCTAAGCTTATTTGCTCCAGTTAGTACAATTTACAAGTGTAGTCATCTCTATATATGTTAAAGACATTTTACTAATATCGCAGTTCATTCGAAGAGGAAGCGTATGCTTCTAACCCAACTTTTACTGCAGCAGAATTAGAAACATTCACTAATGCTAATTTCCAATAATGGTTTAAGAAAATGGGTTGAAGCAGAGAGTATTTCTGAGCGTTTTATAGATGTCATCCAAGGACCTTACAAAGTTGCTAGTTCTTTTCCTGGTTGCATCGTGAATGGGTATAGATTTAGAGTTGATGACTTGCATGAACTCACATCAGTCAATTCTGGGGTTGTGGTGTTAGGAAGCTGCTATCAAATTCCGAGTCCAATTACTATGGTCGTTTACAGGATGTAGTTGTGCTCAATTATCACGGCGGCAAAAAGGTAGTTACTTTTAAGTGTAGCTGGTTTGATACTGAAAAGGGGGTTAAAGTTGATCGTGATAGAATCACAACCATGGATATCAAGTCGGTGTTAAATTCTGATGACATGTACGTGTTAGCAAGTTAAGTGACTCAAGTGTATTACGCTCCTAATGTCATAAATACTCGAAGTCCCTGGTACACAGTAGTCACTACTAAAACACACTCATTTAATGCTGATAACATGCTTGGTATGGATGAGGCGTTGCAAGAAGATGTGAGCAACCCATTGGTCGTAGTTCATGTCGAAGATGTGGTGAGTACTGATGTCATTGACGTACCTAACGATGAGGATGTTGAGGCCACCGTACACATGAATGATTATGTAGTCGTTAAGGATGATAACGATGACGAAACTGGTCTTGAAACTGAGGATGAGGAAGATACCGAATCCGAGAATGATATACACGTTGATTCTGATGGGTTTGTTGACGTGCGTAATTGAAAATGAGTTTTCATATTAGTCCTTACCACATATTATTAAAACATACATATTCATAATCTACCAATTTTGTTATTGTAGTAGGATATTCATGGCTAGACATAGCGGTGGAAGTCGCCGAGGTGGTGGGCGATCCGGTACTGGAGACGGTAACCACGATGGAGGCTCTTCTTCAAGCGTGAGTAAGTTATCTTAACTAGGATTTAAATATATCTCAAGCTGCATTAATTACAATGATTATTGAAGTACTATGTTAAATACAATTATTACAGATGCACCTCGTTGGCGATAATCGAGGGACTAAACCTCAGTATCTTTGGTCGTCCATGCCTAGAGTGCCACTTATAGTACCGGTGGATGTCGTTTCCCAGCAGTAAGTGTTAATATATTCGTACTATTTCTATTAGTTATTGCAAAACACAATTCACATAACACATATTGTTATACTTTTTATGTTGTATACTAGACCCGGCGGCTAAGCACACCCTACATGCGATTTGTTTGACGCATCTCCCGAGAGGGTGCATGCAGTTCAGTCAGTATACACGGTACGATGCCACTTTTATGCAGACCATCTTCTGGGAGTTCCACATAAGTTAAGCATATTATCACCACATAGTTGTATTGGGATGACAAAATCAAATGTTCTTAATTTTAAATAATCTTTTATTATAGGTTTATTATCGATTTGACCCGAGCATCTCTCAGTCAGCTGGCGATGATGTGATTGAGTATCACGTCGCTGTGAATTACTCTGGATGGCTGTTTGAGATGCGATGTGAAGGCACCCGGAAGTTATGGACCACCCGGACCACCATCGAGATGATCACCCGCGATAGTCTCCGATTTAGCTTTGGGAGGCTATGTGGTAAAGACCGGGAGGTGATGACTTCAAGAAAAAGTTTGAGCAGGCGAAGAAGAACCGTGGTCAACTCCGGATAGTACACACCACTGGTTCTCAGTCATTCGAGGAGGCGAAGACGGTAAGTGCGTTGTATTTAGTTATTTATGTGTCAAGTTATCACACAAATACTTAAGACTGTTTTATGAATGTTTGTATTAGGCATTGGGAGGACCTCAATGAGATCCTACCATGCTAGAGTTTTGGGATCGAGCCCACACGCCCAAGGACGAGCGTGCTTTGTCTTAGGCAAGCTTTAGCTATACAGTAAAACTCATCTTACTATTTAGCTTTTAATAATATTCAATCGTAAATAAAATGATATAATTAACATACGATACGGAATACATTCTGACGAATGATTTGAAGCTTTGGGACAAGCGTATAATCGAAGCTAGAGACTATTAGGAGAGGGTTCGAGCCGTTAGATTCGCCACCCCTCTTCCCGATATTTTATTAGATCGGGATGAGGAGCTGAGACTATGGGTCGCGCCTCTCGGGATCCCCTACTAGCAAAGATCAAAGAGATATCGAGTGTCGGGTCCGCCGAGGATACCCGTATATACACTTCCCGGAGGTAATATTTTTATGTTTCACTTAAATTATCCGAATTTATCACATTATATAAATTATTATTAGTAATCGAATTTGTATCTCTTTATAGGCTCGATCGGTTGCCGTCGTCGAGAAACATGTCGGACCATCTCATACGGTATTTGGCTTAGATGACGATATCTTCCCATGATCGACACGGCCGTGTCGATAGGTTCCATATCGATCCTGGCTTTTCAGCGTCGCAGATTGCTTTTCAGTTCTCGTCTTCACCAGATTTCTCAAGATATTATAGCAGGGGCCTCTGCAGAGAGTACGGGATTACCACGGGAGAAGTTCGACGCTTAGAGCGCCGAGATGCTCCGGATAGTGATTACCCTCTTAGAGGAGGCTTTTCGTCCACCCCCACCTACTCAGGTATTCTTATTGTTTATGTTTTTCAATTAAGGCTAGTTTGTTAATTCTCACATATATATATACGGACTAATGATTTATATTTTTGATTCTATCAACAAGGGTGGCGATGGCGAGCAGGCTGGCGATGACGAGCACGAGCACGAGGCGGATTTCCATATATCAGAGCAGCGTCGTTCACCTCCGCCCGATGAATGATACTTTTACTAGTTTATAGTTCATTTATATAGTTTGTAGAACTTTTGTATATATTGTATTGTCTAATTGTGTCTGTACAACTATTGTAAATTATATTGTTTAACATTTATGGAACATTAGCTTATATTTGTAATTGGTTAGCTTATAATACGTTTTGGTGTATATTTGAATGTGAATGATAATGAGTTGAAGATTACGTTTTAGTGCTACGTTGTATATTTGAATGTGAGATACAGGTTTATATTACTGTGTATTGGGTTGTGACAGGTTACAAGTACATTAATGGGTTTAAACACCTGGAAACTGAACTTTTAAAATCTGCAGTTTAAAAAAAATCAGTTACTTCCGACGGAATAGGGTAATTTCGACAGATCGTCCCTCAGAGATAATAAATAACCAATTTTTAATAAATACCGAGATGACCTAGTTTTCAGTCGTACATAAGATAACTTCGACGGAATATTTCCGTTGTACCAATTATATCTCCAGCGTAAAGTCCGTCGAAGTTTATTAATAGACAATTTTAATAAATATCAACTAATTTTAGTTTTTCGTCAGAAATAGATTATGTTCGAGGGAATTAGTCACTCGGACATAGTTATTGATATGTTCGACGAAAAATTTTGTCCTATGTATTCTGTTGAAGATAGTCTAGGTTCGACGAACTTTCGTCAGAGATACGTTCGTCGTAGATAATAATCATCCGACGGAATTTTTGACGGAATTTATTTTCGACGCGAATAGTTACAACGGAATCTCTGACAAATAATTCCGTCGAAAATAAAGTAGTTTCAACGGATAGTCTTATATACGACGGAATATTCCGTCGGAATTAGCCGGTTTTCTTGTAGTTTATAAGGCAACATGTTAATAGTCATTGCAAAAAATTGTATAAAATATGCAACGAAAAAAAAATTGTTGCCAGTGTATGTGGTCAATATTAGGCAACGAAATATAGCAACAAAAAAAATTTCATTGCCCACGATGAGGAGAAATCAAATGGTTAGAAATTTTGTAACGAATTTCTAACGAATTTTGTTTCCAAATTTTGCAACTACTTATGAATTTCATTGCAAAAAGTGAAAGCTTGACACAATCAGCAACGAAGGACAAGTTTCGTTGCTAAACATACACTTTTAGCAACGACTTATAAAGTCGTTGCCTGAAAAATCGTTGCTAAAGCCTCATTTTTAGCTACAAAAAAACTTTTGTCACCCACGATGACGGGAAATCAAGTGGCTGAAAATTTTGCAACGAATTTCTAACGAAATTTTTTCCTGCCAATGAATTAGCAACGAAAATTTGCAACGACTTATGAATTTGGTTTCAAAAAGTGAAAGTCTGATATAATCTGCAACGAAGGGCAAATTTTGTTACTAAACATATACTTTTAGCAACGACTTATAAAGTTGTTGCCCAAAAAATCGTTGCTAAAGGCCCATTTTTTTGTAGTGTTCCTTGGTGGATCACCTCTAGAGGCCAAACACTTGGGTGGCTAACATTGATCAAAGGAAGGAACCAAACCCGGTGGATTCAAGTTGAACACGGAAAAGATTAGAGGTGAACTTGTACCTGAGGAAACTCGAATCTTCAAGGGTATGATTCTTGTTCTTCATATTTTTGTTTAATTAATAATTGTGCATAAAGGATGATCCGTGTATATAGTTTGTAAAATTTTAAAACTCTAATTTTCATGTTTCCGCTTAGTTTGTGCAATTTGATTGCGTTCATGAAATTTACAAACCTAACAGTGATATCCGAGCCAAACCTTTATGCAAATTATTAATTATCTTGATTTAATATGTATGTTGATATGTGTTTAGAATAATTTAGTTGGGCATAATTTATTGTATAAAATTTATTTAAAAAAAATCGTAAAACCTGTTTTTTAAAATAAACTATTTTCCGTGATTTCGCTTAACTACTTTCCGAGGATATCATATATATATATATATATATATATATATATATATATATATAAAATTCAGGATACTAGATATATATGTATAATCCGGACGTGAATCTTTCACCGAGATGTTTGATTATGTAATAACCCGATATTTTTATATAAATAAATAAGAAATTTTTGCGTTTAAAATTTATTTTTATTTTATTTTAAAGGTTGGAATATGTGCCAAGTAATGTGTATGTATATTTGTGATAAATAAAAATTTATTTATTTCCTAAATAATTTCAAATAAATTTTTAAAGAATTATTAATCATTATAAACAATATTTTTATAGTAATTAATTTTATAGTATAAATGATTTTAGTACTTATTTTCCATGAAAATAAATTTATATATTATTTAAATAATATATAAAATGATTATTAGTATTATTATAATAACTATTTTATTATGTGAATTTATTTTAGATTAATTGAGTTAATTATTTAACTTAATTAATATGTTTTATATGAAAGATAAATCAGATATGGAATCCAAACCCTAATTTTGGATTTTGAGCAATGAATGAGAATAATAATATAATATTATTTTTATTTCAGTGCTATAAATATATAATGTTTATGTGGACCGATAATGGTTGGTCAATTATGGTGTATAATGTCAAAACCCTAATATTAATTCTTTAAACGCTAACTTGAAACTCAAACTGGAATTTGCGATTGGTAAGGAATTGTGGTACGTGATTAATGACAATTATTATATTATGCTAATTAGGTAAACCCTAATTATTGATTAGAAACCCTAATTTCTAATTAAAAACCCTAATTGTTAAAGTGGAAACCCTAATTATTATTTTAGGAAATTATAATGTTAATTAGGAAACCTTAATTCATAATTTGGGGAACCCTAATAATATCAAGAAACCCTAATTATTTTAGTAAATTATTTGTGATGTTATGTCAAACACACCTATCCGATTTGCATACATTTGGATTCGCGGTCCAATGTGTCATTTGCCTGTGTGGTATTATTTTGGGTGCCTGTGTGGCATTATTTTGACTTGTCTGTGTGACATTATTTTGATGTGCCTGTGTGGCATTATTTTAACTTGCCTGTGTGGCATTGTTTTGATGTGCCTGTGTGGCATTATTTTGGTTGCCTATATGGCATCAAAAATATGTGGCATTAGTTTGACTTGGAATATGTGGCGATCAATTTCTAAGCTCATAAGAGTAAATAAATAAACCAATTGATTGACCTATTATCTCATTGTATTAGTTTTGTTTGTTTAATTCGAATTTAATTCAAGTTAAAACCAATACGGATATAATGAGATCTTTGGAATTATATTTTTGGTGTTATTTCATATCGAAAGCTTAGAAATATATAATCTCACACATGCAAATAAACTCATCGCCACACGTGCAAATCAAATGATGCCACATACGATAAACTCAAAAAATATAATGCCACACAGTATGCACATCAAAACAATGCCACATGTGTAAGTCAAAATAATGCCACATGTGCACATCAAAACAATGCCACATGAAAAAGTTAAAATAATGCCACACGGGCAACCAAAATAATGCCACACGGTCAAATCACACATTTGACCGCGAATCCAAATATATGCAAATCGGATAGGTGTGTTTGGCACAACATCACAATCCGCAGAACAGAAAACTAGGGTTAACCCATACGCCTCCCACAACAAAACACCAAATGGCCCACTTCCTCCGGAGCCTAAACGGAGACGTCGTGGACTAATCACATTGCCACGGAAAATGCCATGCCTCTCGTGCCAAGACAACATGCATGTGGTACCCCCATGGGTGGTTATAGCTCAGGTATACCCTACAGTATATTCTAACAAAAATACCATGTCACAACACATGAGACATAATACCAACAAAAGGGTTCTATATGTACATGTTGAACCAAATCAAATTATAGTCACATGGTTTCAAAAAGAAGGTAGCAACATGTATCGCCCTACAATTATTGAAAATTAATACTAAACATGATAACCTAATTCAAAGAGTACAAATACGAGTCATATATATCAACTCCAAAATGAAACTATTATATGAATTTCACAAGAACAATTATGTGAAAGAATAACAAAATTCGAAATAAGAGACAAAACGAACAAATCAAATTTAACAAGAATGTTGCTGAAAGAGTACGGAATCCGTACCTGAATTAAGCAATGTCATACCCAAAATTATAATCCAAATATAACTCGTTAAATTCCTTCCGTCAGAGCTAGTTACACAAATTAACATAAATAAATTAATAATTCATACGCAAAATTACTAATTAATAATCCTTTTTCCCAAGATTTGTTATTATTATTATTATTATTATTATTATTATTATTATTATTATTATTATTATTATTAAAAATAGCACATTGTATATCTTACACACTTCAATACTATTGATTATATAAAAAAAAAATCCCATTCGTTCCAAATATAATATATAAACTAAAATTAACAATTTACTTCTATGTTAGTATAGTGTATTGATGTAGTTTTACTTTATCATTTAGAGCATGTCAAAACCCAGGCAATACACCTATACTTTTACACGCCATGCGAAAATTCATGTGACATTATCCATTATGGCTAGAATATTAAGAAACCATTATACCAACATATGCCTAGTCTACTATACTGAATTGAATTGATCAAGCTATGATAATAATCATATACATATATCACAAAGCCAAGACTCATATGGGCTAAAAATTACCCACATGACTGAAGCAATACTAATCATAATCAGAAGATATACACTTGAAAATACCTTATAAACGAACTCATATTTCTTTCGCGAACAAACTTCTTGTTATTCCCACTATTCTCAGTCGCGCTAACTTCTTCTTTTTTTTCTTCGATTTGTATAATGAAATAAGATTAGGTCTACTTATATGTTTATTTATTAACAAATTTTATTAATTCTCCTAATTATAATAGAATTTAATATTACCCACATAAATTAAATCCAATAAATTTTAAGGCCCAATTTTATCACATTAGCCAATCCACCACTTATAAATATTTATTAGCCCAAAAATTTTATATGACTATTTTGACCCAAAGAAAAGACAAAGTCCAATAAAACTATAAAAATAGAATTTTAAATGTTATTTATTTATTTATTATTTTACTGGGTATTACATTACCTACCCCTTAAAAAGGATTCCGTCCCCGGAATCAAATGAACGTACCTAATTATCAAAAGATGCAGATACTTCGCTCGAATAGACTCTTCCATCGCCCAAGAAGCTTCCCGCTCTGAATGATTTTACCACAAGACTTTAACAAAAAGAATTATCTTCCATATCTTGGCAAGTCACCAACTTAAGATCTCCCATGTGTGTAAAATCCCAGCCAAATCTTATCTCTTTTGACACCTTGCAAGATTAGGTTCAATGCATCAAAGTATATAGATTTAAGGAGAGAGAAAATCAAAAGAAAAAGCTCATTTGCTATCTATCACCAACCAACTCTTCTCTCTCTAAAACCCACAAAATCCTAAGGTGTTTCAGTACCCAAATCAAGCGACACTAACACACTTAACAAATCAGTAGCCAAGAAATCAGAATTTGTTCATAGTGAGGTATAAACCCTAAACTAAATCTGACTTTTGATCTTATGTTAGATGCTAGTTTTTTTGTGTTAAACATGTTGTATGTAGTGTATATTGATGATCTGGGTTGATAGATGTTGGATCCACAACATCTATAGGCTCGAATTTGTCATTTTTCAAAATCTAGAAAAATAAATAGAATTTGTGTTTGACAACTGAATGTCAGGTCTTGTAGATCTCTGGTTGTTAATGATTTTTGTGTTTTTAATGTTTTAACATGTAGTATGCTATGAGTTCTGTGATCTAGAACTTGTAGTAGGACTAGATCATGCTTAGAATGTCAGATAATCATGGTCAAACACCGTTGACCGAGCTTGACCAAAGAGTTTCTAGGTAACCTAGAAACTCAAAATTAGTGCCTGACAAACTTTTGTCAAGCCATGATCTGTCAGTTGTTTATTCTTTTGATTCTGTTCTTTTAACCATGTTTTAGTATGTTAGTTTATCATTAGATCCATGTTTTCAGAACCTCTAGATATCATATATATTGAATTTGGTGGCTGGCCAAAGGAGGTCAGACGTTCATGAACTCAGTTTTCTGGGTAACCCAGAAAACTGATGAACATGAACACTGACATACTTTGACTGACATAGATCTACTTGCTATGATGTTGTTATGGTGAGTTTAAGTAATGGATCTCTTCCTTGTCATGTTGTCTACACACTGCAAGTCTTAAATCTCAAAAACATTTCATGAGAAGCAAGTTAGGGAAGTCCCAAAAGTGGCCACTAGAACTGTTCTTCATTTCTAGGTAACCTATAAATGAAGAACAACTCTGACAGCCACTTTGCAAGCCCAGATCTCCTTTGTTTTTTACTTGTTGGCCATGTTTGTTGTTGGAGCATGTAGTCTAACATTAGTACTACAACCTCTAATCATTAGCTTGCCTAGAAAAAACCTAATTTGTGTTTAATGCTTGGTCAAAGTAGATTACCCGAAATTGCTTATGAATGTTCTTGAGGACTCAAGAACACCTAAAGCGTCGCTTTCTATCGCTACAGGCTATAGCGACAGATTTAATAATTTTATTTAATTTATTTTCCAAAAATCATTTAAAAATAGAAATTAATTTTTGAAAATTACAAAATTTATTTTAAAAATTATTTTAAGTTATAAAAATTTACTTTTAATAATTTGAAATATTTTTCATAAATATTAATATTTATTTGAATATTATTAATATTTAATTTATTTAATAAATGCATTAAATAAATTAATTAAAAATGATTTTATTATATCAAAATCATTTTAAATGATTTAAAAATATTTTAAGTTATAAAATATAACTTTTAATATTTTAAAGCAAAATTAATTAATTATTTAATATTAATGATATTAGATTTATTTAATAATTATATTAAATAAAGTAATTAAAATGATTTTAATATTATAAAAATTATTTTAAATGAAAATAAATAGTTTAAAATATTTTAAGTTATAAAATATAACTTTTAATATCTAAAGGTAAATTTCATTAATAATTTAATATTAATGATATTATTTTTATTTAATAATTATATTAAATAAATAGTTTTAAAATGGTTTTATTGAATTAAAATCATTTAAAAGGAAATAAATGAATTAAAAATACTTTAAGTTATAATTAATGACTTTTAATATTTTGATAAATAATACATTAATACTTAAATATTAATGATAATTATTTAAAAATAATTTTAAATGTTTTAAAATCATTTAAAGGTAATAAAATTGTGTTAAAAATATTTTGAGTTATTATAAATAACTTTAATATTTTGATAATGGTTTCATTAATAATTTAATATTAATGATAATAGAATTAGTTAGTATTTAAATCATTTAAAAATGATTTCAGGGTTTAAAAAATCATGATAGATTATAATAATTATTTAAAAATTATTATAAGGCTCTGAAAAATAATATGATTAATATTTTAATTTATTGAAGCTACAAAATAGAGTTTAAGTAAATATAAACTCGATTATTATTCGATAAAGCCATCGGTACACCGAAATGTTACCAAGGTTGAACTAGACTTATATAAATTGATCTAATAAGTAATTATTTGTGTTAGAATGACTGTTATAACTATGTGACAATGTGTTTAAGCTATATGATGACTGCAAATAGCAGTGTTATATGTTATGATAAATTATTCTGATCAAAAGAATAATCTTATGAATGATAGGTTTCAGTATAAAAGATAAAACTAAGTTGTGTAAAGCAGCAGATTAAACAAGTATCCTAACTCTTTGTATCTACTTATGCAATACTCGTGTGTAAGTAAGTTATCGAATTATACTTCTATTATATAAGTTATTAAACTCTACTATTATAGATCATGTATTTCAACATTAGTATCCATGCCAGTTATTAAACTCTATTCGTTTACCAGTACAGTAGTAATGTATGATCAATGTATACCTGTTTATATATAGTTAAGTTAGATTATACAAGTGCCCTCCCTTGGATAATGATTGTATTTAGTCTCATGTCGGTACATACCTACTAGTTTTCAGATATATATATATATATATATATATATATATATATATATGTTATTTAAAATTGTCTAAGCTATTTAACTCAGCTAGACATAGAATGAAAAATATTGTAGATCATGATAGAATGTTATTATTATTTCACTGAATTATTTTAATTCAGATTCCAAATTAATTACGAACATCCCGAACAGGGAAAACTTTTATGCGCCGAAGGCGGACCAGCTGAACGAACTTATCATTCAAACACGTAGTATTGATCAATACATGACATAACGGGCTGATCACCCTCCATGTTCGTAAGACATGATGGTTTGCAGATGAATTTCTGTTTAACCTTTTCAAAAATTAAAAATAAAGTTCATAGTTTATCAAACCATTCCCTATTCATAGTCAGTACGTAGTTTTAAAAATAAAAAAGAATTGATATGTAGCTCAGTATTGTATCATATTACTTCAAAACTATTGCTTCGTTGTAGAAGTATCGTCCAAAGAAAACATTTAAATCTTTCAGATAAACTTTATTTAATTTCTATTACTTGCTGGGCACTCAAATGCTCATTATTGCTTTAAATTTAAATGTTTTCAGCTAAGCTAACACGACCTGAAGGTTCTAGCAAGGACATAGGGAAGGGAAAGCTGCAAGATTAGATTACACTATGATATTTGTAATACTGTTTATAGAATAATATATTAAATATTATGTAATGTATGACTTAAAGGTTTTTGAGACTGGGAATGTAGATAACTTTGATATAATACTTTTGTTTAATTAATACATTAAGTAGTTGAATGAATGTTATCGTGAAGCACCGAATACGGGTTTCAAGTACCCGGATTTGGGGGCGTTACAACATGATATCAAAGCTTTAGGGTTAGAAACCTTAGGTGGGAGTAGAACTTAGACTATAACCTTAGAAAAGAGGGAAACGTTGAAAATACAAATAACTCAAATAGAGTTTAAAGGAGATGAATTAAATAAATTAATCGTAAAACAAAAGAAAAGATAACTTATATAAAACTATTATTTGTTGTGTGTATATATTATATACGAATCAAAATAATTTGTGTGTAGATGTTAGGCGGAAAAGGATTATTGTATGCTTATAACATGAAGAAGGATCAAATCAATACACCCGAGCTAATATCAAAGCCAATAGCTGAAATAGAGGCTCACGTTGAAAGTAACCTTGATGAAGTGATTATTTTAGAAAATATAGAACCGGACCACAAAGCAGCAGAACTAACGAGATAGTGATTTACTATTAATCAAGTTGGAGTCGATCAAGCATCAAGAATCGAAGTGACAAATTTATAGGACTAAAAGGTTTCTTCTTTAGAAAAATTATTGGAAATAGAAAAGTTATTTAATAGTCAATTGTAGAAGGCATTGATCGAAATAATAGAAGAACAAGATAAGCTTAAGATCCAAATAAATCGATATAGCTAAAAGCGAAGAAATCATCGTGAAACTCCGATGCGAGAAGGGAAAAGAAAGATGAACGACCGTGAGTTAGAAAATTCTAAAAACTTGAAGAAAATAGGAAAGTGTAGAAACCGTAAAAGGAAACATAAAGGCATGTGCAAGAAAGGGAAAAAGATATATTACATTTGCGGTTATAAGTATATGATTATTTGAGTTTGAAATCACGTGTTATATGTTAAACATATACGATAAGAAAAAAAAATATAAGACAATAAACGGATAATTTATGATTTTATCTGATAATGCTGCCAAGAAGACAAAATCGAAACAAGAGGGTAGAAGAATCTGTTAACAATGTGGGCAGACACAACAACCAGACCCAATACAGAATTTTGCGAACATGATAGCTCAAGCTATGTTGAATGCGATACCAGCCAGAGAAAACCAGCCCGATAATCGATTGGCAAATTTTAAAGACTTCAAAGCAGTAGGACCGCTAGAGTTTAGAGGGATAACTGACCCGATAGAAGCTAGGACTTGGATAAAGGATATAGAAAAGGCTTTTGTGATAGCTAGGGTAGCGGAGGGGAAAAAGACATCTTTTTCTACTTATATGATGAAAGGGGAGGCAAATTTCTGGTGGGAGGCCAATCAAACTAGAGGTGGAGTAGGAGAAGTTACATGGACTAGGTTCAAAACACTTTTCTTTGAAAATTACTTTTCGTCTAGTATGCAGGCTAGGATGGAGGTGAAATTTCTGGAGTTGAAGCAAGGGGACATAACAGTTGTGGAGTATGCCGCAAAATTTAATGAATTAGCTAGGTTCGCTCCACATCAAGTGGACACGGAAGCAAAAAAGGCACGAAGGTTTGAGCTGGGCTTAAAACCCTGGCTCTACAACAAGGTGGTAGTATTGCAGATTGGTACTTTTACAGCACTGTTGGACAAGGCTATCATAGCCGAAGAGGGAAGTGAAGCCATGGCTCTTTACAATAAGGAGAAGAAGAATAAGGCTAAGATTGAAGGAGCTGTCAAAATGGAAGGGAGTAGTGGAAGTAAGATGGGAAAGAGAAAAGGGGACAATTTAGGAAATATAAAAATTAACCAGGAGGGTGTGAAGAAGCAGGTGGTGCAATGTGGAAACTGTGGGAAGAACCATTTCAGAGAGTGTTTGAAGGGAAAGTCTGTGTGTTTTGAAGTGTGGGAAGGAGGGACATATCTCTCCCAACTATCCTAATCCAAGGATGAATATTGGCTGTTTTATTTGTGAATCAATAGAACATAGGGTGAGCGAGTGTCCGAAAAGGAGAACTGATGGGGGGAAATGTCAATATGGGGAAAAGTATTAGGATGCTAGCAATAACTGGTCCGACTCCACCAAGCAAGCTAACCAAATCAACTGCAAGGACCTTCAATATGACAGTTCAAGATACGGTTGCAGCTGGTGATGGAATTCCAGATATTATTCGAATAACTTTTATTTTCTTATACATGATTTTCTAATATATAACAAATGATTTTATAAAGAAATTTTGAAGAAAGAATTTGAGTTATTTTAGGAATTAAACTTCCATTTAATCAGATAGACAAGCTTTATGTTGAATAGTTAAAGATCAGTTCTATAAAATATGATCGAGATCTACTTGCAATGATTGTGTATGCTATGTACGCTTGTATGTATAAGTTTTAAAATGGTGATTCCGGGGACGGAATCTTTATAAGGGAGGGTGAATGTAATAACCCGATATTTTCTATATAAATAAATAAGAAATTTTGCGTTTAAAATTTTTTTATTTATTTAAAAGGTGGGAATATGTGCCAGGTAATGTGTATGTATATTTGTGATAAATAAAAAATTTATTTATTTCCGTAATAATTACAAATAAATTTTTAAAGAATTATTAATGATTATAAATAATATTTTTATAGTAATTAATTTTATAGTATAAATGATTTTAGTACTTATTTTCCATGAAAATAAATTTATATATTATTTAAATAATATATGAAATGATTATTAGTATTATTATAATAACTATTTTATTATGTGAATTTATTTTAGATTAATTGAGTTAATTATTCAACTTAATTAATAATGTTTTATATGAAAGATAAATCAGATATGGAATCCAAACCCTAATTTTGGATTCTGAGCAATGAATGAGAATAATAATATAATATTATTTTTATTTCAGTGCTATAAATATATACTATTTATGTGGACCGATAATGGTTGGTCAATTATGGTGTATAACGTCAAAACCCTAATATTAATTCGTTAAACCCTAACTTGAAACTCAAACTGGAATTTGCGATTGGTAAGGAATTGTGGTACGTGATTAATGACAATTATTATATTATGCTAATTAGGTAAACCCTAATTATTGACTAAAAACCCTAATTGTAAATTTAAAACCTAATTGCTAAAGTGGAAACCCTAATTATTATTTTAGTAAATTATAATGTTAATTAGGAAATCCTAATTCATAATTTGGAGAACCCTAATAATATCAAGAAACCCTAAGTATTTTTAAAACCCTAATTTTCTATTAAAAACCCTAATTTTAATTAGTAAGTTCTAATTAAAATTTTATTAAACTTTAAACTTAACTTTTCAAACCCTAGAATTTTTTTGGGAAACCTTAAGGTTTAAAATCTATTGATTAAAACCTAGATTCAAGTACCATGGACAAGAATACCATTAAAATTGCAAGGCTATTGACCAAAATACCCTTTTTGTCACATTCTTGGATTTGTTGCTTGCAAATCTTGCCATATCTTGGCAAGTCACCAACTTAAGATCTCCCATGTCTATAAAATCCAAGCCAAATCTTATCTCTTTTGACACCTTGCAAGATTAGGTTCAATGCATCAAAGTATATATATTTAAGGAGAGAGAAAAAAAAAAAAAGCTCATTTGCTATCTATCACCAACCAACTCTTCTCTCTCTAAAGACCAACAAATCCTAAGGTGTTTCAGTCCCCAAATCAAGCCCCACTAACACACCTAACAAATTAGTAGCCAATAAATCAGAATTTGTTCATAGTGAGGTATAAACCCTAAACTAAATCTGACTTTTGATCTTATGTTAGATGTTAGTTTTTTTATGTTAAACATATTGTATGTAGTGTATATTGATGATCTGGGTTGATAGATGTTGGATCCATAACATCTATAGGCTCGGATTTTTCATTTTTCAAAATTTGGAAAAAAAATACAATTTATGTCTGACAACCGAATGTCAGGTCTTGTAGATCTCTGGTTGTTAATGATTTTTGTGTTTTTAATGTTTGAACATGTAGTATGCTTTAAGGTCTGTGATCTAGAACTTGTAGCAGGACCAGATCATGCTTAGAATGTCAGATAATCATGGTCAAACACCGTTGACCGAGCTTGACCAAAGAGTTTCTAGGTAACCCAGAAACTCAAAATCAGTGCCTGACAAGCTTTTGTCAAGCAATAATCTGTCAGTTGTTTAGTCTTTTGATTCTGTTCTTTTAACCATGTTTTAGTATGTTAGTTTATCTTTAGATCCATGCTTTCCGAACCTCTAGATATCATATATATTGAATTTGGTGGCAGTTCAAAGGAGGTCAGACGTTCATGAACTCAATTTTCTGGGTAACCCAAAAAACTGATGAACATGAACACTGACAGACATTTACCGGCATAGATCTACTTGTTGCGATGTTGTTATGGTGAGTTTAAGTAATGGATCTCTTCCTTGTCATGTTGTCTACACACTGCAAGTCATAAATCTCAAAAACATTTCATGAGAAGTAAGTTACGGAAGCCCCAAAGTGGCCACTCGAACTGTTCTTCATTTCTAGGTAACCTAGAAATGAAGAACAGCTCTGACAGCCACTTTGCAAGCACAGATCTCCTTTGTTTTATGCTTGTTGGCCATGTTTGTTGCTGGAGCATGTAGTCTGACATTAGCATTACAACCTCTAATCATTAGCTTGCCTAGAAAAAACCTAATCTGTGTTTAATGCTTGGTCAAAGTAGATTACCTGAAACTGCTTATGAATGTTCTGAAGGACTCAAGAACACCTAAAGCGATGTTTTCGATCGCTAAAGGCTATAGCGACAGATTTAATAATTATATTTAATTTATTTTCCAAAAATCATTTAAAAATAGAAATTAATTTTTGAAAATTAAAAAAATAATTTTAAAAATTATTTGAAGTTATAAAATTAACTTTTAATAATTTGAAATATTTTTAATAAATATTACTATTTATTTGAAAATTATTAATATTTAATTTATTTAATAAATGCATTAAATAAATTAACTAAAAATAATTTTATTATATTAAAAATCATTTTAAATGATTTAAAAATATTTGAAGTTATAAAATATAACTTTTAATATTTTAAAGTAAAATTAATTAATTATTTAATATTAATGATATTAGATTTATTTAATAATTATATTAAATAAATAAATTCAAAATCATTTAAATATTAAAAAATCATTTTAAATGAAAATAAATAGTCTAAAAATATTTTAAGTTATAAAATATAACTTTTAATATCTAAAGGTAAATTTTATTAATAATTTAATATTAATAATATTAGTTTTATTTAATAATTATATTAAATAAATAGTTTTAAAATGGTTTTATTGAATTAAAATCATTTAAAAAGGAAATAAATGAATTAAAAATATTTGAAGTTATAATTAATGACTTTTAATATTTTGATAAATAATACATTAATACTTAAATATTAATGATAATTATTTAAAAATGATTTTTAAATGTTTTAAAATCATTTAAGGGTAATAAAATGTTTTTAAAATATTTTGAGTTATTATAAATAACTTTAATATTTTGACAATGGTTTCATTAATAATTTAATATTAATTTAATATTAATGATAATAGAATTAGTTAGTATTTAAATCATTTAAAAATGATTTCAATGTTTGAAAAATCATGATAGAATATAATAATTATTTAAAAATTATTATAAGGCTATGAAAAAAAATATGATTAATATTTTAATTTATTGAAGCTACAGAATAGAGTTTAAGTAAATATAAACTCGATTATTATCCGATAATGCCATCGGTACATCGAAATGTTACCAAGGTTGAACTAGACTTATATAAATTGATCTAATAAGTATTTATTAGTGTTAGAATGACTGTTATAACTACGTGACAATGTGTTTAAGCTATATGATGACTGCAAATAGTAGTGTTATATTTTATGATAAAT
This sequence comes from Panax quinquefolius, assembly GCA_020205615.1. NCBI lineage: Eukaryota > Viridiplantae > Streptophyta > Magnoliopsida > Apiales > Araliaceae > Panax > Panax quinquefolius. The sequence goes on along the minus strand of CM035168.1, from coordinate 37,341,187 downwards.
TATTCTGATCAAAAGAATAATCTTATGAATGATAGGTTTCAGTATAAAAGATAAAACTAAGTTGTGTAAAGCAGCAGATCAGGCAATACTTACTCTTTGTATCTGCTTATGCAATACTCCTGTTTAAGTAAGTTATCGAATTATACTTCTACTATATAAGTTATTAAACTCTACTGTTATCGATCATGTATTTCAACATTAGTATCCATGCCAGTTATCAAACTCTATTCGTTTACTAGTACAGTAGTAATGTATAATCAATGTGTACCTATTTATATATAGTTAAGTTAGATTATACAAGTGCCCTCACTTGGATAATGATTGTATTTAGTCTCATGTCGGTACATACCTACTAGTTTTCAGATATGTATATGTTATTTAAAACTGTCTAGGCTATATAACTCAGCTAGACATAGAATGAAAAATATTATAGATCATGATAGAATGTTATTATTATTTCATTGAATTATTTTAATTCAGATTCCAGATTAATTATGAACATCCCGAACAAGGAAAACTTTTATACGCCAAAGGCGGACCAGCTGAACGAATTTATCGTTCAAACACGTAGTATTGATCAATACAAGGCAAAACGGGCTGATCACCCTCCATGCTCGTAAGACATGACGGTTTGCAAATGAATTTCTGTTTAACCTTTTCAAAAATTAAAAATAAAGTTCATAGTTTATCAAACTATTCCCTATTCATAGTCACTACGTAGTTTCAAAAATAAAAAAGAATTGATATGTAGTTTAATATTGTTTCATATTACTTCATAACTATTGCTTCGTTGTAGAAGTATCTTCCAAAGAAAACATTTAAATCGTTCAGATAAACTTTATTTCATTTTTATTACTTGATGGACACTCAAATGCTAATTCTTGCTTAAAATTTAAATGTTTTCAGCTAAGCTAGCACGACTTGAAGGTTCCGGCAAGGAAAAAGGGAAGGGAAAGCTACAGGATTAGATTACACTATGATATTTGTAATACTGTTTGTAGAATAATATATTAAATATTATGTAATGTATGACTTAAAGGTTTTCGAGACTGGGACGGTAGATAACTTTGATATAATACTTTTGTTTAATTAATACATTAAGTAGTTGAATGAATGTTATCGTGAAGCACCGAATACGGGTTTCAAGTACCCGGATTTGGGGGCGTTACAGATTAAGTTAGCTTGGCCACCATATATTGACGTAATCATGAGTAGTAATCATATTCTGCGGATTATAGTATATATTCTTAATTATTTAATAATTAAAATAAAAAGTTTATTTTAATCTTAAAATAAAAGGTTTATTTTAATTTTAAAATTAGATTTCATGCTAACTAATTAGAGTTGGAATTAGATTCCATGATAACTAATTGTAGTTGAAATTAGATTCCATGTTTCCTTAAATAAATTTGTTTATTTAGATATGAAATAAGATTTCATATTATTCAAAATAAAGGAGTTTATTTGTGAATAGGAAAGAGAATCATATTTCATTAAATAAAGAGGTTTTTTAGATATGGAATAATATTTTATATTATTCAAAAATAAAGGAGTTTATTTGTGAATAGGAAAGAGAATCTGTGTTTCCTTAAAATAAAAGAGTTTATTTAGATATGTAATAACATTTTATATTATCCAAAATAAAAGAGTTTATTTTGACTTGGAATTGGATTCCATAATTAATTAAAATAAATGAGTTTATTTTGATTAAAGAATTTGATAAAATAAAATAGTTTATTTTATTTAAAATTGGTTAAATTAAAATAAAAGAGGTTTGTTTTGATTTAAATTTGGATTAAAATAAAAGAGTTTATTTTGATTCAAAATTAGATTTTATACTAACTAAATTTGCCAATTAAATGATATCAATATATATATATATATATTGAATGTTTATTATTCATGAGATGAATGTTATTTATTGATGCATATGATGATGTGTATAATAATAAATGGGATTGATTATGGACTATTGACCAATGTGATTGAATTTTATTTTAGTTGGATGCATGAATGTATGTGTTTTATTAACTAGGGTCTGCGTACCTCGTTTTCTCTAATTTTTTCTTAATGTAAATTCTATCCTCTTCTTATGTACTTTCCTTTGACTGTTGATCAAGGTTTCTATTTATTTTAAATAGTTTTGTAATAGGAATAGTTAGATTTAATTTTGAAGAATTAGAGATCAAGGAGCAAGGAGCGTTTGAAGACCCATTTGTAATGGAGCCTAGGATTTAAATGTAATAGTTATATTTAAATTTAATTCTTGCACCCTAGGTTTGACCTTTTGGTTCACTTGGTGGCTCTAGTGAACCAAACTAGAATAAAGTCCATAATCAATCAAGGGTAGAATATAGTATTCTATATATATATATATATATATATATATATATATATATATATATATATATATATATATATATTATGCAAACATGTTTCACATGTTAATTAATATGACGCGTATTTAATATATATATATATATATGTGTGTGTGTGTGTGTGTGTGCATGCGTACTAAATAAGATGAGGCAAATTAATAACAAACCCCTCAAATAAATTATATTAAGTTGTAACGTTCAAAGATATTTGAAATATCGAACGTCGCCTTCTAGCATGATAAAACAATAGAGTATTAAATATTTAATATAATTTTGTTGTGCACACACAAGACAAGTATTAAATATTTAAGATGTTGTTTTATCACATTTAATGCTTATAAATAGACTGAATAATGTTGTTTTGTTGTGCACACACAAGGAAAATGTTTTTCTTTGGAATATATGGAGTGCTAGGTATGACTTAACTTAGATCATTTTAGTTCGGATGTGCACACACTTGACCATTATGATCTAAGAGGCAAAATACAAGGAGTTGCATAATTGTTGTAATTGACAAGAGTTGTCTACCTATTTATTTATATATAGTTTGTTGTGCACACACAAGGCTATATACATTTGAAATGAGATCCTTATTCTCACTAGCATATCTTTAACTAGATATCGTCGAACTATATAAATTGAGGGTAATATAGTTTGAAGAAAATAGTAGGAGATACCAATTTAAAATAAGACCTAAATTATTTTGGTAATTAATAAAAGAATGTATGCTAAAATGTTGTTAATTACAAATTCATTTACCGAATTTTACAATGTCTAAAATTACTATCACTACGTAACATATTAGATGTTAATTAACCGGACCAAATTACTCGGATTTGTTAAGGAATTTGAGAATAGTTCTCATGGCTGAAAAACTATCTTATGTTCTTAATACGTCTTTCCTGCAATGGTTGCAGACAATTCCTCTGAGGAAGAGATTGCTACTTTTAGAAAGTGGCAAGATGATGCACAGTTGGCTCAATGCATCATGCTCGCCTCTATGAGTAATGAGCTTCAGCATCAACATGAAACAATGGATGCTCCTACTATACTCCTGCAAATCAAGTAGTTGATGGTGAGAAAAGTAGGATCGATAAATATCAGATATCTAAGTAGCTCTTCCGATATAGAATAACCGATGACACTACAGTACAGACACATGTCTTAAATATGATCAATTTGATTGAACAATTAGGACAAAAAGTTTTGTCATGGATGGAGATTTGAGCCAAGATTTGATCTTACAGTTACTCCCGGACTCCTTCTCACAATTATTGTGAATTTTTCATATGAACAAGCTAGATATCAGCTTCGCTGATTTGCTTAACAAGTTAAAAAATATTGAGAGTCACTTTTCAACCAAGAAAGATCAAGTCTTACTAGTAGGGGCCAATGAATCTTCTGAAAAGAAGATCGATTCAAAGAAGGTAAATAGAAAGGAAAAAACAAAGGATAATAAGAACAAAACTGATACGAATAGAAAAGGATTTTGCTTCCACTACAATAAGCTAGGACACTAGAAAAAAAACTGCAAGAAGCATCTTGCAGAGCTAACCAGAAGAAGCTTAGTGAAGCTTCAGTTATAATACAGTTTTGTTCATGAATGAAATAAATTTTTCTTTAAGTCAAGATTCTACTTAGGTATTGGATACCAACTTTGGTTCTCATAAATATAGATTTATGAAGAAACCATACAGAAGTATAAAACTAAACAAGGGATAAATAATCCTATGTGTAAAAAATGAAGCAAAAGTTATTGCATTATCCATAGGAACTTATTGTGTAGTATTGCCTACGGGAAAGTCTATTAAGTCAATAAGTTGTTATTGTATTCCAGTTCTCATTGGAAACATTATTTTCATTTTATTGTTGGGTAATGAAATCTTTGGTATTATAATTAACAATAATTGTTATTCTATTTATAATAATAATGTTTTTATACAACTAAAATAGTACCTCATGAATTTTATGTACTTGACTTACGTGAAAATATATTTTGTAAATTGAACAAACTAGTAAGAAAAGGAGATGATCATTCAAAGAGTTGAATGTGTGTATTTGCTGAAATACAAGTGTAAATTATTTGAAATGTTTAAAAAATTCAGAAGTGAAACAAATTGGCTAAGTATTAGGATTCTTTGATCTGATCAAGGAAGGAATACTTGTGGAATAAGTTTCTAGATCATCTCAAATGGTTTTCTCACAAAGGACACCTCCTGATACGTAATAATTGATTGATGTATCTGAAATAACAACATACATTCTAAATTCCCAAGTTCTAATACCTTATAACCTCTTTCATTACAAATAATGATAATTACATTATTTTTTAAATCTTACACAAGTGACTTTCATCCGCCACCAAGGATACATAATCATTCATTAAACTAGTCTATAGTTTAATTACATCTTTCAACATTACAAGTCTTCGCTTGATCTTCTCGTTCATTCATCTAATGAATGACACTTCGTCTGGATACCGATTATCATGATCTTTACGAAATCCTTAAGTTCCTTTAACATCGTTCACTAAAAATGTTTTTCATTTAAAGCAAGTGTGAGCATTCAATTGCCCAGCAAGTCATAACAGTTGAGTAAACAACTTTAAGAATTCAAATATTCCTTTATAACTTTGATAACCAAACAAAGGTTATGAAACAACTTGAATAATAGGAATAACCTCGATTCCTATCATTTTAAAACATTAATCACATTAACTTTGAAATACTTTCATTCTTCTACCTTTTTCCATACACATTCTGTCTGGATAGAATCATTGTAGCATCCCTAAATCGCGGTCCTAATCACCACTGATCTGGTATACTATTTCTATAACTATTGCGGAAGATATAAACATAAATTATTTATACATAAAACTTTATACATTAGTCCCCAAGGTCGAGTAACCTTAACTTATACACAATTCAATATCCTATCTAACAAACAATGTTATTATCATACATTACTGTTATAATTTTAGCTGCACATATAATCCCAAGCTGGACTTGTCTTTAACTTTTCCTTGTATCCGACGTATTCTCCTTAATCTGCGATGTTTATCATGATATGGTAAGGGTGAGCAACAAGTTTTCCCAACAAGTAAAAGTTTATTTAAGGATATATCATGATTGAAAGAATTTGAATAATAGCTGGCTAACATTCAACAATATAATTGTGAGCTAGCATGAACAAACTTTCATAGTTGAACGAACATTGAATATAAACAAATATATCTGAACCAGATGGAATGAAGGTGATCAGCCTTTCATACTTGATGAATACATGTAATATACACAGAGTAAGAATCAATGGAAATCAGTAATGATTAAACACTAGTATATTTGAAAATATATCAACTCAAGGTCGAGTTAGAGAACTTGCCTGAACCGTTGATTACCGTTACGCATCCTATTTAGCTTTGTCTAAAAACCTAATATAAATAATACCGATCTCCAAATATTAACATAATATCATCACAATATAATACTATTATATATATATATATATATATATTCATAGAATAACCTAAACACATAACACATATCCCTATAAGTCTATACAACACATAAGACTTAGTATCAAGTCAAACTATTTAAGTTTGAATTGAATCCGGTATAATTCTAACATCCTGATAGTCTAGTCGGACAATTCACGAGCCTATTATCCATAAGATTCGGTCCAAACATTTAATAATTATCTTATATAATTAATTATCAGTCAAAATAATTTTCATAAGCTCGTAATAATTTTCAGATAATTATTATCATTTACCATGATTTTTCAATCATTAATATCATATTTATATGAATTAAATACCACATTATTCTCTTATCATTAATATTTATTTAATATTAAATTTTAATAAAATCATACCATAATATTATAATATATTTATAATATCACAAAGTATTTTTAATACTTTAAAATCACATTTATATGATTTTTAAATAGTTAAATCCATTATCAGATAATTGCTATTAATATTAAAATATTAATATTTTTCATATATCAAAAGGTATATTTTATAACTTAAAATATTTTATAACACTTAAATCGTTTTTTATACTGAATTTTATATGATAAATTCTATTTTTCCATAATTTATTTAATTCATTTATTAAATTAATTAATTACCATTAATAATAAATTAATTAATGAAATTCATCACATAATATTAAAAGTTATGGAAAATAACTTCAAATATTTTCTTATACCATAATATATTTTTAAATGATTTTTCATGTATTAAAATCGTTTTTAAACAATTTATTTAATATTATAATTAAATAAATTAAATACTATTAATATTCCAAAATATTAAATATTTATGAAATATATTCAAAATTATTAAAAACCCATTTTTATGCTTTAAAATAATTTTTAGTAATTTATTTTGTATTTTTAATAATTAAAAACTATTTTATCTATTTATTAAATAAAATAATTCATTTTCTAATTTATTTGTCGCTAAAATGGGCCTATAGCGACAGAACCGTCGTTATAGGTGTTCTTGAGTGTTCATCAGTAAACCCAAATCTGCATGGTAGTTAACCGGGTGGTATGTTTGACCAGTCACCAATTCTTGATCTTAATGTTTTTTAGGCACTTAAAGTGTTAGGATTTTAATACTTATGTAATACTACAATAACCAATCAAATGTATGGCCAAAACATATCAAATCAGAAAGATTCAAGCCTTCAAAAATCTTGTCAAAGTTGTTCTTCATTTATGAGTTTTCCAGAAATGAAGAACAGTTGCAGGGTACCTACTTTGGATCCTTATAACTTGTATCCTGGTTCTACTTTATGTGATATAAAGGTTCATAACTGTAGTAGAGATGTCAAAGAACAACTATGTATAAACAGATCAACATAACAACATCACACATGACAGATCAAGGTTGGTCAAACCTTGTCAGAAAAACGGGTCTTGAAGAATCTGGGTTTTCTAGATTTGTTCTTCACGTAGACTGGTCAACCTACTTTGACCTTGTATAACTTTGATTATGTTAAGCATCTGGGTGATCTAAAGGCTTAGATGTTTAGCCTATATGTCAGTCTACAAGCCCCAAACAACAACATAACAACAAACATTAAACACAGTAAGATCTAAGGCCTGCAAAACGTTGTCAGAAATTCTGGGTTTCTGGGTTTACCCAGATTTCTAGTTTTTTTGTGATCGGTCAACGCACTTTGAACGCTTATATCTATCAATCTACACATGATCTAACCCTGTTTCCAACTTCAGATCATAATCCACATTTCATAGAACAAATATATAACATAAAAAACACAAAGCAAAAATAGAGAAGGATCTAGGGCCTCTAACATTCGGCTGTCAGACAATATTTTAGGGTTCATAGTCAGTTTCTAAAAACCCATTTTCTTGTATCTAGATGTTATGGATCTAGGATCTAACAACCCAGATCACTAAATGACATCCTATAACACAACTCTAACCAATAAACAACAACATCTAACATCAGATCATAAGATTTTTAAGATTTAGGGTTTATACCACTTTGATATGCTTTGATCTTGAATCTGATCATCATAATCTAATCTTGGGATGCTAACACATGATCATAACTTATCTTATAACTCAATCTCACTCCACAAATTTTGGATTTTAGAGAGAAAATAATCTAGGTTCATAAGAGAAATAAAGTAAGTCTTTTTTTTTCTCTCTCTAATCTATATATGAAATGATGCAATGTATATTGGTTGGTAAAAAGGCAAATTGCTGGGATTTTTATCACATGGGAGATTTTAGTTGGTCACCAATTACTTATTTTAGCAAGATTTGCAAGTTATCCATTAAACAATGTGAAAAGGGCAATTTGGTCAATTAACTTCCAATTTTAATGGCACAACTGTCTTTTGATCCAACCGTTAGGGCTTGACCCTTAGGGTTAAAACCTAAGGTTTTCAAAAATTAAATTTTTAGTATTTTCTAATTAGATTTAAAAATAAAAAATAAGACTTCTAAATTATAATTAGGGTTTCCTAATTATCTTAAGATTTCTTAATCACATTAGGACTTGATTATTAGGATAAATATTTCCTAATTAATATTAAGCTTTCTTAATTAGCAAATTAGGGTTTCTAATAAGCAATTAGGGTTTTTAATTTATAAATTAGGGTTTTTAACTAATTTTTTAGGTTTTACCCTAATTAAGTTGTAATTAATACACTTAAGCCTTTACAATTATCCTTTGAACTCCCAAATTAGGGTTTTAATATTCTGAATTAGGGTTTCGGATTCCCAGAACTGAGATTAGGGTTTCCAAAATCGGTATTAGGGTTTCTTATTAATCGTTAGGGTTTTCTAACTGAACGTTGATGTTCGAATATAATATTAGGGTTTGACACTGATATAATTTATCTGGTCAGCCCTTGACCCTTAACGACAATCTGCACACATGTATGACCATATACACAGAACATATACACTTATATACTTAATCCTGAATAATTCACCACAAAAATTGTTAAATTCACAAGATTTCTTCCCAGAAATGTCAAATCCATTCACTTATTTTCTGTCTAGGTTTATTATTCAAACTTTGATCCATCATTTAAGATTTAAATAATTTTCTAAATTCTCCTGGTTGTCACAATCATTAGCACAAACTTAACAATAACGATTATGTATAAACAGAACATTTTCATATTGAACAGTTCAATCACAGAACAGTTCATCTCACAGAAACACCGAAGTGTTCAAATTATGGCACAAGGCCTCATATGTTCTACCACCTTGTACAAATATCACACATTTGCACATATACAGAACTTCTCAAGTTTAACATCTGAGAAGTTTTAGAAACTAGCATTCATTTAGAATATGAATGAAGTTAGGAAACTTGCCTTACACACAGCTACAACTTACGTTGAACTACTCATTCCAATCCCTATAAAACACATAAGGAAATAACACGTACACCAATTAGTCATATACTTGACTTACGCATTGGTTTACTTAACTTTACTTCTTAGGGTTCGTGTTCTTGCAAACTAAGTTTACGCGACCAACTTTCATTAGCGGTTTACGGCTTCATGACATATGGAGATGTCTTACTCATAGGTTCATCATCTTTGATGATTTGCATTTTTATCTTCTTCTTATAACTTCTTTAGGACTCAGCACACATCACTTCTATGCTAGTAGTCCATATGGTACTCTGAGTGGTTTCCCACAAACAACCAACAAAGAAGTTCCCATCTCATCTACACTGCCATCACAGTGAGTTAGATCGGTTGCCAGTTTCGTATATACCTTCGCTCTCTGAAGGAATAGTTTAGCCCAGCTCCCATATGTCAACCATCAAAGGTTACGATTGTACAACAACCTAAACTTATCTTAACTTATCAGAACTATTAAACTATAATGTTCATTAAATCAATTTCTTATTCCTTATGGCTTTCTGGCAACTAAATGCCATACCTCAGGATTCATTCTTTATTGTCTAAGTCATACAGTCTTTTGTATACTCAGAATGATCATTCAAGTTAACCATTAACTCGGCTTCTTTACGTTAAACATCATTGTCTTTAATTCAGCTTCTTCACCATTCACGGTTTAATCATTGGTCTTCATTATCCTATGGTCAAACCATACACAGGGTGTAGGTTTTGTCCGTTTAATATTCGTGTACACTCAACCTTTATGTCGGTTAAAGTGTCTAACGGTTACATTTCATTTTAACATTCTCCATCCGACTCACATTCGGATTTCATTAATCTTATTACCGTTTATTACGGCTTTCTTAATAATTCATATCTTACTTAATACTTTCGTTATCCACTCCATGAACCCCACGTTCATTACCCATTCTTAATGTCGAAGCCATACCATTCGTTGTATGCTAAGACTGGTCATTCATCCCAACTGCGTTGCGTTTACGTTCTTCGTCTTTTAATCTCGTTTAATCTCTCCATTCAACCTTCATTTAAAGTTTAAATCACTTGATTAAGTGATACATTAGTTAAACATTATGTTCTTTATCTTCCATTACGTTTCCCCCAAGAGTTGAGCAGTTAAAAGCTCCTCTTTGGGCCTTGCCCTGCACCGGCGCTGCGGTGTCGGTCCCCTTCCTTTCCCTTGCGCTGCAGTGCCACTTGCGTCACGATGCCACTCTTTATGTTAAAGCTCGCGCTATGGTGCGAGTTTCCAGTATTGAACTCCCTGGTCTGGCGCTGCAATGCCACCTTACAAGGTATGGCAGGTGCTACGGCGCCAAACCCTATTTCTTGAAAAAATTTCTAAGTGTTAATTCCAATTTGAGACGCTTATTTCTCGATTCCATAACTTCTTCGTTATAACTCGGAATGAGGTCATTCGAAAGCCATTCTCTTCCTTATCTTACGTACTTCAATCCCCCTTGGACAGAACTTCATTCAGAATTCGTTAACATGCCTTTCGATTGACTTAATTTTTGTCCTTCATTCATTTTATGTTTTTAACGTTCTTCGTTTGTTCACCTGTTATTCAGTCATCCGAACTCGGAACTCGTTCATTCTTGAGTCCACGACTCATGTTTTCTTTGTTTGTTCTTCGTGTTCTTTGTTCATTCTTTGTTTTTAATCAATATTTTGATTACGATTTTAGTTTTTCTTAGAATTTGATGTTATAAAACCCCATTCCTTACTTATTTCACCGAATCGTTCATATGATTCATTCAGATCGCTCAAATTCATTACGAATCTTATACTTCCTTAAGAAATTTATAAAATAAATTTCTAATTCTTATTTCTTCTTTTTCTCATGATTTCAACCATATGAAAATCATTCGTTACATCTTTTACTTCTATTCTTATTAAGCTATGTTTTAAACATATAAAACTTAAAGAAAATTAATTTAAAAGTTAGGTTTTCGATACCATTCTCCTTTAATTTCCTTCCATCGGACAAAGTTTGCTCACGAGCCAACTTTTCCTCTTCCTTTCCTCTTCTTCCTCCCATTCGAACTCTCTCTCTCTCTCTCAAGTGTTGGAGGATTTTCAAAAATATCAAATGAGATTAAGCTCTCCTTTTATAGATTTTCCAAGCTAGGGGCAAAATAGTCATTTTACCCCTCTAGTTACTATTCACTCCTCCTTACTATTCAAGAAACATCCCTTGGAAGTTTTGTGGTTTCGTCTTGCGGAAGGCGTCCGACAGTTTTAAAAACTGCGATTCTCGGAACCCAAATATTTTTGGATGTTTCGTCTTTCCTTTACCGATTAACTCTTACACATTCTTTGGATCTCTGAAAAACAGAAAAACAATTTTTGACGTTAAGCGTTTTCCTTCACGTTTTCCCCTAACGTACTTAAACGAATGAAAAGTACATAACAATACTTTTCGTCATTTTTATTTCGTCCGATTTCTGCACGTTTTTCAAAAAAAACTTTATCGGCTTACTTAACTTTTCACGATATATTATCGTCAAATCTTTCGACGGAATGTCATTTCGACATATCGAAATCTCGAAAAGGCTTAGGTTATTCAAACCCTAACCCTTAGGGTTTCATCAGGTGAATAGTGCCTATTTCATCTTTTCCCCAGAAATATTTTTGTTCCCGAAAATATTTTATTTTCGTCTTGAAAATTCTTACTCGTTCAGTCTAGCTCGTAGCCAGAATCCTCCTGATTAATAATCATCCTAGGTTCTAGAACGCTTAATAAATACATAGAACCGAATATTATTAATAAAAATTTCTTTTATTAATAACTAACTCTTTAAATCTTAATTTATGATCAATCCGAATTCTCCGGGTTGTTACACTTCCCCCCTTATAAAAATTCCGTCATCAGAATTTCTTCAAACCACACCCATACCCGGGTCATCACATTCACTCCTCCTTCACAAAATTTTTCCCTTGAAATTTTCCTTCTTCTCAACTTCTCTTCAAAGAAGTTCTTATCTTTCAAACATTCCCTCACCTTCATAACTTATCTAGAATTATGAAGTAGAATGAATAACGAGGAATATAAAAATTCCTTTAAAATATTTCATACTTTTGCTGAGGGGTCAAATTTACCATGAACTCTTACTAGGTTTAACGGCATGACGCCGTGAACCTTCTTCCATGGTCAATTTACAATCACACAAACGGTAAACTACCTCTTTCATACATAGGCGATCAACCCTTGTATAACCCCATTTTGGGGTGTGCTAACCTCAGACTTAATCACTAGATTCCGTACCAAAGAAATTTTCTTTGGCACAACTTCTTTAAAGAAAGCTCGATTTTCTTTTAATTATGACATACCATTTGTGTTAGCCAAATCAAGTAGCTTAAACCATACCAATAAATTGGATATCAACTTGAAACATTTGTCTAGTCAAATCAATTGACATCGACTACTTCTTTAAATTCCTTTCACAATACATCAAAACATTTTATGACGTCATGATACCGTACTTTTCGCAGTACATTGAGGATTTCATCAGTTTATGACTTCATCATTATACATCATACCATAGCGGGTTGTTGATCCTAAGATCACATCCAACACTAGGTTCAATTGCATTAACAACTCCATCCTTTTACCATCTTTACATCAAATGCACTAATGATATAAAATTCATTTTTGATATTTCGAATCAATTTCTGTCTAGCCAAAATAATTAGCATAGACATACCAAGAATAGTTCTTTTAAAATCCATTGGTTCCAAAAGTTGAACCAATTCTTTCATTTTCAAAACACGCACATATAAGCACGATTTCAATAAACTTCGAAATCTAGCATAGCTAGATGACTTCGAATATCCTATTCTCTATCATCCTTCATTGTCTTACTTGTAACAATAGTTAATCTTCTCTAGCACCTTCAATGCTAATTCTATTGAAAATACACATTTTCAGTCTAAACATCCCTATACCTTAGTACAGTCCATTAACTTACAACACATTATGAGTTCAGGAACTTTCCACAATAATATGAGTTTAAGAACTATCCTAGTCAGACCATAGGCATCCATTCGCTGAGAAGTTAAAAAACATACCATATTATTATGAGTCACGAACCTACCATAAGTATGAGTTTCAAGAACTCGCACCTATCTTATCATTCTCTACCTATCCAGCATATACATGAGAAAAGATTCATCTTCTCGTCATATACATATTGATAACGCGACAAATTCCAATGATTATCATTGTAATAAGCTAAGAAGTTGTTACACCAAAGCACAAACCTCCGACCTATAACAGAGGTTCATACAACTCAGCTATCACATGAGTCCTCAACTGAAATTTTACAACTTCTAACTTTCTCTTTACTTAATTCGAATTTTCTTTAATTCATATGTTATCCTTTACAACTCAAACCGAGTTCTTCTTCCCGTACTAATTCATAGTATCATTCATTTATAGCATTAGTTATAAATCATTCATCGTTTAACAAATAATTTGTTATTATGATTCACTATGATCACGTGGTGATCTTCTTCCTTAATCGTTTAACTCAACGATTTTCTTATCCTTCTCTCTACAATTATAGTCTTAGGTACTCATACCTAAGGTTTATAACCTATCATCTCTGATACCACTTTGTAACGGCGCAAAATTCGGTTTATCTTCATATCTAGATTCCGTACGTCACAGTCCCACTTCTTTCTAAATATACATCATTATATACTGAAATATAACAATATACATTCTAAATTCCCAGGTTCTAATACCTTATAACCTCTTTCATTACAAATAATGATATTTACATTATTTTTTACATCTTACACAAGTAACTTTCATCCGCCACCAAGGATACATAACCATTCATTAAATAAGCCTATAGTTTAAGTACATATTTCCACATTATAAGTCTTCACTTGATCTTCTCGCTTATTCATCTAACGAATGACACTTCGTTTGGATACCGATTAACATGATCTTCATGGAATCCTTAAGTTCCTCTAACATCGTTCGCTGAAAATATTTTTCAATTAAAGCAAGTGTGAGCATTCAATTGCCCATCAAGTCATAGCAGTTGAATAAACAACTTTAAGAATTCAAACATTTCTTTATAACTTCGATAACCGAACAAAGGTTATGAAGCATCTTGAATAATAGGAAAAACCTCGATTCCTATCATTTTAAAACATTAATCACATTCACTTTGAAATACTTTCATTGTTCTAACTTTTTCCATACACATTATGTCTGACTAGAATCATTAGCACAGACTTAACAATAACGGATCATGTATAAATAGTTCAATTACAGATTATGTGATAACACGAAAAATCGGATTGCCCTGAATTTAAGATTTAAAGGATTAGTTATTAATGAAATGAATTTTTATTAATACTATTATGTGCTAAGTGTGTATTAATCATTCTAGAACCTAGAAAGATTATTAATCGGGAGGATTCTGGCTACGAGCTGGACTGAACGAGTAAGAATTTTCATGACAAAAATAAAATATTTTCGGGGAAAAAGACGAAATAGGCACTATTCACCCAACGAAACCTTAAGGGTTAGGGTTTGAATAACCTAAGCCTTTTTGAGAGTTCGGTATGTCGAAATGAAATTCCGTCGAAAGATTTGATGATAATATATCGTGAAAAGTTAAGTAAGTCGATAAAAGTTTTTTTCAAAAAACGTGCAGAAATCGGACAAAATAAAAACGACGAAAAGTACTGTTATGTACTTTTCACTCGTTTAACTACGTTATGGGAAAACGAGAAGGAAAACGCTTGACGTCAAAAAGTGTTTCTCAGTTTTTCAGAGATCCGAAGAATACGTAAAAGTTAATCGGTAAAGGAAAGACGAAATGTCCAAAAATATTTGGATTTCGAGAATCACAGGTTTTAAAACTGTTAGACAAAACCTGAAAGACGAAACCACAAAACTTCAAAGGGAAGCTACGTGAATAGTAAGGAGGTGGGAATAGTAAAGTGGTGTAAATAGTAAGGCAGTTTAGCCAAATGACCAAAATACCCCTAGCCTTGAAAATCTATAAATAGGAAGCTTAATTCATTTGCTTAGGATTTTGAAAATCCTATAACATATGAGAGAGAGGGAGAGAGAGAGAGAGATTTTGGATGAGAAAAAAGAGGAAAAGGAAGAGGATAAGCTTGCTCGTGAGCAAACTTTGTCCGTCAGAAAGAGATTAAAGAAGAAAGGTAATCCAAAAACCTAACTTCTAGATAATTTTCTTTAAGTTTTATATGTTTAAAACATAGCTTAATGAGAATAAGATGTAACAGATGTTAAGAATGATTTCATATGGTTGAAATCATGAGAAAAGAAGAAATAAGAAATTAGAAGTTTATTTTATAAATTTCTTAAGGAAATATAAGATTCGTAATGAGTTAAAACGATCCGAGTGGATCATATGAATGATTAGGTGAAATAAGTAAGGAATGGTGTTCTATAACATCAAATTCAAAGAAAAAGTAAAATCATAATCAAAATATCGATTAAAAATGACGAACTAACAAAGAACGTGAAGAACACACGAAGAATACGAAGAAAGTTGTTGATGGACAAATTTAAAACCATCATACTGTAATTATTCTTGATGGACAAGTTTAAAACCATCGCGTATAAGTTAGATTCTTATTTCTAGGTTAGGAACGTAGAAAATTTTGTAAAAGATGAACGAAAATTAAATAGTGTGTTAATAAACCCGAATGTGTAGGGATTCATAAGGAAGTAAGAGAACATAGAAAATGTGAGTTGTGGACTCAAGAACAAACAAATTTCGAGTTCGAATGACCTATTTACGGATGAACGAACGAAGAACGTTAAAAACGTAAAATGAACGAAGGGTGAAGATTAAGCCAATCAAATGGCATGTTAATGGATTCAGAACGAAGTTCTGTCTGGAGGTAATCGAAGTACGTAAGATAAGGAAGAGAATGGCTTTGGAACAACCTCGTTCTGAGTTATAACGAAGAAGTTATGAGATTGCGAAGTCAGCATCTCAAGCATGTAAAAGACTTAGAAAATTTTTCCAAGTTTCATGCTCGGAGCCGCAGCGCCAGCTAAGCCTTGGGAGGTGGCGCCGCAGTGCGAGCTCAGGCCATCAACTAATGTTGAGGAAATAGCAGTACCGAACCAGAAAGAGAGTGATGTAGGCCATGGAGAGCGCTTGAAGAAAGAAGGGACCGTGACACAAGCAAAGACGGCAGTGCGCAGAAGCAAGGCCCAGTGTTGTGCTTTTTATTGCTCAATTACAGGGGGATGTGTAAGAAAGAAATATGAACATATAGTTTAACTAATGTAACACTTAATCAAGTGTATTAAACCATTAATGAAGGTTGAACGAAAAGATTAAACGAAATTAAAAGATAGAGAATTTAAGCGGTAGATTACGTAACCGGTATTCAGGGACTGTAGTCACGATAAACGAATGTGGGGGATTGCTATGATTTTGATTCCTTAGACATTGAGTGACAAGGGTAACGTATAACATTTCGATGTTATGACATGATAATGAGAGATGAATGTAAAGCATTTAGACACTGTGAACGCAACATTGTTGTGATGAATGATCGATCTTAGCATACAATGAACCGTATGGCTTTGACATTAAGAAAGAATATTGAATATGGGGTTCAGGTGATAGTAATGAATGAAAGCGATTAAAACCTTAGGTAAAGGTTGAATGAGATATTAAGGGATGACCAACGTAAATGTTGAATACGTAAATGATTCTTGTCAATCGTATTCACGTTGAGCTAACATTCTAAGTATACCTTGGTTGTATGACTTAGACGTTGACGAAAGTAGTAAGTAAGATATGAATTATCAAGAAAGCTGTAGCAAACGGTAATAAGATTAATGAAAGCCAAGTGTGAGTCGGATGGAGAATGTTAGAATGAAATGTAAGCGTTAACACTTTAACCGACACAAGGGTTAAGTGTACGCGAATATTAAACTGGCAAAACCTACACCCCGTGTATGATTTGACCGTAAGGTAATGAAGATTAATGATTAAACCTGTGAACAGTGAAGAAGCTGAATTAAAGACAAGTACGTATAACGTAAAGAAGCCGAGTTAATGTTTATAACTTGGATTACGTTCCGAGCCGAATTAATCTGACGTTATAAGATAAGAATAAGGTCATATAAAATTCTTAACGCTATAAAAGCGTAGAATGAATATTGAATGATAGTTCTGAATATACAAAAGACTGTATGACTTGGACGATAAGAATAAATCCTGAGGTATGGCATTTAGTTGCCAGAAAGCCATAAGGAATAAGAAATTGACTTAACGAACGTTATAGTTAATGGTTCGAATAAGTTACGACGAATTTAGGTTGTAGTACAATTGTAAACTTTGATGGTTGACATATGGGAGCTGGGCTAAACAATTCCTTCAGAGATTGAAGGTATATACAAAACTGGCAACCGATCTAACTCACTGTTGTTGGTAGTGTAGATGAGACGAGAACTTGTTTGTTGGTTGTTTGTGGAAAACCATTTAGAGTACCATATGGACTACTAGCAGAGACACGATATGTGCTAAGTTCTAGGAGAGTTATAAGAAGAAGATAAGAATGAAATAATCAAAGATGATGAATGTTTTGAGTAAGACATCTCCGTATATCACGAAGCCATAAATCGGTAGTAATGGAAGTTAGTCCTGTAAACTTAGGTTGAAGGAACGCGAACCTTAAGAAGTAAAGTTAAGTAAACTAATGTGAAAGTCAAGTATATGACTAATTGGTGTATGTGTTATTTCCTTATGTGCTACATAGGAATTGAAATGAGCAGTTCAGCATAAACTATAAGCTGTGCGTAAGGCAAGTTTCCTAACTTCATTCATATTTTAAATGAATGCTAGTTTCTTAAACTTCTTAGATGTTGAACTTGAGAAGTTCTGCCTATGTGCAAATGTGTGATATTTGTACAAGGTGTTAGAATGTATGAGGCCTTGTGCCACAATTTGAGCACTTCGGTGTTTCTATGAGATGAACTATTTTGTGACTGAACTGTTCAATAAGAGAATGTTCTGTTTATACATGAACCGTTATTAGTAAGTCTATGCTATTGATTCTAGCCAGACAGAAGGTGTATGAAAGAGAGTCGAGAATGAAAGTATTTCAAAGTGAATGTGACTAATATTTTAAAATGATAGGAATTGAGATTATTCCTATTATTCAAGCTGCTTCATAATCTTTGTTCGGTTATTGAAGTCTTAAAAGAATGTTTAAATTCTTGAAGTTGTTTGTTCAACTGCTATGACTTGTTGAGCAATTGAATGCTCAAACTTGCTTTAAATAAAAATATTTTCAGCGAATGATGTTAGAAATAACTTAAGGATCCTATAAAGATCAAGCTGATCGATATCCAGACGAAGTGGCATTCATTGGATGATTGAGCGTGAAGATCAAGCGAAGACTTGTAATGTAGAATAATGTAATTAAACTATAGAATAATTTAATGAACGATTATGTATCCTTGGTGGCAGATGAAAGTCACTTGTGTAAGATGTAAAGAATAATGTAATTATCATTATTTATAATGAGAGAGGTTATAAGGTTTTAGAACCTGGAAATTGAGAATGTATGTTGTTATATTTCAGTATATAACGATGTATGTTTGGAAAGAAGTGGAACCATAATATATGGAATCTTGGTATAAAGATAGACCGGATTTCGGGGCGTTATAGATTGGTATCAGAGCTGATAGATTATAAACCTTAGGTATGAGTACCTAAGGCTATAATCATAAAGAGAAGGTTAAGAAAATCGTTGAGTTAAACGATTAAGGAAGAAGATCACCATATGATCATAATGAATCATAATAACAGATGATCTGTTAAACGATGGATGATTTGTAGTTAATGCTATAAATGAATGGTACTACGAAGTAGTATGGGAAGAAGAACTCAAATTGAGTTGTAAATGATAGCATATGAATTAAGGAAAATTCGTAATAAGTGAAAAGAAAGTTAGAAGTTGTAAAATTTTAATTGAGGACTCATGTGATAGCTGAGTTGTATGAATCTTTGTTATGGGCAAAGGTTTGTGCTTTGGTATAACAACCACTCAGTTTATTACAGTGATAATCATTGGAATTGGTCGCGCTATCAATATGTATATGACGAAAAGGTGAATCTTTTCTCATGTATATATTTAATAGGTAGAGAACGATAAAGTAGGTACGAGATCTTGAAACTCATACTTATGGTAGGTTCGTGATTCATAATGATATGGTATGTTTTTGAACTTCTTCGTGAAAGGATGCCTATGGTCTGTCTGGGATAGTTCTTAAACTCATATTATTGTGGAAATTTCCTGAACTCATAATGTGTGGTAAGTTGATGGACTGTACTAAGGTATACGGATGTATAGACTGAAAATGAGTTATTTTCAATAGAATTAGCATTGAAGGTGCTAGAGAAGACTAAGTATTGTCTTAAGTAAGACAATGAAGGAGGATGGAGAATAGGATATTCCAAGTCATCTAGTTATGCTAGATTTTGAAGTTTATTGAAATCGTGTTTATGTGTGCGCGTTTTGAAAATGAAAGAATTGGTTCAACTTTTGGAACTAATGGATTTTAAAAGAACTATTCTTGGTATGTCTATGCTAATTGTTTCGGCTAGATAGAAATTGATTAAAAATATCAAAAGGAATTTTATATCATTAGTGCATTTGATGCAAAGATGGGAAAAGGATGGAGTTGTTAATGCAATTGAACCTGGTGTTGGATGTGATCTTAGGATCAACAACCCACTATGGTATGATGTATAATGACGAAGTCATAAACTAACGAAGTCCTCAACGTACTATGAAAAGTATGGTATCATGACGTCATAAAACATTTTGATGTATTGCGAAAGGAATTTAAAGAAGTAGTCGATGTCAATTGATTTGACTAGACGAATGTTTCAAGTTGATGTCCAATTTATTGGTATGGTCGAAGCTATTTGATTTGGCTAAGACAAATGGTATGTCATGTTATAAGAAAATCGAGCTTTCTTTGAAGAGTTATGCCAAACCAAATTGTTTTGGTGAGGAATCTAATGATTAAGTCTGAGGTGAACATACCCTGAAATTGGGTTATACGATGGGTTGATCGCCTATATATGGAAGAGGTAGTTTGCTTTCTTGGTGATTGTAAACTGACCGTGATAGAAGGGTTTACGGCGAAATGCCGTTAAACCTAGTAAGAGTTCATGGTCGATTTGACCCCTAAGCAAAAGTATGAAATGTTTTAAAGAAATCTTTATATTCCTATTTATTCCTTTCACTTCATGATTCTTGATAAGTTATGAAGGTTAGGGAATGTTTGAAAGATAAGAACTTCTTTGAAGAGAAGTTGAGAAAAAGAGTATGCTAAAATTTCAAGGACGAAATTCTATGAAGAAGGGGTGAATGTGATGACCCGAGAATGGGTGTGGTTTTAGAAATTCTGAGGACGGAATTTTTATAAGTAGGGAAGAATGTGACAACCCGAAAAATCGGATTGTCTAGAATTTAAGATTTAAAGAATTAGTTATTAATAAAATAAATTTTTACTAATACTATTCTGTGCTATGTGTTTATTAATCGTTCTATAACCTAGGATGATTATTAATCGGCAGGATTCTGGCTACGAGCTGGACTGAACGAGTAAGAATTTTCATGATGAAAATAAAAATTTCCCGGGAATAAAATATTTCAGGGGAAAAAGACGAAATATGCACTATTCACCCAACGAAACCCTAAAGGTTAGGGTTTGAATAACCTAAGCCTTTCCAAGAGTTCGATATGTTGAAATGACATTCCGTTGAAAGATTTGACGATAATATATCATGAAAAAATAAATAAGCTGATAAAAGTTTTGCTCGAAAAACATGTAGAAATCAAACAAAATAAAAACAACGAAAAGTACGGTTATGTCTTTTCACTCGTTTAACTATGTTAGGAAAAAATGTGAAGGACAACGCTTAACGTCGAAAAGTGATTTTCAATTTTTTGAAGATACGAAGAATACGTAAAAGTTAATCGGTAAAAGAAAGACGAAATGTCCAAAAATATTTGGATTCCGAGAATCGCAGTTTTTAAAACTGTCGAATGAAAACCTAAAGACGGAGCCACAAAACTTCCAAGGAAAGCTACGTGAATAGTAAGGAGGTGGGAATAGTAAGGAGGTGTGAATAGTAATGCGGTTTGGCCAAATGACCAAAATGCCCCTAGCCTTGAGAGAGAGAGAGAGAGATTTCAGATGAGAAAGAAGAGGAAAAGCTTGCTCGTGAGCAAACTTTGTCTTACAGAAAGAGATTAAAGAAGAAAGGTAATCCGAAAATCTAACTTCTAGATAATTTTCTTTATGTTTTATATGTTTAAAACATAGCTTAATGTGAATAAGAAGTAAAAGATGTTAAGAATGATTTCATATGGTTGAAATCATGAGAAAAGAAGAAATAAGAAATTTATTTTATAAATTTCTTAAGGAAGTGTAAGATTCGTAATGAGTTAGAATGATCCGAGTGGATCATATGAATGATTAGGTGAAATAAGTAAGAAATGGTGTTCTATAACATCAAATTCCAAGAAAAAGTAAAATCATAATCAAAATATCGATTAAAAATGAAGAACTAACGAAGAACGCGACGAACACGTGAAGAATGCGAAGAACGTTGTTAATGGACAAATTTAAAACCATCGTAGTGTAATTGTTGTTTATGGATAAGTTTAAAACATCGCGTATAAGTTAGATGCTTATTGCTTGGTTAGGAATGGTAGAAACGTTTATGAAGAACGGATTAAAAGTGAGCTATAACGAAGTTATGAAGAAAATTTTGTAAATGACGAACGAGAATTAGAAAGTGTGTAAATGAAGCCGAACGTGTAGGGTTTCATAAGGAAGTAAGAGAACGTAGAAAACGTGAATCGTGGACTCATGAACGAATAAATTCCAATTTCGGATGACTGAATTACGGACGAACAAACGAAGAATGTTAAAAACACAAAACGAACAAAGGGTGAAGATTAAGCCAATTGAATGACATGTTAACGAATTTAAAACGAAGTTTTGTCCAAGGGTAATCGAAGTGCATGAGATAAGGAAGATAATGGCTTTGGAACGACCTCGTTCCGAGTTATAACGAAGAAGTTATGAGATTGCGAAGTCAGCGACTCAAGCATGTAAAAGACTTAGAAAATTTTTCCAAGTTTCATGCTTTCAAGATTGCAGTGGCCAAATGAGCCTTGGGAGGCGGTGCACAAACATGAGCTCGGGCCATCACCATCGCTAAGTGGTGCTGTAGTATGATAAAGAAAGGGGGACTTGGCGTCGCAGCGCTGAACCAGGAAAGAGAGTGATGTAGGCTCGCGCCGCAGCGCCGGTGTAGGGCAAGGCCCAGTGTTGAGCTTCTTATTGCTCAATTACTGGGGGATGTGTAAAAAAAAATATGAACATATAGTTCAACTAATGTAACACTTAATCAAGTGTATTAAACCTTTAATGAAGGTTGAACGAAAAGATTAAACAAGATTAAAAGACAGAGAATTTAAGCAGTAGATTACGTAATCAGTATACGGGGATCGTAGTCGCGATAAACGAACAGGGGGGATTGCTATGATTGTGATTCCTTAGACGTTGAGTGACACGGGTAACGTATAACATTTCGATGTTATGACATGATAATAAGAGATGAATGTAAAGCATTTAGACGCTGTGAAGGCAACGTTGTTGTGATGAACGATCTGTCTTAGCATACAACGAACCGTATGGCTTTGACATTAAGAAAGAAAATTGAACATGGGATTCAGGTGATAGTAATGAATGAAAGAAATTAAAAACTTAGGTAAAGGTTGAATGAGAGATTAAGGGATGAACAACGTAAACGTTGAATACATAAATGATTCTCGTGAATCGTATTCACGTCGAGCGAATGTTCTAAGTATACCTTGGTTGTAAGACTTAGACGTTGACGAAAGTAGTAAGATGTGAATTATCAAGAAAGACGTAGCGAATGGTAATAAGATTAATGAAAGCCAAGTGTGAGTCGGATGGAGAATGTTAGAATGAAATGTAAGCGTTAACACTTTAACCGACATAAGGGTTAAGTGTACGCGAATATTAAACGGGCAAAACCTACACCCCGTGTATGGTTTGACCATAAGGTAATGAAGATCAATGATTAAACTTGTGAACGGTGAAGAAGCTGAATTAAACAAGTATGTATAACGTAAAGAAGCCGAGTTAATGTTTATAACTTGGAGGACGTTCCGAGTCGAATTAATCGAACGTTGTAAGATAAGAATAAGGTAATGTAAAATGCTTAACGCTATAAATGCGTAGAATGACTATTGAATGATCGTTCTGAGTATAAAAAAGATTGTATGACTTGGACGATAAGAATAAATCTTGAGGTATGGCATTTAGTTGCCAGAAAGCTATAAGGAATAAGAAATTGACTTAACGAACGTTATAGTTAATGGTTCGGATAAGTTAAGATGAATTTAGGTTGTAGTACAATTGTAAACTTTGATGGTTGACATATGGGAGCTAGGCTAAACAATTCCTTCAGAGAGTGAGGGTATATACGAAATTGGCAACCGATCTAACTCACTGTTGTGGGCAGTGTAGACGAGACGGGAACTTGTTTGTTGGTTGTTTGTGGAAAACCACTTAAAGTACCATATGGACTACTAGCAGAGACATGATATGTGCTGAGTTCTAGGAGAGTTATAAGAAGAAGATAAGAATGAAAATAATCAAAGATGATGAATGTTTTGTGTGACGCCACCAAAATAGGTATACACGACCCATTCTGAGTCGCCAGAAAATACACTTTAAAAATCATTTACAACTTCATTTATACAACTGTCGTGCAAAATACGACGACATGTATACTGTGATTTTAAATACAAATACATATACCAACTCTGAATTATGTCACAATTTCACCTTACATAAAGGTACAATCAAAAATTATTTTAGGAATTAAAATCTTTGAAAAGTGCTCAAGGAAACCTTCGTATATAGGAGGCCATGAATCTAAGTTATGATAGATATCATATGTCCAGAGAATTATCCTTGGTTGACCCAATAGACCCCAAAGAAAAATGAGAAGATTACTATCATGTTCCTTCTAATGGTGAGTCTTCTCTTGACATATAACTATCTCCACTGTCTCCAAGTGAAAATTATATTTCAAATAAACTCCAAGATCATATAGGTAGTGCTCATAGATATGCTCAGTAAGTGGGTGTGCACAACCCTGTCTTATGATAACCCGAGGTTGTATGCCATTAGACATCTGGTATGATAGTGACAAAACACCCTTCCAAAGTTGGGTTCGCCTCACCCCATTTGGTTCACCAAAATTAAATATCACATGACGTATACAATACGACACACTTATCTAAAGTTCTTAATAAAATTATTTTCATACTATTTGGGGAGAACCTCAATGACTATGTAACCACCGCTTCTATTCCCTGTTATCCCCTGGCTTCGACCCAAACCTACACTCTTATTACCCGAAAGGAATTGTGAAGCAAAAGGGTGAGCATAACTAGCCCAAAGAAAGAATATCATAACTAAAGATAATTAAATTATCAATAGCTTTTGTCAATAATAAATCGAGATTTAGAACATATAGTGGATGATAAAACTTTTCAACCATAGTTAAAATGAACGAGCCATCCATTAAAGAGTCAAATAGACCATTAGGTCTATTATCTTCTCCATGTTAAAAGTCCACCAATAATGTTTTATCCTTGTAACATCAATCAACAATTTCGCCCACAATCATATGAATAACTCATAATCATAATTGTGATTCGAATTTCTTTTCGCACCTGTGACTAAGATAATTTTCATCACCTATCTTCACCTAAAACATCAAAAATCATGGTTATACCAAATCACAATCCCTGCTCATAATCATACTAATAAATTCATCTTTGCACTAAGGCCAAAGATATTCATTAACAATTCATCTTTGTACTACAGGCCAAAGACATACAACTGTACTTTAGAAGAGTCAAGTAGAGCATGATATCTACTATCTTCTACGAATTTAAAAGCTTATTATCAATATTTTATCGCTGAGACTCAGCTTAATAAATAATTCACATCATCGAATCACCCCTGCACTACGGCCAAGGATATTCGTTAATATCACATCCATGAATTATCCATGCACTACGGCCAAGGATATTCATTATTATCACATCCATGAATTAATATTTCATTCTTCGAGACTCATTTCATTAATTAATCCACATCATCAATTCATCCCCGCACTATAGGCCAAGGATATTCTTTTAGTAGACGACCATTTAATTATTCATACACTACGGGCCAAAGATAATCGTGTTTTCATCAACGGTCCTGATCATGCCGTAAAATAATTCATCTTTGCACCCTTGGCCGAAGAGAATTCATAGCCATTATCATACCAAAAACTGTCCATAAATGCACTATGGCCAATGAGGACTTTTTCCACATCATTTGTAACATTACAGTCATGATTATACCGAATAATCCCTGGTCATAATCATACCAAGTTCATCTATGCACTACAGGCCACAGATGACTTTTAACATAATATATACATGAGGATGATGGCAATGATATAAGTATTAATCAAACAAAAACAAGGATAAATATTAAAGACTTTAAATTTATCCAAATATTATCAACCACTCATAATCTAATATTATTAATATCATAACAATATTTTAATCACTTCTTAAACTTATAAACAAATTATTTTAATTGTTTACACTTTACCAAATAATGCAATTAATCATTCAAAAATGCCATACTCATAAGATTTCATCACCAATGATTAAATCCCTCATCAAAAATATGCATATACCTTATATAGGATTTCCAAACCATAAAATTCTATTTTCCAACTTTGTTACTTCACATAACATATTTAACTCATATATTTGTAACTAAACTATTTTCATGAAAAATACTAAATCAATCCCAAAAATATTTCTTTTCTGGGATTTAGCAGAATATAATCCCATAATGAACATATATTTTTCTCGGAATTTTTAAAATTCATTTATTATTTTTCAAAAATCAATTTCTAATTAATTCCTTAAGAAATTAGCTATCTAAAGTTTAACTCCAAAAATTCCCAAATCTTGGCAGGATCTTACACATGTTAACGTGAGCTTCCAGTTTAAATTTCATGGTCATCGGAGTTATAGAACTCCTCCGGCTATAGCGTTTTTCGTCGGAAAAACCTAAATATTGAAATGGTTATAATGTGCTCATTTTAAGTCGAAATGAGCTCATTTTTGGACAGGAGGTACTTTATACCATATATTTTCATGTCCCAAATGGCCGGAATTTTTCTCACAATTTAAGAGGCCGAAAATGCCCTTTTAAAATTTTGGACAGTAGCTTTTTTGTAAATTTTGGTTTTTGACTCCTTTGCTAAAATTAGTCCACACGAAAATCTACAACACCTTTTCCAGTGATTCCACTTGGATAAGTTAGGAAACTCATAGATCTAACTCTAGAACTTGACCACACTTAAAAATTCAAAATATAATAGGAGATATGGTCAATTGAATTTCATGTTCCATTTTCACCAAAATCAGATTTTTCAACCCTTTGTGATTTCTAAGAAACTTTCATGTTTTCATATAATAACCAACATAACTCATTATAACACTTACTAATACCACATATACCCATGATTTTCATCAGTCCAATGCTTTTATTGTGACTTTCATCATAATCCACGTAAACAGATCATGTCCACAATTTAATAAGGAATGAAATACAAAGGATCATTCACCATGCATGTGGTAATCAACATAGACAGGTTATTCCAATAGAATAATAAAGAATGGAATAACAGAAGAATTCACCATACATGCGATAGATCGCACAGACATGTCATTCTCAACAGAATAATAATGAACGAAACCGAAGTTAAAGCGAATCAAGACCGAGCAAAAGATATTCCAATGAATAATAAAGAACGGAACTGTGTCAAAGCGTAATACGCACCAACAGGATATTCCAACATAATAATAAAGAATATGGAATAACAACAAAAATCACCATGCATACAGACGTCAGATATAGAAAAGTTATTCCAATGTAATAATAAATAACGGATCGTGTCAAAGTAAATTCAGATCGACAGGATGTTCCAACAGAATTGTAAAGAATGGAATAACAACAGAAATCACCATGCATGTGGTACATCGCATAGACATGTTATTCCAACAGAATAATAAAAAACGGAACCAGGTCCGACGTAAAATGCATGCACATGTAATATTCCAGCCAGAATAATAAAGACGGAACCGTGTTTGACGTAAAACGCATGCATGGATATTCCAATGTAATAATAAAAATGGAATAATGTAAGAATTTCACCAAGTATAGGTAGCTCACAGATACAAAAGTTATTCCAATGTAATAATAAATAATGGAATAACAAAAGAATTTCACCAAGTATAGGGTAGACCGTGTATACAGGTTATTGCAACAGAATAATAAATAATGGAATAACAGAAGAATTTCACCAAGTATAGGGTAGACCGCGTATACAGGTTATTCCAACTGAATAATAAAAAAATGGAATAACAGAAATTCTCTTAAAAGAAATAATACCGTACAACACATAATATCCCTTACCTTTGAAAGAAGAGCACACACTCCGACTGGTAGGGCGAGGATATACTCGAAGAAAACTTGCACTATGCTCAAAGCTTTCTTAAACTCTAAAGAAATATGCTCAAGATTATAGAAGAACAACTCTCTTTATAGTTTCTCTCCCTAGAGTTTCAGTGAATTCGTAAGAAATAATGAAGGAATGAGCTTCTATTTATAGAAGAATGAACTGAATAATAACTAATCCATGAACGGTTCAGATTGATTCACTTTTAAACGGACGGTCCAGATTGGTTTATAATAAAATATAATATATTCTATTTATAATCTAATAAAACGAATAACTTTATAAAAGTATTTTGTTTTATATAAAAAGATATTACTATGCAAACACTATGCAGGCACTATACAAATACTATGCATAATAAAATATAATATATTCTAATTATTGTCTAATAAAATAGATAACTTTATAAAAGTATTCTGCTTTTATATAAAAAGATTTTACTATTAGCCTAATAAAACGTAATAACTTTATAAAAGTATTCTGTTTTTATATAAAAATATTTCTGTTTTATTACATTAATAATACTAATAAAACAAAACTTCATCATCACTTACTTTGAAAAATTTTCAAATGTCACCCTTAACTTTAAAATTTTATCAATTTAACTATTCACCAAAATAGAAAAATTGAATACTTTTATTTCATAAAATTCGGAGTCTCACATTTTGAGTAAGACATCTCCGTATGTCATGAAGCCATAAATCGGTAGTAAAGGAAGTTAGTCCCGTAAACATAGGTTGAAGGAATGCGAACCTTAAGAAGTAAAGTTAAGTAAACTAATGTGAAATTCAAGTATATGACTAATTGGTGTATGTGTTATTTCTTTATGTGCTACAAAGGAATTGAAATGAGCAGTTCAGCATAAACTATAAGCTGTGCGTAAGGCAAGTTTCCTAACTTCATTCATATTTTAAATGAATACTAGTTTCTTAAACTTCTTAGATGTTGAACTTGAGAAGTTCTGCCTATGTGCAAATGTGTGATATTTGTACAAGGTGTTAGAATGTATGAGGCCTTGTGCCACAATTTGAACACTTCAGTGTTTCTATGAGATGAACTGTTCTGTGAGTGAACTGTTCAATAAGAGAATGTTCTGTTTATACATGAACCGTTATGGTCAAATAGCTTAGATGACTCTTTGTTATCGTATAGATACTGGGGTCAATATATATATATATATATATCAACATGTGATTAAATACAATGATTATCCAAGTGCGGACACTTGTATAACTATATAGTATCTTGTTGATAATCAATGGTCAGATATAACATATATAACAATAAGGTTAATAATTTGGTACAATAATAATATAATTCTGAATCTTCTTACTCATGTCCATTACATAAAGAAAATACAAAGGTAAGATACTTGCCTGGTACGCTGCTTACAGTTCGCAACCTAGTTTTATCTTTTATATAACCACCTATCAGTAATAAGATCATTTTACTGATTAGAATAACATATCATAACACATAATATTGCATATTGCAGTCAACACATAACCTAATCAACTTGTCACACATATCCATCAGTCATTGAATCACAAATAAACACATATCTAATCAAATTATCTAAGTCCAAATCAATTTCTAAACCATGTCGGTCTACCGACGGCTTTATCGGGTAATTATCAAATCTAAGACTCTATCCAGTAATTCCATAACTGTAAATATTAGTCATATTATTTTTAAATGACTTATAATAATTTAAAACATTTATTATAATTTGTCATAAATTTTCAAACACCGGAATCATTAATAAATGATTTAAATATCAAACAATTCTATTATTATTAATATTTAATTAATATTAAACTATTAATGAAATCATTACCAAAATATTAAAGTTATTTATAATAACTCAAAAATATTTTAAAGTATTAATATTACCCTTAAATAATTTTTAAAACATTTAAAATCATTTTTAAAACATTTAAAATCATTTTTAAAACATTTAAAATCATTTTAAATAATTATCATTAATATTTAAATATTAATGTACCATTTATCAAAATATTAAAAGTCAATAAGTATAACTTAAAATATTTTTAATTCATTTATATCCTTTTAAATGATTTTTAAATTAAAACTATTTTTAAAACTATTTATTCAATATAATTATTAAATACATTTAATATCATTAATATTAAATTAACATCATTAATATCAAATTATTAATAAAAATACCCTTTAAATATTAAAAGTTATATTTTATAACTAAAAATATCTTTAAACACTTTATTTTCATTTAAAATGATTTTATAATAATAAAATCATTTTAAACTAAATTATTTAATATAATTATTAAATAACTTTAATATCATTAATAATAATCAACTAATGAAATTTACCTTTAAATATTGAAAGTTATATTTTATAACTTAAAATATTTTTAATTACCTTATTATTATTTAAAATGATTTTTTTATATAATAAAATCATTTTTTATTTATTATTTAATTCATTTATTAAATAACTAAATTATCATTAATATTAATTTATTAATGAAATTTATCACAAAATATTAAAATTCATTAAAAATAACTTAAAATATTTTCTTATATCATTATATAATTTTAAATGATTTTCAAGTATTAAAATTATTTTTAAATAATTTATTTAATATAATAATTAAATAAATTAAATACCTTTAATATTTTAAAAATATTAATTAATTATGAAATATATTAAAAACTATTTTTCAGACTTTAAAATAATTTTTAATAATTTAATTTATATTTTTAATAATTAAAAACTAATTTTCTATAGTTATTTAATAAAAATATAATTTTTATAAAGAAACTGTCGCTAAAGACCACCTATAGCGACATAACCGTTGCTACAGGTGTTCTTCATGTTCTTCATCGAAACCCAGAACACCAACTTAGTTACCGAGTTAGCTAGTTTGACCAAGTTTTAATCTCAAACTGTGATGTTTCAGAGCATGATTGTGGTCAGATCTTATAGTGCTAGTGCAGGACTACACCATTAAACAACAAACATAGTCATAACATGCATAACAAAGGAGATCTGGGTACCTAAAGTAGCTGTCAAAGGCTGTTCTTCATTTCTGGGTTACCCAGAAATGAAGAACAGTTAGACGCTCATATTTGGGCTTCCACAACTTGAAATCCTGTTGATGTTTTAGTGATCTATAAGCTTCAGTGTGTAACCAACATGTAGGACAACAGATCTATTACTTATCATCATCATAACAACAATAAATCAAGCAGTTAATGTCCGGTCAAACTGTTGTCAGAAACACGTTCTTCTGGTTTCTGGAAATTCCAGAAATCTTAAGTCATGGCCGAATGGCCTACTTTGACTACTTACTCAGTTCACTCTGTTGATTATATAAACGATATAAAGCTATAATTATAAAGCACATATGTAAGTCTACAAACTGGTTACAACAACAACGTCAAATCTCCCAAAATTTGTCAGATCTAAGCGATGTCAGACATTGGTAATGACTTTCTGGGTTGCCTAGAAATGGTCCGGTCATGGTCGGTCAACCGACTTTGACCAACAATAACTTACAATCCAGACCAGATCTAAGCTAGATTCTTGATCCAGATCACAGAGCACATAACAGACTACATAATCAAAGATTTAAACAACAAAAACACATAATAGAGAAAGATTGGTGGCCACTGACATTCGTTGTCAGAACACAAAATAAAACTTTTCCAGATTTGCAAAAACACTAGATCTGAGCTTATAGATGTTATGGATCTAATATCTATCAACCCAGATCATCACTATATACTATAAACAACACATTTTAACACTTAATCATAACATCTAACATGCAGATCAAGATCAGATTATAGCTAGGGTTTTTATACCTCTTGTGATAAATTTTGATTATAGGCTTCTGAGTTTGATTTGGTTGTTCGTGGGGCAGGTCTTGGGGACTGATCTAGCAAAAAAAATTTGGAGGTGTGTAGCTTAGGAGAGTTAGGTTGAGTATTTGTGCAAAAATGGCTAACAAGTGATCTTTTTGTCTCTCCAATCTTTATATAGAAGTGGTAGATGCATGAATTAGCTGAACTAGAGGCTGAGTGCCGGCAAAGGTCAAAATCTATATGTTAGCCTCAATAATGCATAAAAGAGTATAATGGTCATTTGCCTTGCAAATTTAATGGGAATCTTGGCAAACCCTTAGGGTCACTACTACAAAATAGTAAATAAACAACGCAAAAAAAACATTGTGATTTTAGTAAGAAAAACATCGTAGTTATGGGTGTCATCTATTTGACACCCTTACACAACGTTTTTAAAACGTTGTAGTTAAGCACATTCCACAACGTTTTTTAAGAAAAAAATGTTGTAGATTTGTTTTCCATAAATTAGCAGATGCTTAAAAACGTTGTAGAATGTATGATTCCACAACATTTTCTGGATAAAAACGTTATAGTTTAATATATCAGACAATATTTAGGCACTTTCACACAACGTTTTTAAAATGTCGTAGATTGAAAAAAAAAGAAAAAAATTATGGTTCACATATATTACCAATGAACCTGCAATATGCTAATACCACGATATATAGCTAAAATTACAAAGAATATTAATACCATACAATACGTTTACATCCCAATAATTCTTTGTAATGCCAATTACAAAGAATATTAATACCATACAATACGTTTACATCTCAATAATGCAAAACTATCCATACATCTCAAATTCACTTTCAATATAATTACTACTATATAGAATTATGAATTTGACTACACCCACAAAATATACCAAACTATCCATACAATTAAACTACTACCTAATTAAACTATCCATAAAAAACCTGTAACTGAAAATAACAGAAAAAGATCCATATCAATGAACTGCAAACCTGTACACCCCCTGCACAGTGTAAAATGGGCTGTAAGCTAAAATTAAAGCACTAGAGAGATGGGCTTCCTATAAAAGTGAACTCTATTTAGAGACCACCAATAATGTCACAATCATATGAGAGAAGAGACGAACCAGAAGCTACATGTTGAAGCTGAAATCTTTTAACTCATACAAGTTAAAGCTACATCAAATGAGTACATCCAACATAAATACAACTAGGAAATTTGTAAAGGCACTTCTAGTGTAGTCATAGGGACCATTTTCTAATGTGCCAGGCTGCAGAACAGAAATTAAAAACCAAACTTTAGTATTTTTGGTAGTACTACAGATAAGGCATTTCACACAAGTAGCATAACAATAATTGAACAAACTTCCTAGTGTTTGAGATTCCTAATGTGTGCTAGTATGCAGCCAAGCAGTGCACCTGATAGAGAGAGAGAGAAAAGTAAACTTGAACATTCTAGTGTGCACTAAAGAACCTTTGTTGGTACAAAACACTATGTAGCCAACCCAACCGTACAATGGAACGAACATTTGAAACAAATGCAAAGCCTAGAATAGAACACAGAAAAATTATGTGTTTATTATATATACTTAAACCTCACAATTGCAACCTAATGATAAAATAACAAACAAAAACTCTTACATTTAAAACACATTATAATCATCAAAACCAAACAAATATTATTACATTTAAAACACATCATAATCATCAAAACCAAACAGGACTCAAAAGTTACCTGCTTGAACGTGGCAGTTTGATAAAGAGGTACACTCATTGAACAATAAGGATCAAACTTATTTTCAAAATTCATCAACATTGTTGAGACACTTGGCTCTCTAACCTCTACATCTGCCAAAAACCAAAACATATGAGATGTCACAGTCCATATGAGTGGAGTCCTGGGGAGAGAATTACTATAGCACCGCTCATGCTTTAATTACCCATAAGTTACATAACAAAGCCACATACCACAAATCTCTCCAACACAGGTAAATGAATCTTGTAACAAATTAATAACAAGATTATACTACTTACTAAAAAATAGAAATAAATAAAGGATATTGTTATACCAGTTTTGAACTCTCTTTCACAGTAGTCTCATGAATACAATTGTGAAGTGGCTCAACATGTTGACTTCCATCTAGTTGAACTCCAATAAAGTATTGGACTTCTCCCTGTGAGCACCGAAAAATTGGTAAAAATAAAGCATGTATAATTGACAATTGATCACTTTTAGCCTAAATTTAATTCCCTATACCTTTTGATCACGCATAGGCTGCAGATGAAACAGATTCTAGAATTTTTTGCCTGGATGATATCAAAATGAGAAAACTATAATAATTAAGGCACATTATAATTCATGTATATATTCAAACTATGCACCACTAAACTTGTGCCAATATGTCATATCTAAAATAACTAGCATACATATTGAAACCAACAAATTAAAAAAGCACATTTAGACATTCCTTGAATGTAAATGGATTTATCACATCGAAATGGCAGAGGGGTAGGTGACAAAGCATATGAATATTGAGTATGATTCTTGAATTTTATTGAATGGTGATAATAATATGGAAATGAAATAAGGCTAATGTACCAGTTTTAGTGTAGTTAATGAGGTGAACGGTAACATCCTTTCGATTATCAATTGCATCTCTTATTTTCCTCACAGTGGCTGGATCAGTTTCAGGCCCCTGAAGAAACTTATAACAATTCAAACAACCAAGTTCAATGATCAAAGTAAAAATACATTGATTCTTACTATTCTAGCCTACCCATTTGAAATTCTTTTTTTTTCCTGAACTAATTAAAAATAAACTCCAACCATCCAAAAGCCATTCTAAAAAACACATATAAGTGGATGCTCAACTACTATTTAAGGTCAACCTCCAATGGTAGAAACCTTAAATGGAAGAAAATGCTCAACTACCATTTAAGCTTGGGCATATCCAAAAGGAAGGTGAAATTATATAAATTAATAATGTCCATTTAGTCTCGCGGGTCCACAGAATATGCTCCACAACTAAGAAGTGTCCAGTACAATCTCTTGAAGGGGTGTTTTATCTTTCAACAAATATGTTCACATCACAATAATTATTATACTCAGATTTATATTAAAAAATCTCTTCACAAAAGGCAGAGGCATAAACGGTAAACCATACGAACAAAAGTATACAAGGAAAAAACAAACACTTAAGTCACCCTCATAAATCCATGTAAGATTGTTGGACTCCACTCACCTTGCTGAACTGTAAAAATTTAACTGTACCAGAGTATTAGGAATTGTATGATTCATAGTATAATAGCATAAAAGTTTCGAATAATTACTTTGACAGCTGTATCATCCATAAGAGGTGTTTTATTCATATTGCGGCTATAAGTCCTGCATAACAGAATTTATTTAAACCAAGAGCAGCAGCTGTCATATCACGAACAATTGTATACCTACAATGATAAACGGTATATAGCTTTGTGTTAAACTGATAATAATCAATATCTGATGCTATTGCAAATTACAAACCAATATATACTGAATAGTCTACCAACAAACTATCCACAATTTTCTACAAGAATTTATAGAAATGTCAATGAACCATCTGTGTACTGCATAATACCTATCTGAAACTTGAAGTCATCTATCATCTGGCACATAATCAATAGCACTAAGTAGCTGCACTAATCAATAGCATACACTCGATCTAATCGGTCAACAGCTGCAAATGCACTAAGTAGGCAGATGAAAGTTTGTCCATTAGGTTTGACTTCAAACTTCTTCATTTCTTCCAAAATCTTCAGTAAAAAGAGAAAATATATATACGTTAATTAAATTTTTGCTAATATATAATTAGGTTTAGCGAAATCGGGAAGAAACATACAAGGGTTGCCTGATCAGATGTCTCAAGTAATGAAAACAAAGGCAATAAAACAAACCTGCACTAACAAAACAAACCTGCCAATTGAGACATACAATTCCAAATTATTAAGTTATGAGGGCAGCAAAACGGTCAGCAATCAAGAGTGCTATTTCCATTCAGTTACAGTTAAAATGCGAAGTACCCATGAAATTGTTACAAATTTCAAGTGCTTACCCATGATTTGAGCCATCAACAACACTGACCCAATCATCATGTAAAGAAAGCTCTTCTTCATTTCGTGGGACTATAACTTTAATGTATTCAATTTCTAATATCTTCTCCTGCAATGAAGCGCATGCAGTAGTTGAGAATCAAGATGAACAGATTACCAAAAACTACATACCACATCAATATATTGTATTGCTTTATAAGATCACTCCTATTTCTGGATGCAACTAAGATTTAGACTATAGAACCAAACCTTGTATGAATTTGCTGAATCTAATGGAGGGGCCAAAAGAAAAACTCATGGCTAGGAAACAAACGTACAACAGAAATTCCCTTGGCAAGAAGAAACTCTTCAAGCGACATGCGAACCAACTCTCCATCAATCAAAAAATCAAACAGTTGATGTTTCCAATCATCAGCATCATCTCCTGCTTATAAAGCAGCAGTAAGTTTAAGACACCAACAAAGTAAATCAATGAGTAAGCAATTGTGTATGTGTAAGTATAATGTATATACAAATTAGTATACTGAAATTGTGTGCTAACACTACTAGCAGAACTGATTATGTTACTGGTGTACCATAACAATTAATTGAATTCTATCTGGTGACATTAACAAATTCACATAATTTTCATGATTGCAGAGCCAAGTCATTGAATTCTTTCTGATCTCCTTTTTATATGGTGCTAATGCGGTGTCATACTCTGCAAGCAGTACACAATTTTAAAGGTAGAAGGGAGAATAAAGTTGTTATTTAGTTCAAATAGCTTTAATATGAGAGAAGATAAGGGCAAAAGTAGAGAATACGGAAAGTAATATGTCATTGTACATATAACAAAGGAGAAAACAGAAGCCAATTACAATATAACAAAGGTTACAAAAAGGATTCATTGTGGGTGGAAGTTGGAACAATGGGGCAGTTATCTGACCAAAAAACATGTTAACCTTGAATCCAAGAAAATATTCCACCTTTTCTCAGTGACTTAGGTACTACTTTAAAGGATTAAATGGCAATCTTTAAAAAAATAGACTGGAAAAATATTATGTCCCAGTTGTACAAGCAGACTTTGGGAACATTCATAGGAACTTTATGATGCAGGGGGAAGGGCTTGTCATCATAACAATAATTAAAACTGTATTCTCCCCCTTTCATCCTATGAACACACTTTTATATGATAAATTATTCTCAATTCGGTACTTCATAGACATGAATCCAAGTAAGGAACGCTGCTATGAAATTGAGACCAATTAAAACCCTAAACATATAAAAACAAAAGAAGAGTTCAACAAAATCAATGTGCGTAATTTAGGAAACTCAACAAATAACTGCGAAACCCTAGAATCAGAGAAATTAGTAGTATAAACCTGACAATGTGGGGATCCCTCGAAAGCATACGCAACAAGGAGACTTCACGGAGCGTGGTGGGAGGGACTCCTTCATCGTCCTCGTGGAGTCTCGTCTTCTTCAGGGCTTTAATTTTGCCGGTAGCCCTTTCTCTCGCTCTGTAAACCTTCCCGTACGGGAGTGACCACGGAGTTTCCTGAGGGGTAACGACTTGGCATCGAAGATTTGAACCAGACCTTCGGCGGCGAGTAGGCGTCCGTCCGAGCGGAAAGAGGCGGATGTGATTATATCTTTGAAGGCAGAGATGATGGCTTTGGGTGTTAGGCTTTCGGATGAGAAAATGGAGACGGTTGCGGTGTGAGTGACGACGAAGTATTGAGGAGAAGTTGGCGAGAAGGAGAGAGAAGTGGGTGGTTGCCGAAATGGGTGGTAGCCGAAGGCACAATAGATTTAAAAACTATGTCTTGTTTTAACTTCAAAATTTTAAGTTTTTAAAAAAAAACGTTGTAAAAAAATACCAAAACGTTTTTATAAAAAACGTTGTGGTTTAAGTGTTGTCTATTTGGTACTTTGTACTGGTAGGTTTAATCCTTAGAGTTTAGCACAAAATGAATTTTTAGGTTTTCATTTAGGGTTTAAAATAAAATAAAAATAAAATTAGTTTTTAAAAATAGAAATTTAGGGTTTGTTAATCAGTTAAGTTTTCTAATTACATTATACAGGAACATTAGGGTTTAAAATCCATTAATTATCATTAAACATTCTAAATTAGCACTTAGGGTTTCTCAATTTGACAGTTAGGGTTCCAAATATAAAATTTAGAGTTTATAAACATTAATTAGGGTTTTCAAAAATCAGGGTTTCCCTAATTAAGATTAATATCTATAATTGCAGTCATTAATCACATTATTTTGATTACATAACAATCTTGTACTCTAATTAAAGTTTCAAATTAGGGTTTTCCCATAGTAATACTAGGGTTTTGCCATGTTACATTAAAACTGTTCCACACATTAACATTACACACATACAATACATATTTATAGCACTGAAAAATTAAGATATAATTAATATTATATTATTAGTCTCATTCCTTGATTAAAATCCAAAATTAGGGTTTGGATTCCATATCCGATTTATTCTTCATATATAACATTATTAATTAAGTTAAAATAATTACCTTAATTAATCTAACATAAATTCATATAATAAAATAAATAATTCTAAAAAATCATTTCATATAATATTTAAATAATATATAATTATATTTTCATGGAAAATAATTAATAAAAACATTTTACTATAAAATTAATTATTATAAAAATATAATTTATAATAATCAATAATTCTAAAAATAAAATTATTTGTAAATATTCATGTAATAAATATATTTTTATTTATCACATAAATACATATACACATTATCTTGGTACATATTCCCCATATTTATTTTAATAAATAAAAAAAATTATATGCAAAATTTCTGATTTATTTATATAGAAAATATCGGGTTGTTACATTCACCCTCCCTTATAAAGTTTCCGTCCCCGGAATCACCGTTTTAAAACCTATACGTACAAGGGTACATAACATACACAATCATTGCAAGTAGATCTCGACCAACTTTGATCGAATTGATCTTTAACTATACACATAAAGCTTGTCTATCTGATTAAACTGAAACTTGATTTCTAAAAGAACTCAAATTCCTCCTTCAAAATTTCTTTATAAAATAATTTACTATATATATGAAAACCATGCATAAGAAAATAAAAGTTTACGAATAATACCTGGAGTTCCATTGCAAGCTGTCGTCGTATCCTAAACCGTTATGTTGTAGACCCTCGCAGTTGATTTTGTTAGCTTGCTCAATGACGTAGGTCCCGTGATTGCTAAAGTCCCGTTGTCCTTGCCAATATTCACACTTCCTGCCTCCGTCCTCCTCTTCAAAAAATCCTTCACCTTGTGCTCAGTCGAGCCACATAAATAACACCCACTGTTCATTCTTGGATTGGGGCAGTTGGGAGAGATATGGCCCTCCTGCCCGCACTTATAGCATACAAATTTTTCCTTCAAACATTCTCTAGAGTGGTTCTTTCCACAGTTTCTACACTGCACTACTTGATTCTTAACACCTTCTTGATTGATCTGAACATTCCCAAAGTTATTCACCTTCCTCTTTCCATTTCCACCCCTACTCCCACTATTAATTTCCACCTTCCCAGTTCCTTCAACCTTACCCTTATTCCTTTTCTCCTTGTTGTAGAGGCTTATGGCCTCACTCCACTCCTCGGCTATAATAGCCTTTTCCATGAGTGCTGCAAATGTAGGAATCTACAACACCGCCACCTTGTTATAGAGCCAGGGTTTTAATCCCAGCTCAAACCTTCTAGCTTTCCTAGCCTTCGTATAAACTCGATGCGGAGCAAACCTAGCCAACTCGTTGAACTTTGCGGCATACTCCGCAACAGTCATATTTTTCTGCTCCAACTCTAAAAATTTTACCTCCATCATAGCCTGCATACTAGATGAAAAATAGTTTTCGAAAAACACTGCCTTAAACCTATCCCATGTAACTACACCTTCTCCTGCCCTTGCCTGATTTGCTTCCCACCAAAAATTTAACTCACCCTTCATCATATAGGTGGTAAAAGCGGTCTTTTTCCCCTTAGCTACCCTAGCTATGACAAATGCTTTTTCAATCTCTTTAACCTAAGTTTGGGCTTCAACAGGGTCAGTTATACCTTTAAATTTCGGCGGTCCCATAGCCTTAAAATCTTTAAAGTTCGCCAAGTGGTTGTCCGTCTGGTTCCTTGCGGTGGGCATTCCTTGCTGCATAGCTTGTGCTACCATGTTTGAAAAGTGATGCATCGGGTCAGCTTGTTGTTGTCCCTCAACATTATTGACAGACTCTTCTACCCTTTGGTTTCGAGTTTGACGTCTTAGCGGCATTATCTAGTTA
The DNA here is from genome assembly GCA_020205615.1 of Panax quinquefolius. Lineage (NCBI taxonomy): Eukaryota > Viridiplantae > Streptophyta > Magnoliopsida > Apiales > Araliaceae > Panax > Panax quinquefolius. Next base: position 37,300,946 of record CM035168.1, on the reverse strand, counting down.
AGTAAAACCATAAATTATACTTTATTAACTTACATTCTAAATCATATCGCATAAGTTTAATATATTAAACTTGTTTCATTACTCAAACTTAGATTCATATTCATTTAACGAATATTTTACATAGCAAAACACATACTGCTTTAAACATCATGTATCCCTTGGTGACTACAAAATTCGGGATTTACAACCTTGACTAATACAAAAGTTGAGAACATTACATCACACAGACATATTTATCATATATATTACATTAAACATACCTACACAATAGAACCTATACTACCTATTTACTACACCTTTTTCATGGACAACCTTTCGCCTGATGACTTTCTGTCCCACAGATAAAACATGCACCTGGTTTATAGTCGGGATAAAACAGAGTGGCATGTCCCTCATAGCCGCAAAGGTAACACATTCTTTTCCCTTTCTTCTTATCGGGTTTTCCTAAGTCATGGTCTTTTATCTTTCTTTTCCCCTTATTGCTTGGAGCTGCACACGATGTGTTGCTTGTGGCTTCCATCTGATCAATTTGGATTTTAAGCTTATCTTGTTCTTCTATTATTTCTATTAACACCTGACGCAGTTGACTATTTAGCAACTTTTCTATTTCCCACAGCTTTTCTAGAGAAGAAACCTTGTTCCTCAGATTCTGCACTTCCATTGATGCTTGTTCAGCTTCAACTTTAGTGTCCGAATCACTATCTGTCAGCTATACTGTTACACCCCCAAATTCAGATACTTGAAACCCGAACTTAGTGCATTACGATACAATTTCTATGAGCAAAAATAATAATATTGTCATAAATATCAAACTTAATTTATATATCAGAGTCTAATCCCAGGTACGGGACCTTCAAAACATTTCATTATATGATAGATAATAAATATAATTATCTTATTTAAGTCTAGCTATTACATAAGATAACACAAACTTATTCTGATAGCTTTCCTTTCCCTTTGTTCTTGGTAGAGCCCTCTGGCTGATCATACTTAAATGAAAACATTTAAATTAAGCAAGGATGAGCATTTAAGTGCCCAACAAGTAATAACAATTATAAATATTAGCTGAAAGGATTAAATGTTTTATTTGTACTACCCTTCTACAACAAATCAAAAGTTGTGAAGTAATCTGAACCAATAATAATAACATAACAACTCTCTATCAAATTTTTGAAACTATGTACTAACTATAAATAGGGTTAAGGTGACATACTATGAACCTTGTTTTTCATTTTTGCTAAGGTTTAGAAGAACTTCATCCGCAAACCGTCATAACTTACGGACACGAAGGTGATCTACATGCAAGAACGATATCATCGTTCACTCTGTCCGCCTTGGGCACATAAAAGTTTTCCCTTTATCGGGATGTTCATGCTTAGTCTGGAATCCGAACCAAAACAATTTGATTGGATACAAAAAGGTTTTATCATATTCAACAATATTTCTAAATCTGTGTCTAGCTGGTCAAATAGCTTAGACGACTCTTTGTTATCGTATACATACTTGGGTCAATAGGTATATATATATATATATATATATATATATATATATATATATATATATCAATATGTGATTAAATACAATTATTATCCAAGTGGGGACACTTGAATAACCATGTTTAGACGTTAACGAACAGAATATTTTATATATATATATATATATATATATATATCTGAATTACAATATAGTACTATGTTGATAATCAATGATCGGATATAACATATATAACAATAGGGTTAATAATCTAGTACAATAATAATATAATTTTGAAACTTTTTTACTCATGTCCATTGTATAAAGAAAATGCAAAAGGTAGGATACTAGCCTGGTCTGCTGCTTACTGTTACGAAAATTAGTTTTATTTTTTATACCGAAACCTATCATTAATAAGATCATTTGATCGATTAGAATAACATACTATAACTCATAGCACTGCTTATTGCAGTCAACACATAACCTAATCACCTTGTCACACATATTTAACAGTCATTAAATCACAAACAAACATTAATACAGTCAAAACATCTAAGTCCAGAATAATTTACGAAACACTCGATTGTTAAAATGACTTTATCGGGTAATTATCGAGTCTAAGACTCTATTCTAAAGTTCAATATCTGTTAGTATCTATCATATCATTTTTAAATGACTTATAACAATTTTAAAACATTTATTATAATTTATCATAAATTTTTAGAACATCATGGTACCATTATTAAATGATTTAAATAGTAAATAATTCTATTATCATTAACATTTAATTAATATAAAACTATTAATGAAACCATTGTCAAAATATTAAAGTTATTTATAATAACTCAAAATATTTTCAAAACATTTATATTACCCTTAAATGATTTTTAAAACATTTAAAATTATTTTTAAATAATTACCATTAATATTAAAATATTAACATACTATTCCTCAAATATTAAAAGTCATTAAGTATAACTTAAAAATATTTTTAATTCACTTATATCCTTTTTAAATGATTTTTAAATAAATAAAATTATTTTTAAATTATTTATTTAATATAATTATTAAATAAATCCAATATCATTTAATATTAAATTAATATCATTAATATTATTTAAATTAATGAAAATCATCACAAAATATTAAAAATAACTTAAAATATTTTCTTATAACATAATATAATTTTAAATGATTTTTCAAGTATTAAAATTATTTTTAAGTAATTTATTTAATATTATAACTAAATAAATTAAATACCATTTATATACCAAAAATAATAAATATTAATGAAATATAATTTAAATAATTAAAAACCTATTTTTAGACTTTAAAATAATTTTTAAGAATTTATTTTGTATTTTTAGTAATTAAAAACAAATTTTCTATAATTATTTAATAATAATAATAATTTTCATAAATAAACTGTCGCTAAAGGGCCCTATAGCGACAGTGCCGTCGCTATAGGTGTTCTTCATAAACCTAGAATGTTCATACGCAGTGTTCAAGGTGGTAGGTTTGACCACCATTAGATCTAAGTTCTAAGTGTTTTCTGGACTTGTTAATGATATAATGTTGTAGTACTAATGTATTACTACAAGTCTAAATAATTTGCATGGCCATTTCATAACGTATGAGGGAGATCTAAGCATCAGAAAAGTCTGACAAGGTTGTTCTTCATTTTCTGGGTTTTCTAGAAAATGAAGAACAGTTAAGGGTGCTATATTTAGATCCTTATAACTTACGCTCTGGTTCTAGTTTGTAAGATCTAACGGTTCCTACTTGTAGAATGCATGCCCAGGTACAATAACATATCATCATATCATCATAACAACAACACGAATGAACGTTCAAGGCTGGTCAAACCATGTTAGAAAAATGCCTCATGAAGAAATCTGGGTTTTCCATATTTGAGACAAAACAGCTGGTCAACTCTACTTTGACCAGCAATAAGTTTCATTATATGCATGCTCTAAGTGTTCTGGAGGTATAATAATATAGCCTACATATTAGTGTACAAATGGAATACAACAGCATGGCTAAAGGTCTTACCAGAATCAAGATCTAGGGCCTCTAAAATCACTTTCAGACCATTCTGGGTTTCTGGGCTGCTCAGAAACCAGTTGGTCAATGTCGATCAACGATCTTTGACGGCTCATATCATGAGTTCTAGACATGATCTGACCCTGTTTCCAGTTCCAGATCATATTCCACATGACAAAGAACATATTCATAACTTAAAACACACATAAAACTTAACGCAGAAAGATCTAGAGGCTCTAACATTCATTGTCAGACCTTAGTTTTAAACTTTTTCCAGATTTTGTAAATCTTTAATTTCGAGTATATAAATGTTATGGATCCACTAATTAGCAACCGAGATCATTAAAAGGCACCCTCTAACACATATATAACCAATCATTAACAACATCTAATATCAAATCATAAGATTTTAGAGATTAGGGATTATACCTCCTTTTTAAGCTTGATCTTGATTCTGACCTTGATGATTGTTCTTGGCAAGCTAAATGTTGATATTGGCTTTGCTTCTCACAAAATTTCACTCTAAAATTTTAGATGGGTGAGAGAATATGACTTTGGTGAATATGAAAAGTAAAGTGAGCATTCTCTCTCTCAATCTATATAGAATTTGATACAAGGACTATGGCTGATCATGAGGGCAGGTTTTGGATGATTAAAGGCTAGTACTAGACCACATGGCTAGTTAGAGTTAGTCACCAACTCCTTATTAGGGCTAGATCTACACTCCACCTTATTAAAATAATAAAAAGGGTAGTTTGGTCATTTGACTTATAAAGTGAATGGCAACTTGGTAACTTCTGACAACCATTAGGTCTTAACCCTTAGGGTTTAACCCTAGGGTTTCACAAGCTTATTTTCTAAGATTATGTATTAAGGGCAAATATGGAAATCTTAGTTTCTAAAAATGTTGATTAGGGTTCCCTAATTACACTAGGTTTCCTAATCACCTAGGTTTTGTAAATTAGCTATTATAATATATTAATTACTATTAACCTTGCTAATTTAATACTTAGGGTTTATAACTTAGCAATTAGGGTTCTAATTTAGTAATTAGGGTTTTTAGATATTAATTAGGGTTTATCTAATTAACATAAAACCTAATAAAGGTCATTAAGTACATAGCACATAACTTAACAAACCTTATAGTCATAGATGATTGTGCTATAGTTTATCAGTAATGCTAGGATTTTAAACTGTTTTACTATAACTGTTCCACACATTAACATTACACACATATCAGGCATATCTATATCACTGAAATATAAATAATATTATATTACTATTCTCATTCCTTATTCGAAATCCAGACTTAGGATTTTGAATTCATATCTGACATAACCTTCATAGATACCATTATTAATTAAGTTAAAATAATTAACTTAATTAATATAATAAATACATATATCATAAAATCCATATCATATATACAATAATCATATTTTCATAAAAATAAATAATAAATGTTTTTATTACAAAATTAATTTATTATATGAATATAATCTATAATGATCAATAAGTCTAATAAGAAATTATTTACATCTAATAAATAAATTTATTTATCACATAGATACATATACTTTACTTGCACATATTTCCACCTTTATATATATATATATAAAATTAAATCGCAAAATTTCTTATTAAAAATATTGGGTTATTACATCCACCCCCCCTTAAAAGGATTCCGTCCCCAGAATCACCTCTTTAAAACCTATAGACATTAGGGGAAAATAGCCTACACCATCATTGCAAGTAGATCTCGATCATAATTGATCGAACCGATCTTTAACTATTCAGCATAAAGTTTGTCTATCCGCTTAAACAGAAATTTGATTACTAATAGAACTCAAATTCCTTCTTCAAAATTTATTTATAAAATAATTTACTATATATATACGAAAATCATATATAAGAAAATACAATTGACTCGAATAATACCTGGAGTCACATCCCCATCTGCCATAGTATCTTGAACGGTCATGCTGAAGACTCTTGCGGTTGATTCTGTTGGGTTATTTGTTGAAGTTTATCCCGTTGTCGCCAGCGTCCCGATACTTTTCTTTGTAATCACGCCTCCTGCATCCCTTCTCCTTTTCGGACAGTCCTTCACCTTATGCTCCATTGATCCACACCTAAAATACCCTCTATTCATCCTAGGATTGGGGCAGTTGGGAGAGATATGTCCCTTCTGCCCACACTTATAACACTCTATCTTACCCTTAAGACACTCTCCCAAGTGATTCCTTCCGCAATTTCCACACTGCACAACCTTATTCTTTCCACCTCCTGGCCTAATTTCTATATTCCCGACATTATCTCCTTTCCTTTTTCCAGTCCTATTACCACCACTCCCTTCTCCAGCTCTAGCTTGATTTGGCTCCCACCAAAAGTTTGCCTCCCCTTTCATCGTATAGGTGGCAAAAGTTGTCTTTTGCCCCTCTGTTATCCTAACTATCACAACCACTTCTACAGGGTCAGTTGACCCTTTAAATCCTGACGGTCCTATGGCCTTAAAATCCTTAAAGTTCGCAAATCGATTGTCTGGCTGATTTCTCGCGGCTGGCATTCCATTCTGCATATCTTGAGCGACCACATTCGCAAAATTCTGCATCGGGTCTGGTTGTCCTCCAGCTTTGTTAACAGGTTCTGCTACCCTTTGGTTTCGTTTACGTCTTGGCGGCATTATCTGATCATAATTGATCTTTTATCGACTCACCTTCTATAACGCAAAATTTTCTACTCAAATAATCATAAATTTAAAATATTATATTTTGAAAACTTTGTTACTATATTAATCAGTGTTCAGATAAATAATTACTATCTTTATACCAACTTATTTCATTAATCCAATCATAGATTAATATTCATAGCTCTTGACATACAATAACACATACTACTTTAAACATCCGCTATACCCCGGAGACTCAAAAGTCAAGACGCGCTACCACAACTTATACAAAAGTTAAGAATATTATATTATACCCACATAACTATCATATACGCATCATATAATCATTCATATTGAAATAATACTAATACTACTTATTTCTTACGCCTCCACTAAGGATCAATTGCTAAGTATTCTATATAATCCCATTATCCTTAATAATCCATTCGCACCTAACTATTCCTAGTTCGTCAAACTTACCACACATTATGAGTTTAAGAACTCACCACAGATATATGAGTTTAAGAACTCGAGATTGACCTTATATTCTTTAACTATACTCTACCTTTCAGTTATACTATCGCTTCTGGGTCCGGTACTATATTTTTCCAGTATAATCACCTCATCAGGGTTGCTTTCAATGTGAGCCTCTATTTCAGCTATCAGCTTTGATATTGGCTCAGTTATAGAGTTTGAATCCTTCTTTATGATCTGAGGGTATCCTAATCCTTTTCTACCTGTCACATAAATTATACTGATTAGCATAAAATATATACATACAACAATTAATAGTTTTATTTAAGTTATCTTTTATTTTTGTTTGATGATGAATTTATTCAATCATCTCCTTTTAAACTCTATGTGAGTTATTTGTACTTTTAACGTTGTCCTCTGCTCTAAGGTTATAGCCTAAGGTCTACTCCCACCTAAGGTTTCTAACCCTAAAGCTCTGATACCAACTTGTAACGCCCCCAAATTTAGATACTTGAAACCCGAACTCAGTGCATTACGATACCATTTCTATGAGCGGAAATAATAATATTGTCATAAATATCAATCTTAATTTACATATCAGAGTCTAATCCCAGGTATGCGACCTTCAAAACATTTCATTATATGATAGATAATAAATATAATTATCTTATTTAAGTCTAGCTATTACATAAGATAACACAAACTTATTCTGATAGCTTTCCTTTCCCTTTGTTCTTGGCAGAGCCCTCTGGCTGATCATACTTAACTAAAAACATTTAAATTAAGCATAGATGAGCATTTAAGTGCCCAGCAAGTAATAAAATTATAAATATTAGCTGAAAGGATTAAATGTTTTCTTTGTACTACCCTTCTACAACAAATCAAAAGTTGTGATGTAATCTGAACCGATAATAATAACATAACAACTCTCTATCAAAATTTTGAAACTACGTACTGACTATAAATAGGGTTAAGGTGACATACTATGAACATTGTTTTTCATTTTCGCTAAGGTTTAGCAAAACTTCATCCGCAAACCGTCATAACTTACGGACACGAGGGTGATCGCTTGATGTGCTCCTGTATTGATCAATACTACATGCAAGAACGATATCATCGTTTCTCTCTGTCTTCGCCAAGCATAAAAGTTTTTCCTTGATCGGGATGTTCATACTTAGTCGGAATCCGAACCAAAACAATTTGATAGGATACAAAAAGGTTTTATCACATTCAACAACATTTCTAAATCATGTCAAATTTGGTCAAATAGCTTAGACGACTCTTTGTTATCGTATACATACTGGGGTCAATATATATATATATATATATATATATATATATATATATATCAACATGTGATTAAATAAAATGATTATCCAAGTGGGAACACTTGAATAACCATGTTTAGACATTAACTAACATAATATATATATTTGAATTAGAATATAGTACCATATTGATAATAAATGATCGGATATAACATATATAACAATAGGGTTAATAATCTAGTACAATAATAATATAATTCTGAAACTTTCTTACTCATGTCCATTGCATAAAGAAAATACAAAGGTAGGATACTTGCCTGGTCTGCTACTTACTGTTACGAAAACTTAGTTTTATCTTTTATACCGAAACCTATCATTAATAAGATAATTCGATCGATTAGAATAACATACTATAACACATAACATTGTTTATTGCAGTCAACACATAACCTAATCACCTTGTCACACATATTTAACAGTTATTAAATCACAAACAAACATTAATACAGTCAAAACATCTAAGTAAGAACAATTTACGAAACACAGCCGATTGTTAAAATGACTTTATTGAGTAATTATCGAGTCTAAGACTCTATTCTAAAGTTCAATATCTGTTAGTATCTGTCATATCATTTTTAAATGACTTATAACAATTTTAAAACATTTATTATAATTTGACATAAATTTTCAGACACCGCGGTATCATTATTAAATGATTTAAATAGTAAATAATTCTATTATCATTAACATTTACTTAATATAAAACTATTAATGAAACCATTGCCAAAATATTAAAGTATTTATAATAACTAAAAATATTTTCAAAACATTTATATTACCCTTAAATGATTTTTAAAACATTTAAAATTATTTTTAAATAATTACCATTAATATTAAAATATTAACATACTATTCCTCAAAATATTAAAAGTCATTAAGTATAACTTAAAAATATTTTTAATTCACTTATATCCTTTTAAATAAATAAAATCAATTTTAAATTATTTATTTAATATAATTATTAAATAAATCCAATATCATCTAATATTAAATTAATATCATTAATATTATTTAAATTAATGAAAATCATCACAAAATATTAAAATAACTTAAAATATTTTCTTATAACATAATATAATTTTTAATGATTTTTCAAGTATTAAAATTATTTTTAAGTAATTTATTTAATATTATAACTATTACGCCCCGAAATCCGGTCTATTTTCACATCCGGATTCCGTACGTCACGATCCCATCTTCTTCCAAACATACATCATTATATAGCTAAATATAACAACATACATCCTCAAATCCCAAGTTCTAAAACCTCATAACCCCTTTCATTACAAATAATGATAATTACATTATTCTTTACATCTTGTACAAGTGACTTTTATCTGCCACCAAAGATACATAAACGTTCATTAAACTATTCTATAGTTTAATTCTATCATTCTATATTACAAGTCTTCGCTTGATCTTCACGCTCATTCATATAATGAATGACACATCATCTGGATATCGATCATCTTGATCTTTACGGGATCCTTAAGTTCTTCTAATATCGTTCGCTGAAAATGTTTTTATTTAAAGCAAGTGTGAGCATTCAATTGCTCTACAAGTCATAACAGTTGAACAAACAACTTTAAGAATTCAAACATTCTTTTAGGACCTCAATAACCGAACAAAGGTTATGAAGCAGCTTGAATAATAGGAATAATCTCGATTCCTATCATTTTAAAACATTAGTCACATTCACTTTGAAATACTTTTGTTCTCTACTTTCTTTCATACACATTCTGTCTTGCTAGAATCAATAGCACAGACTTAACAATAACAGTTCATGTATAAACATAACATTCTCATATTGAGCGGCTCGATCACGTAGCGGTTCATATCATAGAACACAAAGTGTTCAAATTGTGGCACAAGGCCTCATACGTTTTATCACCTTGTACAAATATCACACATTCGCACATAGACAAAACTTCTCAAGTTCAACATCTGAGAAGTTTTAGAAACTAGCATTCATTTAGAATATGAATGAAGTTAGGAAACTTGCCTTACGCACAACCACACGACTTATAGTTTATTTGAATCGCTCATTCCAATTCCTATGTAGCACATAAGGAAATAACACATGTACCAATTAGTCATATACTTGACTTACACATTGGTTTACTTTACTTTACTTCTTATGGTTCACGTTCTTACAAGCTAAGTTTACGCGACCAACTTCCTTTACCAGTTAACGGCTTCATGACATACGGAGATGTCTTAATCAATACATTCATCATCTTTGATGATTTACATTCTTATCTTCTTCTTATAATTTCCTAGGACTTAGCACACATCGTGTCTCTGCTAGTAGTCCATACAGTCCATTATTAAATTTTTAATAATTTAATTTGTATTTTTAATAATTAAAAACTAATTTTCTATAATTATTTAATAAAAATATAATTTTTATAAAGAAACTGTCGCTAAAGACCACCTATAGCGACAAAACCGTTGCTATAGGTGTTCTTCATGTTCTTCAACAAAACCCAGAACACCAATTTAGTTACCGAGCTACCTAGTTTGGCCAAGTTTTAATCTCAAACTGTGATGTTTCAGAGTATGATTGTGGTCAAATCTTATAGTACTAGTGCATGACTACACCATTAGACAACAAACATAGTCATAACATGCATAACAAAGGAGATCTGGGTACCCAAAGTAGCTGTCAGAGGCTGTTCTTCATTTCTGGCTTACCCAGAAATGAAGAACAGTTCGACTGCTCATATTTGGGCTTCCACAACTTGAAATCCTGTTGATGTTTTAGTGATCTATAAGCTTCAGTGTGTAACCAACATGTAGGACAACATATCTATTACTTAACATCATCATAACAACAACAAATCAAGCAAATAATGTCCGGTCAAACTGTTGTCAGAAACACGTTCTTCCGGTTTCTGAAAATTCCATAAATATTAAGTCATGGCCGAATGGCCTACTTTGACCACTTACTCAGTTCACTCTGTTGATTATATAAGCGATCTAAAGCCATAATTATAAAGCATATATGTAAGTCTGCAAACTGGTTACAACAACATCAAATCTCCCAAAACCTATCAGATCTAAGCGATTGAATATGTTGTCAGACACTGGTAATGACTTTCTGGGTTGCCCAGAAATGGTCCGGTCATGGTCGGTCAACCAATTTTGACCAACAATAACTTGCAATCTAGACCAGATCTAAGCCAGATTCTTGATCCAGATCACAGAGCACATAACAGACTACATAATCAGAGCTTTAAACAACAAAAACACATAACAGAGAAAGATTGGTGGCTACTGACATTCGTTGTCAGAATACAAAATAACTTTTTTCCAGATTTGCAAAAACACAAGATCTGAGCTTATAGATGTTATGGATCTAACATCTATCAACCCAGATCATTACTATATACTATAAACAACACATTTTAACACTTAATCATAACATCTAACATGCAGATCAAGATCAGATTATAGCTAGGGTGTTTATACCTCTTGTGATAAATTTTGATTCTAGGCTTCTGAGTTTGATGTGGTTGTTCGTGGGGCTGGTCTTGGGGACTGATCTAGCAAAAAATTTCGGAGGTGTGGAGCTTGGGAGAGTTAGGTTGAGTATTTGTGCAAAAATGGCTAATAAGTGATCTTTTTCCCTCTCCAATCTATATATAGAAGTGGTAGATGCATGAATTGGCTGACCTAGAGGCTGAGTGCTGGCAATTATAGAGCACATGGGGTTGTTGGATTTGGTGAACAACTTCACCTAAGGTCAAAACCTATATGTTAGCCTCAATAATGCATAAAAGGGTATAAGGGTCATTTGCCTTACAAATTTAATGGCAATCTTGGTAAACCCTTAGGGTTTGATCCTTAGGGTTTAACCCTAAGGTTTAGCACAAAATGAAATTCTAGGTTTTCATTTTGGGTTTAAAATAAAATAAAAATAAAATTAGTTTCTAAAAATAGAAATTTAGGGTTTGTTAATCAGTTAGGTTTTCTAATTACATTATACAGGAACATTAGGGTTTAAAATCCACTAATTAGCATTAAGCATTCTAAATTAGCACTTAGGGCTTGTAACGCCCGAGAAAATCTGATTTTTATGATAATTAAATTTTTAATTGATTATGTGAATTAAATGAATTTAATTGATTTAGTTTGTGAGTAAGCTATGTGAAGGTCATTCTATGACCTAGAATGTGCTAATGTGGTTAGTAATCTGGCTACGTGTTACAATTAATTGTTTAAAATTTCTGAGACAAAAATAAATATTTTCTGAGAAATTACCGTAAAAACTCTATTCATCCGTTTCTGCTCGGGGAATTATTTTGAAATTCCGAGAAACGCGTATTGATAGAATATCGAGACTAGATGAAATATCTAATAATATTTCATTTATGGCAAACGAAGTTTTTACCTGCGGACTTAAAATCTAAGGGTTGAGTGAAATGATTTCCGAGAAGGAAATGAAATACGTAGAAGGAATTTCGTTATTGTTAATGTGTGTGTTATACTAGGATGATACTATTTAGTATCTATGTATAATACGATTAGTTAATATGGAGTACAATACGACTATCGTACTAGTATTATACGAAGAGAATACGTGAATTGTATGCATAGAATACGATTCGTATTATGGAATTAAGTTAAGACTTAAGGTTAATTCATTTGGGTTGGATTACGATTAGTCCAATCACTTGAATGAGCAAGCCCAAGGGATTAAGTGTTAAGCCCAAGTCAAGGACCAATATTAGATTGGTTAAGCCTAATGTAAGGAAACCGAACCGTGGATCGAACCGGTGGGTCACCGAATGGGTAAAACCCATGGGGAAACCCATGGGCATGGTGGACCGGCCCTTGGTGTGCAAGGCAAGCCTAAAACTTGGTCACCAAGTATTTTACTTGGTGACAAAGTGTTGAATAGTAAGGATGTGGTGGTGTATTGTCCAATTTGCCCTCCATTTCATTTTCTATAAATAGAAAGCTAGGATTGGTCTTTTGTGAGCTTTCCAAATTGCCAACCTAGATTATTGAGAAAGAGAGAGAGCTAGACTCAACCAAATCTTACACTTTGAAGCTTTGCTTAAGAGTTTTCAAGATTTCCTAAGAGTTCTTAAGGTAATATTCCTTAATTCCAATTCCATCTCTTTTGGTTTTCTTTTAGTATGGAGAATCATAAGTGGGTGGTGTATGTCTTGTATGGTGGAATAAGAATGACTTACTATAGATTCAATCTCTATAAGTCATGAAATCATAGAAATCATAAGGGTTGATATAGTTTTAAATCTTGGAAATATTGATTGTAGAGATTGATTGTTGATAAACAATTTAACTCCAACAATATGTAAATATGTGCAATTTAGTTGGTTAGAACGCATATATGAATTCCATGGAGTATTCCATGTGATTTGGCTTAGAGAACATTAGTAACTAAGTTATGATGAATTTCACGAAAATAGACGTTAAACGTTGAAAACGTTGAAATTCCGGATTGATAGTCAAAAGTTGTCGTGAGACTTGAAAACGTTGTTTTTTAATGTCAACATGTGAGATAGGGTATTTAAGAGTCGTGGACTCAAGAATCGTCGGATTCCGACTTAGAACGAAAAGAACGAGCATTGAACGCTCATTAACGTTTACGAATATTTAGAAAATGAACTCAATAGTGAATTTTGAGTTAACAGATTCAAAAGTGTCGAATTATTATATGAACGCGTAGAGTATGTCATTTATGATGTGTAGCTTTTTAAACAGACCAAATCGGACTTATAACAAAGAAGTTATGGCTCCGATAATTTCACTAAAATTTTTATCTGTTGAAAAATTCTGGTGTTGAGGTTCAGAAATGTACTTGCATGAATGTTGCTTTTAAAGTGCTTGTAGATTATTAATGAACTAGTCGGGAAACAACGTTGGTACTTCACCAATGATGATAGAGTCTGGTTAATGACGTAAGTTGATTAATAAGCCGGGATGAAGGGTAATAAGTCGAGTTAACTTTATTAATGAAATAAAGTTAACTAAGACATAGAAGAGAAAGAAGTTGGTAGAAACAATGTGAGTAATTGTTTGATAGCTAATTACAGTGTGCTATGTGAATATATCATGTAGATTCTGTAAAGGCTGTGGTCAGTCGATTAAGTTATTTGAAGATGCTGGAAGGTAAGTTTTCTTAACGCTTGTCTAACCTTCAAGTTAGTCAAGTTTTATGTTATTCATTGTACTGAATTACACGACTAATTTTAAAGAAAGGGTCAATGCCAGATTTAACTCGGTTAAACTACTCATAAGATATAGATTGATTGATATTCATATCTTTCTATATAGAAATGTTAACGCTATCCTATGCCAAGTAATTGGTACGGATGTGAAGGTAAGGTTTGTCTATGAACAAACAAAAGTATTTTTCATCGATTATTCGATGGGCACGCGAGTTTGCCAAATGTTAAACGTAAATACGTTTAACGAATGATTGTTGATCAACATAGAGTACTATAGGCTGATCAGCTAGAAGTGCTCATAAGTAATGCGGATGTACAGCCTTAGTGCTATGATATCCTTTTAAAGTATGAAAACAGAAAGCTACTATTCATGGTCTATTGACCGGTTCCGAATTCCTACTCTACTCTAGACTTTGGGAATTGATGTTATGAAATGTTAAAGTTTTATTGTTTCGTAATGCTTCATAACTATTTTTTCAGTTATGTATGAATTGTTACATAATTCACGAATGTGGTATTAATGTTATCCTTCGTTAAAACTTGCTGAGCTTGTTATGCTCACTTCTTGCGTGAATTATATCACAGCAGTTAAGGATGAACGTACTAAGAAAGCTAAGAGAGATAAGGGCAAAGCTAAGATGGATACTTAGCCACCGTGTAATAGATTATTATGTTTGTATGTGTTATACATTATGAAAAACGAACTACGTAATTGGTTAATGAACCTGGGAAGGATTATACTTTGATTATAATAAGAAGATAGTAATTAAATTCATTATGTTGTATTTCAATTGAATGATTGTATAGTTATGAGTACCGTGTAGCACCATATGTCGGGTTAGAAGATTCCCAAATTTGGGGGCGTCACAGGTTGGTATCAAAGCATTAGGTTATAAAACATAAGGGGGGGAGAACCTTAGGCTAATAACCTCGTAAGGAAGGTAAAGTCCGAAGAATGAAAGTCAAGTCAACTGAATTAATAAGGTGTTGAGAAAACTCAGTACCGACAGAATTTAAAAGATGAAAATTAATCTTAAATAAATTAAATATGATTTGTGCTTATACTATTGTGTATTATGTACTAATCAAAGTGTTATGTGTTTTGTAGATGTCAAATGATAGCTTGATGTTTATAAACATTCATGAGATAAGTGAGGAGTCTGTGAACCAAGTGGAGGTATTACCAATGCCAGTGGCGGAGGTACCGTTAGTGGTTCTTGAAGACTCTGATATTGAAGAGTACATCTCTGAGGGGGAATACTCCGAGGAGATAATAGGCATATCATCATATCTGAATATGATGATAGATGTGGAGGAGGAGATGGAGGTAACATCGATTAATACGATAATACCTACTTAGGAGCCAACACCTTCGGACGCAATGTGATCATTGTATCTGGAAGTGTTGGATAGGAATGTGCATCTACACACTGTAGTGCAGTTACAGAACGAGGAGATAACCGCCCTATATGAGGCAAAGGAATCTGCAGAGGCGGATTTTGAGTCAGAGCACGATGAGAAAGTGCTTATGATGGATAAGGCAAGTGATTATAAGGAAGAGGCCGTTGAGCTTCGAAAGAAACTGGTCGAGAAAGACCAGAAGATAGCTAGGATGTCATACATCCACGAATGCGCTCATGAGGATTTCAAGCTAAAAATCGCTTGTTATTCTATTGAGTCAGGGCAGACTCGGCATACCATTAGTCGAGATATTGTTTCCATTTTAGCAAATTAGAAATATGAGAATGTCGTACGACAGTGTTAGTAGATCGTTAGATCTTTTTGTATATAAGTAGTGACGTAAAATCCTCTTTTGTATAATTAAAGGGTACTCCTTTTGTAAATCCCAATTTTTGTAGAAGTCAATCGCGGGATAGTATGTAATAGCTTTTTGGCTAAGGGGACATGATGTAAATAGTTTTGGCTATGAAAGCATATTAATATAATGATGTTTTTATGTAATGTACTTGTTGTGGTATGAGTTGTTATTTGAGAATAATAACCAAGCAGTTAAATAGATAATAATGAAACTTTATTTATTTAATCAGAATTATGCCACCAAGAAGGAGACAACGTAACCAAGAGGCCGAGTCTCATAATCAAAATCAAGGGGGTCCTAATAACCCTATGCAAGAGTTCATTAATTTATTAACGGCAGCATTTAACCAAGTTGGGGGAGGGATTCATGTAGCACCTAGGGTAGCAAGAACGACTACCTTTAAGGAGTTTAAGAGTGTGGGTCCTCTGGAGTTCCGAGGAACGACGGACCCACTAGAGGCCCAGACATGGGTAAAATAGATTGAAAAGGCGTTTGTGATAACAAACGTAGGAGAGGCGCAAAAGACTTCTTTTGCGACTTACATGTTGAAGGGAGAAGCCAACTACTGGTGGGAGGCTCACCAGGGTGGGGCTAGGATAGAAGCTGTTATGTGGGAACAGATTAAGAAGGTGTTCTTCGAGAACTACTTCCCTACTAGTATGCAAGATAGGATGGAGATTAACTTCTTAGAACCTAAACAAGGGGATATGACAGTTCCCCAGTATGCTGCCAAATTCAATGAATTGGCGAGGTTTACTCCACATCAGGTGGACACAGAAGAGAGGAAGGCGCGCAGGTTTGAGGAGGGCTTAAAACCCTGGCTCTACACTAGAATATCAGTTTTTCAGAGTGCTTCCTACGGGACCATTCTGGAAAAGGCAATAATAGCTAAAGGTGGTGGTGAGGCATTGTCTCAGTACCACAAAGAGTGGAAGAACAAGAGTAAGTTAGAAGGAGGTAGTAAGGCTGAAGTTGCCAGCGGAAGCGGCAACTTGCCTAAGAAGAAGAGCTTCAACCCTGGGAATACTGGGGTAAAACAGGGATATCCTAAGCGGAGGACGGAGGCATGCAAGACATGCGGAAAGACTCATATGGGAGTCTATTTAAAGGGCAAATCAGTCTGCTACAACTGTGGGAAAGAGGGCCATTTGTCATCCAACTGTCCTAACCCTAAGAAAACCAGGGGTGTTTTGTCTGTGTGTCATTGGACCACATGGCAAGAAATTGCCCGAAGAAGGGTTTAGAGGGAAATAAGGGTTTTGATAGTGGTAAATTAGCCATTACTGGACCAACACCATCAGTGGGTAGACCCTCAGCCCGTACATTCAATATGACTGTCCAAGATGAGGTTGCATCAACGGATGTGGTAGCAGGTATCATTCCAGTTAATGAAATAAATGCTTATGTGCTATTTGACTCGTGTGCTACTTGTTTTTTATAGCATGTGAATTTGCTAAGCGATTAGGTTTAATCCCAAAAAAGTTACCAATACCTTTAGACGTTAAGGTAGCCAACGAAGAGATAATCCCCATTGAACATATTCATAAAGATTGTTGCATAGATATTAGAGGGAATAAGTTATCGGTAGATCTGGTACCGATAAGGTTAAAAGAATTCGATGTAATTCTTGGTATGGACTGGTTGGCTAACCATAAGGCGATAATAGATCGTCATAAGAAAAGTGTGAACCTTCGACTTTCTAAGAAAAGCAAGGCAGTGTTCTTCGGTAGTAAATCACCGAGACGCTCTTGTTGTCTATTAATGACACAAGCTAGGAAGATGTTGAGAAAAGGGTGTGTAGGTTACCTGTGCTATGTTGTGGATACCCATAGAGTGGGAACATCCTTGGACCAGATACCTATAGTTCAAGAGTTCGCGGATGTATTTTCAGAGGAATTACCGGGTATTCCACCTGACAGGGAGGTTGAGTTAGTAATTGATCTGTTACCGGGAACGACACCAGTTTCAAGGGCACCATATCGAATGGCGCCAGTAGAAATGAAGGAGTTAATGGTTCAATTGCAAGAACTATTAGATAGAAAGTACATTCAACCAAGTGTGTCTCCTTGGGGAGCACTGGTATTGTTTGTAAAGAAAAAGGATGGGACGTTAAGACTTTGTATCGACTATCGAGAGTTAAACAAGTTATCGATTAAGAATAAATACCCGTTGCCCAGGATCGATGATCTATTTGATTAGTTGAAAGGGGCAAAGTATTTTTCTAAGATAGATTTGCGCACGGGGTATCATCAGTTAAAAGTGAGGAAGGAGGATGTACCTAAGACGACGTTCAGAACTCGTTATGGTCATTACGAGTTCCTGGTGATGTCGTTTGGGTTGACAAATGCGCCAGCCACATTTATGGATATGATGAATAGAGTGTTCAAACAGTATTTGGACAAGTTCGTCGTAGTGTTCATTAATGATATTCTAGTCTATTCAAAGACATTAGAAGATCATGCCAAACATTTAAGGATAGTGTTGGAAACACTAAGAAAGAAAAAGTTGTATGCAAAATTCACAAAGTGTGAATTTTGGCTTGAGAGAGTGCAGTTCCTAGGACATGTTATTGATAAAGATGGCATTTCCATAGATCCAACAAAAGTAGAAGCAGTTAATGAGTGGAAACAACCGAAAACGCCAACCGAGGTTAGAAGTTTTCTGGGGTTAGCGGGATACTATAGAAGGTTTATTCCGGACTTTTCTAAAATAGCTACTCCGTTGACAAATCTGACAAGAAAGTCGGTGATGTATGTGTGGACTGAAAAATATGAGAATAATTTTTAGGAGTTGAAGAAGAGGTTAAGTGGGGCACCTGCATTGTCTTTACCAGACGATACAGGGAACTTTGTAGTGTATAGTGATGCTTCACATAAAGGGCTGGGGTGCGTGCTCATGCAGCATGGCCAGGTCATTGTGTATGCGTCACGTCAATTGAAGGATTATGAGAAGGCTTATCCTATTCATGATCTAGAATTGGCAGCTGCAGTTTATGCCTTCAAGATATGGAGGCATTATCTGTATAGTGAGAAATGTGAGATATATACGGACCAAAAAAGTCTGAAATATATCTTCAAACAGAAGGAGTTGAACATGAGACAAAGAAGGTGGTTAGAGTTAATAAAAGATTATGACTGTGATATTTTATATCATCTAGGAAAGGCAAATGTAGTAGCCGATGCGCTAAGTAGGAAGGGTAGAGAGAAACTGTGTAACGCCCGAGAAAATCCGATTTTTATGATAATTAAATTTTTATTTGATTATGTGAATTAAATGAATTTAATTGATTTAGTTTGTGAGTAAGCTATGTGAAGGTCGTTCTATGACCTAGAATGTGCTAATGTGGTTAGTAATCTGGCTACATGTTAGAATTAATTGTTTAAAATTTCCGAGACGAAAATAAATATTTTCCGAGAAATTCCTGTAAAACCTCTATTCATCCGTTTCTGCTCGGGGAATTATTTTGAAATTTTGAGAAACACGTATTGATAGAATATCGAGACTAAAGGAAATATCTAATAATATTTTATTTATGGAAAACGAAGTTTTTGCCTGCGGACTTAAAATCTAAGGGTTGAGTGAAATGATTTGTGAGAAGGAAATGAAATGCGTAGAAGGAATTTTGTTATTTTTAATGTGTGTGTTATACTAGGATGATACTATTTAGTATCTATGTATAATACAATGAGTTAATATGGAGTACAATACGATTATCGTACTAGAATTATACGGAGAGAATACGTGAATTGTACGCATAGAATACGATTCGTATTATGGAATTAAGTTAAGACTTAAAGTTAATTCATTTGGGTTGGATTATGATTAGTCCAATCACTTGAATGAGAAGCCCAAGGGATTAGGTGTTAAGCCCAAGTCAAGGCCCAATATTAGATTGGTTAAGCCCAATGTAAGGAAACCGAACCGTTGATCGAACCGGTGGGTCACCGAATGGGTAAAACCAATGGGGCAACCCATAGGGATAACCCATGGGCATGGTGGGCCGGTCCTTGGTGTGTAAGTCAAGCCTAACACTTCGTCACCAAGTATTTTACTTGGTGATAAAGTGTTGAATAGTAAGGAGGTGGTGATGTACTGTCCAATTTGCCCTCCATTTCATTTTCTATAAATAAAAAGCTAGGATTTGTCTTTTGTGAGTTTTCCAAATTGTCAACCTAGATTATTGAGAGAGAGAGAGAGAGCTAGACTCAACCAAATCTTACACTTTGAAGCTTTGCTTAAGAGTTTTCAAGATTTCCTAAGAGTTCTTAAGGTAATATTCCTTAATTCCAATTCCATCTCTTTTGGTTTTCTTTTAGTATGGAGAATCATAAGTGGGTGGTGTATGTCTTGTATGGTGGAATAAGAATGACTTACCATAGATTCAATATCTATAAGTCATGAAATCATAGAAATCATAAGGGTTGATATAGTTTTAAATCATGGAAATATTCATTGTAGAGATTGATTGTTGATAAACAATTTAACTCCATCAGTATGTAAATATGTGCATCTTACTTGGTTAGGATGTAGATATGAAGTCCATGGAGTATTACATGTGATTTGGCTTAGAGAACATTAGTAACGAAGTTATGGCGAATTTCACGAAAATAGACGTTAAACGCTAAAAACGTTGAAATTCCGGATTGATAGTCAAAAGTTGCCGTGAGACTTGAAAATATTATTTTTCAATGCCAACACGTGAGATAGGGTATTTAAGAGTCGTGAACTCAAGAATCGTCGGATTCTGACCTAGAACGAAGAAAATGAGCATTGAACGCTCATTAACGTTTACAAACGTTTAGAAAATGAACTTAATAGTGAATTTTGAGTTAACATATTCAAAAGTGTCAAATTCTTATATGAACGCGTAGAGTATGTCATTTATGACGTGTAGGCTTTTGAATGGACCAAATCGTACTTATAACAAAGAAGTTATGGCTGCGAGAATTTCATTAAAATTTTTATCAGTTGAAAAATTTTGGTGTTAAGTTCAGAAGCTGGCCAGACAAACGATTTTAAGTCTTTCTACGCCAAAGATCTTAAGACTGATGTCAATGGCTCTTTGGAAAGTGGCGCCGCAGTGCCATTAGTATAAGGAAGTCTCCTTGTACAGCAAGCCGAGACCAGGACTCGGCTACTAGCTGGCGCATGCATGCGGTCTTGCATAGTAATGTCACGTCGCGACGTGGGTGTAGGGTAATTGTTGAATTGCTTAGGTTTTGAACTTCAATTGTTCAGAGACCTATAAGAGTAAAGTCTATGCACTTCATAAGTTTATTAAAACTATTCCTATACTACCTATACTAAGGTATATGGTATTAAAACTTAGGAATTGAATGCATGTTAGTAAATTATAAATGAAGAACACAAAGTGTTATCAATGAACCCTAGTCGGGAAATAACATTGGTACTTCACCAATGATGATAGAGTTCGGTTAATGACGTCAGTTGATTAATAAGCCGAGACGAAGGGTAATAAGTCGAGTTTGACTTTATTAATGAAATAAAGTTAACTAAGACATAGAAGAGAAAGAAGTTGGTAGAAACAATGTGAGTAATTGTTTGATAGCTAATTACAGTGTGCTATTTGAATATATTATGTAGATTCTGTAAAGGATGTGGTCAGTCGATTAAGTTATTTGAAGACGTTGAAAGGCAAGTTGTCTTAACGCTTGTCTAACCTTCAAGTTAGTCAAGTTTTATGTGATTCATTGTACTGAATTGCACGACTAATTTTAAAGAAAGGGTCAGTGCTAGATTTAACTCGGCTAGACTACTCATAAGATATAAATTGATTGATATTCATATCTTTCTATATAGAAATGTTAACGCTATCCTATGCCAAGTAATTGGTACGGATGTGAAGGTAAGGTTTGTCTATGAACAAACAAAAGTATTTTTCAGCGATTATTCAATGGGCACGCGAGTTTGCCAAATGTTAAACATAAATACGTTTAACTAATGAGTGTTGATCAACATAGAGTACTATAGGCTGATCACCTAGAAGTGCTCGTAAGTAATGCGGATGTACATCCTTAGTGCTGTGATATCCTTTTCAAGTATGAAAACAAAAAGCTACTCATTCATGGTCTATCAACCTGCCTGTAATTCCTAATCTACTCTATACTTTGGGAATTGATGTTATGAAATGTTAAAGTATTATTGTTTCATAGTACTTCATAACTATTTGTTCAGTTATGTATGAATTGTTACATAATTCACGAATGTGGTATTTGTTAGGTTTGTAATATTCATGGGCGCAATCAAATTGCAAAATAATACGGAAGCGTGTAAAAATCAGAGTTTAAAAATTTACAAACCATATACCCGGATCACCCTTTATGCATAATTATTAATTAAACGAAAAGATAAAGAATAAAATCATACCCTTGAAGATCGAGCTTCCTCAGGTACAAGTTCACCTCCAATCTCTTTTCGCGTTCAACTTGAATCCACCGGGTTTGGTTCCTTCCTTTGATCAACGTTAGCCACCCATGTGTTTGGCCTCTAGAGGTGATCCACCAAGGAAGAATAAAATTCAAGAAGATGGGTGTTATGGCTAACCCTAGTTTCTATCTCTATAGAAAAGACATACTCCCAACAACTTGGAATTATTACGTACTTTTATTAAAGTCAACAACCCATACACCCATAATAAGACTCCTCTTATTAATAGATGTGGACAACCCACCTTAACAATTAAGGAATTGGGTTTTATTTAATTAATTAAATTCTTTTAATTAATTAAGCTCCCTAATCTTATTAGGGATAATTAATTAAACTCTTTTAATTAATTTAACCTCCTAATCTTATTAGGAATAAATGAGAGTACTTATATTAAATTAATTCCTAAACTCTTTTAGAAATTAAAATAATAATAATTGTAATAATATTAATAAGACTCTCTTATTAATTTATATTTAATATTTCTAAAATATTAAATAATAAATATTAAGCTATTTAATTTATTCTATCACCATAGATTAAATTAAATATACATAACTATATATTATTACGATTATGCCATTAACTTCTTAAATAATTATTCTTCCTTTTATGGTGTGACCCTTTAGGTTCTCCATATTAAATCGGTTGTGAATAAATCAATTAGAACAATTCTAATCTTATTTAAATAAATAAATTAAACAATTAATTTATTTAAATAAATAATATTTATTCTACAATAAGGATAAGCCTCCCTAGCGATCAACGACTTTCCAAATAATATAGATTTCAACATTAATCATAAAAGAACCTTTGAGTAAATAGTTACCGTACAATTCAATCCTTCCACCATACAATGTCCCAATTAAATATAAGACATGGAATTCTTTCACAAGTCTTATTTTATTTAATTATATGTATTTCGATCCTTAAATGCACAACTCCAAATAATGCAAATTAGAAACTCCTTTCTAATTTCATTCTGCCTTGGCCAAGGACTACTGGGTTGTCATTTATCGAATCACATAGGACATTTCTCTTCTATTATTAGAAGTGGTAGATTCTTTATTGATCATACATTATCTCCATGTACAACTTATTATACCCAAGCATACCCTTTGATATACCCTAAGGGTCTTAAGGAATAAGTCAAAGTATAACTCATCATACACAAGATACTATGATGATCTCAAGTCCAAGGATTACTTGTACTACTATCACTACAGGAATTCCTATTGACAGGCAAATAAAACTCCATTAGGTATTCCTTAGCGAGCCACGTTCAGTGAACTTATTCTCTAATAAGCACCTACATACTTGCTTTAGTGTCTCCACACAAATGATCATGAGATCAATCATCCTCATCCAATGAAAGCAACAACGTATGTACCAATCTATCCGGATTTACTAATCCCCAATTTAGTAATCCAATGATTGGGAACTATTTTAGTTTTAAGCTTTCTAAGAATTTAGATCTCATTAGAATGATCATCATCATTATTCTAAAAGCATTGCTTAAAACTATGGGTTTATCACATATTATAAAACAGCATCATGTAGATAATTAAAAGACTTTAATAAATTAATACTTTTTATTAATAAATGAATAAGATTGTTACAAAGTATATGCTTTATCATCAAACATGATTGGCTTGTGTGCATATTACTTTCAATCTCCCACTTGCACTAAAGCCAATCGTCATGGTAACTCATACTCTTCTTCTCTAAGTGACAATTATCCTGCTGTTGGATAAGCTTTAGTTAATGGATATGTAATGTTGTTCTTGAGAGTCCACTATCTCTATAGTGATTTCCCATCTTTCAATGATTCTAATAATCAAATGAAAGTGCCACAACACATGTTTAGATCCAAGATGAGACTTGGGAACTATTCCTAGTTCTGTAATGAACTTTTAATCCAAACAATCAACTTGCAGCTTCATTTATAGCTATATACTTTGTCTTTATCACTAAACCAGTAACTCTTTCTTTGTTTGGAACCTTTTCAATTCAACGCACCAATTGTTCAAGGTAGCCCTTTACCTTAAAGTGGATTTTTTTGTCGTCTTGGTGCGTCTCGAAAAACTTGAGTCATTAAGCCCTCTAGTTTTAATTTAGACCCACCATGAATATGATCACATCCTTAGTGCCGGTTAAGCACTTTAAGATATTTTTCACTGACTCATAGTGAACTTCTCCATAATATGACTGATCAACATCAGGTCTCGTACATTTCATTGCATACATGATTGTCACTCATGCGACCTCTCTTTTCAAGAGTCTGTGGGGACTATTAAGAGAGATACACTCCATAGCTCATCGACATGAGACATCTCTTGGAGTTTGCCATGCTAAACGACTTTAGCATCAAATGAATATACGTTCCTTGGGTTAAGTCGAGCATCCTCTTAAATCTATCTATATAGATTTATATCCCCAATTAAGATACTCTTCCAAATCATTCATGGAGGAATGTTTAGACAACTTTATCATTACTGATTGTAGCATTAGTATGTCATTCCTTATCCGTAGTATATCAACATATAATATTAGGAATGTCACAACGCTCCCATCGACCCTTTTTACACACACACTAGAAGTCTTACCTCATCGAATGTAACTCTGGATCATCATCTTCTATGATCGTGCCTCATCATCATCATCTATGATGAATCCATACCTCCTAGGTATCTTTGGTACTATTCCGGACTTACGATTCGGTTGTGGTACAATAAGTTCATCTACTGAGTTCCTCTTATTTGACTTATAGTGTTTTGTGGTTCTTGAACTCTTCAAGATCTATTATCCTCCCACCAGCCCCTTCAATAATAAACACATTTATCTTAGAAAGCGTGTTTCGCAACAAACACCTTTTTTTGCTAAGTAGGATTATAGAACATATACCCTAAACTTACTTTTAGGATGTCCCACAAATCAGACACTTGTCAAATCTTGTCCCAAGCTTATCCTTTTGAAACCTTTTCACATAAGTTGGAACCCCTTATCTTAACAAACTTAAGATTAGGAATCCTCCACATCCATAACTTTTATGGAGTCTTGGGTAGGATTTTGAGGTTACCATTTTCGTAGATATATGACCATTTCTAGGACATGACCCCAGAGGGATCTTGGAATGTCGGTAAAATCATTATGGACCGCACCATGTCCAACAAGGTACGATTTTCCTTTCAGATACATCAATCAATTATTGCGTATCGGAGGCGCCTATTGTGAGAAAACCATTTGAGATGATCTAAAACTTATTGCACAAATATTTATTCCTTGATCTAATCAAAGAATCTTAATACATTGCCAATTTGTTTCTTCATCAATTCTTTGAACTTTTCAAATAATTCACACTTGTATTTCAACAAATACATACATTCAACTCTTTGAATGATCATCTCCTTTTCTTATACTAATTTGTTCAATATGCAAAATTATTTTCATGTAAGTCAAGTATACAAAATTTATTAAGTAATATTCCAGTTCTATACAAAACATTATTATTATAAATAGAACAATAATTGTTCTTAATTATAATACCAAAGATTTCATTGTCCAACAATAAAATGGAAATAATGTTTCTAACAAGAATTGGAATACAATAACAACTTATTGACTTAATAGATTTGCCGTAAGCGATTGCTAAACTATAAGTTTCTATAGCTAATGCAAAGCAACCTTTGCTTCATTTTCCACACATAGGATTACTTATCTTTGTTTAGCTTTCTACTTACGTTTGGTCCCTTCATAAATCTATATTTATGATAACCAAAGTCGGTATCCAATACCCAAGTAGAACCTTGACTTAAAAAAAAATTTATTTCAATCATGAACAAAAGCTCAGATTAGAATAGAAACTTCACTAAGCTTCTTTGGTTAGCCTCGCAAGATGCTTCTCATGATTTCTTTCCAAAGGTGTCGGGCTTATTGCGGTGGAAGCAAACTCCTTTGCTATCCGTATCGGTTTTGTTCTTATTATCCTTTGTTTATGCCTTTCTATTTACCTTCTTTGAATCGTTCTTCTTTTCGGAAGATCCTTTGGCCCTACCAAGTAAGACTTGGTCTTTCTTGGTTGGAAAGTGACTCTCAACATTTTTCAACATGTTAAGCAAATCGGTGAGGTACGATATCTAGCTTGTCCATATGAAAATTCACAACAATTGTGAAAGGAGTCCGGAGTGAGTGCAAGATCAAATCTTAGCTCAACTCTCCATCCATGACAAAAACCGGTTGTCTAATTGATCAATCAAATTGATTATGTTAAGAACTCTTTATCTGCATTTTATAGTGCCATTGGCCATTCTAGATCGGAAGAGCTCCTTAGATATCTCGATATCTATCGGCCCTACTTTCCTCACCATCAACTACTTGATGTGCGGGAATATAGTAGGAGCATCCATAGTTTCATCTTGTGGCTGAAGCTCGTTACTCGTGGATGCGAGCATGATGCATTGAGCTAATCGCATGCATCATCTTGCCACTTTCTAAAAGTAGCAATCTCTTCCTCAAAGGCATTATCTCGCAACCATTGCGAGGATAGGCGTATTAAGGACATAAGATAGCTTTTCAAACTATGAGAACTATTCTCAAATTCCTTAACCAATCCGTTTAATACGGCCGGTTAAATAACATCTAATATGTTTTGCGGTTGATAGTAATTTTAAACATTGTAAAATTACGTAAATGAATTTGTAATTAACAACATTTTAACATACATTCTATTATTAATTACCAAAATAAATTAGGTCTTGTTTTAAATTGGTATCTCCCATTATTTTCTTCAAACTATATTACCCTCACTTATATAGTTAAAGCAAAATCTAATTAAAGATTTGCTAGTGAGAATAAGGATCCCATTTCAAATGTATATAGCCTTGTGGTGACACAACAAACTATATATAAATAAATAGGTAGACAACTTTTGTCAATTACATCAACTATGCAACTCCTTTTCTTTTGCCTCTTAGATTATTTTGATCAAGTGGTGGCACATCCAGAATCAAAATTATCCAAGTTAAGTCCGACCTAGCACTCCATATATTCAAAAAGAAAATATCATCCTTGTGGTGACACAACAAAACAATATTGTTCAATTTTCTTTATAAGCATCAAATGTGATAAATTAACATCTTAAATACTTAATACTTGCCTTGTTGTGACACAACAAACTCATATTAAATATTTAATACTCTATTAATTTTATCATGCTAGAAAGCTTGACGTTCGATATTCCAAATATCTTTGAACGCTTAGGACTTAATATAAAAATTGAGGGGTTTGTTATTAATTTGTCTCATCTTGTTTAGCGTGCATACACATATATATATAAAATACGCGTCATATTAATGAACATGCGAAGCATGTTTGCATAATATATAATATATATAGTATAAGCATGCACATATAGAATACTATATTCTACCCGGATTGATTATGGACTTTTATTCTAGTTTGGTTCACTAGAGCCACCAAGTGAACCAAAAGGTCAAACCCTAGGGGTGCAAGAAATAATATTTAAATATAACTATTACATTTAAACCCGGGCTCTATTACAAACGGGTCTTCAAGCGCTTCTTTTCCTTGATCTCTAATTCTTCAAAATTAATTCTAAATATTCCTATTACAAAACTATTTTAAAATAAATAGAAACCTTGATCAGCAGTCAAAGGGAAGTACATAGGAGGGAGATAGAATTTACATTCAGAAAAATTAGAGAAGACGCAGTCTGTGAGACCCCATTTAATAAAACCCATACATTCATGCATCCAACTAAAATAAAATCCAATCACATTTCGTCGATAGTCCATAATCAATCCCATTTATTATCATACACATCATCATATGCATCAATAAATAACATTCATCATATGAATAATAAACATTTAATATATATATTGATTGATATCATTTAATGGGCAAATTTAGTTAGTATAAAATCTAATTTTGAATCAAAATAAACTCCTTTATTTTAATCCAAATTTAAATCAAAATAAAACTATTTTATTTTAATTTATCTAATTTTGAATAAAATAAACTATTTTATTTTAATCAAAATAAACTCCTTTATTCTAATTAATTATGGAATCCAATTCCATATATAAAAAATCTTTAATTAAAATAAACTCTTTTATTTTAATTAATTATGGAATCAATTCCATGTAAAAAAAATCTTTTATTAAAGGAAACACGGATATTCTTTTCTATTCACAAATAAACTCCTTTATTTTGAATAATATGAAATCTTATTTCATATTTAAATAAACTCCTTTATTTAAGGAAACATGGATTTTCTTTCCTATTCACAAATAAACTCTTTTATTTTGAATAATATGAAATCTTATTTCATATTTAAATAAACTCCTTTATTTAAGGAAACATGGATTCTCTTTCTATTCACAAATAAACTCCTTTATTTTGAATAATATGAAATCTTATTTCATATCTAAATAAACTCCTTTATTTAAGGAAAAAATAGAATCCAATTTCAACTCCAATTAGTTAGCATGGAATCCAATTCCAACTCTAATTAGTTAGCATGAAATCTAATTTTAAAATTAAAATAATTTTTTTTTTATTTTAATATTAAAATAAACCTTTTATTTTAAATTTAAAATAAACTTTTATTTTAATTATAAAATAATTAATATATATATATATATATATATATATATTATATATATATATATATATATATATATATATATATATATATATAATATATATATATATATATATATATATATATATATATATATATATATATATATATATATATATATATATATATATATATATATATATATAGGATAAGCAACTTCGCTAAAAATTTTTTTTCCGTATCATTCTTTGTTTCACTTGTATATATCTTCAGGTGATATGTGTTGATTTCCGTTCCTTTAATTCCGTGAGTTCATGCCCATTGAAAAAACCGAACAGATCATGTCAATCCTTTAAAATTCCGTACATGCCTTGCCGAATTTTTTTTTATTTTTATTTTGGGCTGCTGATTTCTTTTTAAAATGACTCATGCTGCACGGTTTTTGATATTTTTTTTTTAATAATAAATTTTATATAACAGATTATGCCCAATTAAATTGTTCTAAACACATATCAATTT
This sequence comes from Panax quinquefolius, assembly GCA_020205615.1. Classification (NCBI taxonomy): domain Eukaryota; kingdom Viridiplantae; phylum Streptophyta; class Magnoliopsida; order Apiales; family Araliaceae; genus Panax; species Panax quinquefolius. The sequence goes on along the minus strand of CM035168.1, from coordinate 37,271,374 downwards.
ACATATTAAATTAAAACAATTAATAATTCGCATAAAGGTTTGGCTCTGATGCCACTGTTAGGTTTGTAATATTCATGGGCGCAATCAAATTGCAAAATAATGCGGAAGCGTGTAAAAATCAGAGTTTAAAAATTTACAAACCATATACCCGGATCACCCTTTATGCATAATTATTAATTAAACGAAAAGATAAAGAATAAAATCATAACCTTGAAGATCGAGCTTCCTCAGGTACAAGTTCACCTCCAATCTCTTTTCGCGTTCAACTTGAATCCACCGGGTTTGGTTCCTTCCTTTGATCAACGTTAGCCACCCATGTGTTTGGCCTCTAGAGGTGATCCACCAAGGAAGAATAAAATTCAAGAAGATGGGTGTTATGGCTAACCCTAGTTTCTATCTCTATAGAAAAGGCATACTCCCAACAACTTGGAATTATTACGTACTTTTATTAAAGTCAACAACCCATACACCCATAATAAGACTCCTCTTATTAATAGATGTGGGCAACCCACCTTAACAATTAAGGAATTGGGTTTTATTTAATTAATTAAATTCTTTTAATTAATTAAGCTCCCTAATCTTATTAGGGATAATTAATTAAACTCTTTTAATTAATTTAACCTCCTAATCTTATTAGGAATAAATGAGAGTACTTATATTAAATTAATTCCTAAACTCTTTTAGAAATTAAAATAATAATAATTGTAATAATATTAATAAGACTCCTCTTATTAATTTATATTTAATATTTCTAAAATATTAAATAATAAATATTAAGCTATTTAATTTATTCTATCACCATAGATTAAATTAAATATACATAACATTATATTATTACGATTATGCCATTAACTTCTTAAATAATTATTCTTCCTTTTATGGTGTGACCCTTTAGGTTCTTCATATTAAAATAGGTTGTGAATAAATCAATTAGAACAATTCTAATCTTATTTAAATAAATAAATTAAACAATTAATTTATTTAAATAAATAATATTTATTCTACAATAGGGATAAGCCTCCTAGCGATCGGCGACTTTCCGGATAATATAGATTTCAACATTAATCATAATAGAACCTTTGAGTAAATAGTTACCGTGACAATTCAATCCTTCCACCATACAATGTCCCAATTAAATATAAGACATGGAATTCTTGTCAAGTCTTATTTTATTTAATTATATGTATTTCGATCCTTAAATGCACAACTCAAATAATGCAAATTAGAAACTCCTTTCTAATTTCATTACGCGCCGCCAAGGACTCATTGGATTGTCATTTATCGAATCACATAGGACATTTCTTCTATTATTAGAAGTGGTAGATTCTTTATTGATCATACATTATTTCTATATACAACTTATTATACCCAAGCATACCTTTGATATACCCTAAGGGTCTTAAGGAATAAGTCAAAGTATAACTCATCATACACAAGATACTATGATGATCTCAAGTCCAAGGATTACTTGACTACTATCACTACTGAGAATTCCTATTGACAGCAAATAAAACTCCATTAGGTATTTCTTAATGAGCCACGTTCGGTGAACTTATTCTCTAATAAGCACCTACATACTTGCTTTAGTGTCTCCACACAAATGATCATGAGATCAATCATCCTCATCCAATGAGCAAGCAACGTATGTACCAATCTATCCGGATTTACTAATCCCCAATTTAGTAATCCAAAGATTGGGAACTATTTTAGTTTTAAGCTTTCTAAGAATTTAGATCTCATTAGAATGATCATCATCATTATTCTAAAAGCATTGCTTAAAACTATGGGTTTATCACATATTATAAAACAGCATCATGTAGATAATTAAAAGCCTTTAATAAATTAATACTTTTTATTAATAAATGAATAAGATTGTTACAAAGTATATGCTTTATCATCAAACATGATTGGCTTGTGTGCATATTACTTTCAGTATTAATGTTATCCTTTGTTAAAACTTGCTGAGCTTGTTATGCTCACTTCTTGCGTGAATTATATGACAGCAGTTAAGGATGAACGTACTGAGAAAGCTAAGAGAGATAAGGGCAAAGCTAAAATGGATTAGTATGTTTGTATGTATTATACATTATGAACAACGAACTATGTAATCGGTTTATGAACCTGGGAAGGATTATACTTTGATTATAATAAGAAGATAGTAATTACTTTCATTATGAGTATTTCAATGGAATGACTGTATAGTTATGAGTACCGTGTAGCACCATATGTCGGGTTGAAAGATACCCGAATTTGTGGGCGTCACAGGGTTTCTCAATTTGACAGTTAGGGTTCCAAATATAAAATTTAGAGTTTATAAACATTAATTAGGGTTTTCAAAAATTAGGGTTTCCCTAATTAAGGTTAATATCTATAATTCCAGTCATTAATCACATTATTTTGATTAAATAACAAACTTGTACTCTAATTAGAATTTCAAATTAGGGTTTTCCCGCAGTAATACTAGGGTTTTGCCATGTTACATTAAAACTATTCCACACATTAATATTACACACATACAGTACATATTTATAGCACTGAAAAATTAAGATATAATTAATAGTATATTATTATTCTCATTCCTTGATCAAAATCCAAAATTAGGGTTTGGATTCCATATCTCGATTTATTCTTCATATATAACATTATTGATTAAGTTAAAAATAATTAGCTTAATTAATCTAACATAAATTCATATAATAAAATAAATAATTATTATAATAATTCTAAAAAATATTTTCATATATTATTTAATTAATATATAATTATATTTTAATGGAAAATAATTAATAAAAACATTTTTACTATAAAATTAATTATTATAAGAATATAATTTATAATAATCAATAATTCTAAAATAAAATTATTGGTAAATATTCATGTAATAAATATATTTTTATTTATCACATAAATACATAACATTATCTTGGCACATATTCCCCATATTTATTTTAATAATAATAAAAAAATTTATACGCAAAATTTTTGATTTTTTTATATAAAAAATATCTGGTTGTTACAATCAAGATTATTCCTATTATTCAAGCTGCTTCATAATCTTTGTTCGGTTATTGAAGTCTTAAAAGAATGTTTAAATTCTCAAAGTTGTTTATTCAACTGCTATGACTTGTTGATCAATTGAATGATCACACTTGCTTTAAATAAAAATATTTTCAGCGAACGATGTTAGAAAGAACTTAAGGATCCCATAAAGAACAAGTTGATCGACATCCAGACGAAGTGCCATTCATTAGATAAATGAGAGTGAAGATCAAGAGAAGACTTGTAATGTAGAATAATGTAAATAAACTATAGAATGGTTTAATGAACGATTATGTATCCTTGGTGGCGGATGAAAGTCACTCGTGTAAGATAAAAAGTATAATGTAATTATCATTATTTGTAATGAGAGAGGTTATAAGGTTTTAGAACCTAGGAATTGAGAATGTATATTGTTATATTTCAGTATATAATGATGTATATTTGGAAAGAAATGAGACTATGACGTACGAAATTCGGGTATGAAGATTGACCGGATTTCGGGGCGTTACAGAATAGTTCATCTCACAGAAACACCGAAGTGTTCTAATTATGGCACAAGGCCTCATACGTTCTACCACCTTGTATAAATATCACACATTTGCACATATACAGAACTTCTCAAGTTCAACATCTTAGAAGTTTTAGAAACTAGCATTCATTTAAAATATGAATGAAGTTAGGAAACTTGCCTTACGCATAGCTACAGCTTACGCTGAACTGCTCATTCCAATCCCTATAAAACACATAAGGAAATAACACGTACACTAATTAGTCATATACTTGACTTATGCATTGGTTTACTTAACTTTACTTCTTAGGGTTCGCGTTCTTGCAACCTAAGTTTACGCAACCAACTTTTGTTACCGGTTTACGACTTCATGACATACGGAGATGTCTTACTCATACGTTCATCATCTTTGATGATTTGCATTCTTATCTTCTTCTTATAACTTCTCTAGGACTCAGCACACATCGCTTCTCTGCTAGTAGTCCATATGGTACTCTGAGTGGTTTCCCACAAAAAATCAACAAACAGGTTCCCGTCTCATCTACACTGCCATCACAGTGAGTTAGATCGGTTGCCAGTTTCGTATATACCTTCACTCTCTGAAGGAATTGTTTAGCCCAGCTCCCATATGTCAACCATCAAAGGTTACAATTTTACCATAACCTAAACTTATCTTAACTTATCCGAACTATTAAACTATAATGTTTGTTAAGTTAATTTCTTATTCCTTATGGCTTTCTGGCAACTAAATACCTTACCTCAAGATTCATTCTTTATCGTCTAAGTCATATAGTCTTTTGTATACTCAAAATGATCATTTAAGTTAATCATTTATTCAGCTTCTTTACGTTAAACATCATTATCTTTAATTTAGATTCTTCACCGTTCACAGGTTTAATCATTGATCTTCATTACCTTACGGTCAAACCACACGTTCTTCATCTTTTAATCTCATTTAATCTCTCCGTTCAACCTTCATTTAAGGTTTAAATACCTTGATTAAGTGTTACATTAGTTAAACATTATGGTCTTTATCTTCCATTATGTTTCCCCCAAGAGTTGAGCTGTTAAAACCTCCTCTCTAGGCCTTTTTGCTTGCCGTGACATGTGGCCACGGTCCCCCCTTCCTTTCCTCATGTTTGCATAATCGGCACCTTGGCATGAGGCCACTCTCTAAATGTTAAAGCTCGTATTTGCGATGCGAGTTTCGATGTTAACTCCCCGATGCATTGGCTATTGTACATGACCTTACAAGGAATGGCTGGCGTTGCGGGCCAAACTCTATTTCTTGATATTTTTTCTAAACTGTTAATTCCACTTTGAGATGCTTACTTCCTGATTCCATAACTTCTTCGTTATAACTCAAAATGAGGTCGTTCTAAAGCATTTCTCTTCCCTATCTTATGCACTTCAATCCCCCTTAGACAGAACTTTGTTCTAAATCTGTTAACATGCCTTTCGATTGGCTTAATTTTCATCCTTTGTTCATTTTACGTTTTTAACGTTCTTCGTTCGTTCGTCCGTAATTCAGTCATCCGAACTCAGAACTTATTCATTCTTGAGTCCACGACTCACGTTTTCTACGTTCTCTTACATTCTTATGAAACCCTACACGTTCGGGTTCATTTACACCCTTTCTAATTCTCGTTCGTCTTTTACAAAATTTTTAACATAACTTCGTTATAGCTACGTTTTAATCCGTTCTTCACGAACGTTTCTACCGTTCCTAACCAAGCAATAAGCAACTACCTTAAACGCGATAATTTTAAACTTTTCCATCAACAACAATTACACTACAATGGTTTTAAATTTGTCCATCAACAACGTTCTTCGCGTTCTTCACGTTCTTTGTTAGTTCTTCATTTTTAATTGATATTTTAATTACGATTTCACTTTTTATTGGAATTTGATGTTATAAAACACCATTCCTTATTTATTTCACTGAATTGTTCATATGATTCATTCGGATCGCTCAAATTCATTACGAATCTTATACTTCCTTAAAAAATTTATAAAATAAATTTCTAGTTCTTATTTCTTCTTTTTCTCATGATTTTAACCATATGAAATTCATTCGTTACATCTTTTACTTCTATTCTCGTTAAGCTATGTTTTAAGTATATAAAACTTAAAGAAAATTAATTTAGAAGTTAGGTTATGATACCTTTCTCCTTTAATTTCCTTCCATCGAACGAAGTTTGCTCACGAGCCAACTTTTCCTCTTCCTTTCCTCTTCTTCCTCCCATCCGAACTCTCTCTCTCTCTCTCTCTCTCTCTCTCTCAAGTGTTGGACGGTTTTCAAAAATCCAATCAAATGAGATTAAGCTCTCCTTTTATAGATTTTCCAAGCTAGGGGCAATTCCAGTTACTATTCACACCTCTTTACTATTCCAACTCCTTACTATTCACGAAACATCCCTTGGAAGTTTCATGGTTTCGTCTTGTGGAATTTGTCCGACCGTTTTAAAAACTGCGATTCTCGGAATCCAAATATTTTTGGATGTTTCGTCTTTCCTTTACCGATTAACTTTTACACATTCTTCGGATCTCCAAAAAACTGAAAAAAACACTTTTCGACGTTAAGCGTTTTCCTTCACGTTTCCCCTAACATAGTTAAACGAATGAAAAGTATATAACAATACTTTTCGTCATTTTTATTTCGTTCGATTTCTGCACGTTTTTTGAGAAAATTTTTTATCAGCTTACTTAACTTTACACGATATATTATTGTCAAATCTTTTGACGGAATGTCATTTCGACATACTGAACTCTCGGAAAGGCTTAGGTTATTCAAATCCTAACCCTTAGGGTTTCGTCGGGGTGAATAGTGCCTATTTCGTCTTTTCCCCGGAAATATTTTTGTTCCTAGAAAAATTTTATTTTCGTCTTAAAAATTCTTACTCGTTCAGTCTAGCTCGTAGCCAGAATCCTCCAGATTAATAATCATCCTAGGTTCTAGAACAATTAATAAACACATAACACCGAATATTATTAATAAAAATTCCTTTTATTAATAACTAATTTTTTAAATCTTAATTTCTGAACAATTAGGATTCTCCGGGTTGTTACAGCGGTCCATAATGATTTTACCGACATTCCAGTATCCTTCTGGGATAATGTCCTAGAAATGGCTACATATCTATTAAAAGGTAACCTCAAAATCTGGCCACAAGACTCCATAAAAGTTATGGACAGGAAGGATTCTTAATTCTAAGTAAGTTAAGATAAGGGGTTGTCCAGCTTATGTTAAAAGGTTTTCAAAGGATAAGCTTGGGACAAGATTTGACAAGTACAAATTTATGGGACATCCTAAAGTAAGTTTAGGGTATATGTTCTATAATCCTACTTAGCAAAAGGTGTTTGTTGAGAAATATGCCGCCTTCTAAGATAAAGATGTTTATCATTGAAGGGGCTAGTGGGAGGATACTACATCTTGAAGAGTTTAAGAACCACAAAGCACTATAAGTCAAATAAGAGGAACCTGCAGATAGACCTATTATACCACAACGAAATCGTAAATTTAAAATAGTACAGAAGATACCTAAGAGCTATGGATTCATCATAGATGATGATGATGAGGTACATATCATAGAAGATGATGATCCAGTTACATACGATGAGGTAAGAGTTGTAGACACTCAGAGAAATGGATTGAAGCAAGCTTCTCAAAAATGGAACATTCATTTTGATGAAACAAATCAAAAGAGTTTGATTTTATCAAAAATAAGAATGAACCAAGTGTGTACAAAAATGTCAGTGAGAGCGTTGTGACATTCCTAGTATTATATTTTGATATATTACAGATAAGGAATGACATACTAATACTACAATCAGTAAAGATAAAGTTGTCTAAACATTCCTCCATGAATGATTTGGGAAGAGTATCATAATTGGGGATAAAAATCTATATAGATAGATTTAAAAGGATGCTTAGCTTAACCTAAGAAAAGTATATTCATTTGATGCTAAAGTCGTTTAGCATGACAAATTCTATGGGATGTCTCATGTTGATGAGCCCTGGAGTGTATCTCTCTTAATAGTTCCCATAGACTCATAAAAGAGAGGTCGCATGAGTAACTATCATGTATGCAATGAAATGTATGAGACCAGATGTTGATCAGTCATATTCTGGAGAAGTTCATTGTGAGTCAGTGAACAACATCTTAAAGTACTTAACCGACACTAAAGATGTGATTAAAATTTATGGTGAATTTAAATTAAAACTAGAGGGCTTAACATACTCAAGTTTTTTCAGACAGACCAAGGCGACAAAAAATCCACTTTAATGTAAAGCGTTACCTTGAACAGTGGTGCAGTGAATTGGAAAGGTTTCAAACAGCAAAGAGTTGCTGGTTTAGTGATAAAGACAAAGTATATAGCTATAAATGAAGCTGCAAGTTGATTGTTTGGAAGAAAAGTTTATTACAGAACTAGGAATAGTTCATAAGTCTCATCTTGGATCTAAACATGTGTTGTGGCACTTTCATTTGATTATAGGAATCATTGAAAGATGGGAAATCACTATAGAGATAATGGACTCTCGTGAACAACATTAAATATCCATTAACTAAAGCTTATCCAACAGCAGGATAATCGTCACTTAGAGAAGAAAGATATGAGATACCATGACGATTAACTTTAGTGCAAGTGGGAGATTGAAAGTAGTATGCACACAAGCCAATCATGTTTGATGATAAAGCATATACTTTGTAACAATCTTATTCATTTATTAATAAAAAGTATTAATTTATTAAAGGCTTTTAATTATCTACATGATGCTGCTTTATAATATGTGATAAACTCATAGTTTTAAGCAATGCTTTTAGAATAATGATGATGATCATTCTAATGAGATCTAAATTCTTAGAAAGCTTAAAACTAAAATAGTTCCCAATCATTGGATTACTAAATTGGGGATTAGTGAATCCGGATAGATTGGTACATACGTTGCTTGCTCATTGGATGAGGATGATTGATCTCATGATCATTTACGTGGAGTGTTGGGTAAAATCTATATACGCACAACACACAAGTATACGTGGTCAACAAGTAATATAGTAATGAGTAGAGTATCGTTCCCACAGAGACAAAGTAGTAAGAAACTCAAACTTACAAGTATCAATTTCCTATTAATCCTAATTTTATTAAACTATTCAATTCAATGATTATAATTATAAAAACTAAATTAAAAAATAAATAATTAACCACAAACCATCACAAGTATCAAAATCTAGAATTTTAACCAATTAATGGAGAATTAGATTTATGATTTCACCCTAAGCTTCACTTTGATTTTAACCCCTTTATTCCAATTCAATTCACTATCCCAGCTTATTAATCAAGAACACGAATGTAGTATTAACCACCTCTCGATGCACTAATACCATATTAACTTAAATCCACAAATTAGATAGAAATAAGTTAAATACCTTAATCAACTAACTCACTATATCTCTATTTGAATTACAATTAAAGAAGGTTTAAGATTAAGTTCTCTATCCGATTACATGTAATGTTAAGCATATCTCTACCTTAACATTCATCAAGATTCTGCTATTCACAAAATTCATGAACATATGTTATATTAACTAAGTCTAGATTTGAATATCCTCTCTTGATTCCATACAAATCCACAAAGAATTTTTGACCAGGCAATTCATAAATTCAAGTTCAAATTAATATAGATAAACTGGAAATAGCTTATTGAACTGGAAATCAAATTTTACAAAATCATCGATTCACTTAAGGATCCGTCATAAGCCTAAAAAAATGAATTAGTTCATTATAAATGAAATAACTACTAAATAAATCAAAGATAACATTCTTTCAATTACAAATAATAGTCTAAGAAGAAGAATATTGAAAAACAACCTTCACGTAGCCTAGAATTGCAATCGTCCTGAAAATCTCTTCAAAATCTTCCTCCAATGCTTGCTAAGAAAAACTCGAATTATTCTTCGTAATATGCCTTCTGTGTTGTTGAATTCCTTGTTGATAGATTAATAGATGTCCAACACACAAGTCCTAGCCGAAATTCTCCATCAAGTAGAGTTCATGTACAATCCAAATGCTTAGCATCCATGTTCCAACAGAATTTCAAGCAGAACACAACACTCAAGATTTGACACCTTTTACCCCTACGGGTGTATGCTGCTAAAAGGCCCGCTCGGCGAGCTACCATTATGCTAATTCCATATATGAACCCCCCTTTGCCGTGGTCTATTCTATTGAATGATTCTTCGTTGCTTCATGACTTCCAAAATTGCACCGAATTGACTCCAAATGATTCCAAATGACTCCAAATCATCGTTAAATGTCGCAACAACCATCCTACACATAAAAGATTACAAAATAAGTAAAAACAAACATGAACACAAGAAAATAGCAATAAATAAGCATGAAATGGACACCGATTCGTGGATATAAAATCCACTTATCAAAATCCCCAAACTTAGACCATGCTAGTCCTCGAGCACAAAACAAACTACATGCTATGCCATGCAACGAGATGAGATGGAATGAATATGATCGAATCTATATGCTTTCGAATCCAACAGTATTGCAAAATCAAAATTATCTCATCGGCCTCAAAGAAAACAAGCAACTCTATAATATTAACTATCAAAACCAATCCACAATTCGGTATTAATCCTCAAATCTTAAACCATCTACACTGGTATAGTGTCCATGTGTGATCAACATCCATGATAAATGATACAGACTCAAATTCAATACATAATCAATTTCTTAGAAGGAATCATACAGTGCAAACTCAAAATTATCAAGAATAAGCTCATTCCAACTAAAACTAAGCAATACAAAAATCAGGGGTTCATGCAGGGTACTTATACTTCATTTATCTACATTTTTTTACACGGGGGCTTTTTGCTCTTTTCCCGTTTTAGTGTTTTTTTTCTATATACATACATGGTTGTGCAATGTCTCATCCCATTAGGCTGACAGTGCTACCCCTTAACGAGCTTTCGACCAACGACTCCCAGACCATAAAAGACCTTAGGGCGCCAGGTGTAAAGACAATCCCCTCGGGCATACTTGCTCAAGTAACAAAGGCCCCGAAATAAAACTAGTCACAATATATACTCTCTTTTTTAGATAAAACTTATATACCCCACATGTAATCCCTCAAACTTAGGTTCTTGCCTACTTTTTCACCTTTCTACCTATCCTTGTCGATTTCTCATTTACTCTAGCATTATCCTTTAGAGACAATTTATGTATCAATTTGAACTGACCAGTCAACAAAGATGTTATTAATTGTTGTAACCTTTTTATACCAATTTCAAACGAGCGCAAGATTCGATTCATAACAGAAATTGTATCACAGTTCTAGTAATCAATGCTGTATTGGTTAACTTATTATCAATGTCATCATCGGCCCACAAATAACATGAACTATAACACTGCTGGACATATGCAAACACAATATTTAACTCATATTTTTTTTATATAACAAAATGCACTATTTACAAAACTAAAAACAATGCAATGACAAAAATAACCTAAGCTACTATGTATGCACCTAAGCTATCATGCAATTCTTCCTAAATTACTATGCAACACTGGAATTAAAATGACAAATTTAAACCCAAGTACTACATATGCATGCAAACATGAATTTAAATCCCCCAAACTTAAGTAATACAATGCCCTCATTGGATGAATAATCAAAATTAAGCATGTGAGGACTTCCATGCTATCGCTTAAGTCTGAAGAGTTGATCTTCTTCTAAATCACTTGGTGGAAACCTCGACATTAGCACGGGTTGCTGATATAGAAATTGGGCCACCGGGTTGAAGCTCTGAAGGGTTGTGTTGAGTGAGGTGAAAGACGCATTCATAGCATCCAACATATGGTCTTGCCACAATGCGAGTCGCCGTATCTCCCGACGTGCTGCCTTGTTGTTCTCATTCATTTGACGTTGAAAATCAAGGAACTGAGGGTTGGATATTACCTCGGTCTGCGGTACCTTCTCAGCTCCTTGATTGCCCATAATCTCATCCTCATCCTCTGACGTCTCTGCAGCATCAACTTCGTCCTCCGAAGCTGCGGTACCACGCTATCATTCTGGAGTCTAACAACACAAGCAGCATTTTTGTGGGCTCATCATCGTACCATCTCACCCCTGCTTGGCGACACAACCCACATATGAGTGCTAGGTGTGGCAAGCCGCCAGAAAAATTTCCACGTAAACACCGGCGGATGGAGAAACAGATAATGGCCCCAACGTCGATGATGAAATCTTGCACAATTACGTATAGCAGTAACGCCTTCTCTTTGGTCATGTCCGAAGTGTGTTGGGATGGATACAGTTTAGCGCATAAGAATGCATACCAAATTTTTCCATACCGGCTGAGGTCCTTGCTATGGAACACTGTGCCTCCCTTCCGACCTTTGATCCAAGTTATTTCCGGCTTAGTCATCTCCTTGAGTATTGCCTCATAGTCCAGATCAAAATCTCGTAGTTATGCATATTGGCATTGACGAGGTACCCGTAGTTGATAGTAGGTGTTTATTGCATCGACACTAAATGGAACCAAGCGACCCCGCACATACACGTTAAATGGAGCTTTGTCCTCAGCATTGGTGTAAAATTCCTTGACAATGTTGACCACAGTGGGTTTCGGCTCTTCTATGAATTTAATCCACCCTTTTTGATAGATTTAAGGCATCATCTCCCCATCACTGGGATCCGATGCCAACCCCCGCTCTGGTGTAAGGGCTTTGGTGAGCATGTACTCATACCGGTCGGCGGCATCGACACTCCCAAATTTCCAGCGATTAAAGGTCTGGGTTGGTTGTGTGGGCCTTGAACTCTCTCCCCTTTGACGTTTTGATGTTGGTTGCGAAGACATGTTCTCGCTATTACTTGACTCACAATACCTTGCCCCTCCAAATGTGGTTCACCCACTTCGTCAAACACTTGGTGTGCACTAATGACTCTCCCCCAAACTTGGAAATTGTATGTGGTAATTAAGGTGAATGAAGTTGAGGAACTTGAAAATAGTGATATGCTTGCCTCTCAATTGCTCACAAGTAGCCTCGATGAATGCCCTACGTCAAAATTTAATGAGTTTAGTTGAAGAGTATTGTGAGGAATATGGGATGAGATGTGGTAATATATAGAGCTGGTGTGAGGGGTTTTATTAATAGATTAAAGAGGTGGGTAGAGGTAGTGGAGCATTGGAAATCGTGGGTGTAGTGGGTGGTGGTTGAAGGTGATGGGGAGATTTAATTTAGGTGGAAGTTGTGGATGTTGTGGAGTCTAGGACATACATAATTGCCGAAAAGTCAGTTGAGTTCCAAGACCCCGCCTGAAGAAGGTATTAGTCTTAGACGGCCCATACGGAGGCATAGCTCTGTAATTGGCATTGAGGACCCTCGCCCGTACGGGTGCAGTGAAAAAGGGCACGTGAGCATGCCTTCTATTAAATACTGGAGACCCACCCGTGACGGGTTGTAGTGCTTTTTAGGCAGCCTTTGGCATCACTTCTGCTAAATTTCCCTGTTTCTCAACTTTGCTTCATTGTAACCCACTCAATGATCCTTTTTCCATCCTGCAAGATATAAAACATATGCATTAGTGGATTGTTGATAACATAATGTATTATGGAGAGATTAACAAGACTTTTATTATGTAATACTACCTAATAACTTAATAAAACTATATTCTATAATTATGAATGAAAAATATGAGAAATAAATGAAAGATTGGGTTACCTCCCAATTAGCGCTTGATTTTAAGTCGTTCAGCCTGACTACTTCCTATTTATGGTGTGTCGGCCAATGTGATAGCGATGACATCAGTGTTGGCCTCGCAACCCCAATAGTGCTTTAAACATTGACCGCCATACGCAGATGAATAACACTCATGAAAAATGTTCTTCACTTCACTGTAGGGCACGCACCTTCTAATCATTTTGTCGGCGCACTGATTGAACAAATACGGTTCGTCCCACATGTGCCATTTTACATCATGAAGAAACTTCTTTTTCTGTTCTCTTGTGAGATCAGGGGAAGAATGTTGCTTACAAGATAATTCGCATAATCCGTATACCAAGGAAATTCTGTAGAAATCCCAAACAATTACTCATCCGGGAATGATTCGTTAATTTCACACCTGTCTTCTTTCGTTTCCCCTTGGTTTTCCAGCCTAGACAAGTGATCGACTACTTGATTCTCCATCCCCTTTCTATCCTTTATTTCTAAGTTAAACTCTTGAAGTTGGAGAATCCATCGAAAAAGGCGTGGCTTAGCATCTTTTTTCGTAATTAGGTGCTGAATCGCCGAATGGTCCGTGTAGACTATCACCTTAGTCCCGATCAAGTATGCCCGGAATTTGTCAAACGCATACACTACTGCAAGCAATTCCTTTTCTGTAGTTGTATAGTTCATTTGAGTCTCCGTGAGCATTTTGCTTGCATAGTATATGGCGTGAAACACCTTGTCTTGTCGTTGACCCAAAACAGCCCCAACTGCATAGTAGCTTGCATCACACATTAGCTCGAATGGCATATTCCAATCCGGTGCCACGATCACGGGGGATGTAGTCAATTTCTTCTTCAATAATTCAAACGCTGACTTGCATTCCTCATCAAAACTAAAAATAGCATCCTTCTCTAAACGACTGCATAAAGGTTTTGCAATTTTAGAGAAGTCCTTTATGAACCTCCTGTAGAACCCAACATGTCCAAGAAAACTTCTATTACCCTTAACTGATCTCGGTGGAGGCAGTTTCTCGATTGTTTCCAGCTTTTCTTTATCAACCTCCAATCCTTGAGCCGATACCTTATGGCCCAAAATTATGCCCTCTTCAACCATGAAGTGGCATTTTTCCCAATTGAGCACAAGGTTCGTGTCCTTGCATTGCTGTAACACCATTACCAAATTCCCTAGGCAAGTATCAAAGTTGTCCCCATAGACAGAAAAGTCGTCCATGAAGACTTCAACATTTTTCTCTACTATGCCTGAGAAAATGGCCATCATACACCGTTGGAAGGGCACGTAAATGTCGTATTTTCTTGATCCTCAAGAGCGATGACTATCTGGTTATAGCCCTAGTAGCCATCCAATAAACAGTAATATTCATGTCCTGCCAATCTGTCCAACATTTGATCAATAAAGGGCAGCGGGAAATGATCTTTTCGGGTTGCCTTGTTCAACTTCATATAATCCATGTAAACCCTCCAACCTGTCATTGTTCTTGTCGGTATTAACTCGTTATCCTCATTCTGCACCACAATCATTCCTCCCTTTTTCGGTACGCACTGGATCGGACTAACCCACTTACTGTCAGAAATCGGGCAGATGATACCTGCATCCAACCACTTTAAAATTTCCTTCTTGACAACTTCCTTCATAATCGGGTTGAGTCGACGTTGTTGCTGCACCGGTGGTTTTGCATCATCTTCCATCAGAATCTTGTGCATGCAAAATGAAGGGCTAATTCCCTTTATATCTGTAATCGTCCACCCTATTGCCGACTTGTGTTCCCTAAGCACCCTCAACAACTTTTCTTCCTGCAAATAGTTAAGTGCAGCAGAAATAATAATAGGTAAAGAATTTGAATTGCCTAAGTATGCATACCTGAGGTGTTTAGGGAGTGGCTTAAGTTCCAAAGTTGGTTGCTC
Organism: Panax quinquefolius; assembly: GCA_020205615.1. Lineage (NCBI taxonomy): Eukaryota > Viridiplantae > Streptophyta > Magnoliopsida > Apiales > Araliaceae > Panax > Panax quinquefolius. The sequence continues at coordinate 37,256,179 of CM035168.1, read as the reverse complement.
CTGCAATGACGGTTTTAATTTTTTTGTCGTTGTCTCCTCCGTGTGCAAAGGTTCAAACGATGCTCTAAGTCGGCTAACTCGTGGAAACGAATCTAACATCTATAACTAGTCCACAAATTCCGGGTCGTCGAACTCTTCATCCCCCAATAAGGTTGTTTCTAATGGATCATTGACCAAACTCTTGCCCATATCTTCACTGATGATTTGCTCAATTATATCCATCCGAAAACATTCTTCCTCATCCGTAGGGAATTTTATGGTCTTGAACACGTTGAACTTGATTTTTTGATCTTGGACCCTCATAGTAAGTTTTCCTTTTTGTACGTCTATGTGTGTCCTACCCGTGGATAATCGGGATGCTCTTGTCCTCCTCAAAATCCAGAATAATAAAGTCTGCAGGGAATATAAACTTATCCACCTTAACCAATATGTCCTCTACTATGCCTCTCAGATATGTGACTGACATATCCACCAACTGCAATGGAATATTCGTAGGCTTTGGCGCGGGTAAACCCAATTCTTTGTATACTGACAATGGCATAAGGTTCACACTCACCCCCAAATCACACAAACACTTGCTAAAAGACATGTTCCCAATTGTGCATTGGATAGTGAAACTCCCCGGGTCCTTAAGTTTAGGTGGTAATTTCTGCTGTAACACTGCACCACACTCCTCTGTTAGTGCCACTGTTTCAAAGTCTTCCTATTTCTTCTTCCTTGACAAAATTCCTTTCATGAATTTTCCATAACTCGGCATCTGCTCTAGGGCTTCTGCAAATGGAATGTTAATCTGAAGTTTCTTGGAAACTTCCAAAAACTTAGCGAACTGCTTATCCAATATCTATTTTTGAGCCCTCTGCTGAAACGTTGGTGGAGGATAGGCAACTGGTCCGTTAACTGGTTTGCTCTTTTCCACTTGTTTCTCATTCCCCTGCTTGACCTCAACTGCTGCATTTTCTTTCTCTGTTTCAACCTTCTTTGTAACCAAAATTTCTGTTTCTTGACCCTCAAGCTGTTTTCCACTTCTCAACATAATAGCCTTACATTTCTCGTGATTACCCTTCGGATTTCTCTCGGTGTCACTTGGTAATGTTCCTTGTGGTCTATTATTCAATACTAATGCAATCTGTCCTATCTGATTCTCTAAATTCTTAATGGCCATCTCTTGTGATTTCATTGCCATTGCTTGATTTTTCATAGCCACCTCATTGCTTATTATGTATTTTGTCACCAACTCCTCTAAATCTGATTTCCTTTCTTGATGTTGAGTTGGTTGTTGATGGTTCTGAAATCCTGGAGGATATGATGGTCGTGGAGCTTGTTATTGCTAGTTATTACTCCACGAAAAATTCGGATGATTCCTACTCCCTTGATTGTACGCATTCTACTATGTATTCTGTGGAATTTTGTTATAGTTTCACACAAATTGCACGGATCCTGGATTAATTGTGCATTGATCCGTAGGATGCTCTCTCGCACATAACTCACATATAATTGCCACTTCCTGTGCCTGTTGTGCCTGTACCCTTGTCATAGAATCTAAGTTCTTTGAAAGTGCTAAAATCTGCGCTTGTATTACCGTCACACCATCTACTTCTAATACTCCCGCGGACTTTGCATGAGTCATTCTTGCCGTGGGCCACTGGTAATTATTAGCTGTCATAGTCTCTATTAATTCGTAGGCCTCCTCATAGCTCTTGGCCATAAACGCTCCACTCAAAGCAGCATCAATACTGGTTCTGTGGTTTCCATTCAATCCGTTGTAAAACGTGTTTATTTGCAACCACTTAGGCAACCCATGATGTGGACACTTTCGGAGCAATTCTTTGTATCTTTCTCATGCCTCATACAGTGACTCCCCGTGTTGCTGTTCCAACATCGTTATCTCGTTCCTCATTTTTGCAGTTTTCGCCGATGTGAAGAATTTTGCAAGGAATTTCTGGGCTAGGTCTTCCCAAGTAGTTATTGATCCTAGCAGTAGAAAGTGTAACCAACTCTTCGCCTTGTCCCGTAGCATGAATAGGAACAAGCAAAGTCTCACCGCATATGTTCATTCGGATCGTCATTTGCCAATCCCCCAAACTGAACTGAATTCTATATCATTTGAATTGTCCCAGGCTTAATTTCGAATGTATTTGCAGCAATTGTGGGTCTGGTGATGCTTGACTGTAGTTTAGTCACCTTGGGTGTGGCGAAGTCCCTTAACGCTTTCTGATCTTCGGCTGCCATTTCCTCTTCTTTCTCAGATGTTTCAAATTCTTGCCTCGTTTCCTTGATCCACTTACTTAACCTTTGGAACCTTTTCTCGATGTCGTCCTCAAAAGGTAGCAAGTATGGATTTTTGGACCAAGTTTGCATAAACTGCTTCAAACACCTGAAATATAAGGAACAAAACAAAAATAAAAAAAATGTTTAAGTAAAACTGGATTAATTAAACTGATATTGTAAAAATATTAAGATCTATACTAAATTGGTCCCCGACAACAGCGCCAAAAATTTGTTAGGTAAAATCTATATACGCACAACACGCAAGTATACGTGGTCAACAAGTAATATAATAATGAGTAGAGTATCGTTCCCACAGAGACAAAGTAGTAAGAAACTCAAACTTACAAGTATCAATGTCCTTTTAATCCTAATTTTATTAAACTATTCAATTCAATGACTATAATTATAAAAACTAAATTAAGAAATAAATAATTAACCACAAACTATCACAAGTATCAAAATCTGGAATTTCAAACAATTAATGGAGAATTGGACTTATGATTTCACCCTAAGCTTCACTTTGATTTTAACCCCTTTATTCCAATTCAATTCACTATCCCAGCTTATTAATCAAGAACACGAATGTAGTATTAACCACCTCTCGATGCACTAATACCATATTAACTTAAATCCACAAATTAGATAGAAATATGTTAAACACCTTAATCAACTAACTCACTATATCTCTATTTGAATTACAATTAAAGAAGGTTTAAGATTAAGTTCTTTATCCGATTACATGCGATGTTAAGCATATCTCTACCTTAACATTCATCAAGATTCTGCTATTCACAAAATTCATGAACACATGCTATATTAACTAAATCTAGATTTGAATATCCTCTCTCGATTCCATATAAATCCACAAAGAATTTTTGATCAGGCAATTCATAAATTCAAGTTCAAATTAATATAGATAAACTGGAAATAGCTTATTGAACTGGAAATCAAATTTTACAAAATCATCGATTCACTTAAGGATCCGTCATAAGCCTAAAAAATGAATTAGTTCATTACAAATGAAATAACTACTGAATAAATCAAATATAACATTCTTTCAATTACAAATAATAGTCTAAGAAGAAGAATATTGAAAAACATCCTTCACGTAGCCTAGAATTGTAATCGTTCCGAAAATCTCTTCAAAATCTTCCTCCAATGCTTCCTAAGAAAAACTCGAATTAATCTTCGTAATATGCCTTGTGTGTTGTTGAATTCCTTGTTGATAGAGTAATAGATGTCCAACACACAAGTCCCAGCCGAAATTCTCCATCAAGTAGAGTCCATATACAATCCAAACACTTAGCATCCATGTTCCAACAGAATTTCAAGCAGAACACAACACTCAGGATTCGACACCCCCCGCCCTAGCGGGGGTGTATGCCTTAATAGGGTCCACCCCATCGGGCTACCATTATGCTAATTACATATGAAGACCCCCCACCCCAACGGGGGTGTACCAGGCAAATAGGCCTACCCCAGCGGGGGTCTATTCTGCTGAATGATTACTGTTGCTTCATGACTTCTTCCAAAATTGCATCAAAATGACTCCAAATGATTCCAAATGACTCCAAATCTTCGTTAAATGTCGCAACAACCATCCTACACTTATAATGGAGACACAAAAGCAAATATATAGGTACTTATTGGAGAATAAGTTCACTGAACGTGGCTCGCTAAGGAATACCTAATAGAGTTTTATTTGCATGTCAATAGAAATTCTTGTAGTGATAGTAGTACAAGTGATCCTTGGACTTGAGATCATAATAGTATCTTTTGTATGATGAGTTATACTTTGACTTATTCCTTAAGACCCTTAGGGTATATCAAAGGGTATGCTTGGGTATAATAAGTTATACATGGAGATAATATATGATCAATAAAGAATCTACCGCTTCTAGTAAAAGAAGAGAAATGTCCTATGTGATTTGATAAATGACAACACAGTAGTCCTTGGCCAAGGTAGAATGAAATTAGAAAGGAGTTTCTAATTTGCATTATTTGGAGTTGTGCATTTAAGAGTCGAAATACATATAATTAAATAAAATAAGACTTGACAGTAATTCCATGTGTTATATTTAATTGGGATATTGTATGGTGGATGGATTGAATTGTATGGTAACTATTTAGTCAAAGGTTCTTTTATGATTAATGTTGAAATCTATATTATCTAAAAAGCCGTTGATCGCTAGGGAGGCTTATCCATATTGTAGAATAAATATTATTTATTTAAATAAATTAATAGTTTAATTTATTTACATAAATAAGATTAGAATTGTTCTAATTAATTTATTCACAACCGGTTTAATATGGAGAACCTAAAGGGTCACGCCATAAAAGGAAGAATAATTATTTAAGAAGCAAATGACATTATCGTAATAATAATTTAAGTATATTTAATTTAATCTATGGTGATGGAGTAAATTAAATAGCTTAATATTTATTATTTTGGAAATATTAAATATAAATTAATAAGAGAGTCTTATTATTATTATTTAATTCCTAAAGGAGTTTGGGAATTAATTAATAAAAGTACTCTCATATATCCTAATAAGATTAGGACGCTAATTAATTAAAAGAGTTTAATTAATTATTCCTAATAAGATTGGGAGCCTAATTAATTAAAGAAGTTTAATTAATTAAAATAAAACTTAAATTCCTTAATTGTTAAGGAGGGTTGCCTACATCTATACATAAGAGGAGTCTTATTATTGGTGTGTGGTTGTTGTTGACATTTTCACAACAGACGTAATTTCAATAGTTGGGAGAGTATACAATTTTCTGTGAGAGATAGAAAAACTAGGGTTTTGCCAAACACCCATCTTCTTGAATCTTTCTTCCTTGGTGGATCACCTCTAGAGGCCAAACACTTGGGTGGCTATCATTGATCAAAGGAAGGAACCAAACCCGGTGGATTCAAGTTGAACGCGAAAAAGATTGGAGGTGAACTTGTACCTGAAGAAGCTCGAATCTTTAAGGGTATGATTCTTGTTCTTCATATTTTCGTTTAATTAATAATTGTGCATAGAGGATGATCCGGGTATATGGTTTGTAAAATTTAAAACTCTAATTTTCATGCTTCCACTTAGTTTGTGCAATTTGATTGCGTTCATGAATCTTACGAACCTAACACATAAACATGGTTCGAAGGGCTGATCACCCTAAGTACGGGGAGTCCTTACAGTTTTATGACTGTTTAGGTTTAAGTTGAAAGAATAATTATAACCCTTGGACATAGTTTGTGGTCTTATAACCCTCAATTATATTTAAAATTCTACTTTCAGTTCTTGATTATCATTGATAGAGAATATTATTCAGTTCTATTGAGCCTATTCATTGGTAGTTATTATGTTGTTATTGTTCATTGCCATTTCAAGTGAGCATTTATTTTGCTCACTCTTGCATATATAACCATTGCAGCTAAGGTTGAGAAGGTCGATGAACATACCACTAGAAAAGGGAAAGGAAAAATGAACAAGTGTCAAAGACTTGTAACTTATTGACTTTTATGATGTCAAACCTTATTTTAACTACTATGATGTAATTATTTACTTTTCCGCATTTGATGAATGTTTAAGGTAGATGACCTGGGATTTTATTGAATTTAATGATGTAACCCTTTAATGGGAAGTTTTATTGTTTAAATTTTTATTATGATTGGGTAGTTAGAAATGTATGATTATAAAGTGAACACTAAATCGTGTGGGAATGAAGTACCCAGATTTGGGGGTGTCACAAGTTGGTATCAAAGCTTTAGGTTATGAATCTTTGGTGGGGGAAAAACCTTAGGAAGTGACCATTGAAAAGATAGTGGTGATAAGCTCTTATCGAGTTTTAAGAAAGAAATAATAAAACACTCTATGTGCTTATGTGATTGCAACTTATGTGCTCGTGAGTGTTAAGTAGTGATGATTAGTAATTAAAACATAAAATTTTGTTGTTAGGATGGCTAATGTGGGAGATTCCAGTCAGGCTAGGGAGGAGGTACCTCAGATGCCTAGAGAGGAGGAGTCTCAAGATATTCAGCTAGTCTGGGAACAACTGGTGCCAAGGGAGTCATCTCTTTTGGTCACAGTGGTTGCTTATGCCCCTGAGTTTGAGCAGGAGGGGATACCTGATGAGGAAGATATGGTAGAGACGGATGAGGAAGACCCTATGGAGCTGCCACAGACGAATGAGGATGAGGATGAGGATGAGGAAGAGTTTCCACCAAACTCTATCGCAACCCATATATATAACAAAGTATACGACCGCAACATTAAGCATCGCGATAGAGTTGAGGAGTTGGAGGAGCTAGTAGCTGAACGTCAATCTTTGATGGCGCAAAAGGACGATGAGATCCGAGATCTTGATGAGCATCTAGGTAATGTTGAATGGAAGCTGATTCACACAGAGGGGGAGAATGAGCAGCTGATGGAGGAGATTACGAAGCTGAAGGACAACTTGAAAGAAGAATCTTCCAAGAGAGCAAGAGTTAAAGATGCGTACGAGAAAGCTTCTCAACGTGTTGAGGTAGCATAGGGAGAGGTACAAGCAAAGAAGATCAAGATGGAAGAGATGAATTGTGTTTTCAACACCGTGATCAACCAGGCTCAAGACCGAGTCATGTACTATCTGACTCAGTTCAAAACGCTGCCATGGTATATGTTAGATCGCAGAACAATGTTCCATATTATGGAAGAGGAGCGTCGTAAGGCTATGAAACATTTTACTAGGCCATAGTAAAGAATGTAATTACTATGTGATTAATGATATAATAAATAAGATGTAAATCCCAAGTGTTATGTAACCAATGGGATATGATGAAGTTATCCTAAAACTTTATTAGTTCAGGAAAAATGATGCAAATAGCAATGATGTTTTTATTCTTATGCTTTAAAAGATTATGAACGAATAAAATGATAATATTTATTCAAGATGTTATGTGCTATATGGTGATCTGTTAGGAAGTGCAAGTTTAGTAGAAAATACTTAAAAGATTGAATAATAATCTAATAAGTGTATTTTAACAGAAAATTCCTCCAAGACGTCAACCACGACAAAGAACCCCTGAGGGGTCTACCAATAACAACAACGCTGAGGCAAACCCAGTTCAGCAACTGGTGACGTTACTGACTAGAGCACTAAAGAATCAGCCGCAAAACCAAGCTGCGACCTTTAAGGATTTTAAGGCGGTTGGACCACCAGAATTCCGTGGGTGCATGAAATCCAGTTGAGGCACAGACCTGGATCATGGAAATAGAGAAAGTTTTTGATATTGCTAGAGTAGGTGAGGACCAAAATACTACTTTTGCAACATTCTTGTTGAAAGTAGAGGCTAGTTATTGGTGGTAAGCCAATATAACCCGAGGAGGTCAGGGAGTGATGGTTTGGGAGATGTTTAAGGAAATATTTTTTGAGACCTATTTCCCAGAGAGTTCAAAGAATTAGATGGAAGTGCAGTTTTTAGAGCTGAAGTAGGGCACAATGAGAGTGTCGGAGTATGCAGCAAAGTTCAATGAGTTGGCGAGGTTTGCGCCATATCAAGTTATTACAAATGAGCGTATGGTAAGAATATTTGAATAGGGACTGAAGCCCTGGTTATACAGCAGAGTCTCCATGTTCCAGTTGAAGACGTTTGCAGTAGTGCTTGACAAGGCGATTATCACTGAGGGTGGAGGCGAGGCTGTGACAAAGTACAATTAGGAACATAGAAAGAAGAAAAGTGAGAGTGAAGGTAAGAATGGTGGTAGTAGTGGAGGAAATAGTAATAACTTAAAGAGGAAGTGGAATGCGAGTATTGGTGCTGGAAGTCAATAGAGTAGCCAGCATAAAAGGAAGTTTGAAGCATGTGCTACATGTGGGAAGAAGCACACTGGCGTGTTCTTAAGGGGTAAGCGAGTATGCTTCAACGGTGGCCAGGAGGGTCACATTGCTCCAAATTTCCAACAACCAAAGAAGAATGTTTGTTACACATGCGGGTCAAAAGATCATCTTGCTCGCGAGTGCCCTAAGAAGAAAGCTTGGGAGGTAACTGGAAGCAAGGGAGGTGGCAGTGGAGGTATGTTGGCTACTGCGGGACCAATGTTATCAAGCAGATCCACAGCCAGAACCTTCAACATGATGGTGTAGGATGCGATGCAATCAAAAGATGTTGTGTCAGGTATTATCCCAATCAATGATATAAATGCATATGAATTATTTGATTCGGGTGCTACTTCCTCGTTTATATCTGTTGAATTTGCTAAAAGGTTAGGATTGCCTAGTAATTTCCCTTTAAACATATAAATTGCGAATAGGGAGGTGATTCCTGTTAAGTTCTTATACAAGAATTATAAGGTGAATATTAAGGGAAATGTTATGACAATAGATTTAATCTTGATAAAACATGGAGAGTTTGACGTTATATTGGGAATGGATTGGCTATTCAATTATGGAGCAATAATTGATTGCAAAAGAAATATGTAAACCTCATAACTCCGTCAAAGGTAGTTTTCTATGGTAGAAATTCACCTGGACAAGCAAGATGTCTGACGATTATATAGGCCAAGAAGTTATTGAGTCAAGGTTGTGTACGGTACTTAGCTTACATAGTCGATACTCAGAAGAAGGGTGTGAAACTGGAAGAGATACTAGTTGTTAGGGATTTTGCAGATGTATTTCTGGAAGATTTTCTAGGACTTCCGCCTGACAGAGAGATCGAGTTCATCATCGATTTAGCACCAGGGACTGCTCCGATATCGAAGGCCCCGTATAGGATGGCTCCGATAGAGATGAAGGAACTGATGGTACAACTGCAAGAGCTGCTAGACCAGAAATACATTCAGTCGAGTGTGTCACCGTAGGGAGCACCGGTGTTATTCATGAAGAAGAAGGATGGGTCATTGTGTCTTTGAATTGATTATAGGGAGTTAAACAAAGTCACTATTAAGAATAAATATCTGTTGCCAAGAATAGATTACTTGTTTGATCAATTAAAAGGAGCCAAGTACTTCTCAAAGATAGATTTGAGAAGTGGGTATGATCAATTAAAAGTAAGGAAGGAGGATGTACCTAAGACGACATTCAGAACTTGGTATGGACAGTATGAGTTTCTGGTAATGTCTTTTGGTTTAACTAATGCCCCTGCAGCATTCATGTATTTGATGAATAGGGTGTTTAAACCATTCTTAGATAAGTTTGTTGTAGTATTAATTGATGATATCCTGGTGTAATTCAAATCTCAAGAGGAACATATGGAACATTTACGTTTGACGTTGGATATGTTAAGAAAGGAAAAGTTATATGCGAAATTCTCTAAGTGTGAATTCTGGCTAGAACGTGTACAATTTCTTGGGCATGTGATTGAAAAAGATGGGATTTCAGTGGATCCATCAAAGGTCAAAGCTGTAATAAATTGGGAATAACCAAGGACACCATCAGAGGTGATGAGTTTCTTGGGACTGGCAGGCTACTATAGACGGTTTATTCAAGACTTTTCCAAGATTTCCACTCCATTAACGAATTTGACAAGGAAATCTGTAAAATTTAATTGGATGGAAAAGCGTGAAGGGAGTTTTTAGGACTTGAAAAAGAAGCTTAGTGTGGCCCCTGTGTTGTCATTACCAGATAATACAGGAAATTTTGTGGTGTATAATGATGCATCACATAAAGGACTTGGATGTGTGCTTATGCAAAATGGCAAAGTCTTGTGTATGCATCAAGGCAACTGAAGGACTATAAGAAATGATACCCAACTGATGATTTAGAGTTGGCTGCGGTGGTATTTGCTTTGAAGATATTGAGACACTATCTCTATGGGGAGAAATGTCAGATATACACGGATCATAAAAGTCTGAAGTATTTTTTCACATAGAAGGATCTGATCATGTGTCAGAGGAGATGGTTAGAGTTAATAAAAGATTATGATTGCGAAATCTTTTATCATCCGGGTAAAGCCAATGTGGTTGCCGATGCCTTGAGTAGGAAGGGTCGAGAAAAGTTGATGATGTTAACTACCCAGGAGGAGCTTATTTCAGCAATGACAAGACTAGAGCTGGAAATTAAACTCCCAAAAGAATCTGATGAGAGATTGTTTCAGATGGTAGTTGATGTAACTTTAGTGGACAAAGTGAAGAACGCTTAACTTCAAGATGAAGAGTGCAAGAAAATCAAGGAAAGAGTGTCCGAGGGTAGTGAGATGAAGTTCAAGGTCGATACTGAAGGACTACTAAGGTTTGAAGGAAGAATTTAAGTTCCAGCAGTACCAAAAATTAAAGGCGAAATCTTGGCTGAAGCTCATAACTCAAGATATTCAATTCATCCGGGAAGTACGAAGATGTATCAAGATTTGCGACGACATTTTTTGTGGCCAAATATGAAAAGAGATGTTGCAGAATGTGTCGCGAAATGCTTGACGGGTCAAAGAGTCAAGGCCGAGAATAAGAGACCAAGAGAATTACTTCAATAGTTGGAAATACCGAAATAAAAGTGGAGCATATCACAATGGATTTTGTGGTAGGTCTTCCAATTACTCAGAGAGGATACAATGCGATTTGGATGATAGTGGACAAACTGATAAAATCAGCACACTTTTTGCCAATAAAGATTAGATTCAATTTTTGATCAGTTGGCTAAGTTGTACATTAAGGAGATCGTTTCGAGACATGGAGTTCCATTGTCAATTGTGTTCGACAGAGATCCGAGATTCATGTCAAACTTCTGGAAGAGACTACAAGAATGCATGGGAACACAGTTAAGAATGAGTACGACGTACCATCCTCAAACAGACGACCAAAGTGAACGAACAATCTAGACGTTAGAAGATATGCTCAGAGCATGCATTATAGATTTCAAAGGGAACTAGGATGATCATTTACCAGTGGCAGAATTTTCCTACAATAACAGTTACCACACAAGCATTGGCATGCCGCCTTATGAAGCATTGTACGACAGGAAGTGAAGAACTGCATAGTGCTGAGATGAAGTTAGTGAACATCAACTGGTAGGACCAGAACTCGTACAACAGACCACTGAGGTTATCAAACTCATCAGTGCAAGACTGGTAGCTGCTCAAGACAGACAGAAGAAGTATGCTGATCAACACAAATATGATCGCGAATTCGACGTAGGAAATTTTGTTTTCCTAAAATTTTCTCCTTGGAAGGGAAAGATTCATTTTTGTAAGAAACGAAAGCTAAGCCCAAGGTTTATTGGACCCTTTGAGGCGCTGCGAAGAGTAGGCGAAGTGGCTTATGAGGTAGCTCTACCTCCAGAATTAGAACATGTTCACAATGTTTTTCATGTGTCGGTGCTACGACTGTATAAACCCGATTACAAGAATGTGATCGAGTACGAACTGTTACAGTTCAACAAAGACTTGTCTTACGAGGAGATTCCTATCCAGATAGTTAACAGGAAAGAACAAGTGCTCAGTAATAAAGTGATACCTTCCGTGAAGGTGGTATGAAGGAACCACAATGCCGAGGAAGCTACGTGGGAAATCGAAGACAAAATGATGAAAAACTATCCTGAGTTATTTGTTTAATCTATGTCTTCAATTCTGGGGACATAATCCTTGTAAGGAGGGAAGAATGTGACGAATGAATTATTTGAGTTGTGATTCTGTGGACAAAATCCTTGTAAGGAGGAAAGGATGTAACAATCTAGACTTTATGTGTAATTTCAAAAATTTCAAATATTTATTGAATTAATTAAATATTTTAATTGATGTGTTTATTGTTAAATAAATATTTGTTTAATTTGATTACTTATTAGTTAAATAAATAATTCATGAATAATTGTGGACTAACTTAATGAAGTGTAATATATTAATTAAGTTGATGTTTAGTATTTTGTGGGTTGAAGTTTAATTTAATAAGTTAAGTAAGTTAAATGAGTGGTTAACTAATTATCATATTATATAATGGTAATATTCTAATTTAATTTAATAATTAAATTAGAGAAATTTAGTAATGATTAAATGAGTTGTTGAATAATTATGTTCTAATTTCATTTAATAATTGAATTAGAGATATAAAGTTTTGTTAAGTAAAATTATAATTTTAAATGACAAATTAAAATATTGGAATTTAATTAATTAGATGGTGACCATTAAACCATATAGCAAGTGATTAATTAAAATAAATTAGAGAGTTTTAATTCAATTTTTTTCAAACAAGGCTTAAGGTTATTAAGTCTTTATTTTAAATTAGTTTTGCCAAACAAAGCCTTGTGGATTTGGAATTTTAACTGACAAAATTATTTTAAAATTTTTAACTTATAACTTATGTTTAAATTTTGTAACTGATAGAAATTGAATTACACACATTATGTCTGTTAGTTTTATTTTTCACGCATAAGTGTCCATTTTTATTTGGCTTACACTTAGACTAAGAGGAAGAGAATTTAGAGAAGAAGAGAAAGTTTGAGAGAAGAGAGAGGTTCTGTGAATCAGGAAGTAGATAGTGGATTATCCAAGCACTTCTTTTTCATCTAACAAGGTTTAAACAATGAATTAAAGGTATATAACTTGGTTTATACTCTTAATTGTGTGTTCTTGAGTTTTCATGAATAGTTGATTTAATTCTCTGTAATTGGTTAATTGTTGAAGTAGTGGATTATATATGTTAATTGGTAGTTTATAATCTATTATATATGGGTTGTATTTGGTTTTTGTAATTGGTTTCAGAGGTATTTAATTCATGAAATCATGTTATAAAAAAACAAAGTTGAGTTTTGTTATAATAAGTATGAAAAGACTTATTTAAGAGTTAAAATTAGTGAATTGATCATACTAGAATCTACAAATTGAAAGTGGTTGTTACTAATACATTAAGAAACAAAAAGAATATGGTTTAAATGGACTGATTTGGTGGAGAAATGAAGTCATAGCGATTGAATTCGTTAAACACATAAAAATTTGAGTTTTAAAAATGAACATGGTTTTAATTCTTTTGGATTGATTGTTTAGTTATTCTAAATCAGTGTATATATGATGGGTAATGTTTATATGAAGCCTATATTATTTGGGTGTATGTAATTTGCTGCTTAATTGGTGAAGTTCGTGAGTTTTGGGTGCGAATAGAAAGAAAGCAGATCTATATAGTTTGTCACTGCACCAAAACGCATGATTCTTATTTGGTATCAAAGGCGAAAATGCGTAAGCAATTACTGCTTAGTTTAGAGAGCTCGTAAATGGCTCAGCTGCGCCCTAGCAAAAAGAGTGGCAGTGATGTCTCGTTGATTGTTTAGTCTTTAAAACTCAATATAACCTAGTCTAATGAAAATGATAATGTGGTGAGAATGTAATAAAGATGCTATAACAGATTCTTAATATGTATTTGATGATTCCAAACTTGTAAAATTAGTAAGTTGTGAAAACTTTACGTTGTGATTTGTTAAAATCTAGAGATGGTGATTAAGTGTTGTAATGTTAAGATTTATGATGTTAGAATTGTGTATGGTGCTAATGGTTGGGACTAGTACTAAGATAACGAATTTAACTAAAATGGGATTTGTGATGCCCCCAAATTCGGGTATCTTCCAACCTGACATATGGTGCAACACGGTACTCATAATCATACAATCATTCCATTGATACCAAAACACAATGAATGTATTAACTATCTTCTTATTATAATTATAGTAAAATCCTTTCCCAGGTTCATAAACCGATTACATCATTTGTTGTTCATAAGTATAATACATACAACCATATTAATCTATTACAAGATATTTAACTATCCATCTTAGCCTTACCTTTATCTCTCTTAGAATTCTTAGTACGTTCGGCTTTAGCTACAATCATATAATTCGCGTAAGAAGTGAGTATAACTAGCTCAGCAAGTCCAACAAAGAATAATATCAATACCACATTCGTGAATTATATGATTATCTTACATAACTGAACAAATAGTCATGAAGTATTACGAAACATTGACTAGTACTTATCAATTCATAACATCAATTCCAAAGTATATAATAGCTTAAGAATTCTGAATAAGTCGAAAAACATATTTAGAGGACCTTCAGCCCGTGACATGTATTTGAAACTTATATATGTTAATGGTGCTGTATTTCACTCTTCGATAACTCCTACTATCGTGCATGCGTGGCTGCTGTGCCCGACAAGCTTTATCCGCACGCGCTTGCGCCGGACTTGATTCGAAATTGTTTGATAGTTAACTTTTTCGACGAACTTCCCGGCTTCATAACTTCTTCGTTTTTCATCCGAATTGACTCATTCAAAAGCTAACAACTCATAAATTACATACTTTACGTGTTCATATAAGAATTTTACATTTCCAAATCCATTAACTCAGAATTCACTTTTAAGTTCATTATCGAGCGTTCGTTTATCGTTCTTGAGCGTTCAATACTCATTTTCTTCGTTCTAAGTCAGAATTCGATGATTCTTGAGTCCACAACTCTTGAATACCTAATCTCATGTGTTGACATTGAAAACCAACCTTTCCAAGTCACACGATAACTTTTGACTACTAATCCGAGATTTGTACGTTTTCAGCGTTTAACGTCTAATTCTGTAAAATTTGTTATAACATAGTTACTCGTGTTCTATATGCCACATCAAATAAAACAACTCCATTGATTCCTTATCTACATCCTAACCAAGCAAGATGCACACATCCTATCAAAGATGGTTTTCAATTTGTCCATCAATAACCAAGTTAATTATCAATGATTTCTACGGTTTAAATTTACGTAAACCCTTAAGATTTCTATTTAAACATGACTTATCAATGTTTTAATCATTAAAAGCCATCCTTATTCCTCTATAAGAGGCATGCTCCACCAATATATGATTCTTTACGATTAAGGAATCAAAATTTAGAAAAGTTAACGTTTACAAAATTTTACCTCTTCGTTCTTCACGTTCTTGGTAAAACTTGTTATGGTTTGCTACAAAGTAGAATGATTACTTGTTTCCAGCTCTTTCTCTTTCTCAATATAAGTTGGACAATTCTTGTAAAACCACAAATGACCAACTTAAGCTTTCTTTTATAGGAAAACCAAATGGAGGGCATAATGGTCATTGTGTGACCTCCATACTATTCCCACCTCCACAATAACTTAGCCACCAAGTAACCAATTTACTTGGTGGCCAAGTGGCCGACCCACATGCTCCATGGGTCATCCCCATGGGTTGCCCCATGGGTTTTACCCACTCAGTGACCCATTGGTTCGATCCGCGGTTTATTTTTCTTGGATCGGGCTTAATTAAACTTAATATTGGGCCTTAACTTGGGCTTGATTACATAATTTATTGGGCTTGATATAATCCAAGTTCAATTGGATTATATAAAGTCCTTAAACTCTAATTCCATTAAGAACCAATCGTATTCTACGCGTATAACTCACATATTCTCTTCGTATAATACTCGTACAATATTCGTATTGTACGCCGTATTAAATCTTCATACTATACTCGTATACTAAATAGTATCACACTCGTATATCGTACGTATAATCATCTTAATCATTATACGTATATCATTTCCTTCTCGGAAATCATTTTTCCCAACCCTTAGGTTTGATGTCCACAGGCGAAAACTTTGTTTGCCATAACTGAAATATTATTAGATATTTCATCTCATCCTCGTATTCTATGATTACGCATTTCTCAGAATTTCATACTTAAATCCCGAGCAGAAATGGATGAATAGTGTTTTTACATAAATTTCTCGGAAAACTTTTATTTTCGTCTTGGAAATTCAAAACAATTAATTCTAGCACAAAGCCATAATCCTAATCACATCCGCACATCCTAGGTCATAGAACGACCTTCACATACCTTATTTACATAAATAATCAATTAAATTCATTTAATTCACATAATCAAATAAAAATTTAATTCTCATATAAATCAAATTTTCTCGGGCGTTACATTATCCACCCTTATAAGGATTTTGTCCCCAGAATCTCGCTATAATTACATAAACAAATGAGGAAAGTTTTCCTTCATTTTACTTTTGAGTTCCCACGTTGCTTCATCAGCATTATGGTTCCTCCAAATCACCTTCACCGAAGGTATTATCTTATTTCTCAAAACTTGTTCCTTCCTATCAATAATTTGAACTTGAAGTTCTTCATACGATAAATCTTTTTCTACATGAATATATTTATACTCTATTACGTGTTTATAGTCCGGCTTATAGGGACGCAACACAGACACGTGAAACACATTGTGTATACATTCCATTTCTGGAGGTAAGGCTACTTTATAAGCTACCTCTCCTACCCTTCTTAAAATTTCAAAAGGTCCTATAAACCTTGGACTTAACTTCCCTTTCTTCCCAAAACGTATCTTCCCTTTCCAAGGCGATACTTTCAGAAAAACATAAGACCCTACTTCAAATTCTCTCTTTTCTCTATGAGGATCAGCATACTTCTTCTGCCTATCTTGAGTCGCTACCAATCGAGTACGTATTAGCTTTACCGTGTCCACCGTCTGTTGTACCATCTCAGGTCCCAACATCCGACGTTCACCTACTTCATCCCAACATAGTGGAGTTCTACACTTCCTTCCATAAAACGCTTTGTAAGGCGGCATGCCTATACTAGCGTGAAAACTATTGTTGTACGCAAATTCTACCAACGGTAGATGCTCGTCCCAACTTCCTTTAAAATCCATAACGCAAGATCTTAACATATCTTCAAGCGTTTGAATTGACCTCTCACTTTGTTCATCCGTTTGAAGATGATACGTCGTACTCAATCTCATCTGCGTTCCCATTTGCTCTTGCAAACTCCTCCAAAAGTTCGATATGAATCGTGGATCACGATCTGATACAATCAAAACAGGTACTCCACATCTTGAAATAATTTCTTTGACATACAGTTTAGCTAATTATTATAGATTATACCTAAATCCCATTGGTACAAAGTGAGCCGATTTCGTTAATCGATCCACTATCACCCAAATAGCATCATATACTTTCCTTGTTGTTGGAAGTCCCACCACAAAGTCCATTGTGATGTTCTCTCATTTCCACTCTGAAATTTCTACTGATTGCAACAACCCACTAGGTCGTTGATGTTCAGCCTTAACTTTCTGACAAGTTAAGCACCTACTAACATAGTCTGCTATCTCCCTTTTCATGTTTGGCCACAAAAAATTATGTTAAAGGTCTTGATACATCTTCGTACTACCAAGATGTATCGAGTACCTCGAACTATGGGTCTCACACATTATCTCCTCTTTTAATTCAGAATTATTTGGAACCCAAATTCTTCCTTCAAAATGAAGCAATTCCTCCTTATCGAGGTTATATGTAGTCTTTTTTGCATCTTCCATTCTTTTCTTCATATGTTCACATTCCTCGTTGCTCAATTGCACTTCCTTAACCCGTTCCACTATGGTCGGTTGAGTCTCCCTTAAAAATAACATTTCCATTGCTTCATCCGGTGATTTAACTTCTAATTCCATTCTCGCCATCTCTGTTACTAACTCATTCTGAGTTGTTAACATTGACAACTTTTCTTTACCCTTCCTACTTAGCGCATCGGCTACTACATTTGCTTTCTCTGGATGATATAAAATATCACAATCGTAATCTTTTATTAGTTCTAACCACCTTCTCTGCCTCATATTCAACTCCTTTTATGTGAAGATATATTTCAGACTTTTATGGTCCGTGTATATCTCACACTTCTCACCGTATAAATAATGCCTCCATATTTTTAACGCAAAAACTATAACTGCCAATTCTAGGTCATGAGTAAGATAGGCCTTCTCATATTCCTTTAATTGACGTGACACATACGCAATCACATTGCCATGATGCATGAGCACGCAACCTAGTCCTCTACGCAAAGCATCACTATATAATACAAAATTTCTCGTATCATCTGGCAAAGACAATATATGTGCCTCACTTAATCTCTTCTTTAGTTCCTGAAAACTATTCTCACATTTATCGTCCACACATACTTCACCGACTTCCTAGTCAAATTTGTCAGTGGAGTAGCTATTTTAGAAAAGTCCTGGATGAACCTTCTATAGTATCATGTTAACCCCAAAAAACTCTGAACCTCAGTTGGCATTTTTGGTTGTTCCCACTCATTAACTGCTTCTACCTTTGCTGGATCTACGTAAATGCCATCTTTATCAATAACATGCCCAAAAGACTGCACTCGCTCAAGCCAAAATTAACACTTTAAGAATTTCGCATACAACTTCTCCTTTCGTAGTGTCTCCAACACTATCCTTAAATATTCAACATGATCTTCTGGCGTCTTAGAATAGACTATAATATCATCAATGAACACTACAACGAACTTGTCCAAATACTATTTGAACACTCTGTTCATCATATCCATGAATGCGGCTGGCGCATTTGTCAACCCAAACGACATAACCAGAAACTCGTAATGACCATAACGAGTCCTAAACGCCGTCTTAGGTACATCATCCTTCCTCACTTTTAATTAACGATAACCCGTACGCAAATCTATCTTAGAAAAATACTTTGCCCCTTTCAACTGATCAAATAGATCATCGATCCTAGGAAACGGGTATTTATTTTTAATCGTTAATTTGTTCAACTCTCGATAGTTGATACAAAGTCATAACCCATTCTTTTTTTTACAAACAATACCGGTGCTCCCCAAGGAGACACACTCGGTTGAATGTACTTCTTGTGTAATAGTTCTTGTAATTGAACAATTAACTCTTTCATCTCAATTGGCGCCATTCTATATGGTGCCCTTGAAACTGGTGCCGTACCTGGTAACAGATCAATCACAAATTCGACCTCCCTATCCGGCGGAATACCCAGTAATTCCTCTGAAAATACATCAGCGAACTCTTGAACTATAGGTATCTGGTCCAAGGATGCTCCCACTCTTTGGGTATCCACAACATGGCAAAGATAACCTAAACACCCTTTTCTCAACATCTTCCTAGCTTGTGTCATCGTTAGACAACAAGAACGTCTCGGTGATTTACTACCGAAGAACACAACCTTGGTTTTCTTGGAAAGCCAAAGGTTCACACTTTTTCTATGGCAATCTATTATAGCCTTATGGTTAATCAACCAATCCATACCAAGAATTACATTGAATACTTTTAACCTTATCGGTACCAAATCTACCGATAACTTATTACCTCTAATATCTACGCAACAATCCCTATGAATATGTTCAATGGGGATTTTCTCTTCATTTGCTACCTTAACGTCTAAAGGTATTGCTAACTTTTCAGGGATTAAACCTAATTATTTAGCAAATCCACATGCTATAAAAGAACAAGTAGCACCCGAGTCAAATAACACATAAGCATTTATTTTATTGACTGGAATGATACCTGCTACAACATCTGATGATGCAACCGCATCTTGGACAGTCATATTAAAAGTATGAGCTGAGGGTCTACCCACTGATGGTGTTGGTCCAGTAATGGCTAACTTACTACTAGAACACTTATTACCCTCTAACCCTTTCTTTGGGCAATTTCTTGCCGTGTGATCCAACGATCCACAAACAAAACAACCATGATTTTTCTTAGGGTTAGAATAGTTGGGTGATAAATGTCCCTCCTGCCCACAGTTATAACAAACTGATTTTCCCTTTAAACAGATTCCCAAATGAGTCTTTCCGCATGTCTTGCATGCCTCCATCCTATATTTAGGATCCCCTTGCTTCACCCCAGTATTTTCGAGGTTAAAACTTTTCCTCTTTGGTATACTACCACTACCACTAGCAACCTCTACCTTGTTTACTGCCTCTCCCTTATTCTTATCCTTTCTTTCCTTATGGTACTGAGTCAACTCCTCACTACCACCTTTGGATATAATCACCTTTTCCAGAATGGTCCCATAGGAAGCACTCTGGAACACCGAAATCCTACTGTAGAGCTAGGGTTTCAGACCCTGCTCAAATCTATGAGCCTACCTCTCTTCTGTGTCCACTTGATGTGGAGAATATCTTGCGAATTCATTGAATTTGGCTACGTATTGGGGAACCATCATGTCCCCTTGCTTAAGTTCCAAGAACTTAATCTCCATTTGCCATTGTATGCTTGTAGGGAAATAGTTCTCGAAGAATACCTTCTTGAACTGTTCCCATGTAACTGTCTCTGTTCTAGCCCCACCCTGGTGAGCCTCCCACCAATATTTGCCCTCCCCTTTCATCACATAAGTTGCAAAAGAAGTCTTTTGCGCCTAACCTACGTTTGTGATAACAAACGCATTTTCTATCTCTTTCACCCATGTCTGGGCCTCTAATGGGTTCGTCATTCCTTTGAACTCCGGTGGACCAACACTTTTAAATTCTTTAAAGGTAGTTGTTCTTGCTACCATAAGTGTTGCGGGAGCTCTACCTCAGCTTGGTTAAATGATGTCGTTAATAAATTAACGAACTCTTGCATAGGGTTATTTGGACCCCCCTGATTATTATTATGCGACTCAGCCTCTTGATTACGTTGTCTTCTTCTTGGCAACATTATACTGATTAAATAAATAAAGTTTCATTATTATATTTACTTACTTAGTTATAATTCCATAATAACAACTTATACCACAACAAGCACATTAAATAAAAACTTCATTATATTAATATGCTTTTCATAGTTCAAAACTATTTACACTTTGCTTCCATAGCCAAAAGCTATTACATTACTATCCCGCGATTGACTTTTACAAAAATTGGGATTTACAAAAAAGACTACCCTTTAATTATACAAAAGAGGGTTTTACGTCACTACACATATACCAAAAAGATCTAATGATCTACTAACACTGCCTTACATCATTCTCATGTTTCTGATTTGCTAAAATCGAAACAATATCTCAACTAATCGTATGTCGAGTTTGCCCTAACTTAATAGAATAACACGCAATTTTTAGCTTGAAATCCTCATGAGCACAGTTATGGATGTAAGACATCCGTGCTATCTTCTGGTCTTTTTCAACCAGTTTCTTTCGAAGCTCTACGGCCTCTTCCTTATAATCCCTAGCCTTATCTGTTATCAGCACCTTCTCATCGTGCTCTAACTCAAAATTTTCCTCTGCAGACTCCTTCACCTCATATAGAGCGGTAATCTCTTCATTCTGTATCTGTACCACTGTGCACAGTTGCACATTCCTATCAAGCACTGCCAGATACAATGATCTCATTGCATCTGGAGGTGTTGACTCCTGAGTAGGTACCACCGTATTAATCGATGTTACCTCCATATCCTCTTCCACGTCTATCATTATATCAAGGTATGATGTTATTCCCATAGTTTCCTCGGAGTAATCCTCCTCGAAAATATACTCCTCTGGATCCAAATCTTCCAGAATTACTAACGGTACCTCCGCCACCGGCATAGGTACTAGCTCCACTCTGTTCATAGACTTCGCTCACCACGTGTATGTCTCTATACATCAAGCTATCGTTTGACATCTACAATAACACATAACATGTTGATTAGTACATAATACATAATAGTATAATCACAAATCACATTTAATTCATTTAGGATTAATTGTCATCTTTTAAATCTTTCGGTACTGAGTTTTCTCAATATCTTATTAACTCATTTGACTCAAATTTACTTTCTTCAGACTTTACCTTCCTTACGAGGTTATTAGCCTAAGGTCTTCCCCCCTCCCTTAAGTTTTATAACCTAATGCTTTGATACCAACCTATGACGCCCCCAAATTTGGGTATCTTCCAACCCAACATTTGGTGCTAACGGTACTCATAATCATACAATCATTTCATTGATACCACAACACAATGAATGTATTAACTATCTTCTTATTACAATCATAGTAAAATCCTTTCCCAGGTTCATAAACTGATTACATCATTTTTTGTTCATAAGTATAATACATACAACCATAGTAATCTATTACAAGATATCTAACTATCCATCTTAGCCTTGCCTTTATCTCTCTTAGAATTCTCAGTACGTTCGGCTTTAGCTGCAATCATATAATTCACGCAAGAAGTGAGCATAACTAGCTCAGCTATTCTAACAAAGAATAATATCAATACCACATTCGTGAATTATATGATTATCTTACATAACTGAACAAATAGTCATGAAGTATTACGAAACATTGACTAGTACTTATCAATTCATAACATCAATTCCAAAGTATATAATAGTTTAGGAATTCTGAACCGGTCGAAAGACCATGAACATTCTCTTTCAGTTTTCATACATGAAAAGGACATTATAGCACTAAGGTCGTAGATCTGACATTTCTTACGATCACTTCTAGGTGATCAGCCTATAGTACTCTATGTTGATCAACATTCATCCGTTAAACATATTTACGTTTAGGATCTGGCAAACTCGCGTGCCCATCGAATAAACGATGAAAAATACTTTTGTTTGTTCATAGACAAACTTACCTTTGAATTCGTACCAATATTTGCCATAAGATAGCATTATCATTTCAATATAGAAAGATATGTACACAAATCAATCTAACTCTTTACGAACAGTCTAGCCGAGTTAAAACTGGCATTGACCCTTTCTTTAAAATTATTCATGCAACTCATTAAATGTATCACAGAAAACTCGACTAACACGAAGGTTAGATAAGCGTTAAGAAAACTTTCCTTCAAGCGTCTTTGAATAAAATATTCAATAGTTCTCAGTCTTTACAGTATCTACATGATATAATAACATAGTACACTGTAATTAGTTACAAAACAATCTCATCACATTGCTATTACCAACTTCTTTCTCTTCTATGTCTTAGTTGAAATTATTTCATTAATAATGTCAATCCAACTTACTACCCAATTATCTCGGCTTGTTAACGTTCGTACATTATTAACCGAGACTCGATCATTATTGGTGAAGTACCAATGTCGAACACCGTTCACGGTTTACTTATTTACACTTCACATTTTTTGTTTACTTACTAACAACTTTTGTTCGATTCCTAAGTTCATCATAATATATGTTAATATATGTAACATAGGAATGGTTTTAGTATGTACATTAAGTATATAAACTTGGCTTATTGTGGTCTTGAAACAGTTGAGTTCAAACCAAACTTGCCCATCATTTTCCCTGTCTTGGCGCTACGGCGCGACCCTTACATGTAACACTGGCGTTGCGACACCAGTTTACAGTAGCCAGACCCTCGTCCCGGCGCTGCGACATGGAACTTATATATGTGAATGGCGGTACGGTGCCACTCTCCAGTAACTCCTACTATTGTGCATGGCGCTACGGTGTGCCCTAGCAAGCTTTGTCTGGTGCTGCGGTGCCAGATTTCAGTTCTAGAATTGTTTAACAGTTAACTTTTTCGATGAATTTCCCGACTTCATAACTTCTTCATTTTTCATCCGAATTGACTCATTCAAAAGCCAACAACTCATAAATTACATACTCTACGTGTTTATATAATAATTTTACATTTTTGAATCCATTAACTCAGAATTAACTTTTAAGTTCATTATCAAGCTTTCATTTATCGTTCTTGAGCATTCAATACTCGTTTTCTTTGTTCTAAGTCAGAATTCAACGATTCTTTAGTCCACAACTCTTGAATACCTTATCTCATGTGTTGACATTGAAAACCAACATTTCCAAGTCAACGACAACTTTCGACTACTAATCCAGGATTTCTACGTTTTCAACGTTTAACGTCTAATTCCGTAAAATTCGCCATAACTTCGTTACTCGTGTTCTATATGCCAAATCAAATGGAAAAACTCCATTTATTCCTTATCTACATCCTAACCAAGAAAGATGCACATATTCTATCAAAGATGGTTTTTAATTTTTCCATCAACAACCAAGTTAATGATCAATGATTTCTACGGTTTAAATTTACGTAAACCCTTAAGATTTCTACTTAAACATGACTTATCAATGTTTTAATCATTGAAAGCCATCGTTATTCCTCCATAAAAGGCATGCTCCACTAATCAACGATTCTTTACAATTAAGGAATCGAAAATTACAAAAGTTAACATTTACGAAATTTTACCTCTTCGTTCTTCATGTTCTTGGTAAAACTTGTTATGGTTTGCTTCAAAGTAGAATGATTACTTGTTTCTAGCTCTTTCTCTCTCTCTCTCAATATAAGTTGGAAAATTCTTGTAAAACCATAAATGACCAACTTAAGCTTTCTTTTATAGGCAAACTAAATGGAGGGCATAATGGTCATTGTGTGACCTCTATACTATTCCCACCTCCACAACAACTTAGCCACCAAGTAACCACTTTATTTGGTGGCCAAGTTGATGACCCACATGCTCCATGGGTCATCCCCATGGGTTGCCCAATGGGTTTTACCCATTTGCTGACCCATTAGTTCGATCCGCGGTTCATTTTTCTTGGATCGGGCTTAATTAAACTTAATATCAGGCCTTAACTTGGGCTTGATTACATAATTCATTGGGCTTGATATAATCCAAGTTCAATTGGATTATACAAAGTCCTTAAACTCTAAGTCCATAAAGAACCAATCGTATTCTACGCGTATAACTCACATATTCTCTTCGTATAGTATTCGTACAATATTCATATTGTACACCGTATTAAATCTTCATACTATACTCATATACTAAATAGTATCACACTTGCATATCATACGCATAATCATCTTAATCATTATACGTATATCATTTCCTTCTCAGAAATCATTTTTCCCCAACCCTTAGGTTTTAAGTGCGCAGGTGAAAACTTCGTTTTTCATAACTGAAATATTATTAGATATTTCATCTCATCCTCGTATTCTATCATTACGCGTTTCTCAGAATTTCAAACTTAAATCCCAAGCAGAAATGGATGAATAGTATTTTTACGAAAATTTCTCGAAAAACTTTTATTTTCATCTTGGAAATTCAAAACAATTAATTGTTGCACATAACCAGAATCCTAACCACATCCGCACATCCTAGGTCATAGAACGACCTTCACATAGCTTATTCACATAAATAATCAATTAAATTCATTTACTTCACATAATCAAATAAAAAATTAATTTTCATATAAATCCAATTTTCTCGGGCGTTACAAGATTTAACTTGTAAGGTTAATGTTGGTATACCTAATAGATGTTGTGATTCTAATGATATGTGTAGGTGAATGTGAACGGTAATTTTATAGCTTACGCATGAGGAAAGTTTCTGAACTCTAACCTCTATTTGAGTTTACCCTATCCTGTTTACAATTGAGCAAGTTTCTGATCCGTACTTTTATATTAAGGAAGTTCCTAATCCTACTTATATAACTTAATTATATTCATGCAAGCTCTTTAACCTAACTCTTACTTTGAGAAGGTTTCCTATCTTTAATTGGTTTTGTATTATGTAAATTTCTGAATTCCATTATTCTTATGATGAACAAGTTTTTTTTCGAACTTGTTATCAATTATGCATGATTCAATAACTCAATTCTTTTATTAAGCAAGATGATAGCCTTAGCTTAATATTGTTCAAGCAAGGTTTATTAAATTATTCAATGCTTATGCTTTCTAGTTCATTTCTAAGCATGACTTTGATATATAATGTTGATTCACCTATGATTCACAACTATTCCATATCATGTTGTTATCAAACATTTCAAATGATATTAAACTTTATTGATTCAACTAATCCTTAGTTGATGATCATTAAACCCTAAATTACCCTTGAAGCTTATCCAAACTGAACTTACTTTGGTACGGACTTGTACTCTTAAACTGAGAAGAACAACCCTATTATAGGGGATTATTTACGCGAAGCGTTTAGATGTTTATGTACAATACATCGTATGAAGGGCTGATCACCCTAAGTACGGGGAATCCTTACAGTCTTATGACTGTTTAGGTTTAAGTTGAAAGAATACTTATTACCCTTGGACATAGTTCGTGGTCTTGTGACCCTCAGTTATATTTCAAATTCTATTTTTAATTCTTGATTATCAGTGATAGAGAATATTATTCAGTTCTATTGAGCCTATTCATTGGTAGTTATTATGTTGTTATTGTTCATTGCCATTTCAAGTGAGCATTTATTTTGCTCACTCTTACATATATAACCATTGCAGCTAAGGTTGAGAAGGACCATGAACCTACCACTAGCAAAGCGAAAGGAAAAATGAACAAGTGTTGAAGACTTGTACTTTGTTGACTTTTATGATGTCAGACTTTATTTTAACTACTATGATGTAATTATTTACTTTTCCACATTTGATGAATGTTTAAGGTAGATGACCTGGGATTTTATTGAATTTAATGATGTAACCCTTTAATGGAAAGTTTTATTGTTTAAAATTTTATTATAATTGGGTATTTAGAAATGTATGATTAGAAAGTGAACAGCAAATCGTGTGGGAATGAATTACCCAGATTTGGGGTGTCACAGTGATCATATTCATGGTGGTTCTGAATTAAAACTAGAGGGCTTAACAGACTCAAGTTTTTTCAAACTGACCAAGACGACAACAAATCCACTTTAGGGTAAAGCGTTATCTTGAATGGTGGTGCAATGAATTGGAAAGGTTTCAAACAGAAAAGAGTTGCTGGTTTAGTGATAAAGACAAAGTATATAGCTCTAAATGAAGCTACAAGTTGATTATTTGGATGAAAATTTCATTACAGAACAAGAAATAGTTCCTAATTCTCATCTTAGATCTAAACATGTGTTGCGACAATGTCATTTGATTAGAGAATCACTGAAAGAGGTGATGTCACTATAGAGATTGTGGGCTCTCAAAAATAACATTACATATCCATTAACTGGAGCTTATTCAATAGCAGGATGATCGCCACTTAGAGAAGAAGGGTATGATATACCTTGACGATTAGTGCAAGTGGGAGATTGAAAGTAGTATGCACACAAGCCAATCAAGTTTGATGATAACAAATATACTTTGTAACAATCTTATTCATTTATTAATAAAAGAATTATTTAATTAAACATTATTAATTTATCTACATGGTGCTGGTTTATAATATGTGATAAACTCATAGTTTTGAGAAATACTTTTAGAATAATGATGATGATCATGCTAATGAGATCTAAATTCTTAGATAGCTCACAAACTAAAATTGTTCCCAATTGTTAGATTACTAAAAAGAGGATTAGTGAATCTGCATAGATTGGTACATACGTTGCTTGCTCATTGGATGAGGATGATTGATCTCATGATAATTTGCGTGGAGACACTAAAGCAAGTATGTAGGTGCTTATTTGATAATAAGTTCACTAAATGTGGCTAGCCAAAGAGTACCTAATGGAGTTTTACTTGTCTGTCAATGTAACGACCGAGAAAATTAGATTACTTGTAAAATAATTTTATTTGATTAAATAATGAATAAAATTATAATATATGTTATTTATAATGAGTAAACAAGATGAAGGTTACTCTATAACCTAAAAGTGGTGTAATATCGTAGTATTCTGGCTACGTAATAGAATTAAGGTGTTTGAATTTCCAAGACGAAAATAAAAGCTTTTCGAGAAATTCTTCGAAAAACACTATTCATCCATTTCTGTTCAAGAATTATTTTTGAACTTCCGGGAAATACATAATGATAGAATGATAAAGAATGATGGATTATGTAATAATAATTCAGTTAAGACAAACGCAATTTTTTGCCTGCGTACAGAGTTTGAGAATGTCAAGGAAAGTATAGATTTGAATGAATAACGATCGTATAATAAGAAAGTATTGTACGAGGCAATGAATATGAGTATGATACGAAGTATTGTACTAGTATATACGGAAGATGACATAACTTACATTATAAACGTTATACGAACTAGTATACACAAAGAATACGAGGACTATACGTTAAAAGCCTAAGCCAATTGTAATGGACTAATAGGATTTGTGTAGGAATTGGGCAAGCCCAAGTACAATGTTGTTAAGGCCCAAAGATAAGAAATGAAAGCCCAACGTAAGGCCCAAAGTTAATTAAACCTAAGCCCAAACTAAGAACCGAACCCGTGGATCGAACTAATGGGTCACTGGGTGAGAAAAACCAATGGGATAACCCACGTGGGCCCCTATAGGAGAGTCATGGATGGCCATCTTGGTGGCCAAGCAAAGGATATGAGTTGTGGTGGGAAATTAATGAATAGTAAGGAGGTGGAATAGTAAGGAGGTGGGTGATTATGACCCTTATACCCTCCATTTGGAAATCTATAAATAAGAAGCTTGGATTGTCATTTGTTGCCTTGTTCAAAAACACCAACATCTTAGCACAATTATATTGAGAGAAAAGTGAGAAGTGTCTTGTTAATTCAAGAAGAAAAGAAGAAGAATCAAAGTTAAGAACACATTGGTAATGAATCTTAGACCATTATTCTTCATCTCTTCATTTGTAGTTTGATAGAAAAGTGAATATTGGTGGATCATGTATCATAAGGAGTAACAAGGATGTCTATTAGTGGACTTAAACATTAATAAACCATGTTATAAGTGGAATCATAATCATAGAATTATGAACTAATGAAGAACACATAAAAATTTATCATATGTTATTGATGGACAATTTTAAAACCATTGTGTATAGGATTAGATGATATATGCTTGGTTAGGATGACATAATGATGGAATGAATCCATTTTGAACAATGTAAAACTCTCAAGTGACGAAGTTATGGCGATGTTTATGAGATTATACGATAATTGTTGAAATCGGGAAATTCTCGAAATGAAAGTCAAAAGTTTTCGTTTAGCTCAGAAACCTTGGTTTTCGATGGAGTATAGTATAACTTTGCATTTTAGAGTTTTGAACTCGAGAAAGATCAAATTTTGACTTAAAACGAAGAAACGAGCTATGAACGTTCACGAACGTTTAACGAACGCTTAATAAGGAACTTAAATGGTGAATTCTGTGTTAACGAATTCAAAAATGTAAGATGTCTTAATGAAATCGTAGAACACAAAATATAGGAGATAACGGCTTTTGAACGAGCCAATTCTGACTTATAATGAGTAAGTTATGAGGCCGAAAAAATTACAATAGAAAATTCAGAAATTTTCCTTTGAGGCATGAGGCCGGTGGCAGTGCCTGCAAGGTTATAAACACAGTGCTTTGACGCTATCTGAGCCCCAAACCTACTGTTAAATGGTGCCGCAACGCGGCCCGTAGCCAAGAGAGTGGCACCACAACACCAAGACGAAACCTTTGCCTACTGTTAAGTGGAGCCGCAATGTGAGCCATATAAAGGAAGCTGGCACCGCAACGCCAACACTAGGAAAATGATAGTAAAGCATAACAATGAATGTAGAGAAAATGTAAGTTGATTGAAGGTGAATTATAACCTTAATAAACTTAAAGTAAACTCATGAAAGATGATAAATAACCTTAAGAATTATAACTAAAGGTTGACGAAAGTTACGAGAATGTAAACACAAAGTAATACGATAAATTGGAACGAATGTTAACCAATCTAATGAATGATTAGATTGAGAAGAAGGGGAAGATAGATTAGTGACCATACTTGATTGTTTATGACCTAATGTGGTATGTTGTGTACTTATGTAATGTAGAATCCTTAAAGACTCAAAAGGAAAGTGTATTAACTGTAAAAGACGCTGAAGGCAAGTGTTCTAAACCCTTGTTTGTATTCTTTTGGACAAGCTTTATAATTCGTGTATCTTATGCATGAATTGATGTATAATGAAGTCGAAGCCAATTCCTTCGACTAGACCTAATGTGTTTTGTGGATTTCTTTATAATCTATCAAAATATTATCAATGTTGCTATCTTTTGCCAACTGTTTTGGTATGGATTTCAAAGAAAGTCTGACTATAAAGAAACAAATGTTTTGTCGTCAATCGACATGTACATGATGTTACCAAAACTTAAACGTAGATACATTTAATGAAGTAGTGTTGTACAACATAGAGTACTATAGGTTGATCACCTAGACGTGCTCGTAAGATATGCCGGACTTATGAACTTGGTGTTGGGTTGTCCTTTTCAAAGAAAGAATGAAATGCTCAAGTTCTTGGACCAAAATTGATGTTTAACATATATTGTGCATGGTTAAACGTTTTAAAGAAAAGAGAAGTGCTATTTTGAATTATCTATAGCATTTCATAACTATTGATTCAGTTATAGAAGATATACGATTTATATGATTCAAACCTATTTCTCAAAAGAAATTGCCATACTTGCTGAGCTAGTTATGCTCACTCTTGCTTGAACCATATGAATGCAGCTAAGACCGAACGAACTGAAGGCTCCAGTAAGGATAAAGGGAAGGCTAAGGCAGGCAAATAAGTTATCTTTATAATAGTATAATATGAACTTTGTATTTATTTGATATTATGACAAAGAACATATATAATGGTTACAAAGAACCTGGGAAGGGGAATATTAATTAGTAATATATAAAAGACATATTCACTCTTTTGAGGTATTTCAATTGAATGTATGAGTGAACTGTAGCTCCGTGTAGCACCATCTGTCGGGTTGGAAGATACCCGGATTTGGGGGCGTCACAGGTTGATATCAGAGCTTTAGGTTATAAAACTTAAGGGGGAAAAGAACCTTATGTCATAACCTTAAGAAGAGTCAAAGAATTAAAAGATGAAGTTAACCTTAAAAATGCATTAAAGGTGATATGTGTTTTTAATATTCTAATGATGTGTACTAATCAAGATAACTTGTTTTATTATTGATGTCAGGAGATAACATGTGGTTAGTGAAGAGTTTGTGAACCAGATAGAGATTTTACTGACACCCGTAGCTGAGTTGCCAGTGGTGGTGGTGGTTGAGTCAGAAGATTCTGAGAACTTAGGATTTACATCCTTGTTCGATGGCATGTCAGAGGAGGAGGTGGAGGTGGTATCGTTTAATACGGTAGTATCTACATAGGAGATGACTCCAGGGGAGTCAATGAAGGCATTATTTATGACAGTGTTGGATAGAAATATCCAGCTAGGGAAAGAGATCAATGAATTAAAGGAGGAAATCCATGATATCTTAGAGGACAAGAAAAGCATGGAGACATTTTGGGAGGTAGAGCATGATGAGAAGGTGTTAGCAAAAGACAAAGTCCATGAGCTGAAACACGAGGTCTTTGAGCTTAGGGAGGAGCTAACGACCATGAAGCAGAAGATTGGGAAGATGTCCTATATACATAGGAGTTCCAATGAGGACTATCAGCGACAAGTTGTAAAGTATCCTGTGGAGGCAGGGCAGACTCGACATACTATCAGTTGAGATGTAGTAGCCAGTCTTGCCAATGCAGATTATGCCAATGCCACTAGGCTAATGTAACCTAGTTAGTAACTAGAGTAGAGTGAGATATGTAAATATGTTGTATTTAGTTAGTGATGTAAATCCCTCTTTTGTATAAACAAAGGGTAGTCTTTTGTAAGTCCCAATTTTCAGAAAATAATAGCGGGAAACTAATGTAAGCAACTAAGGTTGTGTAATGACGAATGATGTAGTATTATACTACAAGGAAGAAGTAAATCAATATAAGCCTTTTATTGAACATGTTGTACAGTGAGTTATTGTTTAATAATGAATAATAACTAATTAACAAGAATAAAGTAATAATGAAGTGTTATTTATTTTAACAGAAAGATGCCACCAAGAAGAAGACAACGAAATCAGGAAACTAATGTTAATCAACTGGAAGGGGGACCGGTTAATCCGATGCAAAAGTTCGTTAATTTATTAACGGATGCTTTTAATAGAAATGGGGATAATATACCTGTTAATCCTGTGGTAATACGTGCTACTACGTTTAAGGATTTTAAGAGTGTAGGTCCGCTAGAGTTCAAATAACTACGGACCCTATAGAAGCCCAGACTTGGGTAAAGGAAATAGAGAAGGAATTTGTAATTGCAAATGTCGAAGAGGGGCAGAAGGTTTCTTTTGCCACCTACATGATAAAGGGAGAGGCCAACTTCTGGTGGGAGGCAAACCAGGCTAGGGCTGGAGTAGAGAACATAACGTGGGCACAGTTCAAAGAGATTTTCTTTAAGAACTACTTTCCCATGAGTATGCAGGGAAGGATGGAGATGAGGTTTTTAGAACTGAAACAAGGGGAAATGACTGTTCCCCAATATGCTGCCAAGTTCAATGAACAGGCGAGATTTTCTCCACATCAGGTGGATACAGAGGTGAGGAAGGCGAGGAGGTTTGAGCAGGTCTTGAAACCCTGGCTCTATAGCCAGATATCAGTGTTTCAAAGTAATTCCTTTGGAACCATTCTAGAGAAGGCGATAATTGCTGAGTGTGGCAATGAGGCTTTAAGCCAATACCACAGAGAGAAGAAGAATAAGAGTAAAGTAGATGGGGGAGTGAAAATCGAGGAAGCCAGCGGGAGTGGCAATGGGCAGACGAGGAAGTCTTTGAACTTTTGGAATACCGGGGTAAAGCAAGGAGATCCTAAGAAGAGGATGGAGGCGTGCAAGAATTGTGGGAAGACTCACTTTGGAGTCTGTCTCAAAGGAATAGGGATGTGCTACAAATGTGGACAGGCGGGGCACATTTTGCCTAACTGTCGAAGCCCGAAGAAGAATCACGGATGCTTCGTATGTGGATCAACTGATCACATGGTAAAGAATTGCCCGAAGAAAGGGATGAATGGGAATAAGGGCACTAATAGTGGTAAGTTAGCTATTAGTGGTCCAGCTCAGACGAGTAGGCTGATGGCCCGCATCTTTAACATGACGGTCCAAGATGCAGTTGCCTCAGGGGATGTAGTTGCAGGTATTACCCCAATTAACGATATAAATGCTTATGTGTTGTTTGATTCGGGTGCTACTTGTTTTTTTATAGCATGTGATTTTTCTAGAAGATTAGGATTACTTCTCGAAAGATTACCTATGCCTTTAAATATTAAGGTAGCAAATGAAGAAATAATCCCTATTGAGTTTATTCATAGGCGTTGTTGTGTAGAGATAAGAGGTTATAAATTAGTAGTAGATTTAATACCGATAAAGTTGGGAGAATTCTATGTAATTCTCGGGATGGATTGGATGTTTAACCATGGTGCAATTATAGATTATCAAAAGAAATGTGTAAACATTAGAACATTGAGACAACCTTATGTAGTGTTTTAAGGTAATAAATTGCTGGGACGTTCGTGCTGTCTTACCATGACATAAACTAGGAAATTGTTGAGGAAGGGTTGTGTATGTTATTTGTGTCATGTTGTTGATACCCAGAGAATGGGAGCAACGATGGAACAAATACCTATAGTCAAAGAATTTGGGGATGTATTTCCAAGCGAATTACCAGGTCTTCCACCAGATAGGGAGATCGAATTCATAATAGATATTGTGCCAGGAGCGACACCAGTTTCAAGGGCACCATATCGTATGGCACCAGTAGAGATGAAGGAGTTGATGGTTCAATTACAAGAACTGTTGGATAGAAAATACATTCAACCAAGTGTTTCGTCGTGGGGGGCACCGGTACTGTTTGTGAAGAAGAAGGACGGATCGTTGAGACTTTGTATCGACTACTGAGTGTTGAACAAGTTAACGATAAAGAATAAATACCCATTCCCCAGGATCGATGATCTCTTTGATCATTTGAAAGGGGCAAAGTATTTTTCTAAGATAGATTTGTGAATGGGGTATCATCAGTTAAAAGTTAGGAAGGAGGATGTTCCTAAGACGACATTCAGAACTCGTTACGACCATTACGAGTTTTTGGTAATGTCATTTGGGTTGACGAATGCACCAGATGCATATATGGATATGATGAACAGAGTGTTTAAACAATATTTGGGCAAGTTCGTCATAGTGTTTATCGATGACAATCTAGTCTATTCTAAGACGCCAAAAGATCACGCTGAACGCCTAAGGTTTGTGTTGAAGACACTAAGGAAGGAGAAGTTATATGTGAAATTCACTAACTGTAAATTTTAGCTAGAAAGGGTATAGTTTTTAGGACATGTTATCTACTGGGATGGAATTTCAGTAGACCTAGCAAAGGTGGAAGCAGTGATTAATTGGGAACAACCGAAAACGCTGACTGAGGTACGGAGTTTCCTAAAGTTAGCGGGATACTATCGAAGATTTATCCATGATTTTTCTAAGATAACTACCTCGTTAACTAATTTGACAAAGAAGACAGTGAGGTACGTGTGGACTAAGAAGTGTGAAAATAGTTTTCAGGAACTGAAGAAAAGGTTGAGTGAAGCACCTGTATTATCTTTACCCGACGATACAGGGAATTTTGTAGTTTATAGCGATGCTTCGCATAAAGGACTTGATTGGGTGCTCATGCAACATGGCAAGGTCATTACATATGCATCACGACAGTTAAAGGATTATGAGAAAGTCTATCCTACGTACTCATGATCTGGAACTGTCCGCGGTAGTGTTTGTCTTAAAGATATAGAGGCATTACCTATATGGAGAGAAATGTGAGATATACACGGACCATAAGAGTCTAAAATATATATCTTCACACAAAAGGATTTAAATATGAGACAAAGGAGATGGCTAGAGTTGATAAAGGATTACGACTGCGATATCCTGTATCACCCAGGAAAAGCCAATGTAGTGGTCGACACCTTAAGTAGAAAGGGTCAGGAAAAGTTGTCTATGTTAATGGCTTAAACTGAGTTAATAACAGAGATGGCTAGAATGGAATTAGAGGTGAGGTTACCGAGTGAGTCGGATCAAAGGTTGTTTACAATGAAGATTCAATTTACCATTATAGAGAGAGTCAAGGAGGTACAACTCAGAAATGATGAGTGTGATCAAATGACGGAGCGACTAGCAGATGAAAAAGAGATAAAGTATAGTCTTGATAACGAGGGATTATTATGATTTGAAGGAAGTATTTGGGTTTCGAATGAAACAGAGTTGAAGGAGGAAGTATTACAAGAGGCTCATAGTTCAAGGTACTTGATTCATCCTGGTAGTACTAAGATGTATCAAGACTTTTGACAAAGTTTTTGGTAGCCAAACATGAAGAGAGAGATAGCAGAATATGTGACACCCCAAAATCTGGGTACTTCATTCCCCTAAGACTTGGTGTTCACTTTCCATACATTCATACTATGTAACGCCCGAGAAAAATCTGATTTATATGAGAATTAAATTTTTATTTGATTATGTGAATTAAATGAATTTAATTGATTATTTATGTCAGTAAGCTATGTAAAGGTCGTTCTATGACCTTGAATGTGCGAATGTGGTTAGTAATCTGGCTAGGTGCTAGAATTAATTGTTTTGAATTTCCAAGACGAAAATAAGAGTTTTTTGAGAATTTTCGTAAAAACACTATTCATCGGTTTTTGTTCGGGAATTAAGTTTGAAATTTTGAGAAACGTATAATGATAGAATATGAAGACGAGATGGAATATTTGAGTATATTTTATTTATGGCAAATGAAGTTTTCGCCTACGGACTTAAAACCTAAGGGTTGAGAAGAATGATTTCTAAGAAGGAAATGTGAGGTGTATAATGAATTACGATGATTATGCGTACGTTATACGAGTGTGATACTATTTAGTATACACGTATAATACGAAGATTTAATACAAAGTACAATGCGAATATCAGACTAGCATTATATGAAGAGAATACATAAATTATACTTGGAGAATACGTTTGGTATTATTAGATTTATAGTATAAGGACTTAGTATAATCCAATTGGATTTGGTTTATATCAAGCCCAAATGATTGAGTAATCAAGACCAATGAATTAAGTGTTTAGACCCAAGTTAAAACCCAATGTTAGAATTAATTAAGCCCGATCCAAGAAATCGAGCAAGTGGAATTGAGCAGGTGGAGTCATAGAATGGGTAAAACCCATGGGGAACCCATGGGGATAACCCATGGGCATGGTGGGCCGGCCACTTGGTGTGCAAGCTAGGTAAACTACTTGATCACCAAGTATTTTACTTGGTGATGAAGTAGCGAATAGTAAGGAGGTGGGACAATTGACCAAAAAGCCCTCCCTCTTGTTTTCCTATAAATAAGAAGCATATGATGGCCACTTGAGGTTTTTCCAAGACTCATCCAACATATTTTGAGAGAGAAAAAGAGCTAAACTTAAACCATTCTCCTACCATGAAGTTTTTTATTAGAAGTTTAGCAAGAACGTAAAGTTCGGAAATGTAATATTTCATTAATATTGATTTTCCATCCCTTTTGATTTCTTTATTATGAAGAATCATAGATTGGTGGAGCATGTCTCTTATGTAAGAATAAGAATGGTTTGTAATATGTAAAACCTTTATAAGTCATGTGTAAGTAAGAATCGAAAGGGTTTACGTAAGTATAAACCGTAGAGATTATTGGATAATGAACATGGTTGTTGATGGACAAATTGAAAACCATCACTATTAGTATATTGCATCTTTCTTGGTTAGGATGTAGATATGAAATCAATGGAGTGTTCCATTTCATTTGACATATAGAACACTAGTAACGAAGTTATGACGAATTTTACGGAATTAGACGTTAAACGTCAAAAACGTAGAATTCGAATTAGTAGTTAAATGTTGTTGTGAGACTTGAAAAAGTTGGTTTTCAATGTCAACGTGTAAGATAGGGCATTTAAGAGTTGTAGACTCAAGAATCGTTAGATTTCGACTTAAAACGAAGAAAACGAGTATTGAACGCTCATTAACGTTTAACGAACGCTTAAAAATGAACTTATAAATGAATTTTGAGTGAATAAATTCAGAATTGAAAAATTCTTATATGAACGCGTAGAGTATGTAATTTATGAGTTGTAGGTTTTTGAATGGACCAAATCGGACTTATAACGAGGAAGTTATGAATCCGGGAAGTTCACTAAAAATTTTGTCTGTAAAAATTTTACAGTCTTTGAGGTCTGCAGCATGGCGCCCAGACCGAGCTTAATGTTGTTCAATGCATGATCTTGAACAGTGTAATGACCTACTGGAGAGTGGCGCCACAACACCACTCATGTGAACAAGTTTAAATCACATGCATGTGCCGAAACGAGGACTCGATTCTGACAATGGCGCCATGGCCGGTGATTGTGATGTAGTATAAAAACCCACGCCGCGATCTTGAAGCAAGGTCTTTGTTAGACAACTTAGGTTTGAACTTCAATTGTTCCGAGACCTATATGAGTTAAGTTTATACACTTAATAAGTGTACTACAACTATTCCTGTATCACATATACTAGTGTATATGGTAATGGACTTAAGAATTGAACGCGAGTTGATAATATGGTAATGAAGAACATAAAGAGTTAATAATAAACAGGGAACGGTAATTGACATTGGTACTTCTCTACTGATGTTTGAGTTGGTTAGCAACGTAAAATCGTTAACAAGCCGGGATGAAGGATAATAAGTTGAATTGGCCTTATTAATGAAATAAAGTCAAATAAAACATAGAAGAGAAAGAAGTTGGTACAAACAATGTGATTGATTGTTTGGTAGCTAATTACAATTAATGTTCTATGTGAATATATCATATAGATTCTATAAAGGCTGAGAACAGTCGAATAAGTTATTTGAAGACGCTTGAAGGCAAGTTTTCTTAACGCTTGTCTAACCTTCGAGTTAGCCAAGTTTTATGTGGTTCATTGTACTAAGTTGAATGAATGATTTTAAAGAAAGGGTCAATGCAGTTTGAACTCGGCTAAACTATTCGTAAGAAATAGATTTATTTGAATATATATCTTTCTATATAGAAATGGTAACGCTATCCTATGCCAAGTAATTGGTATGGATTTGAAGGTATGGTTTGTCTATGAACAAATAAAAGTATTTTTCATCGATTATTCGATGGGCACGCGAGTTTACCAAAACTTAAATGTAAATACGTTTAACGGATGAATGTTGATCAACATAGAGTACTATAGGCTGATCACCTAGAAGTGCTCATAAGTAATCTGGGATGTCTGACCTTAGTCTTTGTGATATCCTTTTCAAATATGAAAACAAAAAGCTATTATTCATGGTCTTATGACCGGTTTAGAATTCCTAAACTATTATATACTTTGGGGAATTGATGTTATGGATTGTTAAGTATTATTGTTTCATAATACTTCATGATTATTTTTTCAGTTATGGAAGATTTTCATATAATTCACCAATGCAGTATTGATATTATTCTTTATTAAACTTGCTAAGCTTGTTATGCTCACTTCTTGCGTGAATTATATGATTGCAGTTAAAGCTGAGCATACTGAGAATGCTAAGAGAAATAACGGCAAGGCTAAGATGGATAGTTAAATATCTTGTAATAGATTAGTATGATTGTATGTATTATACTTACGAACAACGAATGATGTAATCAGTTTATGAACCTAAGAAAGGATTTCACTTTAATTGTAATAAGAAGATAGTAATTACATTCATTATGTTGTGTTTTCAATAGAATGATTGTATAGTTATGAGTACCGTGTAGCACCTTATGTTGGGTTGGAAGATACCCGAATTTGGGGGCGTCACAGGTTAGTATCAAAGCATTAGGTTATAAAACTTAAGGGGGGAAGAACCTTAGGCTAATAACCTCGTAAGGAAGGTAAAGTCCAAAGAAAGAAATTCAAGTCCAATGAATTAATAAAGTATTGAGAAAACTCAGTACTGAAAGATTTAAAAAATATGAAAAGTAACCTTAAATAAATTAAATTTGATTTATGCTTATACTATTGTGTATTATGTACTAATTAAATTGTTATGTGCCATTGTAGATGTCGATCGATAGCATGATGTATAGGGACATTCACGTTGTGAGTGAAGAGTCATTGAACCAAGTGGAGGTAGTATCGATGTCAGTGGCGGAGGTACCGGTAGTGGTTCTAGAAGATTCTGATCCAGAAGAGTATATTTCTGGGGAGGATTACTCTAAGAAAATGATGGGAATAACATCATATCTGAATATGATGATAGATGTGGAGGGGGATATGGAGGTAACATCGATTAATACGGTGGTACCTACTCAGGAGTCAACACCTCTAGAGGCAATAAGATCATTGTACCTGGCTATGTTGGATAGGAATGTGCATCTACGCACGGTGGTGCAGACACAGAATGAGGAGATTACCTCCTTGTATGAGGCGAAGGAGTCTGCAGAAGCAGATTTTGAGTTAGAGCACGATGAGAAATTGTTGACGACGAATAAGGCGAGGGATTATAAGAATGAAGCCGTAGAGCTTCGTAAGGAACTAGCCATTAAGGACCAGAAGGTTGCTAGGATGTCGTACATCCATGATTGTGCTCACGAGGATTTCAAGCTGAAAATTGCTTGTTATTCTACCGAGTCAGGGCAGACTCGACATACAATTAGTCGAGATATTGTTTCGATTCTAGTGAATCAGAAACATGAGAATGTCGTAAGGCAGTGTTAGTAGATCGTTAGATCTTTTTGTATATGTATAGTGACGTAAAACCCTCTTTTGTATAATTAAAGGGTAGTCGTTTTGTAAATCCAAAATTTTGTAGAAGTCAATCACGGGATAGTAATGAAATAGCTTTTTGGCTAAGGAAGCAAAGTGTAAATAGTTTTGACTATGAAAGCATATTAATATAATGAAGTTTTTATTTAATGTGCTTGTTGTGGTATGAGTTATTATTTGAGAATGATAACCAAGTAGTTAAATAAATAATAATCAAACTTTATTTATTTAATCGAGAATTATCTTGCTTGAAGGAGAGAAACGTAACCAAGAGGTGAGTCTCATAATGAAAATCGGGGGTCCTAATAACCTATCAAGAGTTCGTTAATTTATTAACGGCGACATCATTTAACCAAGTTGGGGAGGATTCCCATAGCACCTAAGGTAGCAAGAACAACTACCTTTAAGGAATTCAAAGTGTGGGTCCTCACGGAGTTAGAGGGCAATGCGGACCCATTAAAGGCCCAGACATGGGTAAAAGAGATAGAGAAAGCGCTTGTTATTACAAACGTAAGTGAGGCGCAAAAGATTTCTTTTTCCACTTACATGATGAAAGGGGAGGCCAACTACTGGTGGGAGGCTCATCAGGGTGGGGCTAGAACGGAAGTAGTTACTTAGGAACATTTCAAGAAGGTATTCTTCGAGAACTACTTCCCTATTAGCATGCAAGGTAGGATGGAGATTAACTTCTTGGAACTTAAACAAAGGGATATGATAGTTCCCCAATACGCCGCCAAATTCAATGAATTGGTGAGATTTGCTCCACACCAGGTGGACACAGAAGAGAGGAAGGCTCGTAGGTTTGAGCAGGACCTGAAACCCTGGCTCTATAGTAAGATTTTGGTGTTTTAGAGTGCTTCCTATGGGACCATTTTGGAAAAGGCTATTATAGCCGAAGGTGGTGGTGAGGCGTTGTCTCAGTACCACGAGGAAAGGAAGAATAAGAATAAGAATAAGAGTGAGAGGAGGAAATAAAGGCGAAGTTACCAAGCAGTAGTGGCAATATGCTAGAAGAGGAAGAGCTTTAACCACAGGAATCTTTGGGGTGAAACAAGGAGATCCTAAACGTAGGATGGAGGCATGTAAGACATGTGGGAAGACTCATTTGGGAGTCTGTTTAAAGAGGAAATCAGTTTGTTACAACTGTGGACAAGAGGTACATTTATCACCCAACTGTCCTAACCCTAAAAAGAATCATGGGTGTTTTGTTTGTGGATCGTTGGATCACATGGCAAGAAATTGCCCGAAGAAAGGGTTAGAGGGAAATAAGGGTTCTAGTAGTGGTAAATTGGCCATTACTGGACCAACACCATCGGTGGGTAGACCCTCAGACCGTACATTTAATATGACTGTCCAAGATGTGGTTGCATCATCGGATGTAGTAGCATGTATCATTCAAGTCAATGAAATAAATGCTTATGTGTTATTTGACTCGGGTGCTACTTGTTCTTTTATAGCATGTGGATTTGCTAAACGATTAGGTTTAATCCCTGAAAAGTTAGCAATACCTTTAGACGTTAAGGTAGCAAATGAAGAAATAATCCCCATTGAACATATTCATAAGGATTGTTGCGTAAATATTATAGAGAATAAGTTATCAGTAGATTTGGTACCGATAAGGTTAAAAGAATTCGATGTAATTCTTGGTATGGATTGGTTGATTACGCATAAGGCTATAATAGATTGCCATAGGAAAAGTGTGAACCTTCTACTTTCTAAGAAAACCAAGGTAGTGTTCTTCGGTAGTAAATCACCGAGACGCTCTTGTTGTCTAACGATGACACAAGCTAGGAAGATGTTAAGAAAGGGGTGTGTAGGTTTTCTGTGCCATGTTGTGGATACCCAAAGAGTGGGAGCATCCTTGGACCAAATACCTATAGTTCAAGAGTTCGCGGATGTATTTTCGGAGGAATTACCGGGTATTCCACCGGATAGGGAGGTTGAATTTGTGATTGATCTGTTACCGGGTAGGACACTAGTTTCAAGGGCACCATACCGAATGACGCTAGTTGAGATGAAGGAGTTACTGGTTCAATTACAAGAATTATTAGACAGGAAGTACATTCAACCGAGTGTGTTTCCTTGGGGAGCACCAGTATTGTTTGTAAAGAAAAAGGATGGGTCGTTACGACTTTGTATCGACTATCGAGAGTTGAACAAGTTAACGATTAAGAATAAATACCCGTTGCCCAAGATCGATGATCTATTTGATCAGTTGAAAGGGGCAAAGTATTTTTCTAAAATATATTTGCGTACGGGGTACCATCAGTTAAAAGTAAGTAAGGAAGATGTACCTAAGACGACATTCAGAACTCGTTATGGTCATTACGAGTTTCTGGTGATGTCGTTTGGGTTAACTAATGCGCCAGCCGCATTTATGGATATGATGAACAGAGTGTTCAAACAGTATTTGGACAAGTTCATCGTAGTGTTCATTGATGATATTCTAGTCTACTCTAAGACGTTAGAAGATCATGCTTAACATTTAAAGATAGTGTTGGAGACACTATGAAATGAGAAGTTGTATGCGAAATTCACAAAGTGTGAATTTTGGCTTGAACAAGTGTAGTTTCTAGGACATGTTATTGATAAAGATGACATTTCCGTGGATCCAACAAAAGTAGAAGTGGTTAATGAGTGCGAGCAACCGAAAACGCCAACTGAGGTTTGGAGTTTTCTGGGGTTGGCAGGATACTATAAAAGGTTCATTCAGGACTTTTCCAAAATAGCTACTCCACTGACAAATCTGACGAGGAAGTCGGTGAAGTATGTGTGGGCTGAAAAATGTGAGAACAGTTTTCAGGAACTAAAGAAGAGGTTAAGTGAGGCACCTGTATTGCCTTTACCAGATGATACAAAGAATTTTGTAGTGTATAGCGATGCTTCGCATAGAGGATTTATTGTGTGTTCATGCAGCATGGAAAGGTCATTGCGTATGCGTCACGTCAATTAAAGGATTATGAGAAGGCCTATCCTACTCATGATCTAGAATTGGCTGCTGTCGTTTTTGCCTTAAAAATATGGAGGCATTATCTATACGGTGAGAAGTGTGAGATATATACTGACCATAAAAGTCTGAAATATATCTTCACACAGAAGGAGTTGAATATGAGGCAGAGAAGGTGGTTGGAACTAATAAAAGATTATGATTGTGATATCTTATATCATCTGGGGAAAGCTAATGTAGTAGCTGATGCACTAAGTAGGAAGGGTGGAGAGAAACTGTCAATGTTAACGGCTCAGAATGAGTTAGTAACAGCGATGGCAAGGATGGAATTAGAGGTTAAATTACTGAATGAAGTAGAGGAGATGTTATTCTCCATGGAGACTCAATTGACCATAGTGGAACGTGTTAAGGAAGTGCAACTAAGCAATGAGGAATGCGGGCAGATGAAGAAGAGGATAGAAGATGAAGAAAAGACTAAGTATAACCTCGATAGGGAGAGATTAATTCATTTTGAAGGAAGAATTTGGGTTCCAAATAATTTTGAATTGAAGGAGGAGATAATGAG
The DNA here is from genome assembly GCA_020205615.1 of Panax quinquefolius. Lineage (NCBI taxonomy): Eukaryota > Viridiplantae > Streptophyta > Magnoliopsida > Apiales > Araliaceae > Panax > Panax quinquefolius. Next base: position 37,213,156 of record CM035168.1, on the reverse strand, counting down.
TGAGGCCCATAGTTCATGGTACTCGATACATCTCGGTAGTACGAAGATGTATCAAGACCTTCGTCAGAACTTTTGGTGGCCGAACATGAAAAGGGAGATAGTAGAGTATGTTAGTAGGTGCTTAACTTGTCAAAAAGTTAAGGTTGAACACCAACGACCTAGTGGGTTGTTGTAATCTTTAGAAATTCCAGAGTGGAAATGGGAGCACATCACAATGGACTTTGTGGTAGGACTTCCAACGACAAGAAAAAGATACAACACTATTTGGGTGGTAGTGGATCGATTGATGAAATCGGCTCATTTTCTATCGATAGGAGTTAGGTATAACCTAGAGCAATTAACTAAGCTTTATGTTAAACAAATTATTTCAAGACATGGAGTGCCTGTTTTGATTGTGTTAGATCGTGATCCACCATTCACATCGAACTTTTGGAGAAGTTTGCAAGAGCAAATGGACAAAGTGAACGAACAATTCAAACGCTTGAAGATATGTTAAGATCTTGCATTATGGATTTCTAAGGAAAGTTGGGACGACCATTTACCGTTGGTGGAATTTGCGTACAACAATAGTTTTCACGCTAGTATAGGCATGCCGCCTTACGAAGCGTTGTATGGAAGGAAGTGTCAAACTCCACTGTGTTGGGACGAAGTGGGTGAACATCGGATGTTGGGACCTGAGATGGTACAACAGACGGCGGACATGGTAAAGCTAATACGTGCTCGGTTGGTAGCTGCTCAAGATAGGCAAAAGAAGTATGCCGATCCTCATAGAGAAAAGAGGGAATTCGATGTAGGATCTTATGTCTTTCTGAAAGTGTCGCCTTGGAAAGGGAAGATACATTTTGGGAAGAAAGGGAAGTTAAGTCCAAGATTTTAAGAAGGGTAAGAGAGGTAGCTTATGAAGTAGTCTTACCTCCAGAAATGGAACGCATTCACAATGTGTTTCATATGTCTGTGTTGTGTCCCTATAAGCCGAACTATAGACACGTAATAGAGTATGAGTCTATCCAAATGGCGAAAGATTTATTGTATGAAGAACTTCCAATTCAAATTGTTGATAGGAAGGAACAAGTTTTGAGAAATAAGATAATACCTTCAGTAAAGGTAATATGGAGAAACCACAATGCTGAAGAAGCAACGTGGGAACTTGAAAGTAAAATGAAGGAAAATTTTCCTCATTTGTTTATGTAATTATAAGCGAGATTTTGGGGACAGAATCGTTATAAGGGGAGTAGAATGTAACGCCCGAGAAAAATCTGATTTATATGAGAATTAAATTTTTATTTGATTATGTGAATTAAATGAATTTAATTGATTATTTATGTGAGTAAGCTATGTAAAGGTCGTTCTATGACTTAGAATGTGCGAATGTGGTTAGTAATCTGGCTAGGTGCTAGAATTAATTGTATTGAATTTCCAAGACGAAAATAAGAGTTTTCTGAGAAATTTCCTTAAAAACACTATTCTACCGTTTTTGTTCGGGAATTAAGTTTGAAATTTCGAGAAACACGTAATGATAGAATATGAAGACGAGATGGAATATTTAATAGTATTTCATTTATGGGAAACGAAGTTTTCGCCTGCGGACTTAAAACCTAAGGGTTGAGAAGAATGATTTCCGAGAAGGAAATGTGAGGCATATAATGAATTACGATGATTATACGTACGTTATACGAGTGTGATACTATTTAATATACACATATAATACGAAGATTTAATACAAAGAACAATACGAATATCGTACTAGTATTATATGAAGAGAATACGTAAATTATACGTGGAGAATACGTTTGGTATTATTGGATTTATAGTATAAGGACTTTGTATAATCCAATTGGATTTGGTTTATATCAAGCCCAAATGATTGAGTAACAAAGCCCAATGAATTAAGTGTTTAGACCCAAGTTAAAGCCCAATATTAGAATTAATTAAGCCCGATCCAAGAAACCGAACCGTCGGTCGAGCCGGTGGGTCACTGAATGGGTAAAATCCATGGGGCAACCCATGGGGATGACCCATGGGCATGGTGGGCCGGCCACTTGGTGTGCAAGCTAGGTAAACTACTTGATCACCAAGTATTTTACTTGGTGATGAAGTAGTGAATATTAAGGAGGTGGGACAATTGACCAAAAAACCCTCCCTCTTGTTTTCCTATAAATAAGAAGCATATGTTGGCCATTTGAGGTTTTTCCAAGACTCATCCAACATATTTTGAGAGAGAAAAAGAGCTAGACTTAAACCATTCTCCTACGTTGAAGTTTTTTATTAGAAGTTTAGCAAGAACGTAAAGTTCGGAAATGTAATATTCCATTAATATTGATTTTCCATCCCTTTTGATTTCTTTATTATGAAGAATCTTAGATTGGTGGAGCATGTCTCCTATGTAATAATAAGAATGGTTTGTAAAATGTAAAACCTTTTGTAACGGCCCGAAAAATTAAACCTTTGTAAATACTTTAAATAATGAATATAATAATATTATTTATTATTATTACGCGTTGATAAGATGAATGTCATTCTATAACCTAGAAACGTTGGAACGTCTTAGTATTTTAACTACATGAATGAATTAAAGTGTTTGAATTTCTAAGACGAAAATAAAAGTTTTTTGAGAAATTTTTCGAAAAACACTATTCATCGTTTTCTGCTCGGGAATTATTTTTGAACTTCCAAGAAATACGTAACGTTATAATATCAAGGTGATATTGATCATGTAATAATAATCTAAGTATGGAAAACGTAATATTTCGCATGCGGACCTAATTTGAGAACGTTAGGTTTATTAAGCATTAAGGAAAGAAAGTATTAATCAAAGGATGTGTATGCATTGTAGGAGATAATGAATGTAAGTATAATACGATGTATTATACTACTAAGAATAGAGAATGAAATAATGTATATTATGAATAAATATACGAGCTAGCATACGAGAATTATACATGGTGTATAGTTGTTAAGTTGTTTAATTAAAGGTAATGGACTTGTAGTATTGTTAGTTTAATGGTAGAAGTCTAATGGAAAGTGATATGCAAGCCTAAGTGTTTGTAAATCATGAGTCCAATCTAATGTAGTATAAGCCCAACATGGAATTAGCTAGATTAATTAGTAAGCCCAATGAATAAAGTATGATCCATGGGGCAAACCAAGTGTAAAGTGGATAGTCTTGATGGGAAAGCTTTTTGTGTGGTGACCAAGTGTTGTGATGGCCAAGAAATAGAAGTAACTAGCAAGTTTACTTGGTTGCTAGGTTATGAATAGTAAGGAGGTGGAAGTTGAGGAGGTTAATAAGGAGGTGGGATGGCCTAAAAGACTAATAAGCCCTAACTTTGCCTAGCCTATAAATAGCAAGTGGGGTTTCATTATTTTGCTTGTTCAAATTTCATCCAACTCCTCTCAAGATAAGTAACTTATTGGTTAGAGAGAATAAGCCATATAAGCACTTATAAGTCATTTAACCTTTGCTAGATTTTCAAAAGTGAAGTGAAATATTAGTTTTCAAGGGTAAGCCTCTTGTCTATTATATCTTTATCTCTACCATGATAGGATTTATAGAGAAGTGGGATGGTATACTAAGAACATGTAATAAGTTATTAATGAAGGGACTTAAGCCGAATAAGTTGAATAAGCAACTTGAACTCTAAAAAAGTTGATAATCTTGTGAAGAACTTATCATATGTTTGTCATATGATGTTAGTATGTTTAATATGGTATGAAAATATTGATTGAAGGACTTAAGTTCATAATAAGACATAAGCATGACAAATTATAGTTCATAAGTTAAATAAGTCATTAACTTATGAGAATAATTCAAAACCTATTTTCATAACAAGTTGGTATAATAAGTAACTTGAAATGTTCATGTGTTAGTTAAAATCCATTTAGAACGATTAGTAATGAAGCTTTGTCGGAATTCACACGATTAGACGATTATCGTTGAATTCGTGAAATTCTCTAAATGAAAGTCGTATTTTGTGTTTGAAGTCGAAAACGTTGATTTTCAATGGAGACAAGTCATATTTGGCATTATAGAGTTGCGGACTCGAAAATGACCGAATTCTGACTTAGAATGAAGAAACGAGCGTTGAACGTTTACGAACGTTTATTGTTTTCGTTAAAAATGAACTAATGGGTGAAATTTTAGAAAACGAAGTCAAATAGATAAAATTCTTACATGAACGCATAGAGTATGTAATTTGTGAACCGTAGGCTTTTGAACGAGTCAATTCGGACTTATAACGAAGAAGTTATGCGTCAAGGGAGTTTTCATAGCAAAATTCTGGTACGCAAATACTCTAAGGCACAGAGTTGGCGCCAACCCAAGGCCAAATGAGTGGCGTAGTAGCATGATGCGATGTCTGATGTCTAACACACTACTAACTCACAGCATATGTACGACCCGATAGAGTAAGGACTCGCGTCGTCGCATGAAGTCGAGTCGGGACTTGCCTCTCTTGTTAACTTTCATGCATGATGCGACTTGAAGAGTAATGGGTGGTGGCGTGGCATGATGCCAACCCTAGGATGTGGACAATAATGAATGCTTTTTATATAAAGTGAAAGAGAACTCATTGGTAATGAACTAAGGTATAAACATAACATGGTTAAGGCATTGTTAGACACTTATGTATGATGATTAAGGGTTAATAATCAATTGAAGGTGCGTAATAAGAATAGCGTAATGAAAAGCGAACCAATATTAGCGGATCTAAGTCGAGGATTTAGATTGAGATGAAGGGTAAGATATAATAGTATACATAATTGATTATATATGACCTAATTTGGTATGTTATATGATCATATATTGTAGAAACATAGAGAGACTAAAAGTGGCACGTGTGATAATCGATGGCAGAATATTTGAAGGCAAGTATTCTAACCCTTGTTCCAGTTCAGTCTGGACAAGCTTTGTAATTCATGAATTCTTTCGCATGAAGTCTTGAATGATGAAGTCAAAGCCAATTCTTTTGGCTAGACTTGTATTATAAATCTTTCAAGCATGATTAATGTTTACCGAGTTATATTGGTATAGTTTTCAAATCGAAGACTGAGTATGCTAAAATGATTTTGTCGTTTAACGACAGGCACGTGAGGTTGCCATAACTTAAACGTATACACGTTTAATGAATGTAGTGTTGATCAACATAGAGTACTATAAGCTGATCACCTAGACGTGCTCGTAAGTAATGTCGGGCTTACGGACTTAGTGTCGGGATGTCCTTTTCAAAAGAACTTATGAAATGCTCAAGGTCTTGGACCGGAATTGATGTTTTACTGACTATTGTTGTTGTAAAATGTTTTGAATGAAAAGAAGTGCTATTTTGAATTATCGATAGTACTTCATAACTCTTGTTCAGTTATTGAAGATATACATTTTCTATGTTTCAAGCATGTTGTTTATTAGAAATATTGTACTTGCTGAGCTAGTTATGCTCACTCTTGCTTGAACCATATGAACACAGATAAGATCGAAGCTGAATTTGAAGGCTCCGTGAGGATAAAGAAAAAGCGAAGACGAACCCTTAGATTACTTATTTAATAGTGTAGGTGAATGTTTGTAATATATTGAATATTATGATAAAAACGAATGAATGGGTTATAAAGAACCTGGGGAATGTAATATTATTTTGAATATATAGAAGTTATATCAGTCCTTTTGAGACATTTCAATTGAGTGTATGTGTGAATGGTAGTACCGTGTAGTACCATCTGTCGGGTTGGAAGATACCCGGATTTGGGGGCGTCACAGGTTGATATCAAAGCATTAGCTTATAAAACTTAAGGGGGGGGGGATTTAAAAACCTTAAGTCATAACCTTAAGAAAAGTCAAAGAAGTACAAGACGAAAATAACCTTATAAAAATGCATTGTGATTATGTTATGTGTTTTTATTATTCTACTGACGTGTACTGATCAACTTAATTGTTTTGTGTAGATGTCAGGAATAAACGAAATGTATGTAGATGGTGAAGCCATTAGTGAAGAATCGGTGAACCAAGTAGAGGTTTTACCAAACCCCATAGCAGCAGATCCGGATGTAGTGATTATTGAGTCTGGAGACTCAGATGATGCTAACTATATGTCAGTATTCGATGGGATGATAGAAGAGGAAGTGGAGGTAGTGTCCTTCAATCCAGTAGCTATAGCAGTGGAGATGGCTCCGGGGGAGTCAATGATGTCATTATTTATGTCAGTGTTGGATAGAAATACCCATTACTATCAGGAGGTTAAGGAGCTGAAAGTAGAGCTCCAGATGGTTATAGAGGATAAGACGGACGTGGAGTCCATGTGGGAGCAGGAACATGACGAGAGGATTTTGGCCAAGGATAAAGTCCACGAATTGAAGCATGAGGTCTTTGAGCTCAAGGAGGAGCTAAAGACCAAACGACAGAAGATAGGGAGAATGTCTTATATCCATAGGAGTTGTCACACAGATTTCCAGCAGCAGGTAGCTGGTTATCTAGTAGAGGCAGGGCAGACGCGGCATACTATCAGTCGTGATATTATTGCCGGTCTTCCCAAGTGAGATTTTGATAATGCATTAAGGCAGATGTAATCTAGTAGTAGTTAGAGTAGTTTAAATATTTAAATATTTTTGTATCTAGTAGTGACGTAAAACCCTCTTTTGTATAGAAAAGGGTAGTCTTTTGTAAATCCCAAATTTTGGAAAGTGATAGCAGGATAGTAATGTAATCAGCTTAGGCTGTGTAATGAAACAATGTAGTATTATACTACAATGAATGAATGAATAGAAGCCTTTTTATGAAACAATCGAGCAATGGATGTTAAAGTTATTATTTAATTTGTAATCATAACTAACTAATAAAGAAGGAAATAATAATGCGATGTGTTGTTTGTTGTATCAGTAAAATGGCGCCAAGAAGAGTACAACGAAATCAAGGTGCTAATGCGAATCAACAAGAGGGAGGTCCCGTAAACCCCATGCAGGAATTTGTTAATTTAATAACAGCTGCATTTAATAGAACTAGGGCTAATATCCCCATCAATTTGGGAGTAGCACGAGCTACGACCTTTAAGGATTTCAAGAGTGTTGGTCCGCCGAAGTTCAAAGGAACTACGGACCCTATTGAGGCCCAAACGTGGGTAAAGGAAATTGAGAAGGCATTTCTGATATCAAATGTCGATGAAGCCCAGAAGGTTGCCTTTGCAACCTATATGATGAAGGGAGAGGCCAACTTTTGGTGGGAGGCCAATCAGGCCACAGTGGATATAGGGAATGTAATGTGGGTGAGGTTCAAGTAGATATTCTTCGAGAACTACTTTCCCACAAGCATGCAGGGGAGAATGGAGATGAGGTTCCTCGATTTGAAATAAGGGACATGATGGTTCCCAATCGCCGCCAAGTTTAATGGCTGGCGAGGTTTGCTCACACAAGTGGACAGAGGTAAGGAAAGCGCGATGGTTCGGAAGGGGCTTGAAACCACGGCTCTATAAGCGTGTGTACGTGTTCAGAGAGCACTACTTTTGGGACCCTTTTAGAAGTCGATAATCACTGAGGGTGGTAGCGAGCCATTGAGCCAGTACCACAAAGAAAAGAAGAACAAGGGGAAGATTGACGGGGGAGTCAAAATAGAAGGAGCTAGTGGTAGTGGTGAGAAGAGGAAGGTATTTAGCTCTGGGAATACCAGAGTGAAGCAAGGAGAACCAAAGAGAAGGATGGAGGCCTGCAAGACCTGCGGGAAGACGCATTTAGGAGTCTATCTTAAGGGGAAGGCCGTGTGCTATAATTGCGAACAGGAGGGGCACATTGCACCTAACTGTCTCAGTCTAAAGAAGAATCATGGGTGCTTTATGTGTGGGTCAACTGACCACATGGCAAAGAGCTTCCCAAAGAAGGGGATGGACGTGAATCATGGCACTAATAGCGGGAAGTTAGCTATTGGGAGTCCAGCGCAGCCGGGTAGGCCGATGGGTCGTACCTTTAATATGACAGTCCAAGATGCAGTTGCATCAGGGGATGTCATCGCATGTATTATTTCGATCAATGATATAAATGCTTACGTGATGTTTGATTTAGGTGCTACTTGTTCGTTCATAGCATGCGATTTTTCTAGACGATTAGAATTACTTCCCGAAAAGTTTCCTATACCTTTAAACATTAAGGTAGCAAACGAAGAAATAATTCTTGTTGAAGATATTCATAGGAGTTGTAGCGTAGATATATAGGGTTGTAAATTATTGGTAGATTTGTTACCGATAAAATTAGGAGAATTCGACGTAATTCTCGGAATGGATTGGTTAGTGAACCATGGGGCAATTATATATTGTCAAAAGAAATGTGTGAACATTAGATCATTAAGACAACCTCATGTAGTATTTTATGGGAATAGATCATCGGGACGTTCGTGTTGTCTAACCATGACACAAAATAGGAAATTACTAAGGAAGGGATGCGTAGGCTATCTGTGTCATGTTGTTGATACCCAGAGAGTGCTAGCAACCATGGAACAAATACCTATAGTGAGAGAATTCACCGATGTATTTTCGAGTGAATTGCCAGGTCTTCCGCCGGATAGGGAGACAAAGTTTGTGATAGACATCGTGCCAGGAGCGGCACCAGTTTCTAGGGCACCGTATCGTATGGCGCCAGTGGAGATGAAGGAGTTAATGGTGAAGTTACAAGAACTATTGGATAGAAAGTACATTTAGCCGAGTGTTTTGCCGTGGGGAGCACCGGTACTGTTTGTCAAGAAGAAGGATGGACCGTTAAGACTTTGTATCGACTACCGAGAGTTGAACAAGTTAACGATAAAGAATAAATACCCATTGCTTAGGATCGATGATCTTTTTGATCAGTTGAAAGGGGCTAAGTATTTTTCTAAAATAGATTTAAGAATGGGGTATCATCAATTGAAGGTTAGGAAGGAGGATGTACCAAAGATAGCATTCAGGACTCGTTATGGTCATTACGAGTTTTTGGTGATGTCGTTTAGGTTGGCAAATGCACCAGCTGCATTTATGGATATGATGAACAAAATGTTCTAACAATATTTGGACAAGTTCGTTGTGGTGTTTATAGATGATATTCTAGTCTATTGTAAGATGCGGAAGATCATCATCTTTGAACACCTAAGATTAGTGTTGGAGACACTAAGAAAGAGAAGTAGTATGAAGATCACTAAGTGTGAATTTTGGTTGGAGAAGGTACAATTTTTAGGTCATATCATTGACCATGAGGGAATCTCAGTAGATCTAGCAAAGGTAGAAGCCGTGATGAATTGGGAACAACCAAAAACACCGACTGAGGTGCGGAGTTTCCTAGGGTTCGCGGGTTACTATCAGAAATTCATCCAGGATTTTTTGAAGATAGCTACTCCGTTGAGTAACTTGACAAAGAAGACGATGAAATATGCTTGGACTGACAAGTGCGAGGACAGTTTTCAAGAACTGAAGAAGAGGTTGAGTGATGCGCCTGTTGTGTCATTGCACGATGACACAAGGAATTTTGTAGTTTATAGCGATGCTTCGCAAAGAGGACTTGGTTTCGTGCTCATGCAACATGGCAAGGTCATTGCGTATGCATCTAGGCAGTTGAAGGATTATGAGAAAGTTTACCCTACTCATGATCTGGGCTGCCGCATGATAGTTTTTTGCTCTAAAGATATGGAGACATTATCTTTATGGAGAAAAATGTGAGATATACACGGACCTGAGAGTCTAAAATATATCTTCACATAGAAGGAGTTGAATATGAAGAGAGAGAAGATGGTTGGAGTTGATAAAGGATTATGACTATGAAATCTGTATCACCTGGAAAAGCCAATGTAGTTCTTAGAAGCGCCTTAAGTAGGAAGGGTGGGGAAAAGTTGTCTTTGTTAGCGGCTCAAGGCCGAGTTGATAACGAGAGATGGCTAAGATGGAGTTGGAAGTGAAGTTGCCAAGTGAAGGTGGACAAATGTTGTTTATGACGGAGATGCAATCTACCATCGAGAGAGAGTTAAGGAGGTACAACTCAAAAGCGATGAGTGTGGCCGGATGAAGGGAATGACTAGCCAATGAAAAAAAGATAGTAAGTATAGTCTTGATAATGAAGGATTATTTAGATTTAAAGGAAGAATTTGGGTTCGAATGAGATGGAATTAAAGGAGAGGTGTTACAAGAGGCTCATAGTTTGAGGTTTTCGATTCATCTGGTAGTACTAAGATGTATCAAGATCTTGACGAGAGTTTTAGTGGCCGAAAATGAAGAGAGAAATAGCAAAATACGTGAGTAGGTGCTTAACTTGCCAAAAGTTAAGTAGAACATCAACGACAAGTGGCTTGTTACAGTCATTGGAAATTCAGGAGTGGAAGTGGGAGAATATCACGATGGATTTTGTGGTGGGATTTCCGACTACAACCAAGGGGTATGATGCAATTTGGGTAATAGTGGACCGATTGACGAAGCTGGCTCACTTTTTTCCAATAAGGGTCAAGTATAACTTAGACCAATTAGCTAGACTTTATATTTAGGAAATAATTTCTAGACATGGAGCACCAGTATCGATTGTGTCAGATCGTGACCCACGATTCACATCGAACATTCTAGAGGAGTCTACAAGAGCAGTTGGGAACGCAGTTGAAGCTGAGTATGACATACCATCTACAGACCAATGGATAGAGCGAGAGAACAATTCAAACGTTAGAAGATATGTTAAGATCTTGCGTCACGAATTTCAAGGGTAATTAGGATGATCATCTACCATTAGTAGAGTTTGCGTATAACAATAGTTATCATGCAAGCATAGGTATGCCGCCTTACGAAGCTTTGTATGGGAGGAAATGCAGAACGCCATTGTATTGGGATGAGGTAGGAGAACGCCGAATGTTGGGACCAGAATTGGTGCAACAGACAGCGGACATTGTCAAGGTGATACAAATGCGTCTTCTAGCAGCTTAAGAGAAACAGAAGAAATTTACGGATCCACATAGAGAGAATCGAGAGTTTGAAGTAGGTTCGTACGTATTCCTAAAAGTATCTCCCTAGAAAGGAAAGATACGTTTTAGGAAGAAGGGAAAGTTAAGTCCTAGGTTCATAGGACCTTTTGAGGTATTAAAACGGGTGGGTGAGGTAGCATATATGATAGCCTTACCTTCAAACCTAGAACGAATATATAATGTATTTCACGTATCCGTGTTACGTCCTTATAAGCCAGATTATAAGCACGTGATAGAATATGAGTATTAATATCGAGAAGGACTTAACATACGAAGAAACGCCAATTCAAATTGTTAATAGAAAAGAACAAGTTCTGCGGAATAAAGTCATACCTTCTGTGAAGGTGATATGGAAGAACCACGATGCAGAAGAAGCAACGTGGGAGTTAAAAGAAATGATGAAAAAGAATTATCCTCATTTATTTGTGTAATTTTTTTTATATATAGCAAGATTCAGGGGGACAAAATCCTTATAAGGGGGAGAGAGTGTAACGGCCCGGAAAATTGAACCTTTATAAATACTTTTAATAATGAATAAAATAATATTATTTATTATTATTACGTGTTGATAAGATGAATGTCATTCTATAACCTAGAAACATCAAAACGTCGTAGTATTTTAACTATATAAAAGAATTAAAGTGTTTGAATTTCTAAGACGACAATAAAAGTTTTCCGAGAAATTTTCCGAAAAACACTATTCATCGATTTCTGCTCGGGAATTATTTTTGAACTTCCAAGAAATATGTAACGTTATAATATCAAGGTGATATTGATCATGTAATAATAATCTAAGTATGGAAAACGTAATATATCGCATGCAAACCTAATTTGAGAACGTTAGGTTTATTAAGCATTAAGGAAAGAAGTTATTAATCAAAGGATGTGTATGCATTGTAGGAGTTAATGAATGTAAGTATAATACGATGTATTATACTACTAAGAATAGAGAATGAAATAACGTATATTATGAATTAATATACGAGCTAGCATACGAGAATTATACATGGTGTATAGTTGTTAAGTTGTTTAATTAAAGGTAATGGACTTGTAGTATTGTTAGCTTAATGGTAGAAGTCTAATGGAAAGTGATATGTAAGCCCAAGTGTTTGTAAATCATGAGTCCAATCTAATGTAGTATAAGCCCAACAAGGAATTAGCTAGATTAATTAGCAAGCCCAATTAATAAAGTATGATCCATGGGGCAAACCAAGTGTAAAGTGGGTAGTCTTGATGGGCAAGCTTTTTGTGTGGTGACCAAGTGTTGTGATGACCAAGAAATAGAAGTAACTAGCAAGTTTACTTGGTTGCTAGGTTATGAATAGTAAGGAGGTGGAAGTTGAGGAGGTTAATAAGGAGGTGGGATGGCCTAAAAGACTAATAAGCCCTAACTTTACCAAGCCTATAAATAGCAAGTGGGATTTCATTATTTTGCTTGTTCAAATTTCATCCAACTCCTCACAAGATAAGTAACTTATTGGTTAGAGAGAATAAGCCATATAAGAACTTATAAGTCATTCAACCTTTGCTAGATTTTCAAAAGTGAAGTGAAATATTAGTTTTCAAGGGTAAGCCTCTTGTCTATTATATCTTTATCTCTACCATGATAGGATTTATAGAGAAGTGGGATGGTATACTAAGAACATGTAATAAGTCATTAATGAAGGGACTTAAGCCGAATAAGTTGAATAAGCAACTTGAACTCTAAATAAGTTAATAATCTTGTGAAGAACTTATCATATGTTTGTCATATGATGTTAGTATGTTTAATATGGTATGAAAATATTGATTGAAGGACTTAAGTTCATAATAAGACATAAGCATGACAAATTATAGTTCATAAGTTAAATAAGTCATTAACTTATGAGAATAATTCAAAACCTACTTTGATAACAAGTTGGTATAATAAGTAAATTGAAATGTTCATGTGTTAGTTAAAATCCATTTAGAACGATTAGTAATGAAGCTTTGTCGGAATTTACACGATTGGACGATTATCGTTGAATTCATGAAATTCTCTAAATGAAAGTCGTATTTTGTGTTTGAAGTCAAAAACGTTGATTTTCAACGGAGACAAGTTATATTTCGCATTATAGAGTTGCGAACTCGAAAATGACCGAATTCTGACTTAGAATGAAGAAACGAGCGTTGAACATTTACGAACGTTTATCGTTTTCGTTAAAAATGAACTAATAGGTGAAATTTTAGCAAACGAAGTCAAATAGATAAAATTCTTACATGAACGCATAGAGTATGTAATTTTTGAACCGTAGGCTTTTGAACGAGTCAATTCGGACTTATAACGAAGAAGTTATCGTCAAGGGTGTTTATAAATTTGCAAAAGTCGCAAATATTCTAAAAGGCCGAGTTGGTTGACGAGAGCCAAATGAGTGGCGCCGTAAGCCGCCAGATCTGATGTCTGAGCACTTCGCTAACTCACACCGCAGCACGACCAATAGCGTAAGGACTCGCGTCGCAGCGCCAAGTCCGGGACTTGCCAACTGTTAACTCGCGCCGCAAAGCGGCTTGAATAGTAATGGGTGGCGCCGCAGCGCCAACCCTAGGATGTGGACAGTAATGAATGCTTTCTGATATAAAGTAAAAGAGAACTCATTGGTAATGAACTAAGGTATAAACATAACATGGTTAAGGCATTGTTTGACACTTATGTATGATGATTAAGGGTTAATAATCAATTGAAGGTGCACATAATAAGAATGACGTAATGAAAAGCCAGAACCAATATTAACAGATCTAAGTCAGGATTTAGATTGAGATGAAGGGTAAGATATAATAGTATACATAATTGATTATATATGACCTAATGTGGTATGTTATATGATCATATATTGTATAAACATAGAGACCGAAAAGTGTACGTGTGATAATCAGTAAGCAGACGCTGAAGGTAAGTATTCTAACCCTTGTTCCAGTTCAGTATGGACAAGCTTTGTAATTCATGTATTCTTTAGCATGAAGTCTTGAATGATGAAGTCAAAGCCAATTCTTTTGGCTAGACTTGTATTATAAATCTGTCAAGCATGATTAATGTTTACCGAGTTATATTGGTATAGTTTTCAAATCGAAGACTGAGTATGCTAAAATGATTTTGTCGTTTAACGACAGGCATGTGAGGTTGCCATAACTTAAACGTATACACGTTTAATGAATGTAGTGTTGATCAACATAGAGTACTATAAGCTGATCACCTAGACGTGCTCGTAAGTAATGTCGGGCTTACGGACTTAGTGTCGGGATGTCCTTTTCAAAAGAACTTATGAAATGCTCAAGGTCTTGGGTAGGAATTGATGTTTTTCTTGACTATTGTTGTTGTAAAAGCGTTTTGAATGAAAAGAAGTGCTATTTTGAATTATCGATAGTACTTCATAACTCTTGTTCAGTTATTGAAGATATACGTTTCCTATGTTTCAAGCATGTTGTTTATTAGATATTGTACTTGTTGAGCTAGTTATGCTCACTCTTGCTTGAACCATATGAACACAGCTAAGATCGAGCGGACTAAAGGCTTCGGCAATGATAAGGGTAAAGTGAAGACGAACCCTTAGATTACTTATGTAATAGTGTAGGTGAATGTTTGTAATATATTGAATATTATGACATACATGAATGAATGGGTTATAAAGAACCTGGGGAATGTAATATTCTTTTGAATATATAGAAGTTATATCAATCCTTTTGAGACATTTCAATTGAGTGTATGTGTGAATGATAATACCATGTAGCACCATCTGTCGGGTTGGAAGATACCCGGATTTGGGGGTGTCACACCTTTATAAGTCATGTGTAAGTAAGAATCGTAAGGGTTTACATAAGTATAAACCGTAGAGATTATTGGATAATGAACATGGTTATTAATGGACAAATTAAAAACCATCACTATTAGTATATTGCATCTTGCTTGGTTAGGATGTAGATATGAAATCAATGGAGTGTTCCATTTGATTTGGCATATAGAACACTAGTAAGGAAGTTATGACAAATTTTACGGAATTAGACGTTAAACGTCGAAAACGTAGAATTCTGGATTAGTAGTTGAAAGTTGTCTTGAGACTTGAAAATGTTGGTTTTCAATGTCAACACATGAGATAGGGTATTTAAGAGTCGTGGACTCAAGAATCGTTGGATTCTGACTTAAAACGAAGAAAACGAGTATTGAACGCTCATTAACGTTTAACGAACGCTTAAAAATGAACTTATAAGTGAATTTTGAGTTAACAAATTTGGAATTGAAAAATTATTATATGAACGCGTAGAGTATGTAATTTATGAGTTGTAGGCTTTTGAACGGAGAAAATCGGACTTATAACGAAGAAGTTATGAATCCGGGAAGTTCACTAAAATTTTTATCTATAAAAATTTTTAAAGTCTTTGTGGCTTTGGCGTCATGGCGCCGAGACAAGGCTTAATGTTCCGCCGCCATGAACAAGAACAATGTAATGACCTCTTTGGAGAGTGGTATTGCTTGAGTGCCACTCATGTGAAGTAGTTTAAACCGCTTCAGCAGGAGGCAAGAGACTCGATTACTACTGGAATTTGGCGCCGCAACGCTTGAGTGTTAGAGTATAAAGGCCGCACGCATGACCGCAAAAGCGAGGTCTTTGTTAGACAACTTAGGTTTGAACTTCAATTGTTCCGAGACCTATATGAGTTAAGTTTATACACTTAATAAGTGTACTACAACTATTCCTGTATCACATATACTAGTGTATATGGTAATGGACTTAAGAATTGAACGTGAGTTGATAATATGGTAATGAAGAACATAAAGATTTAATAATAAACCAGGAACGATAATCGACATTGGTACTTCTCTACTGATGTTTGAGTTGGTTAGTAACGTAAAATTGTTAACAAGCTGGGATGAGGGATAATAAGTTGAATTGACCTTATTAATGAAATAAGTCAAATAAAACATAGATGAGAAGAAGTTGGTATAAACAATGTGATTGATTGTTTGGTAGCTAATTACAGTTTGCTATGTGAATATATTATGTAGATTATGTAAAGGCTGAGAATAGTCGAATAAGTTATTTGAAGACGCTTGAAGGCAAATTTTCTTAACGCTTGTCTAACCTTCGAGTTAGCCAAGTTTTTTGTGGTTCATTGTACTGAGTTGCATGAATGATTTTAAAGAAAGGGTCAATGCTAGTTTTAACTCGGCTAAACTATTCATAAGAAATAGATTGATTTGAATATATATCTTTCTATATAGAAATGGTAACGCTATCCTATGCCATGTAATTGGTACGGATTTGAAGGTAAGTTTTATCTATGAACAAACAAAAGTATTTTTCATCGATTATTCGATGGGCAAGCGAGTTTTCCAAAACTTAAATGCAAATACGTTTAACGGATGAATGTTGATGATCATAGAGTACTATAGGCTGATCACCTAGAAGTGCTTGTAAGTAATGTCGGATGTACAACCTTAGTGCTGTGATTTCCTTTTTAAATATGAAAATAGAAAGCTATTGTTCATGGTCTTATGACCGGTTCAGAATTCGTAAACTATTATATACTTTGGGGAATTGATGTTATGAATTGTTAAGTATTATTGTTTCATAATACTTCATGATTATTTGTTTAGTTATGGAAGATTTTCATATAATTCACCAATGTAGTATTGATATTACTCTTTGTTAAACTTGTTGAGCTTGTTATGCCCACTTCTTGCTTGAATTATATGATTGCAGTTAAAGCTGAGCATACTGAGAATGCTAAGAGAAATAAGGGCAAGGCTAAGATGGATAGTTAAATATCTTGTAATAGATTAGTATGATTGTATGTATTATACTTACGAACAACGAATGATGTAATTGGTTTATGAACCTAGGAAAGGATTTCACTTTGATTGTAATAAGAAGATAGTAATTACATTCATTATGTTGTGTTTTCAATAGAATGATTGTATAGTTGTGAATACCGTGTAACACCATATGTCAGGTTGGAAGATACCCGAATTTGGGGGCGTCACATACTATCTACCCAAATAAAATAACATTTAAACCATAAATCTTCCCTCTAAAAGGGTTACATCATTAAATCCAAAATATCCCAGGTTGTCTGACCTTAACATCAATCGAGTGCATAAATAAAATAATTAAATCACATCATTAAATATAAAGTCTATTAATATAAAAGTCATTTAAATTACAAGTCTTCATCACTTGTACATTTTTCCCTTTCATTTGCTAGTTGTAGGTTCATCGACCTTCTCAACTTTAGCTGGAATGAGTGTATATATGCAAGAGTGAGAAAACAAAGCTCACTTGAATAATAATGAATAAACATCATATCAAATGCCAAATGAATAGGCTCAATAGAAATGAATAAAGTACTTCATCAATAATAATCAGGAACAGAACTTGAAATATATAATTGAGGGTCAAAAGACCACGAACTATGTCCATAGTTATAAGTATTCTTTAAACTTAAACTTGAACAGTCATAAGACTATAAGGACTCCTCGTACTTAGGGGGATCAGCCCTTCGTACAACGTATTGTGTACAAACATTTTAATGCTATGCGTAAGTTATCCCCTAAAATAGGGTTGTTCATCTCAACATTTAGAATACGAGTCCGCACCAAAGTAAGTTTGGTTTGGATAAGTTTTAAGGTAATTTAGAGTTTACGAACATCAACTAAGGATTAGTTGAATAAAACTGTAATAACATTAAGCTATGGAATAATTCATAAGTGAATCAACATTGTGTACTAAGGTCATGCTTTAGGAATAATCAAAGAGCACAAGTATTGAATAATATAACATACCTTGCTTGAACAATGTTAAGCTAAGGTTAAAACCTTATTTAGAGTTGAATCTTAAGCATGCATAACAAATAGTAAGTTAAATGATAAAACTTGTTCAAGATTAGTGTGTTAGAATGTAGAAATTTGAATGCTAAATAACAAGTTAAAGATTGGCTCAATATCAAGAGATAAGGTTTAAGAGCTGGCATGATATAATTAGGGTTAAGAAACTTGCACGAAGAAAGCTTGAAGTTAGAAAAACTTGCTCAAAGAGAGTTTAGATACTTTCACAATTATAAAAGTAGAGTTAGAGAACTTGCCTCTTGCGTAGGTTAAACAATCACTAATCAAGTTCACCACACGTCCTACACATACCATATGTATTGACAATACACATTAGTTACACTAATATTAGCTTCATATAGCTTACTAACAACATCACATCTTTTCATGAACATCACTATTTAGCTTTATTACAACTATTTAAGTGAACATGTCATTGCACCACATACACATTAACAACTTGATAAAACATCCTATTACATGTCCAACATGTTATCATTAGGTTATACTAATACACAAAGTATTGCACTTGCATCCGCGCATCCCGACGCCCTCCGATTTGCCTCAAAATACACAATAGTCCTAAAGATAGCCATTTTAACACTTCATAACAATTTCAAATTGAAAACCTTAAAGAATACAAGTTCTAGGCCTATTCGTCCTCGTTTCGAATCATCTTGAATCACATCAATCGGAGTTCGTATGAAAACGTTATGCTCATTTTAGTAAACTATGTCCGGTTAGTTTTTTTAAAAAATTTTGGCTTGGCAGAATACCACCCCGCCGGGGCGTGGGTTTCTTCTGCGTTTTACGATTTTATGCTCTGCAATACTACGGAAAGCAAAAGTAGGCCTCCAAACTCCTTTCTAAAAACCATACCAACCTATCCAAGGTGTAATAGGTTTAGAGAAACATAATCTAATGTTTTTAATCGTTTCTAGCCATCTAAACAACATAAACATCTAAATTACAACCATTAATTTTTAATATTTTTGCTAAAACTTCACTTTTTGAAAGTTTTAGTGAAAATCATCACTGTGATTTTGTTTTCAACCAAAACAATTAATTCAACATACTATGCTTATATGTATTCATCATCTTTCGAATTCAATAGTCAATATATTTATATTAAACAACTAATCAAACCTCAATTTTATTTTAAACTAAGCCATAATCATATATATTCATACCAATTCAACTTTGTAATATGGTTTTATTCACAAATAATTAAATAACATAAATTAATCCATCTACAAACTTATGAAAACAACTTTTTAACCACCAATTTATCATATAAAATTATATATAACAAATAACTCATCCTCTACAAATATTTTACAGAGGATTTTGGAAGAGAATAAAACTATAACTTTTAAAAATAAAAGGGTAAGATGATACCTTAGTTTTAGAAGATGATGGCTATTCTTTGAAAGCTTTCTTTTTCCCAATTCCTCTCTCAAATTCTATAGCCTTCTCCCAACTCTCTCTCAATTCTCTTTCTCTCCAACTTTTCCTCTCTTCTTTTTCTTCTTCTGAGTTCTTCTTATCTAACTCTAACTTACGTACTAACAAATATAACGTATATGATATAATACATAATAATTATATAATATAAATATATCTATTAACCGACATAAGTTTTTTTTTTAAAACTCAAAAGCCATAAGGCTTGTTTGGCTAACTAACTAAAAATTAACCCATTAAATCTTACACCTTGTTTAGTAAAACAGATTTAAATTAAAGACTTAACATTCATTAGGCCTTGTTTGGACAAAACTGAATTAACATTCCTTAACTTATTTTAATAACTCCTTTATAATATAGTTTATAGTCACACTTAATTTAATTAATTCTAATAACAATTTATTAAATAAATTTACCACATAGATCAATTTACCACATAGATAAATACAACATAATTATAATTTTCTTTATAATTATAATTTTATTTAATCAACTAAATATTAAAATATTATCTCATGATGATCAATTTCCTTAACTCGTTAATTATTTATTCAACAAATAAATAATCAAATAAAATCAAATTAAGCAAATATTTATTCTATAATAAATACATTAATTAAATATTTATATAATTCCATAAATATTTAAAATTATAATTTAAATTTTTGGATTGTTACATCCTTCCCTCCTTACAAGGACTCTGTCCCCAGAATCACAAATCAAATTAAGCAAATATTTATTCTACAATAAATACATTAATTAAATATTTATATAATTCCATAAATATTTAAAATTACAATTTAAATTGTCGGATTGTTACAGAATATGTAAGTAGGTGCTTAACTTGTCAAAAAGTTAAGGTCAAACATCAACGACCAAGCGGCTTATTATAGTCATTGGAGATTCCAGAATGGAAGTGGGAGGATATCAAGATGGACTTTGTGGTGGGACTTCCAATTACACAGAAAGGGTATGATGCTATTGGAGAAGTCTACAAGAACAGATGGGAACACAGTTGAAGTTAAGTACAACGTATCATCCACAAACAGATGGCCAGAGCGGAAGAATAATTCAAACGCTAGAAGATATGCTGAGGTCTTACGTTATGGATTTTGGATAGTTGGGACGATCATCTACCGCTAGTAGAGTTTGTGTATAATAATAGTTATCATGCAAGCATAGGCTTGCCGCCTTACGAAGCTTTATATGGAAGGAAGTGCAGAACACCATTGTGTTGGGATGAAGTAGGAGAACGCCGAATGCTAGGACCTGAATTGGTGTAGCAAATAGCAGATATAGTTAAGCTGATACGAATCCGTCTAGTAGCAGCTCAAGACAGACAGAAGAAGTATGCGTATTCACATCGAGTGAACAGAGAGTTTGAAGTAGGCTTGTATGTATTTCTAAAGGTATCTCCCTAGAAAGGAAAGATACGTTTTGGGAAGAAGGAAAAGTTAAGTCCAAGATTTATAGGACCTTTTGAGATATTTAAGAAGGGTAGGAGAGGTAGCTTATGTTTTAGCTTTACCTCCAGACTTAGAACGCATACACAATGTGTTTCATATATCTGTATTACGTCCTTATAAGCCAGATTATAAACACATAATAAAGTATGAGCCTATTCATATTGAGAAAGACTTAACGTATAAAGAAATGCCTATCCACATCATTGATAGAAAAGAGCAAGTCTTAAGGAATAAAGTTATACCTTCGGTATAGGTAGTATGGAGAAACCACGATGCCAAAGAAGCAATGTGGGAACTTGAAGAAAAGATGAAGAAGAATTACCCTTAGTTATGTGTTTAATTTGTGGCGAGATTCTGGGGACAGAATCCTTATAAGGGGGAGAATGTAACGTCAGATTATTTGTATAATAATTTTATTTGATTAAATAATGAATAAAACTATAATATATGTTATTTGATTAAATAGTGGCGAATGTGACAACCCAAAAATTTGGATTGTCTAGAATTTAAGATTTAAAGAATTAGTTATTAATAAAATAAATTTTTATTAATAATATTTTATGCTATGTGTTTATTAATTGTTCTAGAACCTATGATGATTATTAATCGGAGGATTCTGGCTACGAGCTAGACTGAACGAGTAAGAATTTTTAAGACGAAAATAAAATTTTTCCAAGAACAAAATATTTTTGGGGAAAAAGACGAAATATGCACTATTCACCAGACAAAACCCTAAGGGTTAGGGTTTGAATAACCTAAGCCTTTTCGAGAGTTCGGTATGTTAAAATGGCATTCTGTCAAAATATTTGACGATAATATATCGTGAAAAGTTAAGTAAGCCGATAAAAGTTTTTCTTGAAAAACGTGCAGAAATCGAACGAAATAAAAATGACGAAAAGTAGTGTTATGTACTTTTCACTCGTTTAACTACGTTAGGGGAAAACGTGAAGGAAAACGCATATCGTGGAAAAGTGTTTTTCAATTTTTCGGAGATCCGAAGAATGGGTAAAAGTTAATCGGTAAAGGAAAAACGAAATATCCAAATATATTTGGATCCCGAGAATAGCAGTTTTTAAAACTGTCGGATGAAACCCGAAAGACGGAACCACGAAACTTCCAAGGGAAGTTTCGTGAATAGTAAGGAGGTCTATTGAGGAGGTGTGAATAGTAAGGAGGTTTGGGGTGAAATGAATATTTTGCCCCTAGCCTTGGTTTTCTATAAATAGGAAGCTTAATTCATTATTTTGGGATTTTGGAAAACCTACACTTTGAAAGAGAGAAAGAGAGAGTTCGGATGGGAGAAAGAAGAGGTAAAGGAGGAAGAAAAGCTAGCCTGAGTGAACACTTTGTCCAATGAAGGAAGATTAAAGAAGATATGTAATCCGAAAACCAAACTTTTAATAAATTTTTCTATGTTAAAATATAGTTTAATGAGAATATGAAGTAAAAGATGTAAGAATGATTTCATATGGTTGAAATCATGAGAAATGAAGAAATAAGAATTAGAAGTTTAGTTTATAAATTTCTTAAGGAAATATAAGATTCGTAATGAATTTGAGTGATTTGAATGAATCATATGAACGATTCAGTGAAATAAGTAAGGAATGGTGTTCTATAGCATCGAATTCTAAGAAAAAGTGAAATTGTAATCAAAATATCGATTAAAAAAGAAGAACGAACAAAGAACGTGAAGAACACACGAAGAACGTTGTTGATGGACAAATTTAAAACCATCGTAGAATAATTATTGTTGATGGAAAAGTTTAAAACCATCGCGTATAAGTTAGATGCTTATTTCTTGCTTAGGAACAGTAGAAACGTTCATGAAGAACTGATTAAAACTGAGCTATAACGAAGTTATGGCGAAAATTTCATAAAAAATGAACGAGAATTACAAAGTTAGTAAATGAGCCCGGTCGTGTAGGGTTTCATAAGAATGTAATAGAACTTAGAAAACGTGTATCGTGGACTCAAGAATGAATGAATTCCGAGTTTGGATGACCGAATTACAAATGAACGAATGAAGAACGTTAATAACATAAAAATGAACAAAGGATGAAGATAAAGCCAATTGAATGGCACGTTAATAGATTTAGAACGAAGCTCTATCCAAGGGGTATTGAAGTACGTAAGATAAGGAAGATAATGGCTTTGGAACAACCTCGTTCCGAGTCATAACGAAGAAGTTATGGAAGCAGGAAGTAACCGTTTCAAACAAGTGTAAACACTTAGAAAATTTTTGAGAAGTAGGGCTTGGCACTGCGGCGCCAGCCATATCTTGTAAGGCAGTGCTGGAGCACCAAACCAGGGAGCCGGGTACTGTAGACTCACGTCATAGCACGAGAGATAGAAGGGAGAGTTGCGTCGCAACGCCGGTGTGGGGAAAAAGCCAGAGAAGAACTTTTAACTGCTCAGCTCTTAGGGGAAACGTAAGGAAAGATAAAGAACATAATGTTCAACGAATGTAACACTTAATCAAGTGTTTTAAACCTTTAATTAAGGTTGAATGAAAAGATTAAATGAGATTAAAAGAATGTGAACGTGGGTTACAAAACCAATATTCGGGGACCGTAGTCGCAATAAATGAACTTGATGGATTACTATGATTGTGATTCCTTAGACATTGAGTAACGAGAGTAACGAATATCATTTCGATGTTATGTGGTGGTAATGAAAGATAAGTGTAAAGCGTATAGATGTTGTGAGTGCAACATAGTTACATTGAATGATCGGTCTTAGCATACAACGAATAGTATGGCTTCAACATTAAGAAAGAATAACGAATAGTATTAAGAAAGCCATAGTGAACGGTAAGAAGATTAATGAAAGATGAATGTGAGTCAAATGAGAATGTTAGTATGAAATGTAAGCGTTGGACGCTTTAACCGACGTGAAGGTTGAGTGTACGCGAATATTAAATGGGCAGAACCTACACTCCGTGTATGGTTTGACCGTAAGATAATGAAGACCAATTATTAAACCGTGATCGATAAAGAAGTTGAATTAAAGACAAGTGCGCATAATGTAAATAAGCCGAGTTAATGATTAACTTGAATTATTATTCTGAGTATACAAAAAACTGTATGACTTGGACGATAGAGAATGAATCCTGAGGTATGGCATTTAGTTGCCAGAAAGCCATAAGGAATGAGAAATTGACTTAAACGAACATGATAGTTAATAGTTCGGATAAGTTAAGATAAGTTTAGGGTGTGGTGTAAACGTAACCTTTGATGGTTGACATAAAGTAGTTTGGGCTAAAAATTCTTTTAGAAGCGAAGGTATATCTGAAAGCCCGGCAACCGATCTAACTCAACTGTGATATTTGTGTGTAGGCAGAGGCAGAACTTGTTTGTTGGTTGTTTGTGGGAAACCACTCAGAGTACCATATGGACTACGAGCAAAGAAGCGATGTTTACTAATTTCTAGAGAAGTTATATGAAAAAGATAAGAATGTAAATCATCAAAGATGATGAACGTATTAAGTAAGACATCTCCATATGTTATGAAGCTGTAAACCGGTAAAGGAAGTTATCGCGTAAACTTAGGTTGAAAGAACGTAAGCCCTAAGAAGTAAAGTTAAGTAAACTAATGCGTAAGTCAATATACATGACTAATTGTTATACGTGTTTTTCCTTATGTGCTATAGGGATGGGAATGAGTAGTTCAGTGTAAGCTGTAGCTGTGTGTACGACAAGTTTCCTAACTTCATTCATATTCTAAATGAATGCTAGTTTCTTAAGCTTCTTAGATGTTGAACTTGAGAAGTTCTGTTTATGTACGAATGTGCGATATTTGTACAAGGTGGTAGAACGTATGAGGCCTTTTGCCACAATGTGAACGCTTCGATGTTTCTATGAGATGAACTATTCGGTGATTGAACTGTTCAATAAGAGAATGCTCTGTTTATACATGAATCGTTATTGTTAAGTCTATGCTATTGATTATAGCCAGACATGATAAGTATGAAAAAGGTAGAAGAAATAAAGTATTTCGAAGTGAATGTGATTAAGGTTTTAAAATGATAGGAATCGAGATTATTCCTATTATTCAAGCTGCTTCATAACCTTTTTTCAGTTATTGAAGTCTTAAAAGAATGTTTAAATTCTTGAAGTTGTTTGTTTAACAGCTATGACTTGCTGGGCAATTGAATGCTCACACTTGCTTTAAATGAAAAATATTTTCATCGTACGATGTTAGAAGAACTAAAGGATCCCATAAAGATCAAGCTGATCGGTATCCAGACGAAGTGCCATTCAATATGTGAATGAACAAGAAGATCGAATGAAGACTTGTAATGTAGAAAAATTAAATTGAACTATAGACTAGTTTAATAAATTGAATGTATCCTTGGTGGCGGATAAAAGTCACTCTTGTAAGATGGAATGAATAATGTATAATTATTATTTGTAATGAAAGGAGTTTTATGGTTTTAGAACCTGGGAATTGAGAATGTATGTTGTTATATTTCAGTATATAATGATGTATGTTTGGATGAATGTTGTCCTCATGACGTAATTCGGGTGTGAAGATAGATCGGATTTTGGTGCGTAATAAGTTGGTATTAGAGCTGATAGGTTATAAATCATAGGTATGTGTGCCTAAAACTATAATGATAGAGAGACGGATTAGAAGATCACCACGTGCTCATAGTAAATCGTAGTAACAGATGAGCTGTTAAACGATGAATGATTTATAGCTAATGCTATGAATGAATGGCACTATGAAGTAGCACGGGAAGAAGAACTCAGATTGAGTTGTGAAGGATAGCATACGAATTAAAGAAAATTCGTATTAAGTAAAGAGAAATTTAAAAGTTGTAAAATTTCAATTGAGGACTCATGTGATAGCTGAGTTGTATGAACCTTTGTTATGGGCAGAGGTTTGTGCTCGGTGTAACAATTGCTTAACTTATTACAGTGATAATCATTGGAATTGGTCGCGCTATCAAGATGTATACGACGAGAAGGTGAATCTTTTCTCATGTATATGCTTGATAGGTAGGGAACGATAAGGTAGGTACGAGTTCTTGAACTCGAACTTATGGTAGGTTCATGACTCATGATGATATGGTATGTTCTTTAATTTCTCAGTGAATGGACGCCTATGGTCTGACTGGGATAGTTCTTAAACTCATATTATTGTGGAAAGTTCCTAAACTCATAATGTGTTGTAAGTTAATGGACTGTACTAAGGTATAGGAATGTTTAGACTGAAAATGAGAATTTTCAGTATAATTAGCCTTGAAGGTGTTAGAGAAGATTAAGTATTTTTTCAAGTAAGACAATGAAGGAAGATGGAGAATAGGATATTCCAAGTCATCTAGCTATGTTAGATTTCGAAGTTTCTTGAAATCGTGCTTTGTGTGCGCGTTTTGAAAATGAAAGAATTTGTTCAACTTTTGGAACCAATGGATTATAAAAGAACTATTCTTGGCATGTCTATGCTAATTGTTTCGGCTAGACAGAAATTGATTTGAAATATCAAAATGAATTTTATATCATCCGTGCATTTGATGCAAGGATTGTAAAAGGATGGAGTTATTAATGCAATTTAACATGGTGTTGGATGTGATCTTCAGATCAATAACCCACTATGGTATGATGTATAATGATGAAGTCACAAACTGACGATGTCCTCAACGTACTGTGAACAGTACGGTATCATGACGTCATAAAATGTTTTAATGTATTGAAAAAGAATTTAAAGAAGTAGTCAATGTAAATTGAGTTGACTAGACAAAAGTTTACAGTTGATATCCAATTTATTGGTATGGTCTAAGCTACTTGATTTGGCTAAGACGAATGGTATGTCATGATTAAAAGAAAATCGAGCTTTCTTTGAAAAAATTGTGCCAATCCAAATTGTTTTGGTGTGGAATCTAATGAACAAGTCTGAGGTGAACACACCCCGAAATAGGGTTATACAATGGGTTGATCACCTATGTATGAAAGAGGTAGTTTACCTTCTTGGTGATTGTAAACTGACCGTGGAAGAAAGGTTACTGGCGTCGTCTTCATTAAACTAGTAAGAGTTCATGGTCAATTTGACCCCTCAAAGAAAAGTATGAAATGTTTTAAGGAATTCTTATATTCCTCGTTGTTCATTCTACTTCATAATTCTTGATAAGTTATGAAGGTGAGAGAATGTTTGAAAGATAAGAAATTCTTTGAAGAGAAGTTGAGAAGAGGGGTAGATTCAAATTTCGAGGATGAAATTTTGTGAAGAAGGGGTGAATGTGATGACCCGGGAATGGGTGTAGTTTTAGAAATTCCAAGGATGGAATTTTTATAAGGGAGGAAGAATGTGACAACCCAGAAATTCAGATTGTCCAGAATTTAAGATTTAAAGAATTAGTTATTAATAAAATAAATTTTTATTAATAATATTTTGTGCTATTTGTTTATTAATCATTCTAGAACCTAGGATGATTATTAATCGAGAGGATTCTGGCTACGAGCTAGACTGAACGAGTAAGAATTTTCAAGGCAAAAATAAAAATTTTTCGGGAACCAAATATACTCGGGAAAAAAAATGAAATAGGCACTATTCACCTGACAAAATCCTAAGGGTTAGGGTTTGAATAACCTAAGCCTTTCCGAGAGTTCGGTATGTCGAAATGACATTCCGTCGAAACCTTTGAGGATAATATATTGTGAAAATTTAAGTAAGTTGATAAAAGTTTCTCGAAAAATGTGCAGAAATCAAACAAAATAAAAATAATGAAAAGTACAGTTATATACTTTTCACTCGTTTAACTATGTTAGGGGAAAACGTGAAGGAAAACGCTTATCGTGGAAAAGTGTTTTTCAGTTTTTCGGAGATCCGAAGAATGAGTAAAAGTTAATCGGTAAAGGAAAAACGAAATATCCAAAAATATTTGAATTTTGAGAATCGTAGTTTTTAAAACTGTCGAACGAAACCTGAAAGTCAAAACCATGAAACTTCCAAGGGATGTTTCGTGAATAGTAAGGAGGTCTATTGAGGAAGTGTGAATAGTAAGGAGGTTTGGGGTGAAATGACTATTTTGCTCCTAGCCTTAGTTTTCTATAAATAGGAAGCTTAATTCATTGTTTTGGGATTTTGAAAATCTTACACTTTAAGAGAGAGAGAGAGTTCAGATGGGAGAAAGAAGATGAAAAGGAGGATGAAAAGCTAGCCTGAGTGCACGCTTTGTTCAATAGAGGAAGATTAAAGAAGAGAGGTAATCCGAAAACAAAACTTTTAATAAATTTTTCTATGTTAAAACATAGTTTAATGAGCATATGAAGTAAAAGATGTAAGAATGATTTCATATGGTTGAAATCATGAGAAAATGGAGAAATAAGAATTAGAAGTTTAGTTTATAAATGCCTTAAGGAAGTATAAGATTCGTAAATAATTTAAGCGTTCCAAATGAATCATATGAACGATTCGGTGAAATAAGTAAGGAATGGTGTTTTATAACATCGAATTCTAAGAAAAAGTGAAATTGTAATCAAAATATCGATTAAAAATGAAGAACGAACAAAGAAAGTGAAGAACACACGAAGAACGCGATGAACGTTGTTGATGGACAAATTTAAAACCATCGTAGAATAATTGTTATTGATGGACAAGTTTAAAACCATCGCGTATAAGTTAGATGCTTATTGCTTGCTTAGGAACGATAGAAACGTTCATGAAGAACTGATTAAAACTGAGCTATAACAAAGTTATGGCAAAAATTTCATAAAAGAGGAACGAGAATTAGAAAGTTAGTAAATGAACCCGATCATGTAGGGTTTCATAAGAATGTAAGAGAACTTAGAAAATGTGTGTCGTGGACTCAAGATCGAATGAATTCCAAGTTTGGATGACCGAATTACAGACGAACGAATGAAAAACGTTAATAATGTAAAAATGAACAAAGGATGAAGATCAAGCCAATTGAATGGCACATTAACAGATTCAAAATGAAGTTCTGTCTAAAAGATATTGAAGTATGTAAGATACGGAAGAGAATAACTTTTGAACGACCTCGTTCTGATTCATAACAAAGAAGTTATGGAAGCAAGAAGTAACCATTTCAAACTAGTGTAAACACTTAGAAAATTTTCGAGAAGTAGGGCTTGGCACCACGACGCCAACCATGCCTTGTAAAGGCGATCTTTGGAGCACCGCACAGGAGCCAAGCACTCGCACTTCATGCCAGCAACAACATGATAGATAGAAGGGAGAGTGGCGCCGCAACGCCGGTGTGGGGAAAAAGCCAGAGAAGAGCTTTTAACTACTCAGCTCTTGTGGGAAACGTAAGGAATGATAAAGAACATAATGTTCAACAAATATAACACTTAATCAAGTGTTTTAAACCTTTAATTAAGGTTGAACAAAAAGATTAAACGAGATTAAAATAATGTGAACACGGGTTACAGAACCGATTACTATGACTGTGATTCCTTAGACGCTGAGTGACGAGAGTAACGAATATCATTTCGATGTTATGTGGTGGTAATGAGAGATAAGTGTAAAGTGTATAAACGCTATGAATGCAACATAGTTACGTTGAATGATCGATCTTAGTATACAACGAACAATATGGCTTCGACATTAAGGAAGAATAACGAATGATATTAAGAAAGCCGTAGCGAACGATAAGAAGATTAATGAAAGCCGAATGTGCGTTGAATGAGAATGTTAGAATGAAATGTAAGTGTTGAACACTTTAACCGACGTGAAGGTTGAGTGTACGCGAATATTAAACATGTAGAACCTACACTCTGTGTATGGTTTGACTGTAAGATAATGAAGACTAATGATTAAACCGTGAACGGTAAAGAAGTTGAATTAAAGACAAGTGTGCATAACATAAAGAAGCCAAGTTAATGATTAACTTGAATTATTGTTCTGAGTATACAAAAGACTGTATGACTTGGACGATAGAGAATGAATCCCGAGGTATGTCATTTAACTTCCAGAAAGCCATAAGGAATGAGAAATTGACTTAATGAACATGATAGTTAATAGTTCGAATAAGTTAAGATAAGTTTAGGTTGTGGTGCAATCATAACCATTGACGGTTGACATATGAGAGCTAAGCTAAACAATTCCTTTAGAGAGTGAAAGGTATATATGAAACTGGCAACCGATCTAACTCATTGTGATGGCAGTGTAGACGAGACGGCAACTTGTTTGTTGGTTGTTTATGGGAAACCACTTAGAGTACCATATGGACTACTAGCAGAGAAGCGATGTGTGCTGAGTTCTAGAGAAGTTATATAAAAAAGATAAGAATGTTAATCATCAAATATGATGAACATATTAAGTAAGACATCTTTGTATATCATGAAGCTGTAAACCAATAAAGGAAGTTGTCGCATAAACTTAGGTTGAAAGAACGTAAGCCCTAAGAAGTAAAGTCAAGTAAACCAATGCGTAAGTCAATATACATGACTAATTGGTATACATGTTTTTGTTAGGTTTGTAATATTCAAGAACGCAATCAAATTGCATAAAGTAAGCGAAAACGTGTAAAAATCAGAGTTTAAAAATTTTACAAACCATATACCCGGATCACCCTTTATGCACAATTATTAATTAAACGAAAAGATAAAGAATAAAATCATACCCTTGAAGATCGAGCTTCCTCAAAGTACAAGTTCACCTCAAATCCTTTTGCGTTCAACTTGAATTCACCGGGTTTGGTTCCTTCCTTTGATCAACGTTAGCCACCCAAGTGTTTGGCCTCTAGAGGTGATCCACCAAGGAAGAAGAAGGATTCAAGAAGATGGGTGGTTGGCTAAACCCTAGTTTTTCTATCTCTATAGAAAAGGATCGTACTCTCCAACCATTGGAATAATAACGTAGTCTTAATATCTGATATAAGACTCCTCTTATAAAGATATCAAGTAACACTATTAAAATAAGGTATTATTTAATTAAACCCTTTTAATTAAAGGGGCTCCCTAATCTTATTAGAGATAATTAATTAAAATCCTTTAACTAATTTTTCTTCCTAATCCAATTAGGAATAAATGAGAGTACTTATATTAAATTAATTCCTAAACTCTTTAGAAATTAAAATAATAATAATAATTGTAATAATATTAATAAGACTCTCTTATTAATTTATATTTAATATTTCTAAAATATTAAATAATAAATATTAAGCTATTTAATTTATTCTATCACCATAGATTAAATTAAATATACATAATATATTATTATGATTATGCCATTAACTTCTTAAATAATTATTCTTCCTTTTATGGTGTGACCCTTTAAGTTCTCCATATTAAATAGGTTGTGAATAAATCAATTAGAACAATTCTAATCTTATTTAAATAAATAAATTAAACAATTAATTTATTTAAATAAATAATATTTATTCTACAATAGGGTTAAGCCTCCTAGCGATCAACGACTTTCCGGATAATATAGATTTCAACATTAATCATAAAAAGAACCTTTGAGTAAATTGTTACCGTACAATTCAATCCTTCCACCATACAATGTCCCAATTAAATATAAGACATGGAATTATGTCAAGTCTTATTTTATTTAATTATATGTATTTCGACTCTTAAATGCACAACTCAAATAATGCAAATTAGAAACTCCTTTCTAATTTCATTACATTAACCAAGGACTCTTTGGGTTGTCATTTATCGAATCACATAGGACATATCTCTTCTTTTAATAGAAGTGGTAGATTCTTTATTGATCATACATTATCTCCATGTACAACTTATTATACCCAAGCATACCCTTTGATATACCCTAAGGGTCTTAAGGAATAAGTCAAAGTATAACTCATCATATACAAGATACTATGATGATCTCAAGTCCAAGGATCACTTGTATTACTATCACTACAGAATTCCTATTGATGGATAAGTAAAACTCCATTAGGTATTCCTTAGCGAGACACGCGTCAAATGAACTTATTCTCTAATAAGCACCTGCATACTTGCTTTAGTGTCTCCACATAAATGATCATGAGATCAATCATCCTCACCAAATGAGCAAGCAACGTATATACCAATCTATCCGGATTCACTAATCCCCAATTTAGTAATCCAATGATTGGGAACTATTTTAGTTTTAAGCTTTCTAAGAATTTAGATCTCATTAGAATGATCATCATCATTATTCTAAAAGCATTGCTTAAAACTATGGGTTTATCACATATTATAAAACAGCATCATGTAGATAATTAAAAGCCTTTAATAAATTAATACTTTTTATTAATAAATGAATAAGATTGTTACAAAGTATATGCTTTATCATCAAACATGATTGGCTTGTGTGCACACTACTTTCAGTTTTTCCTTATGTGCTATAGGGATGGGAATGAGCAGTTCAGTGTAAGTTGTAGCTGTGCGTAAGGCAAATTTCCTAACTTCATTCATATTCTAAATGAATGCTAGTTTCTTAAGCTTCTTAGATGTTGAACTTGAGAAGTTCTTTTTATGTGCGAATGTGCGATACTTGTACAAGGTGGTAGAACGTATGAGGCTCTTTTCCCACAATGTGAACGCTTTGGTGTTTCTATGAGATGAACTATTCGGTGATTGAACTGTTCAATAAAAGAATGCTCTGTTTATACATGAATCGTTATTGTTAAGTCTGTGCTATTGATTATAGCCAGACATGATGAGTATGAAAATTGTAGAAGAAGGAAAGTATTTCAAAGTGAATGTGATTAAGGTTTTAAAATGATAGGAATCGAGATTATTCCTATTATTCAAGCTGCTTCATAACCTTTGTTCGGTTATTAAAGTCTTAAAAGAATGTTTAAATTCTTGAAGTTGTTTGTTCAACAGCTATGACTTGCTGGGCCATTAAATGCTCACACTTGCTTTAAATGAAAAATATTTTCAACGTACGATGTTAGAAGAAATTAATGATCCCGTAAAGATCAAGCTGATCGGTATCTAGACGAAGTGCCATTTAATATATGAATGAGCGAGAAGATCAACCGAAGACTTGTAATGTAGAAAAATAAAATTGAACTATAGACTAGTTTAATAAACTGAATGTATCCTTGGTGGCGGATAAAAGTCACTCTTGTAAGATGGAATGAATAATGTATTATTATTATTTATAATGAAAGGAGTTTTAAGGTTTTAAAACCTAGGAATTGAGAATGTATTTTGTTATATTTCAGTATATAATGATGTATGTTTGGATGAATGTTGTACTCGTGACGTACGGAATCCGGGTGTGAAGATATATCGGATTTCGGGGCGTGACAATGTAATATTGTAGTATTCTGGCTACGTGTGTGACGCCCCCAAAATAGGTATACATCACCCATTCTGAGTTGTCAATACATGGTACAGAAACAACTACAACTTTATTATTACAACAGTAAAACTGTGAGTTTAAATACAAATATTATCTTCTAGACAATATTTATACTCAAATAAATCCTCATCACATTTATTGATACATTATTTTACAAAAATGGTGAGGACTACTAAACAATCCTTTCTAAAACCTTCATTCCATACCCAGGCTCGTACTCATTTATATTCTCGCCTCCCGAGAAGAATGGAACAAAAGGAAAAGGGTGAGCTCAACTAGCTCGGTAAAGAATATTATGACTAAGATAATATACAACAAATTATCGTTAGTCTTCAACGAGGAAAAATTTAATAGAATACAATAGACAACAAGTTTCGGATCAATATTCATAGCGGAAATAATAATTCATAGAAGAGTTACGTAGAGAATGAAATCTACTATAATCTATGAATTTAACGATCCATCATCAATATTTTATCCTGTAACATCAATCAATATTCATCTCAAATCAAATATTCATCTTTGCACTACTGAGCCAAAGATATTCATCAATCGGTCATGTTCATCTCAACACTGTTCATCTTTGCACTAAAGGCCAAAGATATTCATCGATCGGTCGTATTCATTTAAAAACACTCATCTTTTGCAGACTGCAGCCAAAGATATTCTTCAGAAATCATTCATCTTTGCACTTCTGGGCCAAAGATATTCAATAATATCATCATTTAAGGCGAGGATGATGAAAATATTTTTAAAGAACGAATCCGGTGAAACAAAATGACAAGGATTAAGGATTAATGATTCGTACTTTGTTTTATCCATGTCCAACAATACCTCAAAAATAATCATAGTGGTGTAAAATTCAAGAATGATCAAAACATGGATACAATCAAAGCTAGTATCCGAATATATATTTTGGACGAAAAGAAGAAATTTTATTTTTTAATTGAATAGTGTCAGATATCGTGAATAATAGCCGTAGTATCGTGAATAGTAACTCAAACACCAAAAGATAGAAATTCCACAAAAAAAAACATTTTCACGCTTCATGAATAGTACTCGTGAATAGTAAATCGTGAATAGTAACTCATGAATAGTAACTCGTGAATAGTAACTCATGAATAGTAACCCAGAGCTTGAAAAAGTTCCAAATTTGATAAAACTTGAGATCAACATTTCAAAGATAATGATATTGAAGAAATAATATCATTAAAAAAAAAAAATATCCCTTACCTCAAAGAATCAAGATTTCCGGAAGGAAAGGTCGGAAGTGATCTTTGAATGAAACTTATCTTGATCAACAACTCTCAAAGTATCTAAATACTCACAAAATACGCTCAATAATATAGAGAGAAAGAGAAAACTTTGTTTACGGTGTGATTTTCAATTCTAACTTAGCCCTCTATTTATAGGAAAATGTTAGCCCGTAGCAAAGCAAACTTGACACTGCTACACGATGGCTTTACACTCGCTACTATTGCCACCCACCACATTTGAAATAAAATTCAGCACATTTCTTCACCAACCACAAGTGGGGCCCACTCAATTCTAGAATTTTCCACCAAAATCAATTATAAACCTAATTTCCGAATCGAGACACCTCTTAAAATTCATAACAAATCATTCGTGAATTTTAACGGTTCAAAATTTGTGGACATATACTCAACTTATGTATGTATAACATACCCAAAAATTACCACAATCCAAC
The DNA here is from genome assembly GCA_020205615.1 of Panax quinquefolius. Classification (NCBI taxonomy): domain Eukaryota; kingdom Viridiplantae; phylum Streptophyta; class Magnoliopsida; order Apiales; family Araliaceae; genus Panax; species Panax quinquefolius. The sequence goes on along the minus strand of CM035168.1, from coordinate 37,178,483 downwards.
GGTCGGATTAAAAATTATAACCCCCAATATATCTCAAAACCCCGATTTAATTTTTTAATACCTCCAATCCAGATAAAATCTTGATAAAACACCTCAACATTAATTTCTTCATTTATAACCACATAAATAAATCCATCATTTATATCCACATAAAATAAATATTTCTTTATCATATGAATCAATAATTAATTATTCACAAATAATATTACGAGAATCACAATTATAACAACCAGTAGTTCCTCAGGAAAGAGGGGCTTTCAGATAAGGATTTCTCCTTCTTGGGCGCGCAATTAGGTGACCAAACCTCTCCTCGATGAGAACTTTCTAGACATTGCCAATAATGCTATCTAATAATATTATTCAAATAATATGAATTATTGATCCGATAATGGAGATAATGCGGTGACAATTATTGAGCAATGAATAATATAAAATATCAACGCAGCGACAATTATTGAATCAATAAAATAAAATATTGAGCAAGAATTCTTGTGAAAATTATTGAGTAGTGCCTTCTTACGTAAGGATCAATAATTCAACAATTACATGCAATATCAGGTGTACTCTTGTGCAACCACGCGTATTCATTGTATTTTAACCACCGGGTATTCCAACGAAGATAACTTGAATAACAACTTCTGTAGATTATTTTTAACCAACTTATATTTGCCGTTTCTTCATCCAATCGCTTTCAGTTATGGGGCCCACACATGGGCTGGCTTGCCGAGTCAGCATGCGAATATTCCCACAGCGATGCGAATATTCCACGACCAAACGAATATTCCCAGACAAAATGAATATTTTATAACCACTTGCTTATTTTGAAATATTTGCGTATTTAACCCTTAACTATCCACATTAATCAAATAAACCCTTACTATTTCAAAATAATAAATAAAGGAAATTCATTTTTATTTAAAAAAATTTCGGGGTCTTACAACGTGATAGAATTAAGGTATTTGAATTTCCAAGACAAAAATAAAAGCTTTTCGAGAAATTCTCCAAAAAACACTATTCATCCATATCTGCTCGAGAATTATTTTTGAACTTCCGGGAAATATGTAATGATAAAATGATAAAGAATGATGGATTATGTAATAATAATTCAGTTATGACAAACGCAGTTTGTCTCCTGCGTACAGAGTTTGAGAATGTTAAGGAAAGTAAAGATTTGAATTAATAACGATCGTATAATAAGAATGTATTATACGAGGCGATGAATACGAGTATGATACGAAGTATTGTACTATTATATACGGAAGATGACATAACTTACATTATGAACATTATATGAACTATTATACATAAAGAATACGAGGATTATACGTTAAAAGCCTAAGCCAATTATAATGGAATAAAAGGATTTGTTTAGGAATTGGGAAAGCCCAAGTACAATCTTGTTAAGGCCCAAAGATAAGAAATGAAAGCCCAACTTAAGGCCCAAAGTTAATTAAACCTAAGTCCGAACTAAGAACCTAACCCGTGGATCGAACCGATGGGTCACCGGGTGAGAAAAACCCATGGGGGAACCTATGTAGGCCCCCATAGGTGAGTCATGGTTGGCCATCTTGATGGCCAAGCAAAGGATAAGAGTTGTGGTGGGCAAGTAATGAATAGTAAAGAGGTGGGTGATTATGACCCTTATACCCTTCATTTTGAAATCTATAAATAAGAAGCTTGGATTGTCATTTGTTGCCTTGTTCAAAAACACCAACATCATAGCACAATTATATTGAGAGAAAAGTGAGAAGTATCTTGTTAATTAAAGAAGAAAAGAAGAAGAATCAAAGTTAAGAACACAAAGGTAAGGAAATTAGATCATTATTCTTCATCTCTTCATTTGTAATTTGATAGAGAAGTGAATATTGGTGGAACATGTATCATAACGAGTAATAAGGATGGCTATTAGTGGACTTAAACATTAATAAACTATGTTATAAGTGGAATCATAATCATAGAATTATGAACTAATGAAGAACAAATGAAAATTTATCATATGTTGTTAATGGACAAGTTTAAAACCACTGTGTAAAGGATTAGATGATATATGCTTGGTTAGGATGATATAATGATGGAATGAATCCATTTTGAACGGTGTAAAAATATCAAGTAACGAAGTTATGACAAAATTTACGAGATTAGACGATAATTGTCAAAATCGTGAAATTCTCAGAATGAAAGTCAAAAGTTTCCGTTTAGCTCAGAAACCTTGGTTTTCGATGGAGTATAGTATTACTTTGCATTTTAGAGTTGCGAACTTGAGAATGATCAAATTCTGACTTAAAACGAAGAAGCGAGCTATGAACGTTCACGGACGTTTAACGAACACTTAATAAAGAACTTAAATGGTGAATTCTGTGTTAACGGATTAAAAAAGGTTAGATATCTTAATGAAATCGTAGTACATGAAACATAGGAGATAACGACTTTTGAACGAGCCAATTCCGACTTATAATGAGTAAGTTATAAGGCCGAAAAAATTGTAGTGGAAAACTGAGAAATTTTCTCTGAGGCACAGGGTCGGCATCGCAACGCCGCCTAAGGTATAAAGCTAGAGTCGCAGCGCCAGACCGAGCCCCAAACCTACTAGTAGACACTCGAAATTTTCTACACACCTGTTACTGACATTGCAGGAGGGCAGATTCGTCTTTCAGAGATAACCCTGAAAGACAGCTCACATACATTCCAGATACTACCGGAAGTTCAGTTTTAACCCCAGAACACACACCGGGAGTTTCAGTTCCAACCTCGGAGATAACTCCGAGTTTCGTCCTTGGAGATAACCCCAAGGAATGTCATTGCAGTTCTGGAGATAACCCCGGAAATGCTTGTTTCAAATGTATACAATCAACTTCAATCTCAGACCTCCTGCCGAGGCACTCATACCAAAGACTCGGAGCTAACACCGGGAAGACAGGCACACTTATAGCTGACCTTACAAAATTCAAACATTTGTAGCAGTCCAATCTCTGATGTAACCTTGTGTAACGTCTGCTATTAGCCCAAACCGGAGATAACCCCGGTGAGGGAAAAAATCATCATCTTGCCACCTTAACCCCAGCGCGACATCTCAACATTTCATACATACATTTCTACACAACAATGTCCCACAAGAGCCAAGGAGTTCCAATCCCGAGTGACTATTACGCGTGGCAGCACACCAGATAGAATTTGAAGCTTGAAGACCATGGGCATGGTCCCCTCTTCCTGACTTCGTACAACATTTAATCCCATGTCATTGCGTAACTCTCAACAAAAGAAGTCGAAAGACGGTCTTGTACACCTCGTTCGTGTTAGGTTTGTAATATTCATGAAAGCAATCAAATTGCAAAATTAATGCGGAAGCGTGTAAAATCAGAGTTTAAAAAAAAATTTACAAACCATATACCCGGATCATCCTTTATGCATAATTATTAATTAAACGAAAAGATAAAGAATAAAATCATACCTTTGAAGATCGAGCTTCCTCAAGTACAAGTTCACCTCCAATCCTTTTCGCGTTCAACTTGAATCCACCGGGTTTGGTTCCTTCCTTTGATCAACGTTAGCCACCCATGTGTTTGGCCTCTAGAGGTGATCCACCAAGGAAGAATAAAATTCAAGAAGATGGGTGTTATGGCTAACCCTAGTTTTCTATCTCTATAGAAAGGGCATACTCCCAACAACTTGGAATTATTACGTACTTTGTTAAAGTCAACAACCCATATTACCCATAATAAGACTCCTCTTATTTATAGATGTGGGCAACCCACCTTAACAATTAAGGAATTGAGTTTTATTTAATTAATTAAATTCTTTTAATTAATTAAGCTCACTAATCTTATTAGGGATAATTAATTAAACTCCTTTAACTAATTTTCCTTCCTAATCCAATTAGGAATAAATGAGAGTACTTATATTAAATTAATTCCTAAACTCTTTTAGAAATTAAAATAATAATAATTGTAATAATATTAATAAGACTCCTCTTATTAATTTATATTTAATATTTCTAAAATATTAAATAATAAATATTAAGCTATTTAATTTATTCTATCACCATAGATTAAATTAAATATACTTAACATATTATTACGATTATGCCATTAACTTCTTAAATAATTATTCTTCCTTTTATGGTGTGACCCTTTAGGTTCTCCATATTAAACCAGGTTGTGAATAAATCAATTAGAACAATTCTAATCTTATTTAAATAAATAAATTAAACAATTAATTTATTTAAATAATATTTATTCTACTGATAGGGATAAGCCTCCCTAGCGATCAGCGACTTTCCGGATAATATAGATTTCAACATTAATCATTAAAGAACCTTTGAGTAAATAGTTAAAATACAATTCAATCCTTCCACCATACAATGTCCCAATTAAATATAAGACATGGAATTCTTGTCAAGTCTTATTTTATTTAATTATATGTATTTCGACTCTTAAATGCACAACTCAAATAATGCAAATTAGAAACTCCTTTCTAATTTCATTACATATGCCAAGGACTCTTTGGGTTGTCATTTATCGAATCACATAGGACATTTCTCTTCTTTTATTAGAAGTGGTAGATTCTTTATTGATCATACATTATCTCCATGTACAACTTATTATACCCAAGCATACCCTTTGATATACCCTAAGGGTCTTAAGGAATAAGTCAAAGTATAACTCATCATACACAAGATACTATGATGATCTCAAGTCCAAGGATCACTTGTACTACTATCACTACTGAGAATTCCTATTGACAGCAAATAAAACTCCATTAGGTATTCCTTAGTGAGCCACGTTCGATGAACTTATTCTCTAATAAGCACCTACATACTTGCTTTAGTGTCTCCACACAAATGATCATGAGATCAATCATCCTCATCCAATGAGCAAACAACGTATGTACCAATCTATCCGGATTCACTAATCCCCAATTTAGTAATCCAATGATTGGGAACTATTTTAGTTTTAAGCTTTCTAAGAATTTAGATCTCATTAGAATGATCATCATCATTATTCTAAAAGCATTGCTTAAAACTATGGGTTTATCACATATTATAAAACAGCATCATGTAGATAATTAAAAGCCTTTAATAAATTAATACTTTTTATTAATAAATGAATAAGATTGTTACAAAGTATATGCTTTATCATCAAACATGATTGGCTTGTATGCATACTACTTTCAATCTCCCACTTGCAATAAAGCCAATCGTCATGGTATCTCATACTCTTCTTCTCTAAGTGACGATTATCCTGTTGTTGGATAAGCTTTAGCTAATGGATATGTAATGTTGTTCTTGAGAGTCCACTATCTCTATAGTGATTTCCCATCTTTCAATGATTCTAATAATCAAATGAAAGTGCCACAACACATGTTTAGATTCCAAGATGAGACTTAGGAACTATTCCTAGTTCTGTAATGAACTTTTAATCCAAACAATCAACTTGCGACTTCATTTATAGCTATATACTTTGTCTTTATCACTAAACCAAAGACAACTCTTTCTTTGTTTGGAACCTTTCAATTCAATCGCACCACTATTCAAGGTAACCCTTTACCTTAAAGTGGATTTATCTGTCGTCTTAGTGCATCGAAAAACTTGAGTCATTAAGCCCTCTAGTTTTAATTTAGACCCACCATGAATATGATCACATCCTTAGTCTTGGGTTAAGCACTTTAAGATATTTTTCAGCGACTCATAGTGAACTTCTCCATAATATGGTGATCAACATCGGTCTCGTACATTTCATTGCATACATGATTGTCACTCATGCGACCTCTCTTTTCGAGAGTCTGTGGGGATTAAGTGAGATACACTCCATAGCTCATCGACATGAGACATCTCTTGGAGTTTGCCATGCTAAACGACTTTAGCATCAAATGAATATACGTTCCTTGGGTTAAGTCGAGCATCCTCTTAAATCTATCTATATAGATTTATATCCCCAATTAAGATACTCTTCCCAAATCATTCATGGAGGAATGTTTAGACAACTTTATATTTCCTGATTGTAGCATTAGTATGTTATTCCTCATCTGTAGTATATCAACATATAATACTAGAAATGTCACGATGCTCCCACTGACCCTTTTGTACACACTAGAAGTCTTACCTCATCGAATGTAACTTTGAATCATCATCTTCTATGATGTGTACCTCATCATCACCATCCATGATGAATCCATACCTCCTAGGTATCTTTGGTACTATTCCAGATTTACGATTCAGTTGTGGTATAATAGGTCTATCTACTGGTTCCTCTTATTTAACTTATAGTATTTGTGGTTCCTGAACTTTTCAAGATCTATTATCCTCCCACTAGCCCCTTCAATGATAAACGCCTTTATCTTAGAAGGCAGCGTGTTTCGTAACAAACACCTTTTGCTAAGTAGAATTATAGAACATATACCCTAAACTTACTTTAGGATGTCCCACAAATCGACACTTGTCAAATCTTGTCCCAAGCTTATCCTTTTGAAACCTTTTCACATAAGTTGGAACCCCTTATCTTAACATACTTAAGATTAGGAATCCTCCATGTCCATAACTTTTATGGAGTCTTGGGGCCGGATTTTGAGGTTACCATTTTCGTAGATATGCTGACCATTTCTAGGACATTATCCCGTAAAGATCTTTGGAATGTCAGTAAAATCATTATGGACCGCACCATGTCCAACAAGGTACGATTTTTCATTCAGATACATCAATCAATTATTGCATATCAGGATGTGCCCATTATGAGAAAACAATTTGAGATGATCTAGAAACTTATTGCACAAGTATTTATCCCTTGATCTAATCAAAGAATCTTAATACTTTGCCAATTTGTTTCACTTCTGAATTCTTTGAACCTTTCAAATAATTCACACTTGTATTTTAGCAAATACACACATTCAACTCTTTGAATGATCATCTCCTTTTCTTATACTAATTTGTTCAATATGCAAAATTATTTTCATGTAAGTCAAGTATACAAAATCCATTAAGTGATATTCCAGTCCTATACAAAACATTATTATTATAAATAGAACAACAATTGTTCTTAATTATAATACCAAAGATTTCATTGTCCAACAATAAAATGGAAATAATATTTTTAACAAGAACTGGAATACAATAACAACTTATTGACTTAATAGATTTGCCCGTAGGCATTGCTAAACTATAAGTTTCTATGGCTAATATGGCAACCTTTGTTACATTTCCCGCACATAGGATTACTTATATTTGCTTAGCTTTCTACTTCTGCTTGGTCCCTTCATAAATCTATATTTATGATAACCAAAGTTGGTATCCAATACCAAAGTAGAACCTTGACTTAAAGAAAAATTTATTTCAATCATGAACAAAAACTGTATTGTAACCGAAACTTCACTAAGCTTCTTTGGTTAACCTCTGCATGATACTTCTCGCAGTTTCTTTCCAGTGTCCAGGCTTATTGTAGTGGAAGCAAACTCCTTTGCTATCCATATCAGTTTTATTCTTATTATCCTTTGTTTTTGCCTTTTCTATATACCTTCTTTGAATTGTTCTTCTTTTCAGAAGATCCTTTGGCACCTACCAGTAAGACTTGATCTTTCTTGGTTGGAAAGTGACTCTCATCATTTTTCAATATGTTAAGCAAATCAGCAAGGCTGATATCTAGCTTATTTATATGAAAAATTCACAACAATTGTGAAAGGAGTCCGGGAGTGAGTGCAAGATCAAATCTTGGCTCAACTCTCCATCCATGACAAAACCAATTGTCCTAATTGATCAATCGAATTGATTATGTTAAGGACTTTTATCTGTACTGTAGTGTCATCGGCCATTCTAGATCGGAAGAGCTCCTTAGATATCTGATATCTATCAGTCCTACTTTCCTCACCATCAACTACTTGAGGTACAGGAATATAGTAGGAGCATCCATAGTTTCATCTTGTGGCTGAAGCTCGTTACTTTCATGGATGCGAGCATGATGCATTGAGCCAACTATGCATCATCTTGCCACTTTCTAAAAGTAGCAATCTCTTCCTCAGAGGCATTGTCTGCAACCATTGCAGGGATAGGCGTATTAAGGACATAAGATAGGTTTTCAGCTATGAGAACTATTCTCAAATTCCTTAACCAATCCGTTTAATACGGTCCAGTTAAATAACATCTAATATGTTTCGCAGTGATAGTAATTAAGACATTGTAAAATTTTGTAAATGAATTTGTAATTAACAACATTTTAGCATACATTCTTTTATTAATTACCAAAATAAATTAGGTCTTGTTTTAAATTGGTATCTCCCACTATTTTCTTCAAACTATATTACCCTCACTTATATAGTTAAGGCAAAATCTAATTAAAGATTTGCTAGTGAGAATAAGGATCCCATTTCAAATGTATATAGCCTTGTGGTGACACAACAAACTATATATAAATAAATAGGTAGACAACTTTTGTCAATTACATCAACTATGCAACTCCTTGTATTTTGCCTCTTAGATTATTTTGATCAAGTGGTGGCACATCTAATCAAAATTATCCAAGTTAAGTCCGACCTAGCACTCCATATATTCAAAAAAGAAAAATATCATCCTTGTGGTGACACAACAAAATTATATTGTTCAATTTTCTTTATAAGCATCAAATGTGATAAATTAACATCTTAAATACTTAATACTTGCCTTGTGGTGACACAACAAACTCATATTAAATATTTAATACTCTATTAATTTTATCATGCTAGAAAGCTGACGTTCGATATTCCAAATATCTTTGAACGCTTAGGACTTAATATAAAAAATTGAGGGGTTTGTTATTATTTGTCTCTCATCTTGTTTAGCGCATGCATTTGCATATATATATATAAAATACGCGTCGTATTAATGAACATGCGAAGCATGTTTGCATAATATATATATATATATATAGTATAAGCATGCACATATAGAATACTATATTCTACCCGGATTGATTATGGACTTTTATTCTAGTTTGGTTCACTAGAGCCACCAAGTGAACCAAAAGTCAAACCCTAGGGGTGCAAGAAATAATATTTAAATATAACTATTACATTTAAACTAGGGCTCTATTACAAGCGGGTCTTCAAGCGCTTCTTGTCCCTTGATCTCTAATTCTTCAAAATTAATTCTAAATATTCCTAAGACAAAACTATTTTAAAATAAATAGAAACCTTGATCGTGATCGAGGGAAGTACATAGGAGAGAGATAGAATTTACATTAAGAAAAATTAGAGAAGGCGAGTCTGTGAGACCCCATTTCATAAAACCCATACATTCATGCATCCAACTAAAATAAAATCCAATCGCATTGGTCAATAATCCATAATCAATCCCATTTATTATCATACACATCACCATATGCATCAATAAATAACATTCATCTCATGAATAATAAACATTTAATATATATATTGATATCATTTAATGAGCAAATTTAGTTAGTATAAAATCTATTTTTGAATCAAAATAAACTCCTTTATTTTAATCCAAATTTAAATCAAAATAAAACTATTTTATTTTAATTTATTCAATTTTGAATAAAATAAACTATTTTATTTTAATCAAAATCTTTAATTAAAATAAACTCTTTTATTTTAATTAATTATGGAATCAATTCCATGTAAAAAAAAAAATATTAAAGGAAACACGGATTATCTTTCCTATTCACAAATAAACTCCTTTATTTTGAATAATATGAAATCTTATTTCATATCTAAATAAACTCCTTTATTTAAGGAAATTATGATTCTCTTTTCCTATTCACAAATAAACTCCTTTATTTTGAATAATATGAAATTGATTTCATATCTAAATAAACTCCTTTATTTAAGGAAACATAGAATCCAATTTCAACTCCAATTAGTTATCATGGAATCCAATTCCAACTCTAATTAGTTAGCATGAAATTTAATTTTAAAATTAAAATAAACCCTTTTTATTTTAAGATTAAAATAAACCTTTTATTTTAAAATTAAAATAAACTTTTATTTTAAGATTAAAATAATTATATATATATATATAATATTCAATTTTAAAATTAAAATAAACTCCTTTTTATTTTAATATTAAAATAAACTTTTATTTTAAAATTAAAATAAACATTTTAATTTTAATTATAAAATAATTAAGAATAATATATATATAGTATATATATATATATAACTATATATATATATATATATATATATAATAATAATTATTCCCTTTTTTTATTTTTTAATTAATGCATGTTGCCCATTTATTTAGCCAAATTTGTGAAATTTGATTTCTCGATTTTCGTGCCATAAGCGATTTCGCTCACCCTTGGTTTCGGTGCATGATAATTATATATATATATATATATATATATATATATATAATCATTATCTAATGATTACATAATGATTGGATCATTTGATTTCCGCTGCCCCATTTATATGATAATCATACCGCACGGAAATCCTAAATGGCAGCAAAATCTTTGGTTAGGCATGGAAATCAAGGCCAACATTTGCCAATCATTAACTAATCATGCATGGAATCTTGGAGGAATTCTGCAGTTTTTTTTTATTTAAATTTTATATAATAAAATTATGCCCAAATAAATTGTTCTAAACACATATCAATATACATATTAAATTAAAATAATTAATAATTCGCATAAAGGTTTGGCTCTGATACCACTGTTAGGTTTGTAATATTCATGAAAGCAATCAAATTGCAAAATTAATGCGGAAGCGTGTAAAATCAGAGTTTAAAAAAAAAATTACAAACCATATACCCGGATCATCCTTTATGCATAATTATTAATTAAACGAAAAGATAAAGAATAAAATCATACCCTTGAAGATCGAGCTTCCTCAGGTACAAGTTCACCTCCAATCCTTTTCGCGTTCAACTTGAATCCACCGGGTTTGGTTCCTTCCTTTCATCAACGTTAGCCACCCATGTGTTTGGCCTCTAGAGGTGATCCACCAAGGAAGAATAAAATTCAAGAAGATGGGTGTTATGGCTAACCCTAGTTTTCTATCTCTATAGAAAGGGCATACTCCCAACAACTTGGAATTATTACGTACTTTGTTAAAGTCAACAACCCATATTACCCATAATAAGACTCCTCTTATTTATAGATGTGGGCAACCCACCTTAACAATTAAGGAATTGGGTTTTATTTAATTAATTAAATTCTTTTAATTAATTAAGCTCCCTAATCTTATTAGGGATAATTAATTAAACTCCTTTAACTAATTTTTCTTCCTAATCCAATTAGGAATAAATGAGAGTACTTATATTAAATTAATTCCTAAACTCTTTTAGAAATTAAAATAATAATAATTGGAATAATATTAATAAGACTCCTCTTATTAATTTATATTTAATATTTCTAAAATATTAAATAATAAATATTAAGCTATTTAATTTATTCTATCATCATAGATTAAATTAAATATATACTTAACATATTTTTACGATTATGCCATTAACTTCTTAAATAATTATTCTTCCTTTTATGGTGTGACCCTTTAGGTTCTCCATATTAAACCGGTTGTGAATAAATCAATTAGAACAATTCTAATCTTATTTAAATAAATAAATTAAACAATTAATTTATTTAAATAATATTTATTCTACAATAGGATGTTTTCTCCCTAGCGATCAACGACTTTCCGGATAATATAGATTTCAACATTAATCATTAAAGAACCTTTGAGTAAATAGTTCTTCAGACAATTCAATCCTTCCACCATACAATGTCCCAATTAAATATAAGGCATGGAATTCTTGTCAAGTCTTATTTTATTTAATTATATGTATTTCGACTCTTAAATGCACAACTCAAATAATGCAAATTAGAAACTCCTTTCTAATTTTATTCGCTTGGCCAAGGACTCTTGGGTTGTCATTTATCGAATCACACAGGACATTTCTCTTCTTTTTATTAGAAGTGGTAGATTCTTTATTGATCATACATTATCTCCATATACAACTTATTATACCCAAGCATACCCTTTGATATACCCTAAGGGTCTTAAGGAATAAGTCAAAGTATAACTCATCATACACAAGATACTATGATGATCTCAAGTCAAGGATCACTTGACTACTATCACTACTGAGGAATTCCTATTGATAGGCAAATAAAACTCCATTAGGTATTCCTTAGCGAGCCGCGTTCGTTGAACTTATTCTCTAATAAGCACCTACATACTTGCTTTAGTGTCTCCACACAAATGATCATTAGATCAATCATCCTCATCCAATGAAAGCAAGCAACGTATGTACCAATCTATCCGGATTCACTAATCCCCAATTTAGTAATCCAATGATTGGGAACTATTTTAGTTTTAAGCTTTCTAAGAATTTAGATCTCATTAGAATGATCATCATCATTATTCTAAAAGCATTGCTTAAAACTATGGGTTTATCACATATTATAAAACAAACATCATGTAGATAATTAAAAGCCTTTAATAAATTAATACTTTTTATTAATAAATGAATAAGATTGTTACAAAGTATATGCTTTATCATCAAACATGATTGGCTTGTATGCATACTACTTTTAGTTCGGATGCTCGGATTGAAGTTCTGTAAGTTCGAGTGGACATCACAGTGCACGATTGCATGTACTTCGAGATGGCGGGACTCATGAGCGGGGCACCCCCGGCGGTGCAGTGCATCTGTGGTCGCTGCTGCAGAGGTACACCATGGCTCCCAAACTCTATAAATATATAGCTTGGGGTGGCCATTTATAAGAGACAAAAGGCGAGGAAGCCCTATCCAATTTGCTCTGTACACACCCCATATTGAGTGCTTTCTCATTTTAAACACCTGTTAGCTCACATATAGCTATATTTTACCGACAGGAGCTGAGTGTTTATCCATCTAGAGTCATAGAAGCTTGCCTTGGCAACCTACTGTAAGCCTTCTCACACTCTATAAAGCCTTTCTCTTCATCTTTGTACACACTATTCTTCACAATGAGAGTCATGTTGTGTGTGTATGCCCGGACATCGGTCCGTGGTTTTCATTTTTGTCTGTATATATATATATATATATATACTTATATATGTATATATTTTTATATATGGACTAACATTATCGAGTTATGCCACGATTGAGCCTAGACTTATGCTTGGAGCGTTTACTTGCTTATATATATATATATACTTATATACATAAACTGTGGTCAGACTCTATCTGATGAGCCTGGATTTTACATTCGGAGCGTTTATTACTTTATATATATATATATAAATATATACTTATATATATGAACTGTTGTCGAACTCTGTTCTATGAGCCTAGATTTTACATCCGAAGCGTTTACTTGCTTTTATATATATATATATATATAGCGACAAATCGCTGAAATGATAAACCGAGCCGAGATTGAGAAACATCCTGTGCGTTTACTACTTATATATATATATATTTATATTTTTGTCACGCCTGGAGTTTACTTCGTGGCCTTTTACTGCTTTTTTTACATTTCGTCCTGCCTGGAGTTTACTTCGTGGCGGTTGATCTTCTTTACTGTTTTATTTACATTTAGTCCCACCTGGAGTTTACTTCATGGCGGTTGATCGCATTTACTACTTTATTTATATTTTTGATCCCCCATGGAGGTGCTTCGTGGTGGTTGATCATGTATATATATATATATATATATATATACCGCTTTTATATATTTACATTTCCGATCCCCCATAGAGGTGCTTCGTGGTGGTTGATCATGTCGGTATATATATATATATATATATATATATATATATATTTACAGCTTTTATATATATAATTGCTTACTACTTTCCATATAAATTGCAGCATCATGTGAGGCTAGGAATTATGTGATCACAGATTCAGTCTACTGAATCTAGATTCGATTCTTGTGATGGACATTTTCAGCTGTAAGCAGCTTGTACATTATTTACGGTGCCCGAATTTCCTTAGATGGCTTTCATGCCCATGAGCGGTTCGACATCACTGTATATTATTTTCTCAAAGATGCCTCGCATCTTGAAAATAAAAGCAAACAAGCAGAACATTTAATAATAAAATGGAAGTATGAATAGGTCTCAATTACTATTGAGCATAGGGTTTGAAAAACCTCTTTTACAAAACATCACTGCTATATCATGTTTAAAACTGATTTTTTCTACAAATTCAAACCCTTTGTATATAGGTGCAAACGAGTCCTCGCACTACTTCCAAATAAATTGCACATTGACCCCCCCCCACACACACACAAAAACACACATTAATATAACAGTTTCTTGAAAAGTGGCGGTCACCGTGTCAACACAAATGTCGGGGGGTGCCTAAAACCTTCCCTCTACAAAATCAAGCCCCCGAATCTAAAAGAATCTAGGTTTCACAGACCCATTTAGCAGTATCACATCACTAGATCAATGTACAAACCTTTTCTCGGTTGCGTTGGTGTAACCAGTTAAAAACACCAACTGGCGACTCTTACAGTCGAATCGTCGACATGATACATGTCAGACCTTTTTCACTTGTTTTTTCAAACAAATATTACATAACATGAGAACACCAAAGAACAAGAAACGAAAAGGGACAAATAAAAATCCTGACGTCGACAGGTGGCGACTCCGCTGGGGACACTAGTAAAGGGGTTTAAGCCGCTACTACAAGCTTTTTAAAACTATTATATGATTGTGTATGAATGTTGCATTTACATTTATGATGAATGTGTAAGAATGCATTTTACTTACTGCATTGCAATATATCTATCTGTGATATTAGTGCTTCGCACATGTCATCATTTTCATAAACGGTGAGACATATTGTCTGTTAATGTATGTTGTGTGGTTCCTCCACCAGGAGGCTATCCTGTTGGTGTTTGATTAATGGACTCGTAGGGAGACTAATTCCAACAAGGCTCAGGAAAGGCACCACCTAGATTCGCTCCAGTTGAAAGACCGGATTAATTTCCCGTCAAGTAAATTGCAATGATTTGGGGACCTTAATGCCAAAAATCAGCGAGAGTAACCCTAAAATAGGTCAACCTCTGATAAACCAAATGCGGAGGGAAGTCTCCTCATACTTTCCACTTTTAATTACTTGTAAAAGCATTTACTTGTAATTTTATTCCATGTTCATCTTTATGTAATGGAAAATATGAAGGATATTTATGCATAAATGACATGCTATCAAATAACACCCATTTTTGCATGATAATATTCCTAAAATGGAAACATTATGATAGCATTTACATTATCCCTAAGACTGAACTACATAAGTCTTTTGTAGGGAAACAATCGACCCTGTTACATGTGACACCCCCAAATCCAGGTACTCCATTCCCACAGGATTTGGTGCTCACTATCTAAAACCATTACATCTAACTACCCATCATAAAGGATAAAGACATAATTTAAATAACTTAAACAATAATCTTTCCCATTAAGGGTTACATCATCATCTCAAAATAATCCCAGGTAATCTAACCTTAAATTTATTACATCAGCTTGCGGAATACATCATAAAATAAAACAAGTCTTTAACATAATTCATTAAAATAAAGCTCTCATAAATCTTCAGCACTTGGACAATTTGCCCTTTCCTTTGCTAGTAGATGGCTCATCAACTTTCTCTACTTTAGCTGCAGTATTAATTGCAAGAGTGAGCAAACAAATGCTCACTGATATAGAAGATAGTAATAATAACAACATGAGAATGAACAACGAATGTTAAACAACAATGAACTTGTTTTACAAATCAAAAATAGAAAACAAGTTCGAACTTTAATTATCTGAGGGTCTTAAGACCACGAACTATGTCTCCGGTATTTAGGTATTATTACATTAACCTTAATAGACTATACAGACCCTTCTTAACATACTTACGGGGATCAGCACTTTGTACCATGTTTTGTGCACAAACATCTAAACGTTACACGTACAAAATCCCCTATGTTTGGGTTGTTCGTCTCAGTTTGAATTTAGAATTTCCGCACTAAAGAAAGTTTAGTTTTGAACTAGCTTATCAGTGTTTCTAGAATTTTAGAACATTATTCAATTTATATCAATAAAGGTTTGATACAAGAATTTATAACTGAACAATGCTATTTAGATCAAAGATTAATAACAACAATATACTTTTGGGTAAACATGAAATTCATGCAAAGTGCTACATTCAAATAAGTTAGAACAATCTCATTTGAAGCAATGAATTAAAGCAATACAAATTCTGAATATCAATAATAAGAAACAGAAATTTGAAACTCATTCGATGTAACGAAATAGGTTACGCGAGCTTATTCAATCATACATAATAATAAAATCAATAATCTCACTCTGTTAAAGTTTTAGGAACTTGCATTCATTAATAGAAGAATGAAGTTAGAAAACTTGCTGAATAAAAGTTTAGGATAAAAAACTTGTTCAATGTAAAGAGGCAAGGTTTAGAAACTTGCCTTGATGGTAAGCTACACAAATGTAAAATAATCTACAATTACCCTACATTTATCATTGAAATCGCAACAACAATTAGTTGTATGAATATTAGCTTTCGGGTTTAAACCATTATCTAGGTCATAACCTTAACCTAACTTCTAAACATGTTGGTTAACACCTTTAACGAATCTGAAATCTCGCTATAAACCACATAAACCTTATCATTTATGTTTAATTGTTAAAAGCATTCCATTCGGTTCATTATATAGCATAACTAAACAACCACTTAAAATCTTTACATTTTATATTACATCACATCAAAATCTGTTATTATAGTTTCTATTATGTTTTAACATCATTAACATGCTTGCTTAACCAACATATGTCCATACACATGACCTGCAAATAGGCGTACTATCACACATCTCGAGATCAGTAGGTATGGGGCAATTGCTACGCCATACTTAAGCCTAGGACCAACCAGTAGCTGTTGAGCCATTTTTTTTTGCACCGCACCTAAGACAAATTGTGAAGACCCCAAATTTTTTTTAAATAAAAGGAATTTCCTTTATTTATTATTTTGAAATAGTAAGGGTTGATTTGATTAATGTGGATAGTTAGGGGTAAAATACATAAATATTTCAAAATAAGCAAGTGGTTATAAAATATTCATTGTTGTTGGGAATATTCGTTTGGTCGTGGAATATTCGCATCGTCGGAGAATATTCGAATGCGACGGCGATGCAAACCATGTGTGGGCCCCATAACGGAAAAGCGATTGGATGAGGAAAACGACAAAGTTTGGGTGGTTATAAATAACTGGCAGTAGTTATTACCGTTAAGACTGTTGGAATACCCGGTGGTTAAAATACGATGAATACGCGTGGTTGCACAAGAAGACACCAGATTGCAAGATTGTTGAATTATTGATCCTTACGTAAGAAGGCACTACTCAATAATTTTCACATGAGTTCTTATTCAATATTTTATTTTATTGATTCAATAATTCTCGCGTTGATATTTTATATTATTATTGTTTCAATAATTGTCATCGCACAAAGATTTCCCATTATCGGATCAATAATTCATATTATTTGAATAATATTATTAGATAACATTATTGGCAATGTCTAGAAAGTTCTGTCTAAGGAGAGGTTTGGTCACCTAATTGCGCGCCAGTAAGGAGAGATCCTTATTGGAAAGCCCTCTTTCCGGGAATTTGGTTGTCATAAATGTGATTCTGTAATATTATTTGTGAATAATTAATTATTGATTCATATGATAAGGAAATATTTATTTTATATGAATATAAATGATGGATTTATTTATGTGGTTATTAATGAAGGAATTAATGCTGAGATGTTTTATTTGTATTTTGTCGGATTGGAGGTATTAAAAAAAAATCAAATCGGTGTTATTACAGCTTTATTGTGTGAGTTATAATATTTAATCCCAATAGTTGGATAGTTGTAATTTTTGGATATGTTATACATATATAAGTTGAGTATATGTCCACAAATTTTGAACCGTTAAAGATGAGCGTATAATTTATTATGAATTTTAAGAGGTGACTGATTCAGAAATTAGGTTATAAATGATTTTGGTGAAAAATTCTAGAATTGGTGGGCCCCACTTTTGGTTGGTGAGAAATGTGCTGAATTTTATTTCAAATGTGGTGGGTGGCAATAGTAAGAGGTAAAGCCATCAGTAGCAGGAGTCAAGTCTCTCTCTTGCTACGGCTAACATTTTCCTATAAATAGAGGGCTAAGTTAGAATTGAAAATCACACACGTAAACAAAGTTTTTCTCTTTCTCTCTATATTATCGAGCGTATTTTGTGAGAATTTAGATACTTTGAGAGTTTTATTCAAAGATAAGTTTCATTCAAAGATCACTTCCGATCTTTCCTTCCAAGTCATCGATTCTTTGAGGTAAGGGATATTATTTTTTTCAGAATGATATTATTTCTTCAATATCATTATCTTTGAAATGTTGATCCGAGGTTTTTATCAAATTTGGAACTTTTTCATGCTCTCGGGTTACTATTCATGAGTTACTATTCACGAGTTACTATTCATGAGTTACTATTCACGAGTTACTATTCACGAGTACTATTCATGAAGCGTGAAAATGTTTTTTGTGGAATTTCTATCTTTTGGTGCTCTGAGTTACTATTCACGATACTAAGACTATTCACGATATCCAAGACTATTCATCGAAAAATAAAATTTTTCTTTTCGTTCAAAATATCTATTTTGGATACTAGCTTTGATGTATCCATGTTTTGATCATTCTTGAATTTTACACCACAATGATTATTTTTGAGATATTGTTGGACATGGATAAAACAAAGTACGAATCCTTAATCCTTAATCCTTGTCATTTTGTTTCTTTGGATTCGTTCTTTAAAAATATTTTTCATCATCCGCAATCTTAAATGATGATATTATTGAATATCTTTGGCTCGTAGTGGTAAAGATGAATGATTTCTCAAGAATATCTTTGGCTCAGTAGTGCAAAGATGAACATGTGTTTAAATGAATACGACCGATCGATTAATATCTTTGGCCTTTAGTGCAAAGATGAGCAGTGTTGAGATGAACACGACCGATTGATGAATATCTTTGGCCTCTGTAAGTAAAAAGATGAATATTTGATTTGAGATGAATATTGATTGATGTTAGGGGATAAAATATTGATGATGGACCGTTAAATTCATAGATTATAGTAGATTTCATTCTCTACGTAACTCTTCTATGAATTATTATTTCATTGCTAATATTGATCTAAAACTTGTTGTCTATTGTATTCTATCAGATTTTTCCCTGTTGAAGACTAAGGATAATTTGTTCTATATTATCTTAGTCATAACATTCTTTACTGGGCTAGTTGAGCTCACCCTTTTCCTTTTTGTTCCATTTTTCTCGGGGAGGCGAGAATGTAGCGAGTACTAGCCTGGGGTATGGAATGAAGGTTCTAGAGAGAGTTGTTTAGTAGCCCTCACCATTTTTGTAAAATAATGTATCAATAATTATGATGGGGATTTATTTGCGTGTGGATATTGTGCAGAAGACAATATTATATTTAAACTCATTAAGATATATTGTCGTATTTCACACGACATTTGTATTATTGAAGTTGTAGTTTGCTTTTCGTACCATGTATTTGGCGACTCGAGAATGGGTGTTGTGTATACCTATTTTGGGGGCGCCACAATTGGTATCGAGCTTTAGGATATGATCTCTGGCGAAGATCGGGGAATAGAACTAGAGGGGAGAGACGAGTAAATCCTTCGCTAGTGTGTCCTACCTAAGCTTATTTGTTGGTTGGTCATAATATAGGGGTATTATGTGATATATTGATTTCCTTAATTAACCCTTATTTTATGATGAAGATTTGAGAATGTCGTCGAGAATATTAACAAAGTGGAGTAAATGAGACCGTGGAGATGCCTGTACTCACCAACGAGGAGAACGCGGTAACAGTCGGCAATGTTCCTCCCGTGAACAACACCATTGAAAGCGAGATGAGGAACGAGGGATGTTTAGAAGTTTTTGAAGTTCATGCAAAATTAGACGAGGGAGACTCGTGTTCAAAATACAGGAGGAAATGATAGCAATTCACGGGTTGTCACACCAAGCGATTCAAAGAGTTGGGACCACGAATTTAAGGGAAAGCCAGATCCGATCATGGCGGAAACATGGGTCAAGCAAATTACCAAGATATTCGATGTCTTGGGATGCACGGAGGAATGAAGGTTCCATTCGCTACTTTTATGTTTCGTGGCGAGGCGCAGACTATTGGTGGGAGTCTCGTGAAGCGCACTCCATCCGGCGCACTCAAAGATGTCATGGGAGACATTTGAAAGCAGTTCAATGACAAGTACTTCCCCGAAAGTATTCATTATACGTATATGAAGGAAGTGGAGTTTATTAGACTAGAGTAGAATAACATGACGGTGTCCCAAAGACGAGGCAAAAGTTCGGAGTTATCCGTGTTTGCACCTCATTTGGTGGAGAATGAGGAACGATGACGCGGATGTTTCTTAGAGGTTTGAAAACCCAAGATACGCCAAGATCTCATTTCTCATAAATTTTCTCTATTCAGATGTTGTCAACAGGCTCGGTTGTTAGAGGGAGATAACGAGTAACGCTCAACCGAGGGACCATAACCGAGGATCATACTCAAGATAGCAGCCATCGAATAACGATAACCCGTGACGGAGAAAGAAGAATACGGACAAAGCGGTACCCACTCTGGTGGTAATCGTGGCCATGAAAATAGAAGAAGCGAGTGGGAGGAGATTTTAAAAGAGGAGATTCAACAACGACCATGTGAAGACGTCGGCGCCAAGAGAGTAACCGGGTTCCAAGGAGGAGAAAGACCATCGGTCGTATGTTACAAATGCGGAAAGAGGGACATATCATTCAAACCCGCCCACAACAGATTTTAAGGTATGCTATAATTGTGGAAAAGAAGGACATATCGCCGAGATTGTATGATATCGAAACCCAATCCAACGGGAATGGTGACTCAAAAGGATGTCCCAAAAAAGTCAAAGTCAACGGTTCTTGGAAGAGCGTTTGTCGTGACCGGTCAAAATGCGAGGAACCCGAACGGTTAGCACGGGTTAGTTAATTATAAATTCTTGCGAAGTTTATACCTTACTAGATCTAGGTTCTACCTATTCTTTTATCTCACTTTCTTGCGCTCAACGTTTGAACTTGACTACGGAGAAATTAGACTTTGACCTATTTATGGAGACTCCGTTAGGAGAAACTTTCATTACATCCGTTGTTTAAAAATCTTGCTTTATTCAGGTTGGCACTATCACATTACCTGTTAACCTTATTTCTATAGAGATATTTGCTTTTGATGTGATTTTTGGGATTGATTGGTTAACTACTCATCATGCCAAATTGATTGCTTTTGTAAGGTTGTTAGTTTTCATATTCCTAAGCAACTTGTTATTCGAATTCAAGCAATCAAACCATTGAAGTCAAACTCTTTCATATTAAGCCATAAAGCCATTCGTTTATTGAAAAACGGATGTCAAGTTTTCTTAGTCCATGTTATGGATTTGAATAAAGACACGTCAGATTTGAATAATATTCTTGTTGTTATTGATTTTTCCCGGACGTATTTTCTCAAGAATTTCTTGGCTTACTCCCAAAGCTCGATATTAAATTTTGTATCGACTTTGAACCCCAGACAAAACTCATTTCTAAAATCTCATATCAAATGGCTCTATTGAACTTCGAGGAGTTAAAATTCAACTATAGAATTTGGTACCGAGCCTTTATCTTGTGACTTCCTTTGTGGAATTCACCTGCGAACTCTCTCGTAGGGGACGTCATATTCAATGCGATAGTAAACCGATAGGTGTCATTGTGACGTCTTATCCAAGATTGGGATATGAGTCACAGATTGAGAACAACCTAAGCTTCGGTAATCGAAATACGTAGCTTTCTAAGCTTAGTTGGCTATTATCGGAGATTCGTTGAAGGATATTCTCGAATCGCTATTCCATTAACGAAATGACTCGTAGAGATACAAAATTCAAATGGAGCAAGGAATGTGGTAAGAGCTTCGAAGAACTCAAGAGGAGACTCATTTCAGCACATGTTCTGACCATGCCATCCTGGAAAAGCGAACGTGGTAGGCGACGTGTTGAGTAGAAGATCGATACAAGTACTGAAAGTACGATATTGTCAAAGACTCATTTCAGTATAATATACAAATAATAGAGATGGAGATGAAAACTCTAGGTACCCACGTGATGATATATCTGAGCACGTGATGATATACGAGTATAATCGATTTTAATCGATAAAGTTAAAGTCGCTCAAGCTACACACACGGAGTGATGAATTTGAAGAAGGAGGTGAAAGAAGTTGTTATTTCAAAAGCGAGAATCGGTGAGGTGAGGAAAGCTCAAACCTTCGATTTATTAATCCGGTTGAAATTCTCGATCGAATAGAACTGTGGCCTATAGACTCGCTTTTACCGCCAAGTATGACGCGTGTTCATAACATTTTTCACGTATCGATGTTACGTAAATATGTGGACGACCCGAACCATGTCATTGAGTTAGAACCGGACGAGATAGCCGAAGACTTAACGTACGAGGAGGTACCTGTCAAGATATTGGATAGGAAAGAACATGCCCTATGTACCGAGGTTATACCATAAGTTAAAGTTTTGTGGAGAAACTATGCTATTGAGGAAATGACCTGGGAGTTGGAAACGAAAATGAAAGCGAGGTATTCTCATCTTTTTGAAACACCAGGTACGTACGTAAATTTCGAGGACGAAATTTCATAAGGAGGGGAGGTTGTAAGACCCCGAAATTTTTTTAAATAAAAAGGAATTTCCTTTATTTATTATTTTGAAATAGTAAGGGTTGAGTTGATTAATGTGGATAGTTAGGGGTAAAATACGCAAATATTTCAAAATAAGCAAGTAGTTATAAGATATTCATTGTTGTCGGGGAATATTCGTTTGGTCGTGGAATATTAAATGCATTGTCGGAGAATATTAAATGACGACAAGCAAGTACATGTGTGGGCCCCATAACGGAAAACGATTGGATGAGGAAAACGATAAAGTTTGGGTGGTTATAAATAACTTGGCGTGAAGTTGTTACCGTTAAGATCGTTGGAATACCCTTGGTTAAAATACAAGAATGTCGCGTGGTTGCAAAGCGATACCAGGTGCATGTATTGTTGAATTATTGATCCTTACGTAAGAAGGCACTACTCAATAATTTTCACGATGAATTCTTATTCAATATTTTATTTTATTGATTCAATAATTGTTGCGTTGATATTTTATATTATTATTGTTTCAATAATTGTCATTCACACAATATTTCCCATTATCGATCAATAATTCATATTATTTGAATAATATTATTAGATAACATTATTGGCAATGTCTAGAAAGTTCGTCTAAGGAGAGGTTTGGTCACCTAATTGCGCTACCAAGAAGGAGAGATCCTTATTGGAAAGCCCCCTTTCTGGGAACAAACTGGTTGTCATAAATGTGATTTCGTAATATTATTTGTGAATAATTAATTATTGATTCATATAATAAGGAAATATTTATTTTATATGAATATAAATGATGGATTTATTTATGTGGTTATTAATGAAGGAATTAATCTTTGAGATGTTTTATTTGTATTTTCATCGGATTGGAGGTATTAAAAAAATCAAATCGGTGTTATTATGAATTTTATTGTGTGAGTTATAATATTTAATCCGACGTAGTTGGATCGTTGTAATTTTTGGATATGTTATACATATATAAGTTGAGTATATGTCCACAAATTTTGAACCGTTAAAGATGAGCGTATAATTTATTATGAATTTTAAGAGGTGACTGATTCAGAAATTAGGTTATAAATGATTTTGGTGAAAAATTCTAGAATTGGTGGGCCCCACTTTTGGTTGGTGAGAAATGTGCTGAATTTTATTTCAAATGTGGTGGGTGGCAATAGTAGCAGGTAAAGCCATCAAGTAGCGTGTCAAGTCCTGCTTTTGGTGGCTAACATTTTCCTATAAAAGAGAGGCTAAGTTAGAATTGAAAATCACACCGTAAACAAAGTTTTTCTTTTTCTCTCTATATTATTGAGCGTATTTTGTGAGTATTTAGATACTTTGAGAGTTCTTTGCTCAAGACAAGTTTCATTCAAAGATCACTTCCGATCTTTCCTTAGAAAGTAATCGATTCTTTGAGGTAAGGGATATTATTTTTTTTCGTAATGATATTATTTCTTCAATATCATTATCTTTGAAATGTTGATCCGAGGTTTTTATCAAATTTAGAACTTTTTCATGTCGGGGTTACTATTCATGAGTTACTATTCACGAGTTACTATTCATGAGTTACTATTCACGAGTTACTATTCACGAGTACTATTCATGAAGCGTGAAAATGTTTTTTTTTGTGGAATTTCAATCTTTTGGTGTCTGAGTTACTATTCACGATATCGGCAGATTATTCACGATCTGGCACTATTCATCAAAAAATAAAATTTCTTCTTTTCGTCCAAAATATCTATTTTGGATACTAGCTTTGATTGTATCCATGTTTTGATCATTCTTGAATTTTACACCACAATGATTATTTTTGAGATATTGTTGGACATGGATAAAACAAAGTACTAATCCTTAATCCTTAATCCTTGTCATTTTGTTTCAATTGGATTCGTTTCTTAAAAAATATTTTCATCATCCTCGGTCTTAAATGATGATATTATTGAATATCTTGGCCCAGTAGAAGTCAAAAAGATGAATGATTTCTGAAGAATATCTTTGGCTCAGAGTGCAAAAGATGAACATGTGTTTAAATGAACATGATCGATCGATTAATATCTTTGGCCTTTAGTGCAAAGATGAGCAGTGTTGAGATGAACATGACCGATTGATGAATATCTTTATTCAGAGTGCAAAGATGAATATTTGATTTGAGATGAATATTGATTGATGTTACTGGTGGATAAAATATTGATGATGGATTTGTTAAATTCATAGATTATAGTAGATTTCATTCTCTACGTAACTCTTCTATGAATTATTATTTCGCTATGAATATTGATCTAAAACTTGTTGTCTATTGTATTCTATCGATTTTTCCCTGTTGAAGACTAAGGATAATTTGTTCTATATTATCTTAGTCATAACATTCTTTCTTCGGGCTAGTTGAGCTCACCCTTTTCCTTTTTGTTCCATTTTTTCTCGGGAGGCGAGAATGTAGCTTAGTACTAGCCTGGGTATGGAATGAAGGTTCTAGAGAGAGTTGTTTAGTAGCCCTCACCATTTTTGTAAAATAATGTATCAATAATTATGATGGGGATTTATTTGCGTGTGGATATTATGCAGAAGACAATATTATATTTAAACTCATTATATATATATTGTCGTATTTCACACGACATTTGTATTATTGAAGTTGTAGTTTGCTTTTCGTACCATGTATTTGGCGACTCAGAATGGGTGTTGTGTATACCTATTTTGGGGGCGTCACAACAGCTGTGCTGGTGCACAGACAGAGATAGAGACGACAATAAACAGCAACCGTTTTTAGACCAACTAACACGAAATTCACCCACCAAACAGTAATATTAACACAAACAATTGATATATATCTATTACAAACATGTTTGCAAACATATTTAACCAATTAGAACAATTTAACATCAACTAAAACTAGTTTAATTTCTCAAATTTTATATTTTCATACATAAACACCATTTTTGACATCTCCTCCCAAAATTCACACTGTAATCTCTATACTTGACCAAATTGCTTCGTTCAAATTACATTATGCTCGTTTCTTAATGAACTAACATATACAAGACTTAATTTGCAGTTTAACATATGAATTGACCATCAAAAGTGATACTTACAAAAGCCATATGAAAAATACATATACTGTCTAAATTTCCTACCGTCATCCGAAATTAGCATGAAATTTCTTGTTTTAAACATGAACTCTAGCATCATCAACAAGTATAATCACCATTACCAACTATATATATATATATATATATATATATATATATATATATATATATATATCCACAATTCATCAATTTTGATTTCGCAGGACATAAGAAATTTTTTGCCGTGAAACCCATATATGTATAATAAGGGTATAGAACTTACCTTTTGCTGCTTGGAAGAAATTCTTGCTAAACACACTGGAAATTACATAGGTTTTCTCTCAATCTCCCAAGTTCTCTGAAAACCATATTCTCCCTCAATTCCTACGCTCTCTCTCTTTTCCTCTCAACTATGCTCTTACATCCTTAGGAGAAAAAAATAAGACGCAAAAGAAATTAAACTGATATGGCTTAACTCTCTCACGTTCTCTATCAGTTAAAAAAACAATGCGCCTTCATCCGTTAAGTTAGACCAAAGGCCACAAGGCCTTGTTTGGCCATACACCCATTCTCCCAACTAGATTAATTTTATATTATTATATTATATAGTTTTATGTCACACCTTTAGTTGATTAATTTAAATAACTTAGTTAGTTAATTTAAATAACTTATAATAATAATAAAAATCTTATTATCATTATACTTATAATTAATAAATAATTATATATCTAATTTAATTAATAAATTAGAAACATCACTTTATTTAATTTATTTATTTCCTTTAAATTAAACAATTCATTTAATTTAATTATTTTCTTAAATATTAAGCAAATGATTTAATTTAATTATTCCCATAAATTAAATCCATCAGATAAAATTATCATTACTCAATTTAATTACTAAACTAATTCACCACCACTACAAGAAAATGCTCTAACAGCGACCACCAATATCAGCGACCGCACCTCCGGTCGCCGATACTAGTATTAGCGACCGCCAGTGGTGACCACCCTTGAATATTGTCGCTATATTATGTTAGCGACCGAACCCGGTCGCTAATCGGTCGCTGGTTCAATTTTACCTCCAAAAAAATTGGTAGGAAATGTTGGCGCGTTAGTTGTTTGCGACCACTCACTATCAGCGACCACATTCAGTCGCTGATACTTCCACATCATTAAAAATTAGCGACTGCATGCGGTCGCTGATGCTGGTCGCTGATCAAAGTTAATTTTATCAGTTTCAGTCATTCACTCATCTCAGCTGGCGAAGAAAAAAAAAGAGGGGGAGCGGAATAGAGAGAAGAGGGACAAGGGGGAGAAGAGAAGAAGGGGAAGAGGGACGCCTGCTGCCATCACCGCCCCATCGCTGCCCAAACCACCGCCGCCGCACAGGTAATATGATACTATTCTTCCATTATATGATACTATTCTTCAGAAAAATACAATGGCTTATGTTAATTAACCTGGGTTTTTCTTCTTTTGGAAAAAATCTATAACTCATTTGTTTATTTGTGCTCTTTAAATGATTCTTGTGATTCTTATTTTGTCTGATTTGAGATTTTTGCGGTCCAACTCTTATGTGATGGGAGAATTTGTTTATATATATGTTGCTTTTAGCAAGGAGAGATGTTAGGGTTCCTTAATTATATTGTTAATATTTTGCAGCACTTTAGTCTTGGTTTAATATCAAATGTGTGGTAAGGAAACTGTATAAATTTGGAAAGTAATTTCTTGTTTATTAAGATATAATGAACTATTCATTGAATTTGGAAAGTTTGCTATGTTCATCATTGGCAAAAAGCTGGGGCTTCCGTTGGGCGTTCAGTTTACATACTTAAATTGCCTATGATACACGGTAATAAAGGGAAGGTAGGGCTGTTGCCCATTTTACAGCAGCAGTCGACTGTAAAGATTGCTGGAGCTGTTGATGTGAATAATTTTGATTTCATAATGTGGTTTGAAAATCTAATCATAAGTTTGGTTTAAAATTTTCTAAATAAGCAAGTATATAGGATCTACATCACATTCATAATTCAAGGTAAATGAATGAATATGTAGGAACTATAATGAATTAACAAATTATAAAACTAAGCTATCAAACTAAAATATGGAAAGGATAAGGGTTGTTAGGCTATGTTTGGGGTCGCGAGGCCAATTATGGCCACGCCAAGGTTAGACAAGCCTCATGGGGCCAAGCCAAGCTTGACTGCCGGCGTAAATAGATGACGAAAAGACTGTTTTGGCATTATGAAAGAAAAATAAGACTATTTAATACTTTAGTATAGAAAAATAAAACTACAAAGTATTATGAGAACTACAAAGTATTTAATAAGTATTATGTGAACTACAAATGTAAACACTAGTAATTTCTCTAGTACACTAGAATTATATATATAAAGAACATAGAACGTCAAGTGTTAAGCCAAATTTAAGTTGTTAGTACCTTAAAGAGTTACTAATACTACAAGAGGACTAATTTGGCATAACTTAGAAATGAACTAAGTTCAAGCAAACCGCTTGTTGATATAACTTACCAAGCAAATTAGAAACTAAATTTTTACCCTTATGATAAACAATCATACTTAATAAATGAAATTCCTTACGTATTGTACCATGTCACAACTTTTATGGACTCTTTCAATTCTTGGCGTGCAGCCTTAGATGGTACGTGGTAGTTTTCTTAAGAGGAAGCATTTCAATGCATCTGAATACCTCTGTACCAGTAGAATAGAATCAATAAAATTATGGATTAGAAAGGTGAAAAAGATGTGGATAAATCTATTTGAAGAAAGAAAATTCTTCCATCTATTTATCCTACGACTTGCATTCATTCGTTAACATCAAGTATGCTTAAATGTTAATCATATGCTTATAAGTATACTCAAGTCATATGATTATAGGTATGCTCTCAAGTCATATGCTTACAAGTATGCTTAAATATTAATCATATGCATGCTTACAAGTATGCTCAAGTCATATGGTTACAAGTATGCTCAAGTAATATGTTAACATTATAATGTTATCTGTAGTAGGTAACGTGGAATCATGGACCTCTATTCAGACCGTAGTTGGATGGCACGACGAAAGTTAAGTTCCCGGATAGGTGTTACAGCTGGATTTAGAGCTGGTTGCCATGTGTTTTTGGAGTATGCGTATAGTCACCCGAAATGTATGAATGGTAAGTCGCAGATACGATGTCCATGTTTGAAGTGTAAGAATGTAAATTATATGGACAGAGACGTGGTAAACTATCATTTACTTGTTTCTGGGTTCATGAAAAATTACGAAGAATGCTGGTGGGCACATGGGCAGAGAAGAGATGGTGGCATCACAAAAGTACACAATTTGGGCAGTAGTACTCATCGAATGAATGAAATGGTTCATGATATTGCAGGGCCAGATTTTGATTGGGAACAAGGTAGAGAGCAACCTATGAATTCTGATGCCAAAGACTTCTTTAATTTGTTAGACAAGGGTAGCGAGCCATTGTGGCATGGTTACACCAAACACAGTACATTGTCTGCAGTGGCGACATTACTTAACATCAAGGCTGATCACAACATGAGCCATGAGTGTTTTGAGTCGCTCTTGAAGGCCATTAAGAGTATGTTGCCTAACGGTGAGAAATTACCTGGTAACTATTACCACGATTGCATGTTATTTTATAAGGAAAATAAACAGATGACAAGGTGCACGTTTTGCAGTCATGATCGATTTAGGCCTAATAAAGAGGGTGTGACTATAAAAAAATCAAGTATACCATTTTAGATTCTAAGGTATTTTCCAATAACACATCGGCTAAAAAGATTGTACATGTCTTCAAGAACAGCTGAACATATGAGTTGGCATGCAAAATCTCCAGCTAAAGATGGAGAACTAAATCATGCCGCAGATAGGCAGGCTGTAAAGCCCCCAAACTCGGGAACTTGAAACCCTAATTTAGTGCTTCACGATACCAATTCTATGAGCGAAATAATACTAATAATAATAAAATATTAAACTTAATTTTCATAACTATCAAAGTTTAGCTCCCAAGTACGTACCCTTTAATCATTCCTTACAATACATGATAATAAATATATAACATTGTCTTAATAATATTAAACTATTACACATGATAACATTGAAATCATTCAGCAACCTTTCCTTTTCCGTTGTTTCTAGCAGAGCCTTCTACTTGATCATACTTAGCTGAAAACATTTAAATTAAGCAAGGATGAGCATTTGGGTACCCAGCAAGTAATAATAATTATATATATATAAGCTGAAAGAATTTAAATGTTTTCTTTATACTACTCTTCTACAACAAATCAATAGTTGTGAAGTAATCTGAACCGATAATAATAACATAACAACCCTCTTTCATATTTTTGAAACTACGTACTAACTATAACTAGGGTTAAAGGGACATACTATGAACATTGTTTTCATTTTTGAAAAGGTTAAACAGAACTTTATCTGTAAACCGTCATAACTTACGGGCACGGGGGTGATCAACCCTTTGTACCCTGTATTGATCAATACTACATAATAAGAACGATATTATCATTCACCCTGGCTGCCTTGGGCACATAAAAATTTTCCCATGAACGAGATGTTCATACCTGACGGGGTTCTAAACCAAAGAAATTCGGTTGGATAATGGTAGGTTTTATCTTGTACAACAATAATCTATAATTCAACATATGTATATACGGGCAATTGACAAATGTGTATCAACATATGATTAAATGCAATGATTATCCAAGTGGGGACACTTGTATAACCATTTATAGAATTCAAGGAACAAAATATATATCTGAATTACCATATACTAACATGTTGATAATCAATGAGCATATATAATATAGGGTTAATAATCTGTACAGTAATAATATAATTCTGAAATATTCTTACTCATGTCCATTGCATAAAGGAAATGCAAAGGGTAGGATACTTGCCTGATGCACTACTTACAATACGCAACTTAGTTTTATCTTTTATGTAATCACCTATCATTAATCAGGTCATTAGTTCGATTAGAACAATATACTATAACACATAGTAATGCATTTCACAGTCAGCACATAACCAAATCACATTGTCACACATATTCAACAGTCATTGGATCACAAACAAACATTAATACAGTCAAAATATCTAAGTCTAGAACAATTTTTGAACTATATCGGTGTACCGACAGCTTTATCGGGTAATTATCGAGTCTAAGACTATTCTATAACTCAATATCTGTAAATATCAGTCATATTATTTTTAAATGACTCAATAAACAATTTTTATAATTTATCATAAATTTTCAAACCCCAGAATCATTATCAAATGATTTAAATATCAAACAATTCTATTATCATTAATATTTAATTAATATTAAACTATTAATGAAACCATTGCCAACATATTAAAGTTATTTATAATAACTCAAAATACTTTTAAAACATTCATATTACCCTTAAATTATTTTTAAAACATTTAAAGTCATTTTAAATAATTACCATTAATAATAAAATATTAATTTACTATTTATCCAATATTAAAAGTCATTAATTATAACTTAATATATTTTTAATTCATTTATATCCTTTTAAATGATTTTTAAATTAATAAAACTATTTTTAAACTATTTATTTAATATAATTATTAAATAAATTTAATATCATTAATGTTAAATAAATATTATTAATATTAAACTATTAATAAAATTATCCTTTAAATATTAAAAGTTATATTTTATAACTTAAAATATTCTTAAATACCTTATTATTATTTAAAATGTTTTAATATAATAAAATCATTTTTAATCTATTTATTAATTCATTTATTAAATAACTAAATTATCCTTAATATTAATTAATTAATGAAATTCATCATAAAATATTAAAAGTCATTAAAAAAACTTAAAATATTTTCTTATACAATAATATAATTTTAAATGATTTTTCAAGTATTAAAATAATTTTTAAATAATTTATTTAATATAATTATTAAATAAATTAAATACCTTTAATATTCCAAAAATATTAAATATTTATGAAATATATCCAAAATAATTAAAATATAATTTTTGGACTTTAAAATAATTCTTAATAATTTATTATGTATTTTTAATAATTAAAAACTAATTTTCTATAATTATTTAATGAAAATATAATTTTTATAAGTAAACTGTCACTAAAGACCACCTATAGCGACAGAACCATCGCTATAGGTGTTCTTCATGCTCTTCATGCAAACCCAGAACACCATACACAGTTTCGAGTGGCCTAGTTTGACCATCACTTCTGAGTCGATCATTACGTTTCTGGGCATGTTGTTAGTCAAATCTTGTAGTGTGTAAGACTACAAGATTCAACAACAAACATGACCAAACAACATAACAAAAAGTAAATATGATTATGCAAAGTGGCTGTCAGAGGCTGTTCTTCATTTCTAGGTTACCCAGAAATGAAGAACAGTGTGAGGGTCACACTTTGAGCCTCCACTAAATTCTGATCGTGTATTCTTTTTATGATCTATAAGATGCATTATGTAGCCAGAATGTAGGACTATAGATCTATTACAAAACATAAGCAAAACAACAACAAATCAAACAAATACTGTCTGGTCAAACCTTGTCAGTTAACATGCTCAAATGTTTTTCTGGGTTACCCAGAAAACAGAAAATGTTTTCGACTAGGCTGGTTTGACCGACTTCTAAATCCCATATGTTTATCATTTAGGTGATATCAAGGCATGAGATTGAAGTACAAGCAACCTACTACAAACTAGACTCAACAACAAACCTAAATCGACAATACACTGAAAGATCTAGTCGATCAAAACTGTTGTCAGACCAATCATGGCGTAATCTGGGCTGCCCAGATTTCTTCCGGTCAATGTCGGTCAACGGTATTTTACCATTAATAACTTCCATTCTAGACATCAAATGACCCTGATTCTTTTTGCATATTAAAGACCACATTACAAGCTATAAATAACAACTTAAAAACAACAAAAATAATAATCGAGCAAGGATCTGTGGCCACTGACATTCGTTGTCAGACCACCGAACCAAGTTTTTCTAGATTTTGTAGATCTTCAAATCCGAGCTTCTAAATGTTATGGATCCAACATTTAGCAACCCAGATCCTCAGTAGACACTATAACCAACATATTTTAACACTTAAACACAACATTAAACGTAGGATTTATGGACAGAAATCAAGCTAGGGTTTTATACCTTTTCTTTGATCTTTCTTGATTCTAGCTTCTGATTTGTTTATGGTAATGGTGAGTCTTTGTTTAGGACTGGTCTTAACAATGAATTTCGTGGGTTATGAGTTAAGAGAGATTGGTTGAGGGTGTGTGCACAAAATGAACTAACAAGGGATTTTCTCTCTCTCAATCTATTTATAGAGGTCTAGCAATTGTGGGATTTAGCTATTATCCTCCACATTCTTGTTGTCCCTTGGATAAAATTCCTTATCTTGTTCTTAAGTATGCTTAGTGAGATTTCCACCAATGAGATGTTGACAACATTGTACTTTTGTAAGAAAGTAAAGTCATTAGCTATTTAAGGAAACTTGATTAGCCTAATTTGTTTCCTTAAAAGGCCTATTGTGGCCAGCCATGTATACACTCTCTAATTCTTTATTTAGCTATTATTTTAATGCATAAATTAGATAAATCAAATGTCTAAAATACCCTTGGTTATGTGGACTAAGCTTGGGCTTGAATTTGATTTCTTTTTGGGCTTCTCCAATAATTGATTTGGGCCATGCAAAAATCATAGTTCAACAATTTTAATATATATTACCCAAATTGTTTATTTAGGGTTTAAAATAAAATATAATTAGTTTGTAAAATTTATAATTAGGGTTTTCTTAATTTGATTAGGGTTCTAACCATACATGAACATTAGGGTTTATAATAATTATAATTATCCTTGCTAATTTAGCAATTAGGGTTTATAATTTTTGGTAATTAGGTTTTCAAGAAATTAATAAATCTAAATGTTAATTAGGGTTAATCATAAATCATATAACACAGTTATATAACAGAATTAAACTCACAACTGAGTTTCAAATTAGGGTTTCCCCACAGTAAACTAGGGTTTGACGTAATACACCATATTAAAAATAATAAAATTTATACGCAAAATTTCTAATTTATTTGTATAGAAAATATTGGGTTGTTACATTCACCCTCCCTTATAAAGATTCCATCCCCGGAATCACCATTTTAAAACCTACACATACGAGTGTACGTAGCATATATAATCATTGCAAGTAGATCTTGATCATAAATGATCGTACTGATCTTTAACCTATTCACGTAAAGCTTGCCTATCTGATTAAACGAAAATTTGATTTCTAAAAGAAATCAAATTCCTCCAAAATTTCTTTATAAAATAATTACTATATATAGGAAAATCGTGTATATAAAAAGAAAGTTATACGAATAATACCTGGAATTGCACCACCAATGCTACTTTCAGTATCTAGATCGTCATGTTGTCAGATACCTTCTTTGTTGATTTCGATTTAAATCTTTGGATGACATTGGTCCCGTGATTGCTAGAGTTCCACTGCCCTTGCTAGTATTCACACTCCCTGCCTCTGCCCTCCTCTTCGGACAATCCTTTACCTTGTGCTCAATCGATCCACACAGAAAACACCCACTGTTCATCCTAGGATTGGGGCAGTTGGGAGAGATATGGCCCTCTTGCCCGCACTTATAGCATACAAATTTTTCCTTCAAACATTCTCCTGAGTGGTTCTTTCCACAGTTTCCACACTGTACAACTTGCTTCTTAACTCCTTCTTGTTTCACCTGAATACTTCCAAAATTGCTCCCCTTCCTCTTGCTACTACCACTTTTACTTCCACTATTAACTTCCACCTTTCCAGTTCCTTCAGCCTTACTCTTGTTCTTTTTCTCCTTGTTGTAGAGGCTCATGGCCTCACTCCCCTCCTCAGCAATAATAGCCTTCTCCATGAGTGCTGCAAATGTAGGGATCTGCAACACCACCACCTTGTTGTAGAGCCACGATTTTAATCCCAGCTCAAACCTTCTAGCTTTTCTAGCCTCCGTATCAACTTGATGCGGAGCAAACCTAGCCAACTCATTAAATTTTGCGGCGTATTCTAACACCGTCATATTCTTCTGCTTCAATTCTAAAAATTTCACCTCCATCCTAGCTTTAATACTGGATGAGAAATAGTTCTCGAAGAACAGTGTCTTAAACCTATCCCATGTAACTACACTTTCTCCTGCCCTCGCCTGATTCGCTTCCCACCAAAAATTTGCCTCACCCTTCATCATGTAGGTGGCAAAAGTGGTCTTTTGCCCCTCAGCTACCCTAGCTATTATGAACGCCTTCTCAATCTCTTTAATCTAAGTCTGCGCTTCAATAGGGTCAGTTGTCCCTTTGATTCGGGCGGTCCTACAGCCTTGAAGTCTTTAAAATTAGCCAAGCGGTTGTCCAATTGGTTCATTGTGACTGGCATTCCTTGCTGCATAGCTTGTGCTACCATGTTTGCAAAGTGATGCATCAGGTCTGCTTGTTGTTGTCCTTCAACGTTATTGACAGACTCTTATGCCCTTTGGTTTCGAGTTTGACGTCTTAGCGGCATTATCTGGTTAAGTAAAACCATATATTACTCTTTACATTCTAAATCTTATCATATAAGTTTAGTATATTAACTCATTTCATTACTCAAACTTAGATTCATATTCATTTAGTGAATACTTTACATAGCATAACACATACTGCTTTAAACATCTTTCATCTTTTTGTGACTACAAAAGTCGGGATTTACTGCCTTGACTAATACCAAAAGTTGGGAACATTACATTACACAGACATACTTAACATTAAACAGACCTACACAACAGAACCTATACTACCTATTCGCTACGCCTTTTACTAGGACAACCTTTCGCTCGATGACCTTCTAATCCACAAATAAAGTATGCACCTAGCTTAAAGTCGGGACAATGATGAGAGGTATGTCCCTCATGTCCGCAAATGTAACATATCATCTTCCCTTTTCTGCATACGCCTTCATGTTTCTTGTCATAGTTTGTGCACTTTTCTATTTTACTAGTGTTCTCTTGGTTATTATCAGAATTTCCTAAGTCGCGATCTTATATCTTCCTCTTCCCCTTCTTGCTTAGAGCTTCACACGATGTGTTGCTTGTGGCTCCCATCTGATCAATTTGGATTTTAATCTTATCTTGTTCTTCCATTGTTTCTATTAACGCTTTGTGTGATTGACTATTTAATGCCTTTTCTATTTCCCATGACTTTTTCGAGAGAAGAAACCTTGTTCCTCGATTCGCAGATCTCTGTTGATGCTTGTTCAGCTTCAACTTTAGTGTCCGAATCACTATCTGTCAGCTCCACCATCTCCGGATCTGGTACTACGTTTTCTACAATAACCACTTCGTTTGAGTTGTTTTCATTGTAAGCCTCTATTTTGGCTATTGGCTTCGATATTAGCTCGGGGGTATGGATTTGATCCTTCTTCATGTTATAAGCATATACCATGCCTTTTCCACTAAACATCTACACACATAAATTATCATGATTAGCATATAGTATATACACATAACAAACAATAGTTTTATATAAGTTATCTTTTATTTTGTTTGACGATGGATTTAGTCAATTCATTTCTTTATAAACTCTCTATGAGTTATTTATATTTTCATATACCACGGTTTTAATACAGACCGACTAAACATCTGGCATACTTCTATAAACGCTCAAGGCATAAACTGCCCACCACCAACCATCCTATAATGAACAAAAGTGAGGATTCACTACCATCTACCCCTCTACCAAAAATAAAAGTTGGGGTCTAACTGCCATCCTATGCATACAACAAGGCATAAGGATTTACAACAACTAAACAATCCCTAATTAGAAACAAAAGTGGGACTATATCGGACATGACTACAAATCAACGCCTGCTCTCATTGCTGGAGGGCAGCTTCATCCACTCCGCATCGAAACGCATAAAGGCGATGTTTAAAGCTTGCTCCAAGGTATATATCCTCGCATCTTTGGCTTCCACCTCAACTCTCAACTGTCCTATCTGAATCTCTCTCTACTCCAACCTCCTCTCGAATTTCGGCTTAACTCACTTTGTGTTTCTTTGTGAAGCGTCCCTGGCCTCTTCTTGCTCTAAAATCTGAAGGGTGTGGTTCTGTGCCTCCACTTGCTCAGCCCTAACCTTTAAGTCGTCGTTCCTGACCAACAAATCTCTTATCATCTCATGCTCCATGTACTCCTCACTAGAGTCCCTCGACTCTTAATCCACTAAATAACTACCTTGACTCTCGTCAGCCATCCTATGACCATAATAAACAGTCAAAACAACATTAGTACCACAATAAAATATATTCATTGATAAAACGAAATGATATTTTATTCAGTACAACTAAAACATGATGGATCTCCTCAATCCATCACCTAGCTAACATATTCTATAAGAGTTTTCTACTAAGGTTATAACCTAGGTTTCGCATTCCTAATGTTTATAACCTACAACTTTGATACCAACCTGTAACACTCATGGTGCTTCCAACCATAGCACCTTACAAGGGTACCTATCAACTTGCTACCGACTCGCTCGGCATCCCCTACGGAAAGTCTGGCTTCGGTGCCTTCCCTTAAGGGGATGTCACCAGATAAAGGCTCAGGGCTCTTTACAAATTCATGCTTATAACTTTGATACCAACCTGTAAAGCCCCCAAACTCGGGTACTTGAAACCCGAATTTAGTGCTTTACGATACCAATTCTATGAGCGAAATAATACTAATAATAATAAAATATTAAACTTAATTTTTATAACTATCAAAGTCTAGCTCCCAAGTACGTAACCTTTAATCATTCCTTACAATACATGATAATAAATATATAACATTGTCTTAATAATATTAAACTATTACACAACATAACATTAAAATCATTCAGCAACCTTTCCCTTTCCCTTGTTTCTAGCAGAGCCTTCTACTTGATCACACTTAGCTAAAAATATTTAAATTAAGCAAGGATGAGCATTTGGGTGCCCAGCAAGTAATAACAATTATATATATATATATATAAGCTGAAAGAATTTAAATGTTTTCTTTATACTACTCTTCTACAACAAATCAATAGTTGTGAAGTAATCTGAACCGATAATAATAACATAACAACCCTCTTTCAAATTTTTGAAACTACATACTGACTATATATAAGGTTAAGGGGACATACTATGAACATTGTTTTCATTTTTGAAAAGGTTAAACAGAACTTTATCTGTTAATCGTCATAACTTACGGGCACGGGGGTGATCAACCCTTTGTACCCTGTATTGATCAATACTACATAATAAGAACGATATTATCATTCACCCTGGCTGCCTTGGGCACATAAAAATTTTCCCATGAACGAGATGTTCATACCTGACGGGGTTCCAAACCAAAGAAATTCGGTTGGATAATGGTAGGTTTTATCTTGTTCAACAATAATATATAATTTAACATATGTATATACGGGTAATTGATAAATGTGTATCAACATGTAATTAAATGCAATGATTATCCAAGTGGGGACACTTGTATAACCATTTATAGAATTCAACGAACAAAATATATATCTGAATTACCATATACTAACATGTTGATAATCAATGAGCATATATAATATAGAGTTAATAATCTGTACAGTAATAATATAATTCTAAAACATTCTTACTCATGTCCATTGCATAAAGAAAATGCAAAAGGTAGGATACTTGCCTGATGCACTACTTACAATACGCAACTTAGTTTTATCTTTTATGTAATCACCTATCATTAATCAGGTCATTAGTTCGATTAGAACAATATACTATAACACATAGTAATGCATTTCACAGTCAGCACATAACCTAATCACATTGTCACACATATTCAACAGTCATTGGATCACAAACAAACATTAATACAGTCAAAATATCTAAGTCTAGAACAATTTTCGAGAACTATGCCGATTGTGTAAGCGACTTTTATCGGGTAATTATCGAGTCTAAGACTATTCTATAACTCAATATCTGTAAATATCAGCCATATTATTTTTAAATGACTCAATAAACAATTATTATAATTTATCATAAATTTTCAAACACCGAATCATTGTCAAATGATTTAAATATCAAACAATTCTATTATCATTAATATTTAATTAATATTAAACTATTAATGAAACCATTACAACATATTAAAGTTATTTATAATAACTCAAAATACTTTTAAAACATTCATATTACCCTTAAATGATTTTTAAAACATTTAAAGTCATTTTAAATAATTACCGATTAATAATAAAATATTAATGTACTATTTATCCAATATTAAAAGTCATTAATTATAACTTAAAATATTTTTAATTCATTTATATCCTTTTAAATGATTTTTAAATTAATAAAACCATTTTTAAACTATTTATTTAATATAATTATTAAATAAATTTAATATCATTAATGTTAAATAAATATCATTAATATTAAACTATTAATAAAATTATCCTTTAAATATTAAAAGTTATATTTAATAACTTAAAATATTCTTAAATACCTTATTATTATTTAAAATGTTTTTAATATAATAAAATCATTTTTAATCTATTTATTAATTCATTTATTAAATAACAAAATTATCCTTAATATTAATTAATTAATGAAATTCATTATAAAATATTAAAAGTCATTAAAAAAACATAAAATATTTTCTTATACAATAATATAATTTAAAATGATTTTTCAAGTATTAAAATCATTTTTAAATAATTTATTTAATATAATTATTAAATAAATTAAATACCTTTAATATTCCAAAAATATTAAATATTTATGAAATATATCCAAAATAATTAAAATATAATTTTTGCACTTTATAATCCAAAAACGGTATAGATGGCAAGACGCGCAGGCTTCATTGATACAGACATTATTCTGGTAGAAGTGTGCGGTCCGCACCAAAGATAATTTGAACAAATAAAGACAAAAAGCCCTTCACAATGCCGAGATCGACCATCCAGGCCAGGGAGAGGATTACATGAACGAGCATAGCCCCTGGTGGTGCACCCATCCATATACGGGTGAGATATGCCCAATGGAGAGTTGAGATTTGGGTGAAAAGATTTAAAGGCTACGCCACCGGCCAGATCCTCGAGTGTACCGATGGCAAAAAGGTTAAAGGGACATACAAAAGGCTTGATGATTTCACGATTCTGAGGATATCCTTTGCTGTGGCACGATTTACAAGTTTTAATCTATTTACAATCATAAATTATAGAAAATATATCACATTTTTACTTAGTAATATTATGCTATTTTTTGTATAGGAGTCTCAGTCTCAAGGTCAGTCTATCCATTGCCTGGATGTGTACATGGCCACCCGTGATGGTCTACCTGATGCTATCTAGATAGCAGTAATAAATTTTAACAACTTGATCTTGTTTATCAATGCTTACAGAATTAATTTATTTTTAACTATTTAATTGTTAACATGATGACATGATACTTATAAGCGTTTATTGAATGGCGCTATCTCAAGGCACCCCACGTCGCTTTATTGATCAAGAGTTGTGGGAGAGGGTGTCTGTTGTAAAGAAGAACTACATTAAAGGTCAAGGACAACGACGACGCCCATCCTTTAGTGGCTCAGGCTGCTCTTCTACCCAGTCTACACAGTCATCGAGCCATCCAGCTGTTCATACTTTGACTGATTGTGTGAGAGCTATATGTCAAGATCGAGATCTTCTGAAGATACTGGGCGGGCATCTGGGGGCTCTGAGTCATAAGGAGTTAGCTGAAGCAGTAGCGGCGGCAGCAACATCACAACATGGGGATGTCGACGAGGTATAAAATCAATTTGTTGTATATATTATCGTAATATACCAATATTAACATAGTTAGTGTATATTTGTAACTTGTTTTATTATTTTGTTAATTATAGGGTGATCAAGGAGAAGCTAATCAAGACACTGATGCTTGACGATCAATACAGCTGTGTTTTGTAGTTCTTTGAGAATTTTTTACTTTTATATTCATTCATGTTACTTAAACATTAGATTTGTTTATATTTATTCAATTCATATTGTTTTAAAGGTTTATATACTAGTTTGGTGTATGTGTCAATGGACGATTGATGTTTACATTATTATGCAAGATGTTTATATTGTTGTGTATGCGTGTTGGGATAAAGTAGGTACAAAATAGGTACAGGTTTTTTGGGAATTCTGCTAAACAATAAAAATTTGGTTTTTTAGTTTTTTCAAATCATCGATGAGCATGCGCCGCATCTCGAGGGTATCGATCGTGAAACATCTCGAGGTATTAGCGTACGCGACGCGGTCGATTGATTGGCCGACACGTGGACCACGTCACGCTTTTTGGCCCTGAGCTATGCCGATTTCGGATCGATGACCGAAATGAAGAATTCGATTCGCTACATTAGCTGATCATGAGATATATATTGTCGCTAATAGTGGTCGCCACAGTACATTAGCGACCAGATTTTATCGCGACGACTATCAAGAATCGCAATCGTCATTGATAGGTATCTCATGACAAGAATCGCGATCGATTGATAGACCATTTTCTTGTAGTGCACAATTCATCAATTATTAATTTTCGTCAATAAATAAATTATTTAAAATATTTATTTAATTCAATAAATATTTAAATTAAATTACAAATTTCTTGATCATTACATCCTTCCCTCCTTAAAAGGATTCTGTCCCTAGAATCATAACTTAAAAAATTTATTCATTACATTCTTCCCTCCTTAACAAGATTCTATCCTCAGAATCGTTATACAAGATCA
This sequence comes from Panax quinquefolius, assembly GCA_020205615.1. Taxonomy (NCBI): domain Eukaryota; kingdom Viridiplantae; phylum Streptophyta; class Magnoliopsida; order Apiales; family Araliaceae; genus Panax; species Panax quinquefolius. The sequence continues at coordinate 37,136,882 of CM035168.1, read as the reverse complement.
AGCAAATAATTGAGGATAATTCTTCATCATAATGCTTTCAAGCTCCCACGTGGCTTCCTCAGCATTGTGGTTTCTCCAGATTACCTTAACCGAAGGTATTACCTTATTCCTTAGTACTTGCTCTTTTCTATCAACAATTTGAATAGGGACTTCTTCATATGATAAATCTTTCTCAAATTGTAAGGGCTCATATTCTATAACATGTTTATAGTCATGTTTATATGGCCTCAACACCGATACATGGAAAATATTATGAATATGCTCCAATTCTGGAGGTAAAGCTACCTCGTATGCTACTTCACCAACTCGTCGAAGCACTTCAAAAGGTCCTATAAACCTAGGGTTTAATTTTCCCTTCTTACCAAACTGAATTTTTCCCTTCCAGAGAGACACTTTCAAGAAAACATAACTACCGACATCGAATTCCCAATTTTGTCGATGTTGATCGGCATATTTCTTCTGTCTATCTTGTGCGGCTATAAATCTTGCTCGAATCACTTTGATGATCTCGACAGTTTGTTGTACCAATTCTAGACCCAATAGCTGACGTTCACCTACCTCATCCCAGCATAATGGAGTTCTGCATTTTCTGCCGTATAACGCTTCGTAAGGCGGCATGCCAATACTCACATGATAACTAATATTATAAGCAAACTCCACCAATGGTAGATGGTCATCCCAATTTCCCTTGAACTCCATGATACATGCTTTGAGCATATCTTCTAGTGTTTGGATGGTTCTCTCGCTTTGTCCATCGGTCTAAGGATGGTACGCTGTGCTCATTCTCAGTTGTGTTCCCAAACATTCTTGTAAACGTTTCCATAAATTTGATGTGAAACATGGATCTCTGTCTGACACAATGGATACAGGTACACCGTGTCTTAAAACAATTTCCTTCACGTACAGTTTTGCTAACCGATCTAAGGTAAATCTAATCCTGATTGGCAAAAAGTGTGCTAACTTCGTCAATCGATCAACAATCACCCAAATGGCATCGTAACCTTGTTGGGTCGTTGGGAAACCTACCACAAAATCGATTGTGATATGCTCCCACTTCCATTCTGGTATCTCCAACGGTTGTACCAATCCGCTTGGCCTTTGATGTTCAGCTTTGACTTTCTGGCACGTTAAACATTTTTCCACGCATTCAGCCACATCCTTCTTCATATTCGGCCACCAAAAATGATGTCTAAGATCTTGGTACATCTTTGTACTCCCAGGGTGAATTGAATATCTTGAGTTGTGAGCTTCGCTTATAATTTCTACTTTAACTTCTGGTACTAGCGGAACCCACATTCTCCCTTTGATCCGAAATAACCCTTCTGAATCGATTTTGAATATGTTTTCCTCACCTTCAGATATCTTCTATTTTATCTTTTCGCAGTCTTTATCCCGAAGTTGTGCATTTTTCACCTTATCCACCAACGTTGAACTATTTCCCATCTAGAATAACTTTTCATTAGATTCTGTCGAATATTTAATTTCCAACTCTATCTTAGCCATTTCCGACACTAGCTTCTCCTGAGCAGTTAACATCATTAACTTTTTCCGTCCCTTTCTACTTAAGGCATCAGCAACAACATTCGCCTTTCCAGGATGATAGAAAATCTCGTAGTCGTAATTTTTGATCAGCTCCAACAATCTTCTTTGTCGCATGTTCAAGTCTTTTTGTGTAAAGATATACTTCAGACTTTTATGGTCAGTATATATCTCACACCTCTCTCTATAAAGATAATGTCTCCAAATTTTTAGGGCAAACACCACTGCCGTCAACTCTAAATCATGAGTCAGATACCCTTTCTCGTAATCTTTCAACTGACGTGATGTATACGCAATAACTCTGTCGTTTTGTATAAGCACATAACCTAGTCCTTTATGCGATGCGTCACTATATACCACAAAATTTCCTGTATCCGAAGGCAACGACAACACAGGTGTTAAACTTAACCTCTTCTTTAACTCTCGAAAACATTCCTCACACTTCTCTGTCCAAACAAACTTAACCACTTTCCTAGTTAAGTTCATCAATGGAGTCGCAATCTTGGAAAAGTCTTGAATAAAATGCCTGTAGAAACCTGACAATCCTAAGAAACTCCTCACTTCTGACGGTGTCTTCGGCCGATCCCATTTTATTACAGCTTCCACTTTCAATGGATCTACCAAAATTCTGTCCTTATCAATAACTTGCCCTAGAAACTGTACACGTTCCAACCAAAATTCACATTTGAGAACTTAGCGTACAACTTTTCTTTTGTCAATGTCTCCAACGCCACTCTTAAATGTTCCACATGTTCCTCCTTGGTCTTGGAATATACCAATATATCATAAATAAAAACCACCACAAATTTGTCTAAGAATGGTTTAAACACTCTGTTCATCAAGTCCATGAATGCTGCAGGTGCGTTGGTTAAACCAAAAGACATAACCAGAAACTCATAATGACTATACCGAGTTCTGAACGATATTTTTGGTCCATCCTCTGGCCTCACCTTTAACTGATGATAACCACTTCTAAAGTCTATCTTCGAGAAATATCTCGCTCCTTTCAATTGATCGAATAGATCATCAATTCTAGGTAATGGATACTTATTTTTGAATGTGACCTTATTCAATTCTCGGTAATCAATGCAGAGCCGCATCGATCCATCTTTCTTCTTAACAAATAACACCGGTGCTCCCCATGGCAACACACTTGGCTAAATATACTTCTTGTCGAGCAATTCTTGAAATTGCACCATCAACTCCTTCATTTCTACCGGGGCCATTCTATATGGTGCTTTAGATATTGGGGTCGTTCCTGGTAGTAAGTCAATCACGAAGTTAATTTATCGATCTGGCGGAAGACCCGACAAATCATCTAGAAATATGTCTGTAAAATCTCGTATGCTCGGTATTTCTTCTAACTTCGCACTCTTCTTCTGCGTATCGACTATGTACGCTAAGTATCCTACACATCCTTGTCTCAACAACTTCTTGGCTTGCATCACCGTTAGACAACTTGCTTGTCAAGGTGGCTTGCTGCAAAAGAACACAACCTTTGACGGAGTCATAAGGTTAACACACTTTCTTTGGCAATCAATTACTGCTCTGTAATTGAATAACCAATCCATTCTCAGTATAACATCAAATTCACCAAGTTTAATTGGTACCAAATCTACCATCATCTCGTGATCCTTTATAACCACTCGACAATTTCTATATATGAATTTAACAGGAATCACTTCCCTATTTGCAATCTCTATACTTAAGGGAAATTCTAATTCTTCTTGAGGCAAATCTAAGTTCTGAGCAAATTCATTGGATATTAATAAACAAGTAGCACCCGAGTCAAATAGTACATAAGCATTAATACCATTAATCGGAATGATACTTGACACCACATCCTTAGATTGTACAGCATCCTGCACAGTCATATTGAAAGTCATCGTAGTAGGTCGGCTTGATTGTGCTGGTCCAGTGATAGTCAATGCACCACAACTGTTGTTGTTTCCTTTTCCACCACTTGCCCTTCTTGTTGGCTTCTTGGGGCAATCACGAGCCATGTGATCTTTTGAACCGCATGTAAAACAGGCTCCTTTCTTCGGACTAAAATAGTTTGGTGCAATGTGGCCCTCCTGACCACAGTTGAAACACACTCACTTTCCCTTCAAACACACCTAGTATGGTTCTTTCTACATATCGCACAAGCTTCAAACTTTTTCTTCTGCTGATTTCCCAGCTGTCCTCCCGCAGTCGAATTTTTGCTCCACTTCCTCTTCTAACTATTATTTCCAAAATTACTACCACTAGCCATATTCTCATTCTCATTCTTCCTCTTCTTCTGTTCTTGGTTGAACTTGGTCAAGGCATCGCTTCCACCTTCCGCGATAATTGCCTTCTCCAGTATAGCCGCAAATGTATTCAACTGGAACATTGAAACCTTGCTGTAAAGACAAGACTTCAATCCTTATTTGAACCTTCTCGCTTTACGCTCGTCGGTATTGACTTGGTATGTGGCAAACCTTGCCAACTCGTTAAACCTTGCAGCATATTCTGGCACCGTCATCGTTCCTTGCTTCAGCTATAGAAATTGCACTTCCAACTGATTCCGATAACTCACTGGAAAGTACATTTCGAAAAACATCTCCTTAAATCTATCCCACGCTATCACTCTTTGTCCTCCACGAACCTTATTTACTTTTCACCAGTAGCCAGTTTCAGACTTCAGCATGAACATTGCGAATGCAGTCTTTTGATCATCGTTTACTTTAGCAACATCGAACTCCTTCTCCATTACCATAATCCAGGTTTGAGCTTCCACTAGATTCATAAACCCTTGAAACTCTGGCTGTGACGCCCCCAAATTCGGACCTCCACTTGGTCAATTGAATTCGGTTCATCACGTTCTCATGGTAAAACCATAATAACTAAAATAACGCATACACAATGGAAAATCTACTTTAGACTAATATACAATGATTTATTATAATTATTACCCCAAGTCTCGCAACCTATAGTGCTTAATAGATTATATAATAATATCTAATAAAGACTTATTACATGATCATACTTAAGCTTAAACATAGTCTAAAATTATCTTAATACATCATAATAGACTTAAACATAAAAAGGACAAGCTAGTCGGTAGCCTTGCCCTTGCCCTTGTCTGCTCCAGAAACACCTCCCTGTTCTTCCTTAACTGAAAGGTTTTAAATAAGCAAGGATGAGCACAAATTTCCAAGCAAGTAATATGCAACAAGGGTATAGGGTATAATATCACAAGGTTTAAAATATCAAAGGGTTATTTCAAGGATAATTCAAAGTGTCAAAATAACATCATGAATAAGGGATATAACAATTCAATATAAATCAACAGATATATATGAATTCAATGGCTAACAAAGTATCCAACTGGATAAACAATTTATACTGAGCAGTCACTAAGGACCATTAAACTTTCACTAGAGTTACCAATATTAAATTGATAACCAAAAAATATCAAGTACTATAGATGATCAGTCTACAATACTTCACGTTATGCATAACACCACAATAATATTTATTCATGTGTTGGGGTTTCCAACAACAAACACTCCCCTTACCAAAAGGGTTGTCCAACTCAGTTTTGAAGATTTCCACGCCAATCAATTGGTTTGGACAATTTTATCATAAACATGCATATAGTCTAGCTGAATCAAATGGCATCGACTCTTTCACAATATTCAAGGACAATACTAATTTCAACATGAATAATAGCTTTCACAAGGGTTTAACAAAGTAATCTAACTTGTATTCAAAAGGATAAGCTTACGGTATTGGCCAAATAAATAATTCAATGATATTGCACAACAATAATAATAGGGTTCAGATACTTGCTCAATAAAAGTCAGGTTCAAGGAAACTTGCTCAATAATAATTTGAGTAAGTTTAGGGAACTTACCTTAAGCGTAGTTTATCCACGTTAATAATTCAACACTTTTGACTCCTATTTATAGAGTATTATATGATCAAGATATTCATTAGTTAACACAGTTTTTAATCAAGCTTGACAGGATACAAGTTTGCACATAGGGTACAAAATCAGTTTATAAGTCATCATGAATCAACTACTTAGTTACTTCATAAGCAAATCAAGAATGCTCAAGGTTAAGACCTCCTACTCATGAACTTTTCATTTCAATGCAACACCGACTTATCAATTAGGCATCACTCATGTATATATATATCAGTAGATTTTAGATCACATTTAGCATCATAAGTATCACAAAGTTACTGTCCAAAAGATCAGAACACAATATCTGCGATTTCTAGATGGCAATTAAAGCGCCGTAGCTAAACCTAGGACTGTCAAAATTGCGCCATCCCGACGACCCGCTAAGACTCAATTTCTTTGCCTTGTGGGTTCTGTCCGGTCTCGAACGCACAATCATACATAATGTATTAAACTGATAACCCAAAAATATCAAGTACTATAGATGATCAGTCTACAATAATTCACGTAATGCATAACACCACAATAATATTTATTCATGTGTTGGGGTTTCCAACAACAAACACTCCCCTTACCAAAAGGGTTGTCCAACTCAGTTTTCAAGCTTTTCGCACCAATCAATTGGTTTGGACAGTTTTATTATAAACATGCATATAGTCTGGCCGAATCAAATGGCATCGACTCTTTCACAATATTCAAGGAAAATGCCAATTTCAACATGAATAATAACTTTCACAATGGTTTAACAAAGTAATCTAACTTGTATTCAAAAGGATAAGCTTACGGTATTGGCCGAATAAATAATGCAATGATATTGCACAACAATAATAATAGGGTTCGGATACTTGCTCAATAAAAGTAAGGTTCAAGGAAACTTGCTCAATAATAATTAGAGTAAGTTTAGGGAACTTGCCTTAAGCGTAGTTTATCCACATTAATAAATAAACACTTTTGAATCCTATTTATAGAGTATTATATGATCAAGATATTCATTAGCTAACACAATCTTTAATCAAGGTTGACACGATACAAGTATGCACATAGGGTACAAAATCATTTTATAAGTAATCACGAATCAACTACTTAGTTACTTCACAAGCAAATCAAGAATGCTCAAGGTTAACACCTCCTACTCATGAACTTTTCATTTCAATGCAACACCGACTTATCAACTAGGCATCACTCATGTATATATATATCAGTAGATTTTAGATCACATTTAGCATCATAGGTATCACGTAGTTACTGTCCAAAAGATCAGAACTCAATATCTGGGATTCCAGGCCGGGCAATTTTGCATTATGGCTGAGTTTAGGACCCGGTAGCAATTACTGTAGTCCCCGACCTACCAAGACTAGCGGTACGCCTTGTGGGTTCTGTCCGGTCTCGAATGCACAATCATACATAATGTATTTTGACATGTTAAGGTTCCTTTCATGCTTCTTAGATCAATCTAGGTTCCTTCTTGCATAACATGGTTCTAAGTTTGATCATTTCAATAGTTTAAAGTCATTCAAGGTCATGAAACCACAAAGTCTAGGATGCTTGCTTTCTAAACATAAAAGAAAGTTATAAAAAATCATATTAGGCATGCTTGTGTGTATTCATATCACATACGTGAAACTAACACCATTTTAGTTTAAAAATAGGCTTTGTTCATGCTTTTCTTGAAATGTGCTACACAAGCATAGTATGTATAGGTTTATGCGACATGAGTGAGTCTAAGAGTGTCATCCAACATGATCACAAATTTCATATTCTAGTTTTCAAGGTATCATGACAATATTCATATTCTAAACTTACTAGTGAGTCCAACTTGTTCATGTTTCTTTGTTAATCACTAAAGCATAAGCTAAAGGTTTATTCAAGCATGTCTAAGTCACATTAATATGCTTTGTAAAGTCAGAATATACAACAAGTAGAAATCATGCAAGTTAGCATACTAGGCTAAGTCTTTCCTTGAAAACATTTCTATCACTAGGCTTAATAAGTTTGTTCATGCTCAAGAGGACTATGTTCACTACAACATGTTCATCAATGTGTAAAATCAGTCATGTATAGCTCACTAGGTTCATAATTTATAGAACATGATCTTTAACATAGTTGGTTTTCAAAACTTAAGGTTCAAATCTCCATGTAAACCACATGTCTCCATTAATCATGCAAGTCTATGAAAACATTCCCACAATAGGTCAACATATCCATATATACATCATACACATGCTTACATGTTAGCTAGAGTCAAAACAACTAGTTACTCATGATCTGATTTGAAAACAGATTGCTCAACTAAGTTCAAAGAACCAGCAAGCAATTGGCGGTGTCTGCTCTAATACAAATGTGGCACATTTGCGTGCGTACTGGTTCGAGCAGAAACGATGCGCTTGACAGCTGTCTCATCCAAATTTCAAAATTTATTCACCAAATGGATTCTAGACACTCATATATCAATTGCAACATGCTTATATGATCATATAACAATTATATTGACATTACCTAGCCTCATTAACATACAATTCCATGAATTCAAGAATTTGAACTTCAATACTAAAACTCCATTTTTTTTACAAAGAATGAAAATGGCAACAAGGAAAGAGTAGTTATACCTCTGCAATGTGAAAAGAACTTGCTCTAAATGAACTTCTAAGCTCTAAGAATGCTTGTAAGCTCTCACCCTCACACTTGACTATTCTCAGTCAATTTCAAGCAACACCAATTGATCAACATGATTGCTATTTATAGAAGAGTTTTGGACTGGGCATTGGTGTTACAGAAAACTTGAACTCATGGTGTAATGCAATGAAACAATGGTTGCTCAAGGGTCGTTTAACAACTCCATACCAACTTCATAGCTAGCAATGATAATCTAGGATTTATCCTTGTGGAGAATACGTATTATAGCTTTAAGTTACTGTGCATTGTACTTGGTGACTTTCATTTTGGGACAAAAGGAAAGAACTCAGCAATCTAGTTATCTAGGCTTAGTTTGGTCTATTTAAATTCCCATAATGTAATCTTAATGTACAATTGTTACCATATTATGAATTTTAGGGATAAATTATACCCTCACATCATATCGTCCATGTATTGTAAATATACGTAATAAAATAATGCAGTCTAATATTATTGTCCAGGTAGTTCCATAATTATTCCTACCACTCATATAATCATATTTTAAATGTCTACTCACCTTTATATTGTTACATACACACTTCATGATATTTTTATACCATATAGTTTCAAATATGTTTAATTACAATACCCCTACAATATAGTTTTATAAGACTTAAAATATAGTCACATAAATGTAACACCATACTATATAGTTATATTAGTATTATTGTTCACATGCACATAACTATCAATATAATATTATTATATTAATAACTCACTTAATTATGTTAAATAAATAATCATGCTCTTCCTTAATTAATTAACACTAATATTAATTAATCCAACCATTCATGGGTTTTCCATAATCATTACTTATCTATATAATAATTAACTATTATTAATAATTGCCAAGAAATCAATATTCCACCACAACCATTATCAATTAAATAACAATTAATAATCACTTATTAACCGACCTTATTAATATCAATTAAAAATCCATAAATATACTACAACAACACTTAACAATTAATATTACTTAATTGCTCATCTCATAATTTCTTCGCCGCTTATCATTACTATTTGTATTTCCATCACCATGCCACACAAGGCTTTCAACGAGTTTACCACAAACTCCACGTATTCTCAACTATTTAATTATTTAATATAATTGAGTTATCTCATTTCGTAACATGAAATTGTTCATACTACAATAAATATTCATTTTCATTAATATATTTATTTAATAATATGCGGAAATTCTCAGGTCTTACATCCTCCCCCCTTATAAAAATTCCGTCCCAGAATTGTTACAAGGTTACACAAACAGATGGGGATAATCCCTCATCACCATATCTTCTAACTCCCACGTTGCCTCCTCGACATCGTGGTTACGCAAAAGTACTTTTACAGAATAAATAACTTTATTCCTCAAGGTTTGCTCTTTCTTATCTAGAATTTGGACAAGAATTTCTTCGTATGCTAAGTTTTTCTCCACTTGAATGGGTTCGTAAGAAATCACGTGCTTGTAGTCGGGCTTGTATGGGCGCAACACAGATATGTGAAACACATTATGAATGTGCTCCAATTCAGGTGGTAATGCAACTTTGTACGCTACTTCGCCCACTAGCTTTAATATCTCGAACGGTCCAATGAATCTTGGACTCGGTTTTTCTTTCTTGCCGAAACGGATTTTACCCTTCCACGGAGATACCTTCAAGAATACAAAACTGCCGACTTCAAAGTCTCGGTCTTGCCGATGTAAATCTGCGGACTTTTTTTGGCGATCCTGAGCTGCTACAAGTCTGGCCCTTATCACTTTCACCACATCTGCAATTTTTTGTACTAACTCTGGTTCGAGTATTCGTCGTTCTCCGACTTCATCCCAATATAAAGGCGTTCTGCACTTCCTTCGGTAAAGAGCTTCATACGGTGGCATGTCAATACTCGCATTGTAACTATTATTATACACAAATTCGACTAAGGGTAAGTGGTCATCCCAATTTCCCTTGAAGTCCATCACACAGGTCCTAAGCATGTCCTCTAGCGTTTGTATAGTTCGCTCACTTTGTCCATCTGTATGAGGATGATAAGCAGTACTCAATCTCAACTGTGTTCCCATCCTCTCTTGCAAGCTTTTCCAGAATTTTGACGTAAAATGTGGGTCTCGGTCAGAAATAATCGACAACAGCACTCCATGTCGTGAAACAATTTCCTTTACGTACAGACTCGTTAATTGATTTAAATTGTAGCGGATCTTGATAGGTAGAAAATGTGCAGTCTTCATAAGTCGATCCACGATGACCCAAATGACATCCAAACCTTTCTGTGTGACTGGAAGTCCTACCACGAAATCCATCGTAATATGCTCCCATTTCCACTTTGGTATTTCCAACAGTTCTAGTAAACCACTCGGTCGCTGATGCTCTTCTTTTACACGTTCACACGTAAGACATCTACTAACGTACTCCGCAATTTCTCGTTTCAGATTTGGCCCTAAAAATGTTGGTTCAAGTCCTGGTACATCTTCGTGCCTCCCGGATGAATGGAATACGTCGTATTATGAGCCTCGTGTAAAATCTCCTCTATTATCTCGGCCACTACTGGTACCCATACTCTCCCTTCGAATCTTAAGATAACATCTTTATCTATTCAAAATTTTTCTTCCTCTTTTTCCACAATCCTTCTTCTGATTTTCTCACACTCTCCATCTTTCTCATGGGCTTCCTTTACTCTATCCCACAATGTCGGACAAGATTCTATTACAAATAACTTTTTAGCAGACCTCTCAGGTCCCCTCACTTCTATTTCCAATTTCTCCATATCTCTTATTAACTCCTCCCGAGTTGTTAGTCGAAACAATTTCTCCCTTCCTTTCTTGCTCAGAGCGTCGGTAACTACGTTTGCCTTTCCCGGGTGATACAAAATTTCACAGTCATAATCCTTGATTAATTCTAACCACCTCCTCTGACGCATATTCAACTCCTTCTGTGTGAAGATATATTTCAGACTTTTGTGGTCCGTGTATATCTCACATTTCTCTCCGTACAAATAATGTCTCCATATCTTTAACGCAAAAACTACGACCGCTAACTCTAGGTCATGAATAGGGTATCGTTTTTTGTAATCCTTTAATTGTCATGATGCATACACAATAACCTTGCCGTGTTGCATAAGCACACAACCAAGTCCTCTATGCGACGCATCACTATACACCAAAAATCCTCTCATATCATCTGGTAATGATAATACAGGCGCCTCGCTCAATCTCTTCTTTAACTCTTGAAAACTCTTTTCACATTTCTCGGTCCATACAAATTTCACCGTCTTCCTCGTCAAATTAGTCAACAGGGTTGCTATTTTAGAGAAATCTTGGATGAATCTTCAATAGTACCCAGTTAACCCTAAGAAACTTCTCACCTCCGTCGGAGTTCTTAGTTGTTCCCAATTACTCACTGCTTCGACCTTCTCGGGGTCTACTGAGATTCCATTCTCATCCACGACGTGGCCTAAGAATTGAACTTTCTTCATCCAAAATTCATACTTAGAAAACTTCGCATACATCTTCTCCTTTCTTAGTGCTTCCAAAATAATCTTCAGGTGTTCGGCATGTTTTTCCTCCGTCTTTGAGTAGATCAAAATATCGTCGATGAAAACTACTATGAATTTATCCAAATATGGCTTGAAAACTAGATTCATCAAGTCCATAACAGGTTCTAAACGCATTGTATTGTCCATAAACTCGTATGTCCATAACTCGTAATGTTTTTGGCCAGAGCATTAGTTAAACCGAATGACATTACCAAAAACTCGTAATGTCCATAACGGGTTCTAAACGCAGTCTTTGGTATGATATCATCCCGCACTTTCAATTGGTGATATCCCGTCCTCAAATCGATCTTCAAGAAACAATTCTCTCCTATCAGTTGATCAAATAAGTCGTCTATCCTCGGTAGCGGATATCAGTTCTTGATCGTTACTCTGTTCAATTCATGATAATCGATACAGAGCCTCATCGATCCGTCCTTTTTCTTCACGAATAACATTGGTGTGACACCCCCAAACCTAGGTACTTCATTCCCACAGGATTTGGTGTTCACTTAATCAAACATTCATATCTAACTACCCAATCACAATTAAACTGGATAAATAAAATCTTTCCTATTAAAGGGTTACATAATAAAATCTCCTAGGTTGTCTAACCTTTAAACACAATCATTCAAATGCGGAAAATAAAAAATCTTTATTACAACCATTCAATCAAAAACTGATAATAAACTATTATATTACAAGTCTTCAAAACTTGTTCATCTTTCCTTTTCCATTACTGGTGCTAGGTACATAAGCCTTCTCATCCTTATCTGTAATAGTTATATAAGCAAGAGTGAGCAAACAAATCTCACTTGAAATAATAATGAATGACAAACTTTTACAACAAATGTTAGGTAAGAGACTCAATAGGATTTTAAACAATATGATTTGTCAACATTCCGAAGTATATAACTTAGGGTCCTAAGACCACGAACTATGTCCATAGTTATAAGTAATGTTTCAACTTAAACTGTAACAGTCATAAGACTATAGGGACTCCTCGTACTTAGGGGGATCTGCCCTTCGTACAATGTATTGTGCACAAACATTTCAACGCTAAGCATAAGTTACCCCTAATAATAGGGTTGTTTATCTCAGTATTTAGAGTACAAGTCCGCACCATAGTGAGTTTGGTTTGGATACATTTCAGGGTAATTTAAAATTCAACGAACATCAACTAAGGATTAGTTGAATAAAACCAATAACATCATACTATAGAATAATCGTAATTGAATCAACATGGTAAACCAAAATCATGCTTTAGGAATAATCTAATAGCATATACTTTGAATAACTATAACATGTCTTGCTTGAACAATATTAAGTCAAGGTTAATTAGAATTGAGTACTAAGCATGCATATCAATATGAACGATAAACTATTCAAATATATTCGGGCATGCTAAACAACACGTTAAATACAAGAATAACTTTTTCAATATCAAAAACAAAGTTTAGAAAGCTTGCATCATTTATAAGGTAATCGAATTGAAACAATAAATAGTTCAACAAGATAAAGAATTAGAAAACTTGCCTTGCTCGTAGGCTAAACCAAATCAATTCGGATCACCATACCCTATATGTACACACACACACACACACATATATATATATATATATATATATATATATATATGTCAGCATGACATAGTTAGTCACTACTACTTTACAAAGTTAACTAACTACATTCATCATATAGGTTTGATTATTTAATCATATAATCAAGTTATAACACAAGTTAATTGTTAATAACATATCATAGTATAGAAGTACTAAAATTAAAATTTTACAATCCTACTATCATCACATAACTATTCCTTAAAAATTTGAGTACAAAAAGTACCATATCGAGATTATTTCGCTAACTTCATTGCTTATTTCACGATTTATATACTTATGGTAAGTGCACGTGGTGCGAGAAATAAGTTTCTGAGGCCACGTCTGCGGCGTGTCGATAGTCTTCTTGGCATGAGATTTATCTTGCCAATGGCATTGCCTATACCACTCACCAGAACTTGAGTGGAGCGATTACGAAAACCATATGCACAAAGCCAATTTTGGCCTACAAGTGCGTTTCTAACAGTATAATTCACATATAATTCATACAAAGATTTCATGTAAACATAATTCAAGAATTCCTAACATGTTTCTATCCATACAACAACATAAACAATAAGTTTAAAACATCCAATTTCCTTATCTTTGATAAAAATTCATTTTTTTGATATTTTTGATGAAAACATTCCAACTTAATAATTAAATTAAATTAGAATAAAATAATTAATTTCCTTAATTATTTATTTAACAAATAATTAACCAAATCGAATCAAATTTGAACAATTACAAATTCAACCATAAACACATCCATTAAATATTTATCTAATTCAACAAATATTTAATATAACAATTAAAATTCTGGAATGTTACATCATTCCCTCCTTACAAGGATTCTGTCCCCAGAATCACAACTCAAACAATTCATTCGTCACAGTCTCCCCTACTTACAAATATTCTGTCCCTAGAATCGAAGACACATATTAAACAAATCACTCAGGGTAATTCTTCATCATTTCAGCTTTGAGTTCCCACGTAGCCTCTTCGACATTGTGGTTCCTCCATATTACCTTTACAGAAGGTATCAGTTTATTTCTGAGCACTTGTTCTTTCCTATCAACAATCTGGATATGAATCTCTTCATAGGACAAGTCTTTCTCAAACTGCAATGGTTCGTACTCGATCACGTGCTTGTAATCAGACTTACATGGTCGTAAGACCGAAACATTAAAAACATTATGAATGTTTTGCAATTCTGGAGGTAGAGCTACCTCGTAAGCCACCATCCAAACTTTTCGTAGCACTTCGAAGGGTCCAATAAACCTCAGGCTTAGTTTTCCCTTTTAACCAAATCAAATTTTTCCCTTCCAAGGTGAAATTTTTAGGAAAACGTAACTTCCTACGTCGAATTCACGATCTTGTCTGTGTTGATCGGCATATTTCTTTTGTCTATCTTGAGCAGCTATCAATCTTGTTCTGATGAATTTGACAACCTCAGTAGTTTGTTGAACCAGTTCTGGTCCTAACAGTTGACGTTCACCGACTTCATCCCAAGACGATTGGAGTTTACGCACCTCCGCCATCTGATGCTTCGTGGCGGCATCTTGGATGCTTGCGTGGTAACTGTTATTGTAGGAAAATTCCACCAACGGTAATTGTTCATCCTAGCTTCCTTTGAAATCCATGATGCATGCTCTCAACATATCTTCCAATGTCTGAATCATTCGTTCGCTTTGGCCATCTATTTGCGGATGATATGCCGTACTCATTCGCAACTGTGTTCCCATACATTCCTATAGTCCAGAAGTTTGATGTGAACCTCAGATCTCTATCTGACACAATTGACACCGAAACTCCATGTCTTGCAACGATCTCTTTAAGATATAACCTTGCCAGCTGATCAAGATTGAATCTAATCTTTATTGGCAAAAAGTGTGCAGATTTTGTCAATCTGTCCACTATCACCCAAATTGCATCGTATCCTTTCTGAGTCGTTGGGAGACCTACCACAAAATCCATTATGATATGTTCCCATTTCAATTTTGGTATCTCCAACGGTTGAAGTAACCCGCTTGGTCTTTGATGCTCGACCTTGACTCTCTAACATGTTAAGCACTTTGCAACGCATTCTGCAACGTCTTTTTTCATATTTGGCCACCAAAAATGTCGTCGCAAATCTTGATACATCTTTATACTTCCTGGATGAATCGTATATCTCGAGTTATGAGCTTCTGTCAAGATATCCTCATTAATATCTGGTACTGCTGGAACCCAGATTCGTCCCTCGAATCTCAGCATTCCATCAGTATCAACCTTGTATTTTACTTCTTTTCCCTCGACCACACTTTCTCTTATTTTTCTGCATTCCTCATCTTGCAGTTGAGCATTCTTCACTTTGTCCACCAAAGTTAGATTGGCTTCCATCTGGTATAATTTTCCATCGGATTCTTTTGGAAATTTGATTTCCAACTCTATCATTGACATTGCTTTAATAAGCTCCTCCTTATCAGTTAACAACATTAACTTTTCTCTACCTTTCCCACTCAAGGCATCTGCAACCACATTTTCCTTGCCTGGATGATAAAAGATCTCACAATCGTAATCCTTTATCAATTCCATCCATCTCCTTTGACGCATATTCAGGTCCTTCTGAGTGAAAATGTACTTCAGACTTTTATGGTCTGTGTAGATCTCACATTTTTCTCCATAGAGATAGTGTCTCCATATTTTTAAAGCAAACACAATCGCCGCCAACTCTAAATCATGATTCGGATACCCTTTTTTGTAATCTTTTAATTGCCTTGATGCATACGCGATAACTTTTCCGTTTTGTATAAGAACACATCATAATCCCTTGTGTGAAGCATCACTGTACACCACAAAATTTCCAGTACTATCTAGTAATGACAACACAGGTGCCATACTTAGCTTCTTTTTCAATTCCTGAAAACTTCCTTCACATTTCTCCGTCTAAACAAATTTTACAAATTTCCTCGTCAAATTTGTCAACGGGGTGGCAATCTTGGAGAAATCCTGGATAAACCTTCTATAATACCCTGCCAATCCCAAGAAACTTCTTACTTCTGACGAAGTTCTTGGTTGTTCCCAATTTATCACAGCTTTGACCTTTGATGGATCCACTGAGATTCCATCCTTGTCAATTACATGCCCAAGAAATTGTACACGTTCTAACTAGAATTCACATTTAGAGAATTTCGCGTACAACTTTTCCTTTCTTAGCGTCTCCAGTGTTAGACGTAAGTGTTCCACGTGTTCTTCTTGAGTTCTAGAATACACCAGAATATCTTCGATAAACACCACCATAAACTTGTCTAAAAATGGTTTAAACACCCTGTTCATCAAATCCATGAACGTTGCAGGGGCGTTTGTCAAACCAAAAGACATCACCAAAAATTCTCAATGTCCATACCGAGTTCGGAATGCCGTCTTCGGTACATCCTCCTTCCTTACTTTCAGTTGGTAATACCCACTCCTCAAATCTATTTTTGAGAAATATCTAGCACCCTTCAACTGGTCAAATAAATCATCTATTCTTGGCAATGGATATTTATTTTTAAAAATGTCTTTGTTTAACTCCCTATAATCAATGCAAAGATGCATTGACCCATTCTTCTTCTTTACGAATAACACCGGTGCTCCCCACGGACGGTGACACACTCGGCTGAATGTATTTCTTGTCCAACAACTCCTGTAGTTGTACCATCAGTTCCTTCATCTCTACAGGAGCCATTCTGTATGTGGCTTTCGATATCGGAGCGGTTCTTGGCACTAAGTCGATCACGAACTCGATTTCTCTATCAGGCGGAAGTCCTGGCAAATCCTCTGGAAACAGATCCACAAATTCCCTAACCACTGGTATTTCTTCTAGTTTCGCACCCTTCTTCTGAGTATCGACTATGTAAGCTAAATAACCCATACAACCTTGACTCAATAACTTCTTGGCCTGCATAATCGTCAGACATCTCATTTATCTAAGCGATTTTCTACCATTGAAAACTACCTTTGACAGAGTCATAAGGTTTACACATTTCTTTTGGCAGTCAATTATTGATCCACAATTGAATAACCAATCCATTCCCAAAATAACATCAAACTCTCCAAGCCTAATCGGAATTAAATCTACCCTCAAGATATTTCCCTTAATGTTCACCCTATAGTTCTTGTATACGAACCTAACATGAATTACTTTCTTATTCGCAATTTCTATGTTCAGAGGGAAATTCAATTCTTCACTAGGCAATCCTAATCTCATAGCAAATTCATCAGATATAAATGAGCAAGTAACACCCGAATCAAATAATACATAAGCATCAATATCATTGATTAGGATAATACCTGACACCACATTCTTTGATTACACAGCATCTTGCACAGTCATGTTGAAGGTTCTGGCTGTGGGTATGGTTGATGTCGTCGGTCCAGTAATGGCCCAATAATCCTCCTCGCTACCTCCCTTGTTTCCGTTGCTTCTCCGACTTTTCGTCTTGGGGCACTCACGAGCAAAGTGATCCTTGGACCCGCAAGTATAGCAAACATTCTTCTTGGGTTGATTGCAATTTGGGGGCAATGTGACCCTCTTGGCCACAGTTAAAGCATACACGCTTCCCCATCAAGCATACACCCTTGTGAAAATTCCCGCATGTAGCACATACTTCAAACTTCTTATTCTACTGGCTACCTTGTTGATTCCCAGAACCCACATTTCCATTCCACTTTCTTTTTAGGTTATTATTACCATTTCCACTACCACCACCTCCATTTCATTCTTCTTCTTTTTCTGTTCCTGATTGAACTTGGTTACCGCCTCGCCTCCACCTTCAGCGAGAATGGCCTTTTCCATTATGGCTGTAAAAGTCTTCAACTGGAACAAGGAAACCCTACTAAACAACCAGGGCTTCAGTCCCTGTTCAAATATCTTTGCCTTACGTCCATCTGTGTTAACTTGATACGGCGCAAACCTCGCCAACTCGTTGAATTTCACGGCATACTCCGACACCGTCATCGTTCCCTACTTTAGTTCTAAAAACTGTACTTCTAACTAGCTTTTCGAACTCTCTAGGAAATAGGTCTCGAAGAAAATCTCCTTAAACCTTTCCCAAGTCATAATTCCTGGTCCCTCTCGAGTTTTATTGGCCTGCCACCAATAACTAGCCTCTGCTTTCAACATGAATGTTGCAAAAGCAGTCTTTTGGTTATCCTCTACCCTAGCCACATCAAAAACCTTCTCAATTTCCATGATCCAGGTATGTGCTTCAACTGGATTCATGGACCCACGGAATTCTAGTGGTCCAACAGCCTTGAAGTCCTTAAACGTAGCACCTTTGTTCTGAGGTTGATTCTGTGGTTGATTTTGCAGTGCACCTGACAGTAACGTCACCAACTGTTGAACGGAGTTAGCTTTATCATTATCGTTATTGGTTACTTCATTGGTTCTCTGTCGGGGTGGTTGACGTCTTGGAGGCATTTTCTGTTAAAAAAATACACTCATTAGATTATTACTCAACTCTTTCAAGTAACTTCTAATTAACTTGCCCCCAAAATAATCACCACATAACATATAACACTTTGGATAAAAGAAGATAATAACTTTTATTCATTCTTAATTCTTTGAAAACATCATAACAATAGCATCACTGCTATTTACATTATTTTCTTGAACTACTAAAGTTTCAGGACATCATCATCATATCCCATAAGTTGCATAACACTAGGGATTTACATAATACTTATCATAACATAAATCATAAATCAAGTACACTTCCTAAGTTGTTCTATTAAGATACTACAAAGCCTTACGACGCTCTTCTTCCATAATTCGGAACGTGGTTCGACGATCTAGTATGTACGAGGGTAGCGTCTCGAACTGAATTGAGTAACCCATGACCCGATCCTGAGCTTGATTGATCATGATGTTGAATACATTATCCATTTCCTGCATCTTCATTCTCTTTGCTTGTTCATCTGCCTCTGCTATTTTGGCCCGTTGATCAGCTTCCTAGTACGCGTATTCGGCTTTTTCCCTTTTTGCAGAGTCTTCTCTCAACTTGCTCTTCAACTCTGCAATCTCTGCTCTCATTTGGTTGTTCTCTTCTTCAGTGTGAACCAACTTCTCTTCAACATTGTTCAATCATTCTTCTCGATCCTGGATCTCATCGTCCTTCTGTGCCATCGATATTTGTTGTTCAGCTACTATCTCTTGCAATTCCTCGACAGTATCTTGAAGTTCCACGTTACGGTCATGCACCTCATCGTATATACGGCCAACTATCGAGTTAAGTGGAATCATTTCCTCCTCATCCTCTTCATTCGTCTGTGGCAGCTCCACGGGATCTTCCTCATCCGTCTCTATCTCATCATCCTCATCAAGTACTCTCTCCTACTCAACTACTATGACCAACGAAACTGTTTCCCGTGGCAGTAATTGTTCCCAAACTACCAGAATATCTCGAGGCTCCTCCTCCCAAGCTTGAATGGATCCTCCTATATTAGACATCCTGTCAACCAAAGTTTAAGTTTTTAATTACTAATCATTACTACTTGACTCTCACGAGCACATAAGTTATAAACACATAAGCACATAAAGTGTTTTATTACTTCTTCCTTAAAACTCGATAAGAGTTTATCATTACAATCTTTTCGAAGGTTACTTCCTAAGGCTTTCCCCCCACCTAAGGTTCATAACCTAAGGCTTTGATACCAACTTGTGATACCCCCAAACCCAGGTACTTCATTCCCACAGGATTTGGTGTTCACTTAATCAAACATTCATATCTAACTACCCAATCACAATAAAACTGGATAAATAAAATCTTTCCCATTAAAGGGTTACATAATAAAATCTCCCAGGTTGTCTAACCTTTAAACACAATCATTCAAATGCGGAAAATAAATAATCTTTATTACAACCATTCAATCAAAAGCTGATAATAAACTATCATATTACAAGTCTTCAAAACTTGTTCATCTTTCCTTTTCCCTTACTGGTTCTAGGTACATCAGCCTTCTCATCCTTAACTGTAATAGTTATATAAGCAAGAGTGAGCAAACAAAGCTCACTTGAAATAATAATGAATGACAAACTTTTACAACAAATG
Organism: Panax quinquefolius; assembly: GCA_020205615.1. Taxonomy (NCBI): domain Eukaryota; kingdom Viridiplantae; phylum Streptophyta; class Magnoliopsida; order Apiales; family Araliaceae; genus Panax; species Panax quinquefolius. Next base: position 37,116,540 of record CM035168.1, on the reverse strand, counting down.
TTAGGTAAGAGACTTAATAGGATTTTAAACAATATGATTTGTCAACATTCTGAAGTATATATAACTGAGGGTCCTAAGACCACGAACTATGTCCATAGTTATAAGTAATGTTCCAACTTAAACTTTAACAGTCATAAGACTATAGGGACTCCTCTTACTTAGGGGGATCAGTCATTCGTACAATGTATTGTGCACAAACATTTCAACGCTAAGCGTAAGTTACCCCTAATAATAGGGTTGTCCATCTAAGTATTTAGAGTACAAGTCCGCACCATAGTGAGTTTGGTTTGGATACATTTCAGGGTAATTTAGAATTCAACGAACATCAACTAAGGATTAGTTGAATAAAACCAATAACATCATACTATAGAATAATCGTAATTGAACAAACATGGTAAACCAAAACCATGCTTTAGGAATAATCTAATAGCATATACTTTGAATAACTATAACATGCCTTGCTTGAACAATATTAAGTCAAGGTTAATTAGAATTGAGTACTAAGCATGAATAGCAATATGAACGATAAACTATTCAAATATATTTGGGCATGCTAAACAACAAGTTAGAAAGCTTGCATCATTTATGAGGTAATGTAATTGAAACAATAAATAGTTCAACAAGATAAAGAATTAGAAAACTTGCCTTGCTCGTAGGCTAAACCGAATCAATTCGGATCATAATACCCTATATGTACATATATATATATATATATATGTCATCATGACATAGTTAGTCACTATTACTTTACAAATTTAACTAACTACATTCATCAAATAGGTTTGATTATTTAATCATATAATCAAGTTATAAAACAAGTTAATTGTTAATAACATACTTATTCATAGTATAGAAGTACTAAAATTAACATTTTACAGTCCTACTATCATCACATAACTATTTCTTAAAAACTCGAGTACAAATAGTACCATGTCAGACCATTCTGCTAACTCGCGATGCGGCACCACAGTTTATCTTTGTGGTGCGGTATTCTTATGACGTGGTGATAATGATTGCATGACGAGAAGAAAGCTATGAGGCGTACATTAGCATGTAAGCGATATGTGCATTGTGACATGAGATTTATCTTTTTAAGCCATATTTGTATGCCACTTACTCTACTCTATGAACTTTAAGCGGATGACTACGAAAATCATATGCACAAAGCCAATTTTGGCCTATAAGTTCATTTCTAACAGTCTAATTCACATATAATTCATACAAAGACTTCATGTAAACATAATTCAAGAATTCCTAACATGTTTCTATCCATACAACAACATAAACAACAAGTTTAAAACATCCAATTTCACTATTTTGATAAAAATTCATTTTTTGATATTTTGATGAAAATCAATCTTTGTGATTTTGTTTTTCAACCAAAAGCAGTTAATTTAAAGCATTTTATCAAAGTATATACACACTCTAACAAATTGAATAGCCAATTTATCAATAAAACAACTAAACAACCCATAATTTCTATTTTAAATTAACCCATATTCATTCACATAAACTCTCTGTAAAAAGGTTTTTTTTCACAAACTACATACATAACAACAATTCATTGATTATAATCATATAAAACTTATGAAAATAACTTTACAACACTAGTTAATCATATGAATACCCATAAAATCAACAATTTACCCTATCACAAGAATTTTACAGAGAAATAGGAGAAGAGAAAACTAGAACTTTAAAACTTAAAAAAAAAAGGGTAGGAGAATACCTTGATTGTAGAAGATTATGGTTATCCCTTTTGATTATCAAACTTCTTTTCCCAATTCTTTTCTCAAATTCTCTAGCCTTTCTTCCTCTCTTCTTTTCTCTCTCACTTTTCTTCTTCTCTTCTTCTTCTTCCTCTGAGTCTTTCTTTTCTTCCTAACTCTATCTAGCGTACTAGATATCTAACGTATGATAATAATAATAATAATAATATTAAATATATAATATAATACTAACTTAACTGACATCAGTTATGTTTATTTAAAAATCAAAAGCCATAAGGCTTGTTTGGCTAACCACTAAAAAAATTAATCAATTAACCCTTATGCCTTGTTTGGTAAAACACAATTAGAATAAAGACTTAATAAGCAATAGGCCTTGTTTGGTAAAACTGAATTAAAACTCCTTTAAGTTATTTTAATAACTCCTTAGTAAAAGGTTATTTGCCACCTTTTATTAAGTTATCACAACACATAAATCAATACCACAAAATTAGAATTACAAATTCAAATAAAAGGATAATAATTCAATTAATCAAAACTTTCCAACTTAATAATTAAATTAAATTAGAATAAAATAATTAATTTCCTTAATTATTTATTTAACAAATAATTAACCAAATCGAATCAAATTTGAACAATTACAAATTCAACCATAAACACATCCATTAAATATTTATCTAATTCAACAAATATTTAATATAACAATTAAAATTCTGGAATGTTACAATTGGTGTCCCCAAGAAGACACACTCGGTCGAATGTAACCTTTATCCAATAACTCTTGAAATTATACCATTAGTTCCTTCATTTCTACCGACGCCATACGATATGGAGCTTTCGAAATCGGTGTTGTTCCCGGTGCTATATCTATTACGAATTCGATTTCTCTGTCTGGCGGGAGGTCAGGCAGATCGTCCGGAAACACATCCTAAAATTCACTCACTACGGGTAAATCATTAATCTCTACTCCCTTTTTTCGAGTATCCACAACGTAAGCTAAATAACCTACACATCCTTTCTTTAGCAATTTCTTGTCCTGCATCATCGTAACGCAACATGATTGCTTAAGCGATGAGCTACCATAAAACACTACCTTAGACTTACCCGGAGTCCAAAGGTTCACACATTTTTTCTGAGAGTCAATTACTGCTGTATGGTTATATAACCAATCCATCCCCAATATTACGTCAAATTCTCCTAGTCTAATAGGGATCAAGTCTACGCTCAGTTCGTGTCCTCTAATGTTTCCGCGATAATTTCGATAAACGTATTTTATAGGGATTATTTACTTATTCGCAACTTCTATATTCAAAGGATATTCTAAACGTTCTCGGGGTGTACTAAGTTTATTAGCAAATTCTTCAGATACAAACGAACAGGTGGCACCCGAAACAAATAATACATAAGCATTTATATTATTGATTGGGATTATACCTGACACCATGTCCTTTGCAGCTACGACATCTTGGATGGTCATGTTAAAGGTTCGAGCGGTCGATCAGTTGGGTTGCGCAGGTCCACCAATCATCAACTTACTTCCTCCTCCTTGGCTTCCGCAAGCTCCACCGCTTCCTTTCTTCAGGCAATCATTTATCTAATGCCCTGTTGATCCACAATCAAAACATCCTCTGATTTTCTTCGGCTTCGGGCAGTTTGGCGATATGTGCCCCTCTTGGCCACAATTATAGCAGTGTTCTTCCTCTTCCAGCATTCTCCCTAATGACTTCTTCCACATTTGTTACAAGCTTCAGTCCTCTTCTTGAAGTTTCCTTGGTGATTCCCACCTTGATTGTTGCTTTTGTTGTTGTTGTTTTCCCATTTCCTTTTTCTGGAGTTACTCCCTCCGCTGCTGCTTCCTCCACGATGCTCACTACCAGCGTTCTTATTCTTCTTCTCCTTATGATACAGACTTAAGGCCTCACTGCCACGTTCCGCAATGATTTCCTTCTCCAACAATGTCGTAAAGTAATCAATCTGAAAGACCGATACCTTATTGTACAACCACGGTTTTAACCTTTGTTCAAAATGTCTCGCCTTCCTCTCCTCATCGACAACTTGGTGTTCTGCAAACCGCGCTAGTTCATTGAACTTAGCTGCGTACTGCGCCACCGTCATATCACCTTGTTTTAATTCTAGGAATTTTACTTCCATCCTACTCTTCATACTCTTCGGAAAATAGTTTCTGAAAAACAACGTAGTAAACCTCTCCCACGTTATCGTACCTTCCCCCGCTCTCTGCTAATTTGTTTCCCACCAATAGTTCACTTCGCCCCTCATCATGTATGTGGCAAATACTATTTTCTGATCTTTACCCACTCGAGCTATAGTGAAGGCTTTCTCGATCTCTTTGATCCAGGTTTGCGAAACTATCGGGTCAGTGGTTCCCGCGAACTCTGGGGGTCCTACACTCTTAAAATCTTTGAAGGTCGTTACTGGGACAGCTTGTGGAACGGGTGGTACGGGTTCATTTCTTCCCCTCAGAGCTTCTCCCAATAAATCTATCGGTCTCTGTATCGGATCTACATGACCTCTCTCATCATTAACTGACTCTTCTAGGATAGTTATTCTATGTCTGGGCGGCATTTTCTGCATCATAAAATTTTCATTTTTATTATCTAGTTATAATACTTAGACATTTCTTAATAGAAAGAACTACAGGTTTATAACACATTTCTGAAATAAGATCATTTATATTCATATGCCAAAGGGTTACATTACATGTTCTTTTCTAGCATAATGCTATAAATGATAACACATATCCCCTAATATCACAAAAGACAGGGACATAATATCTTACTACCCCTCTAATAACAACAACAATCTAACAACAACATCCCACGCTACTATACAAAAGACTGAGAATACAATAACATTTTAACAACACAAAGATAAAACTACTACACTACTGGTCTTTATCCTCTAAACTCAATCTAACATCCCACGCTCAACGGTGCTCTGATATTCCTTCTGTGTGATGTGCACCACCATGTCTCGGCTTATGGTATGTCGGGTCTGTCTTTGCTCAGCTGGGTAATGATGTACCCCATCAATCAATCTCTCCATGGTCGTGCGAAGAGCATAGCCCATCTTGTTCATCTTCCTCCTCTTACACCGCACCTCATCCTCTAGGTCATCTGCCCTATCATTGGCTTCTTCCCACTTCTCCTCGAAGTGAATCCTATCCATCACCTCCATTTCTAACTGAGTTCAGAAAGCCTCCTTCTCCGCCCTCTCACTCAACACCTTCTGCTCTAATTCCTCCAGCTTTCCTGCCACCTAAACATTCCTCGACCCCATTCGGTGAAACAAAGCTCCCATCTGGATCCCTACTTCCTTACGGTGAGAAATCTCCACCTCCATCTCCTGCATCACTAACTGCCTCTAATGGTCTTCGTCACTCAACTTCTGGAATGCAGACTACCTCTCCCTAGCCTTAGCCTCTAGCTCCTCTACTCTATATCCCAACTCCAATATTTACTCCTCATACTCTCCTAACATCTGATCCTCAAAAGTAGCATCGTCGGAGTCCTCCCCAAGCTCGGGCTCCTCCTCCAAAGGCTCCTCCTCAGGGTCAGACTCCACCTCTTCCTCATCGTCATCATCAAAAGGGGCTACTACTGAAATAGGTTCTGCTATCAAGGGTGTCTCAAATACTACGTGGATATCACGCGGCTCCTCCTGTACTACTTGGCTAGGTCCTCCCATGTCAGTCATCCTACAATCACCAACATAAGATAACACAAACAACAACTCCATTAGAATGTTAACAAACATAAGTTCATTGTATATAATGAAGTTACATTTCATAACACACTAAGTCTCTCATGGAAAATTCTACATGAGTTTTATCTCCTTCCTAACTTCTAAGTTCCCTTAAGTTATATTCTAAGGACATTCGCTCCTAAGGTTTATAACTAAGGCTTTGATACCAACCTGTGACGCCCCCAAATTCGAACCTCCACTTGGTCACTCGAATTCGGTTCATCACGTTCTCATGGTAAAACCATAATAACTAAAATAACGCATACACAACAGAAAATCTACTTTAGAATAATATACAATAATTTATTATAATTATTCCCACAAGTCTCGCAACCTACAGTGCTTAATATATTATTTAATAATATCTAATAAAGACTTATTACATGATCATACTTAAGCGTAAACATAGTCTAAAATAGCCTTAATACATCATAATAGACTTAAACATAAAAAGGACAAGCTAGTCGGTAGCCTTGCCCTTGCCCTTGTCTGCTCCAGAAACACCTCCATGTTCTTCCTTAACTGAAAGGTTTTAAATAAGCAAGGATGAGCACAAATTGCCCAGCAAGTAATATGCAACAAGGGTATAAGGTATAATATCACAAGGTTTGAAATATCGAAGGGTTATTTATAGGATAGTTCAAAGTGTCAGAATAACATCATAAATAAGGGATATAACAATTCAATATAAATCAACAGATATATATGAATTCAACGGCTAACAAAGTATCCAATTGGATAAACAATTTATACTGAGCAGTCACTAAGGACCATTGAACTTTCACTAGAGTTACCAATATTAAATTGATAACCAAAAAATATCAAGTACTATAGATGATCAGTCTACAATACTTCACGTTATGCATAACACCACAATAATATTTATTCATGTGTTGGGGTTTCCAACAACAAACACTCCCCTTACCAAAAGGGTTGTCCAACTCAGTTTTGAAGATTTCCACGCAAATCAATTGGTTTGGACAATTTTATCATAAACATGCATATAGTCTAGCTGAATCAAATGGCATCGACTCTTTCACAATATTCAAGGACAATACCAATTTCAACATGAATAATAGCTTTCACAAGGGTTTAACAAAGTAATCTAACTTGTATTCAAAAGGATAAGCTTACGGTATTAGCCAAATAAATAATTCAATGATATTGCACAACAATAATAATAGGGTTCAGATACTTGCTCAATAAAAGTCAGGTTCAAGGAAACTTGCTCAATAATAATTTGAGTAAGTTTAGGGAACTTACCTTAAGCGTAGTTTATCCACGTTAATAATTCAACACTTTTGAATCCTATTTATAGAGTATTATATGATCAAGATATTCATTAGTTAACACAGTTTTTAATCAAGCTTGACAGGATACAAGTTTGCACATAGGGTACAAAATCAGTTTATAAGTCATCATGAATCAACTACTTAGTTACTTCATAAGCAAATCAAGAATGCTCAAGGTTAAGACCTCCTACTCATGAACTTTTCATTTCAATGCAACACCGACTTATCAACTAGGCATCACTCATGTATATATATATCAGTAGATTTTAGATCACATTTAGCATCATAAGTATCACAAAGTTACTGTCCAAAAGATCAGAACACAATATCTGGGATTCTAGACTGGCGCAGCTGCGCCATGGCTAGGCCTAGGACCGGTGCAGCTGCGCCATCCCCTGACCCTGCCAAGGCTCAGCTGCTGCCTTGTGGGTTCTGTCCGGTCTCGAACGCACAATCATACATAATGTATTTTGACATGTTAAGGTTCCTTTCATACTTCTTAGATCTATCTAGGTTCCTTCTTGCATAACATGGTTCTAAGTTTGATCATTTCAATAGTTTAAAGTCATTCAAGGTCATGAAACCACAAAGTCTAGCATGCTTTCTTTCTAAACATAGAAGATAGTTATAAAAAATCATATTAGGCATGCTTGTGTGTATTCATATCACATACGTGAAACTAACACCGTTTTAGTTAAAAAATAGGCTTTGTTCATGCTTTTCTTGAAATGTGCTACACAAGCATGTTATGTATAGGTTTATGCTACATGAGTGAGTCTAAGAGTGTCATCCAACATGATCACAAATTTCATATTCTAGTTTTCAAGGTATCATGACAATATTCATATTCTAAACTTACTAGTGAGTCCAACTTGTTCATGTTTCTTTGCTAATAACTTAAGCATAAGCTAAAGGTTTATTCAAGCATGTCTAAGTCACATTCATATGCTTTGTAAAGTCAGAATATACAACATGTTGAAATCATGCAAGTTAGAATACTAGGCTAAGTCTTTCCTTGAAAACATTTCTATCACTAGGCTTAATAAGTTTGTTCATGCTCAAGAGGACTATGTTCACTACAACATGTTCATCAATGTGTAAAATCAGTCATGTATAGCTCACTAGGTTCATAATTTGTAGAACATGATCTTTGACATAGTTGGTTTTCAAAACTTAAGGTTCAAATCTCCATTTAAACCATATGTCTCTATTAATCATGCAAGTCTATGAAAACATGCCCACATTAGGTCAACATATCCATATATACATCATACACATGCTTACATGTTAGCTTGAGTCAAAACAACTAGTTACTCATGATCAGATTTAAAAATAGATTGCTCAATTGAGTTTAAGCCAAGCAAATTGTGTTTGCGACTCCAATGCAAATGTGGCGCAATTGTCTTGTGTCTGTTCAAAGTGAGTAGCGACCGCTGCTTGAGAATCGCCTGTCATCCAAATTTCAAAATTTATTCACCAAATGGATTCTAGACACTCATATATCAATTGCAACATGCTTATATGATCATATAACAATTATATGGACATTACCTAGCCTCATTAACATACAATTCCATGAATTCAAGAATTTGAACTTCAATACTAAAACTCCATTTTTTTTATAGAGAATGAAAATGGCAATAAGGAATGAGTAGTTATACCTCTGCAATGTGAAAAGAACATGCTCCAAATGAACTTCTAAGATCTAAGAATGCTTGTAAGCTCTCACCCTCACACTTGACAATTCTCAGACAATTTCAAGCAACACCAATTGATCAACATGACTACTATTTATAGAAGAGTTTTGGACTAGGCATTGGTGTTACACAAAACTTGAACTCATGGTGTAATGCAATGAAACAATGGTTGCTCAAGGGTGGTTTAACAACTCCATACCAACTTCAAAGCTAGCAATGATCATCTAGGATTTAGCATTGTAGAGAATACATATTATAGCTTTGAGTTACTGTGCATTGTACTTGGTGACTTTCATTTTGGGAAAAAAAGGAAAGAACTCAGCAATCTAGTTATCTAGGCTTAGTTTGGTCTATTTAAATTCCCATAATGTAATCTTAATGTACAATTGTTACCATATTAGGAATTTTAGGGATAAATTATACCCTCACATCATATAGTCCATGTATAGTAAATATACGCAATAAAATAATGCAGTCTAATATTATTGTCCGGGTAGTTCCATAATTATTCCTACCACTCATATAATCATATTTTAAATGTCTACTCACCTTCATATTGTTACATACACACTTCATGATATTTTTATACCATATAGTTTCAAATATGTTTAATTACAATGCCCCTACAATATAGTTTTATAATATTTAATATATAGTCACATAAATGTCACACCATACTATATAGTTATATTAGTATTATTGTTCACATGCACATAACTATCAATATAATATTATTATATTAATAACTCACTTAATTATGTTAAATAAATAATCATGCTCTTCCTTAATTAATTAACTCTAATATTAATTAATCCAACCATTCATGGGTTTTCCATATTCATTACTTATCTTTATAATAATCACCTATTATTAATAATTGCCAAGAAATCAATATTCCACCACAACCATTATCAATTAAATAACAATTTATAATCACATATTAATCGACCTTATTAATATCAATTAAAAATCCATAAATATACTACAACAACACTTAACAATTAATATTACTTAATTGCTCATCTCATAATTTCTTCACCGCTTATCATTACTATTTGTATTTCCATCACCATGCCACACAAGGCTTTCAACGAGTTTACCACAAACTCCACGTATTCTCAACTATTTAATTATTTAATATAATTGAGTTATCTCATTTCATAACATGAAATTGTTTATACTCCAATAAATATTCATTTTCATTAATATATTTATTTAATAATATGCGGAAATTCTCGGGTATTACACTGGCGGTCCAACCGCTTTGAATTCCTTAAAGGTCGTGACTTGAGCTTGCGGTTGATTCGCATGTGCACGCGTCAATAGAGTTACCAACTGCTAAACCGGATTAGCGTTATCCTCGTTGTTATTATTAGTAGACCCCTTAGGAGGTGCTTGTTGACGTGGTTGTCTTCTTCTAGGAGGCAATTTCTGTTAAAATATACGCTTATCAGTTCATTTCTCATCTTCTTGATTATCCGAAGTTTAACTTAAACATTCCAAGATTAAAGCTATAACACATAACATTTCAAACAAACTCTAATATTTTATTCATGCATAATGTTTTAAAACATATTAAGGATAGCATAACCGCTATAAATACCCAATTTCCTAAACTAGACAAGTTTCAGGATTACATACTCATACTATCCCTTTATTTATCTCAAAATAAGGGATTCATAGTTTATTTATTCACATAATTAACCACATACTATTATCACTCTTATTCTATCTAGGCATGTTAAGACGTCGTAAGGCTTCTCAACGTTCTCCCTCCTTGATACGATACGTCGTTCTATGATCCATCACGAAACCACGACGAGTCTTCAAAGTGAGGTGGGTAATAATTGACTCGATCCTGAGCCCTATCGATCCCAGAATTAAAAGAATAATCCATCTCCTTCATCTTGGCTTTCTTCACTTGGACCTTAGCCTCAGCACGGTCTGAACGTTGAGTCACCTTTATCCAAGCATCCTCTGCTCTTGCACGCTTAGTTGATTCCTCTTTGAAGTCATCCTTTAATTTATCAATGTCAGTCTTCATCTTCTCTTTCACCGCCAACAGATCTTTATGCTGACCCTTTGTATGAACTAAGTCCCACCCCGTGTTTCCAAGGCGTGAGTCGAGTTCCTGAATCTCCGCATCCTTCTACTCCATCGAAGCATGATGCATCTCAACCATCTCATTCAGCTCCTCAACTTTGTCCTGCAATTTTATGTTACGATCGTACAGAGCATCATACATCTGTGTTAATATGGAGTTTGGTGGAAACTCCTCAGGATCCTCTTCCTCATCATCCTCCTCTATCTCCTCAGAACTATCCTCCTCGGGATCGGTCATAGGCTCATCCTCCTGGATCAACTGCTCCCACACTACATGAATATCCCGGGGTTCGTCATTTCTAGGTACCTGAGGTATCACTTCCCTAGATGGAGTGGATCATCCTTCGTTAGACATCCTGATAACAAAATATTTTAAGTTTTACTTAACATTTTTCAATACTCGCGAGCACATAAGTTATTAACACATAGCACATAATGTCTTTTATTATTTAGCTTCAATGGATACCTTAATCCATTTTTTAAACTCGATAAGAGTTAGACACGTTTATATTTTTTGTCTCCTTAAAGGTTACTTCGTAAGGTTTTTCCCACCTAAGGTTTATAACCTAAGGCTTTGATACCAACCTGTGACACCCCCAAATCCAGGTACTTCATTCCCACAGTATTTGGTGCTCACTATCCAAAACCATTGCATCTAACTACCCATCATAAAGGATAAAGACATAATTTAAATAACTTAAACAATAATCTTTCCCATTAAAGGGTTACATCATCATCTCAAAATAATCTCAGGTAATCAAACCTTAAATTTATTACATCAGCTTGTGGAATACATCATAAAATAAAACAAGTCTTTTACATAATTCATTAAAACAAAGCTCTCATAAATCTTCAGCACTTGGACAATTTGCCCTTTCCTTTGCTAGTAGATGACTCATCAACTTTCTCTACTTTAGCTGCAGTGTTAATTGCAAGAGTGAGCAAACAAATGCTCACTGATATAGAAGATAGTAATAATAACAACATGAGAATGAACAACGAATGCTGAAGCTCAGAATGCAGCTATTCTAGAAGAGTCTTACTGGAGAAGCCTGTTTATGGTATACCAGATTAGACAACTCAAAGATCCATAGCTAGGAAGAGCTAGCTTACGCCTTCCTTACTCAGTACAGTTTTCAATCTCAGATGGCTCCTGCCCGGTACCAAATTGCTAAGGTCAAGAAACAGTCTAATGATTCTTTTAGAGAGTACACTCAGAGGTGGAGGTGCCTTGCTGCTCAAGTTATTCCTTCTATGATAGAGTTAGAAATGGTTATGACTTTCATAGACATACAAGAAGCTCCTTTCTATGAAAGAGCCTTAGCTAGTATTGGCAAACCATTTTCTAAAATGATCAAACACGGAGAGATAACTGAGATGGGATTGAATTCAGAAAAGATTCAAGACCTAGCCGCTCTTAAAGAAGTTGCTTAGCACATCTAATCCGGATCTTATGGAAACAACCCCCCCGAGGGTCCACAAAAAGAAAGAGGAGGATGTTTCCTTGATACTACAAGGTCAAAAAGGTAGTTAGAACATGCCTATACAGAGGAGAAACTACTCCCCTTTCCAAGCACAGTCTTCAAACCCTCCATTTCCTAAAGGTGGAGATGCAAAGCGCCCTCGAATGTTCACATCCTTAGGGGACTCGCTCAAGAATATTCTTGCACTTCTGACTACTCAGAAGAAAATCACGCATCTTCTTCCACTAGCCAACCCTAATGGGAGGGGTTTCAATGCTACTCAGAACTGTGCTTATCATGCCAGGGCACCTGGACATGATACTCAAGATTGTTGGGCCTTGAAACACAAGATCCATGATTTAATAGACAACTGTGAGATCGTGGTTACCAAACCAGATCAACCACATGTGCAAGACAACCCTTTTCCTCAACACAAAGAAAAAGAGGTCAACATAATTAGTTGGAGCGCTGGGCAGAGTACCAATTTTAATGGTGAATTATCCCAGACCATCAAAGAAGGTGTTGACAGATGGGATTACACAAAGTTTCAATTTGCTATGGAATGAAAGATGAAAGCTCTTTGTAAGAAAATTGAATAATTGGCAGAACTGGTGACTCATCAACATCAAGTCACACGCCAGTTAATTAGCAAGGAGCATGCCTATCTCCTTCCTTTTGTTATGAATGCACCACCATCACCTTCAAAAAGCGAAGCTATGGAGGATAAGGTTGGAAAGAGAGAAAGTGCTAAAGCCCATTGAGATATTTACATACATGGGCCAACCTATGGAGGAGATATTTTAGATGCTAAGCAATGAAGGAAGAATTACCTCCCTTCTACCTCCAATTAATCCCCCTTCAAGACGGTTCAACTCCGATGGAGTATGTCAATATCATTCAGGTTCTCGCAGTCACAACACAGAAGAATGCTGGGCACTCCGCCACATTATTCAGAATCTAATTGACAGAGGTGTCCTACAGCTGGCAGACGATGACACTGTGCTACTCGAGAGTGTGAATTCATGTCCTACCAAATGGAAGGCATTAGTAGCTGTTATATCCACTAAGGCTGATGAGACTATTAAACCATTTCTCATACAAGCAATTCAACTCAAAGGAGCTGACAATCCTTTGAAAGTGGCTGCACCAGAGCCAATTTCTTTACCCTTCAGACCACAGTATCCTTGTAACACCCAGAAATTCGGTCTATCTTCACACCCGAATTCCATACATCACAAGTACATCATTCATCCAAACATACATCATTATATACTGAAATATAACAACATACATTCTAAATTCATAGGTTCTAAAACCTTATAACTCTTTTCATTACAAATAACGATAATTACATTATCCTTTACATCTTACACAAATGACATTCATCCGCTACTAAGGATACATAATAGTTCATTAAACTAATGTAAAGTTCATTTAACTTATTTTATATTACAAGTCTTAGCTCGATCTTCTCGCTCATTTACATACTGAATGGCACTGCATCTGGATACCAGTCAGCTTGATCTTTACGGAATCCTTAAGTTCTTCTAACATCGTTCACTACAAATGTTTTTCATTTAAAGTAAGTGTGAGCATTCAATTGCTTAGCAAGTCATAGCAGTTGAACAAACAACTTCAAGAGTTTAAACATTCCTTTAGAACTTTAATAACCAAACAAAGTTTATGAAGCAACTTGAATAATAGGAATAATCTCGATTCCTATCATTTTTAAATAATATTCACTTTCATTTGAAAATACTTTCATTCTTCAACCTTTTTCATACACATTCTGTCTGGCTAGAATCATTAGCACAAATTTAACAATAACGAATCATGTATAGATAGAGCATTCACTTATTGAACAGTTCATCTCATAGAAACACCAAAGTATTCACATTGTGGAACAAGGCCTCATACGTTCTACCACCTTGTACAAATATCACACATTCACATATAGACAGAACTTCTCAAGTTCAACATCTGAGATGTTTAAGAAACTAGCATTCATTTAAAATATGAATGAAGTTAGGAATCTTACCTTACGCCCAGCTACAGCTTACGCTGAACTACTCATTCTAATTCCTATGTAGCAAATAAGAAAAATAACATATACACCAATTAGTCACGTATATTTGACTTATGCATTAGTTTGCTTAACTTTACTTCTTAGGGTTAGCGTTCTTGCAACCTAAGTTTACGCGACCACTTTCATTACTGTTCTATGGCTTCATGACATACGGAGATGTCTTACTTATACATTCATCATCTTTGATGTTTTACATTCTTATGTTCTTCTTATATCTTCTCTAGGCTCAGCACAGATCGCTTCTCTACTAGTAGTCCATATGGTAATCTAAGTGGTTTCCCACAAACAACCAACAAACAAGTTCCCGTCTTATCTACACTACCATCACAGTGAGTTAGATCGGTTACCAGTTTCGTATATACCTTCGCTCCCTGAAGGAATTGTTTAGCCCTGCTCCCATATGTCAACCATCAAAGGTTACGATTGCACCAAAACCTAACTTATCTTAACTTATCTGAATTATTAAACTATAATGTTCGTTAAGTCAATTTCTTATTCCTTATGGATTTTTGGCAACTAAATGTCATATCTTAGGATTCATTCTTTATCGTCTAAGTCATACAGTCTTTTGTATACTCAGAACGATTGTTCAAGTTAATCATTAACTCGGCTTTCTTACGTTACACATCATTATTTTTAATTCAGTTCTTTACCATTCATGGTTTAATCATTGATCTTCATTATCATATGGTCAAACCATACACGGGGTGTAGGTTCTATCCGCCTAGTATTTACATACACTCAACCTTCATGTCGGTTAAAGTGTTTAACGCTTATATTTCATTCTAACATTCTCATTCAACTCATATTCGGCTTTCGTTAATCTTCTTACCGTTTGATATAGCTTCCTTAATACCCTTCATTATTATTCCTTAATGTCGAAGCCATACGGTTCGTGGTATGCTAAGACCGGTCATTCAACGCAACTGTGTTGCGTTTAAACCATCTATACGCTTTACACTTATTTCTCATTACCACAACATAACATCGAAATGTTATTCTTTACCCTCGTCAATCAACGTCTAAGGAATCACCATCATATCAATTCCTCACGTTCGTTTATCGCGGCTACGGTACCCGAATATTAGTTCTATAACCCGCATTCACCTTCATTTAACCTCATTTAATATTTTCGTTCAACCTTCATTAAAGGTTTAAATCACCTGATTAAGTGTTACATTAGTTGAACATTATGTTCTTTATCTTCCCTTACGTTTCCCCCAGAGGGTTGAGCAGTTAAAAGCTCTTTTCTGGCTTTTTCCCTACACTGGCGCTATGGCGCCACTCTCCCTTTTATCTCTCGCGCCAATGAAGTTTGTTAAGATATCGACTACCGGTTTTGGCTTTGCACCACCACCCACATAGCATGCATGGTGGCCATGGCGCCAAGCCCTAACCCTAGAAAATTTCTCTAAGTGTTAACTCCAATTTGAGATGCTTACTTCCCGCTTTCATAACTTATTCATTATAACTCAAAACAATGTCGTTCCAAAGCCATTCTATTTCTTATCTTATGTACTTCAATCCCCCTTGGATAGAACTTCATTCTGAATCCATTAACGTGCCATTCAATTGGTTTAATCTTCACCCTTTGTTCCTTTTTATGTTTTTAACGCTCTTTGTTCGTTCGTCCGTAATTCGGTCATCCGAACTCAGAATTTTTTTGCTCTTAAGTCCACGACTCACGTTTTATACGTTCTGTTACATTCTTATAAAACCCTACATGTTCGGGTTCATTTACTAACTTTCTAATTATCGTTCGTCTTTTCGCCATAACTTCATTATAGCTCAGTTTTAATTTGTTCTTCATGAATGTTTCTACCGTTCCTAACAAAGCAATAAGCAACTAACTTATACGCGATGGTTTTAAACTTATCCATCAAAAACAATTATCCTACGATGGTTTTAAATTTGTCCATCAACAACATTCTTCGCGTGTTCTTTGTGTTCTTCGTTCATTTTTCATTTTTAATCGATGTTTTGATTACGATTTCACTTTTTATTGGAATTTGATGTTATAGAACACCATTCCTTACTTATTTCACCTATTCATTCATATAATCCACTCGGATCGCTCTAATTCATTATAAATCTTATACTTCCTTAAGAAATTTATAAATTAAACTTTTAATTCTTATTTTCTTCATTTTCTCATGATTTCAACCATATGAAATCATTCTTACATCTTTTACATCATATTCTCATTAAACTATGTTTTAACATAGAAAAATTTATCAAAAGTTCGGTTTTCGGATTACCTCTCTTCTTTAATCTCTGTCCGTTGGACAAAGGTTGCTCACGAGCAAGCTTTTCCACTTCCTTTTCCTTCTGTTTCTCCCATCCAAACTCTCTCTCTCTCAAAGTGTAGGATTTTCAAAATCCCAAAACAATGAATTAAGCTTCCTATTTATAGAAAACCAAAGCTAGGGGTATTTTAGTCATTTCACCCTCAAACCTCCTTACTATTCATGACTTAAGCACTAAGTTTACTTAGCCCTTAAGTTTGCTTAACCCTTAAGTTTACTTAGCCCTTAAGTTTGCTTAGCCTTTAAGTTTATTTACTCCTTAAGTTTACTTAGCCCTTATGTTTACTTTTACCACCTCCTTGGTTAACCTCCTTACTATTAACGAAACTTAGTCTGTAAGTTTTGTGGTTCCGTCTTTCGGGTTTCGTCTGTCAGTTTTAAAAACTGCGATTCTCGGAATCTAAATATTTTTGGATATTTCGTTTTTCCTTTACCGATTAACTTTTATGTATTCTTCAGATTTCTAAAAAACACTTTTTGGTTTAAAGCGTTTTCCTTCACGTTTTCCCCTAACGTAGCTAAACGAATGAAAAGTACATAATTGTACTTTTTATCATTTTTATTTCATCCAATTTCTACACATTTTTCGAGAAAAACTTTTATCGGCTTACTTAACTTTTCACGATATATTATCGTCAAATCTTTCGACGGAGTGTCATTTCGACATACCAAACTCTCAAAAAGGCTTAGGTTATTCAAACCCTAACCCTTAGGTTTCGTCGAGTGAATAGTGCCTATTTTGTCTTTTTCCCCAAAATTATTTTTGTTTCCGAAAATTTTTTATTTTTGTCTTGACAATTCTTACTCATTCAGGCTAGCTCGTAGCTAGAATCCTCCCTGGCTATAATCATCCTAGGTTCTAGAACGATTAATAAACATATAACACATAATATTATTAATAGAAATTCATTTTATTAATAACTAATTCTTTAAACTTAAATTCTGGACGATCCGAATTTTTGGGTTGTTACACTCTTCCCTTTTTATAAAAATTTCATACTCGGAATTTCTTAAAACCACACCCATACCCAGGTCATCACATTCACCCCTTCTTCAAAGAATTTCGTCCTCAAAATTTTAGCCTACCCCTCTTCTCAACTTCTCTTCAAAGAAGTTTTTATCTTTCAAATATCCTCTCACCTTCATAACTTATCAAGAATTATGAAGTAGAATGATCAACGAGGAATATAAGAATTCCTTTAAAATATTTCATACTTTTGCTGAGGGGTCAAATTGACCATGAACTCTTACTAGGTTTAACTACATGACGCTGTAACCTTTCTTCCTCGGTCAGTTTACAATCACCAAGAAAGGAAATTACCTCTTTTATACGTAGGCGATCAACCCATTGTATAACCCCATTTCGGGGTGTGTGCACCTCAGACTTAATCATTAGATTCTGCACCAAAATAATTTGGATTGGTACAACTTCTTCAAAGAAAGCTAGATTTTCTTTTAAACATGACATACTATTTGTCTTAGCCAAATCAAGTAGCTTAGACCATATCAATAAATTGGATATCGACTTGAAACATTCGTCTAGTCAACTCAATTGACATCGACTACTTCTTTAAATTCTTTTTCAATACATCAAAACATTTTATGACGTCATGATATCATACTTTTCATAGTACGTTGAGGACTTCAACAGTTTGTGACTTCGTCATTATACATCATACCATAGCGGGTTGTTGATCCTAAGATCACATCCAACACCAGGTTCAATTGCATTAATAAATCCATCCTTTTACCATCCTTGCATCAAATGCACAGATGATATAAAATTCATTTTGATATTTCAAAACAATTTCTGTCTAGCCGAAACAATTAGCATAGACATACCAAGAATAGTTCTTTTAAAATCCATTAGTTCCAAAGGTTGAACTGTAACGCCCCGAAATCCGGTCTATTTTCACATCCAGATTCCGTACGTCACGATCCCATCTTCTTCCAAACATACATCATTATATAGCTAAATATAACAACATACATCCTCAAATCCCAGGTTCTAAAACCTTAAAACATCTTTCATTCCAAATAATGATAATTACATTATTCTTTACATCTTGTACAAGTGACTTTTATCTGCCACCAAGGATATATAATCATTCATTAAACTATTCTATAGCTTAATTCTATCATTCTATATTAAAAGTCTTCGCTTGATCATCACGCACATTCATATAATGAATGGAACTTCTTCTGGATACCGATCAGCTTGATCTTTACGGGATCCTTAAGTTCTTTCTAACATCGTTCGCTAAAAATGTTTTTATTTAAAGCAAGTGTGAGAATTCAATTGCTCACCAAGTCAAAGCAGTTGAACAAACAACTTCAAGAATTTAAACATTCTTTTAAGACTTCAATAACCGAACAAAGGTTATGAAGTAGCTTGAATAATAGGAATAATCTCGATTCCTATCATTTTAAAACATTAGTTACATTCCCTTTGAAATATTTTCATTCTCTACTCTCTTTCATACACATTCTGTCTGGCTAGAATTAATAGCACAGACTTAACAATAATGGTTCATGTATAAACAGAACATGCTCATATTGAACAGTTTCAATCATAGAACAGTTCATATCATAGAAACACCGAAGTGTTCACATTGTGGCACAAGGCATCATATATTCTAACACCTTGTAAAAATATCACAGATTTGCATATAGACAGAACTTCTCAAGTTCAACATCTGAGAAGTTTTAGAAACTAGCATTCATTTAAAATATAAATGAAGTTAGGAAACTTGCCTTACGCACAGCTAAAGCTTTTGTTTACGCTGAACTGCTCATTCCAATTCCTATGTAGCACATAAGGAAATAACACATATACCAATTAGTCATATACTTGACTTACGCATTGGTTTACTTAACTTCACTTCTTAAGGTTTGCGTTCTTACAAACTAAGGTTTTGCGACCAACTTCCTTTACCGGTTAATGACTTCATGAAATACGGAGATGTCTTACTCAAAACGTTCTTCATATTTGATGATTTACATTCTTATCTTCTTCTTATACTTTTCTAGGACTCAGCACACATCGTGTCTCTGCTAGTAGTCCATATGGAACTCTGAGTGGTTTCCTACAAACAACCAACAAATAAGTTCCCGTCTCATCTACACTGCCCATAACAGTGAGTTAGATCGGTTGCCAGTTTCGTATATACCTTCGCTCTCTGAAGGAATTGTTTAGCCCAACTCTCCTATGTCAACCATCAAAGGTTACGATTGTACTATAACCTAAATTCATCTTAACTTCTCCGAACTATTAAACTATAATGTTCGTTAAGTCAATTTCTTATTCCTTATGGCTTTCTGGCAACTAAATGCCATACCTCAGGATTCATTCTTTATCGTCTAAGTCATACAATCTTTTGTATACTCAGGACGATCATTCAATATTGATTCTACGTATTTATAGCGTTAAACATTTTACGTTACCTTATTCTTATCTTACAACGTCCAATTCATTTGACTCGGAACGTTATCCAAGTTATAAACATTAACTCGACTTAATTTACGTTATACGCACTTGTCTTTAATTCATCTTTTTCATCAATCACAGGTTTAATCACTGATCTTCATTACTCTATGGTCAAACCATACATGGAGTGTAGGTCCTACCCGTTTAATATTCGCGTACACTTAACCTTAACGCCGGTTCAAGTGTTCAACTCTTACATTACATTCTAACATTCTCATTCGACTCACATTCTGCTTTCATTAAGATTAATACCGTTCACTACGGCTTTATTGATAATTCATATCTTACTTACTACATTCGTCAACGTCTAAGTTATACAACCAATGTACACTTAGAACGTTCGCTCGACATGAATATGATTCACGAGGATCGTTTACGTATTCCACGCTTACGCTGTTAATCCCTTAATCTCTTATTCAACCTTTACCCAAGGTTTTGGTTTCTTTCTTAATGTCGAAGCCATATGATTCATTGTATGCTAAGACCGAACGCTCATCGCAACAGCGTTGCATTCATAGCGTCTATACGCTTTACATTCATCTCTCATTATCATGCCATAACATCTAAATGTTATACATTACTATCGTCCATCAATGTCTAAAGAATTACCATCATAGTAATCTATTACGTTTGATTCATTGCGACTACGGTCCCAGATATCAGTTTCGTAACCCATATCTACAGTCTTTTAATCTCGAATAATCTCTTCGTTCAACCTTCATTAAAGGTTTAATACACTTAATTAAGTGTTACATTAGTTGAACTATATGTTCATTTTTTTTTCTTGCACATCCCCCAAAAATTGAGCAGTAAAAATCTCATTTTTGGGCATTGCCCTACATCAACGCTGCGGCGCCGTGTCCCTTCATTAATCTCGCATTCTGATGCATTACTCTACTGATGTCAAATCGCTGAAGTCCAGTATGGCCGCATGGCGCCAAGCCCTTCATTAAAATCTCACCGCCATGCATGGCTTAATTAGTAGTATCTCATGGCAAGCTCATGACAAGTGTCTGCCGGCCTCAAGGCACGACTTCATACTGTGGCGCCAAGCATGAAACCTAGAAAAAATTTCTAAGTCTTTTACAAGCTTGAGACGCTAAATTTGAAATCTCATATCTTATTCGTTATAACTCAGAACGAGGTCGTTCCAAAGCCATTTTCTTCCTTATTTTATGTACTTTGATTACCCTTGGACAGAACTTTGTTCTAAATCCGTTAACGTGCCTTTCGATTGGCTTAAACTTCATTCTTTATTCGTTTTATGTTATTAACGTTTTTCGTTCGTTCGTCCGTAATTCGGTCATCCGAACTCGAAACTCGTTCGTTCTTGAGTCCACGACTCATGTTTTCTACGTTCTCTTACATTCTTATGAAACCCTATACGTTTGCGTTTTCCTTCACGTTTTACCCTAACATAGCTAAACGAGTGAAAAGTACATAACAATACTTTTCGTTTTTTTTATTTTATCCGATTTATGCACGTTTTTCGAGAAAAACTTTTATCGACTTACTTAGCATTTCACGATATATTATCATCAAATCTTTCAACGGAATGTCATTTCGACATACCGAACTCTCTGAAAGGCTTAGGTTATTCAAACCCTAACCCTTGGGGTTTCGTCGGGTGATTAGTGCCTATTTTGTCTTTTTCCCCGGAAATATTTTGTTCCCAAATTTTTTTTATTTTCGTCTTGAAAATTCTTACTCGTTCAGTCTAGCTCGTAGCTAGAATCCTCCCGATTAATAATTATTCTAGGTTATAGAACGATAAATAAACACATAGCACAAAATAGTGTTAATAAAATTCATTTTATTAATAACTAATTCTTTAAATCTTAAATTCTGGACAATCCGATTTTCCGGGTTGTCACATTCTTCCTCCCTTATAAAAATTCTGTCCTCGGAATTTCTTAAAACCACACCCATACCCGGGTCATCACATGAACCAATTCTTTCATTTCCAAAACGCGAACACATAAGCACAATTTCAATAAACTTTGAAATCTAGCATAACTAGATGACTTGGAATATCCTATTCTCCATCTTCTTTCATTATCTTACTTACGATAATACTTAATCTTCTCTAGCACATTCAATACTAAGCCTACTAAAAATACTTACTTCAAGTTTAAACATTCCTATACCTTAGTATAGTCCATCAACTTACCACACATTATGAGTTCGGGAACTTGCCACAATAATATGAGTTTAAGAACTATCTTACACATACCATAAGCGTCCATTCGCTTAGAAGTTCAGAAACCTACCATATCATTATGAGTAATGAACATACCATAAGTATGAATTTTAAGAACTCGCACCTACCTTATCGTTCTCTGCCTATCAAGTATATACATGAGAAAAGATTCACCTTCTCGTCATATATATCTTGACAGCGCGACAAATTCCAATGATTATCACTTTAATAAGCTAAGCAGTTGTTACACCAAGCACAAACCTCTGCCCATAACAAAGGTTCATACAACTCAGCTATCACATGAGTCCTCAATTGAAATTTTACAACTTCTAAATTTCTCTTTACTTAATACAAATTTTCTTTAATTCGTATGCTATCCTTTACAACTCAATATGAGTTCTTCTTCCCATACTACCTCGTAGTACTATAAATCATTCATCGTTTAACAGCTCATCTGTTACTACGATTCACTATGATCACGCGATGATCTTCTTATTCCTCTCTCAACAATTATAGTTTTAGGTACTCTTACCTAAGATTTATAACCTATCAGCTCTGATACCAACTTGTAACGCCCCGAAATATGGTCCATCTTCACACCCGGATTCCATACATCTTGAGTATATCATTCATACAAACATACATCATTATATACTGAAATATTACCACATACATTCTAAATTCCCAGATTCTAAAACCTTAAAACTCCTTCCATTATAAATAACGATAATTACATTATCCTTTACATCTTACACGAGTGACTTTCATCCGCCACTAATGATACATAATAGTTTATTAAACTAATCTAAAGTTCATTTGACTTATTTTATATTTCAAGTCTTCGCTTGATCTTCTCACTCATTCACATACTGAATAGCACTGCATCTGGATACCAGTCAGCTTGATCTTTACGGAATCTTTAACTTCTTCTAACATCGTTCGCTAAAAATGTTTTTCATTTAAAGCAAGTGTGAGCATTCAATTGCTCAACAAGTCATATTAGTTGAACAAACAACTTCAAGAGTTTAAACATTCCTTCAGAACTTCAATAACTGAACAAAGGTTATGAAGCAGCTTGAATAATAGGAATAATCTCGATTCCTATCATTTTTAAACAATATACACTTTCATTTGAAAATACTTTCATTCTTCTACCTTTTGCATACACATTATGTCTAGCTAGAATCATTAGCATAAACTTAACAATAACGGATCATGTATAAATAGAGCATTCTCTTATTGAACAGTTAAATCACAGAACTGTTTATCTCATAGAAACACCGTAGTGTTTACATTGTGGCACAAAGCCTCCTACATTCTACCACCTTGTACAAATATCACACATTAGAACATAGACAGAACTTCTCAAGTTCAACATCTGAGAAGTTTAAGAAACTAGAATTCATTTAGAATATGAATGAAGTTAGGAAACTTGTCAGACAAGATGACCGGAGCTTATTTGAATCGCTTTCATTCCAATTCCGTGTAAAGACATAAGAAAAACAACATATACACCAAGTAGTCATATATATCTTTCGCAACGTACATCTTTCAAACATCCACATATCCCCGGTGGGGTCACAATGCACATCTTTCAAGAATCTATGTATCCCTGGAGGGGGTTACAACGTAATGCAACCATTGATACACACATCAATGAAGGTCAAGCAGCCTTTACATCATATCAGCCGATGGCAAGTAAACCCATCAAAGCCATTCATCCACGTATCCCCGGCGGGGGTTACAACGCAATACTACTATTGACACATACATCAATGAAGGTTAAGCAACCTTGACAATGGACCCAACAGGGATCTATCCGGTGATACACACATCAATGAAGGTCGGGCAACCCTGACGACGACAAACTATTGGCAGTAACTCCGACAGAATGAGGGAATATGTTATACACATCCTCAAACAGACAAAGCTTTATCCCCACAGATCTCTTACACACAAGAGGTACCTCTATGGAATATAGGCCAGCGTCTAGGATTCAAGACTTTGGTGATAGCCCCAAAGTCAACATCCTTGGAGACTTGGATCACATGTCCAAGCCATCACTGATTGTCATCCCAACAGGATTACATGGCAATCATACATCATACATTATCATGTTGCTTCACATAACATCATGTTTATCTTGCTTGCATTTCAAGTGTCTAGGATTCTTTATCCTATCCATGTCTTGCATTGCATGACTATTATAAAGAGGGGCATCTGTAGACACTCAAAATTTTTTGCATACCTATTACTAACATTGCAGGAGGGCAGATTCGTCTTTCAGAGATAACCCTGGAAGACAACTTACATCCATTAGGATACTACTAGGAAGTTCGGGTTCAACCCGAACCTGGCGGGAACATCCGTTCCAACCCGGAACACAAACCGGGAATGTCTTTCTAAACCCTGGAACACAAACCGGGAATGTCTTTTCCAATCTCGGAGATAACCCCGAGGTTTGCAAATCAAAAGACCGACAACAACACCAGAGAGGACAGTTCTGTCTCGGCGATAACACCGCAATGCTCAGTTCCAGTCCCAAAAACAACACTAGGAGTAGCGACTCCATCCTTGGTGATAGCCCCAAGGGATGCTTTTGCAGTTCCGGTGATAACTCCAGAAATGCTTGTTTCAAACACATGCGATCAGCTTCAAGCTCAGGCCTCCTGCCAAGGCACTCATACCTCAGACCCTAAGCTAACAACGGGCAGATAGGTTCTTTCATAGATGACCTTGCGGTATTCAAACACATAAAGTAGTCCAATCTCAGATGTAACCCTGAGCAACGTCTGCTTTCTGCTCAAACCGGCGATAACCCCGGTGAGGAGTCAAAAAGGTCATCTTACCATCTCATCAAGATGATATCGTGGCATACCAACAAGTAGTCCAATCTCAGATGTAACCCTGAGCAACGTCTATTTTCAACTCAAACCGGTGATAACCCAGACGAGGAGTCAAACATCATCTTGCCCCTTCAACACCTGTGCTTCGTCTCGACACTTCATACATACATACATCCAAGAATGTCCCACAAGAACTGAGGAGTAACAATCCCGAGTGACTATTACATGTAACAGTACTTTGGATAGAATTTGAAGCTTGAAGACCATGGGCATAGACCCCTCTTCCTGACTTCGTACAACCTCTAATCCATGTCATTGCGTAACTCTCGACACAAGCGGTCTGAAGAAGGTCAGATATACCTCATTCGAATGCTTAGATTAAAGTTCTACAAGTTCAAGCGGACATTACAGTGCATGAGTGCATGTACTACGAGACGATGGGACCCGCGAGGCTCAGATTCACCACGACCGGTAGTAGTACAACATGCTACTGGCGCAGTGTACCTGCAACCATCCGTCTATATATACAAGCCTTGGGGTCAGCCATTTGAAGAGTTGAAGGAGAGAAAAAGGCGAGGAAGCCCTGTCCATTTTACTCTGCGTACAGATCTTTTGAGTGTTTCCTCATCTTTAAACACTTGTTAGCTCACATATAGATATCTTTTATCTGGCGGGAGCTGAGTGTTTATCCATTTAAAGTCATAGAAGTTTACTTTGGCAGCCCACTGTAAGCCTTCTCACATTATATAAAGCCTTCTTCTCATATTAGCACACACTGTTATACACATTGAGAGTCGTGTAGTGTGCGTTTTCCCGGACTTCGGTCCGTAGTTTTCATTTCTGTCTGTATATATATACTTATATATATGTATATATTTCATATATGGACTAACATTATCGAGTTATGCCTCGATTGAGCCTAGACTTCGGTCTGGAGCGTCTATTGCTTTTATATATACATATATATATATATGTACTTATATATATAATTGTTGTCAGACATATCTGATGAGCCTGGATTTTACATCCGGAGCATTTACTCGCTTTTATATATAAATACTTATATATATAATTATTGTCGGACATATCCGATGAGCCTGGACACCCATCGAGTCAAAATCAAGAATGTTAAAGTGTTCTCGGAAGCAAAGAGTTTGCAAGTTAAGTAAGTGAAGATCGTAGTGTACCCCTTGTTAAGAGAAATCATAGTATTCTCATCCATCACCACTAGATTAAGCACCAAGGTGGCAAGACACCACGATCAACTGAAGCTCATGACAACAATCTGCTTTGGGGTTCAACTCAACTATGGGGCCCTACTCATCGATTGGATTGGGAAGTGGATACACAGTTCAAAGAAATTAAAGAGCTCTGGAAAGATTCTTTATGGGCTGTTTATAAGCATAATCCTGTAATCAGCACTAGGTGAAAAAATTGGGGATAATGAAGGAGAATCTATCAATCCCAACAGAAAGATGACCTGGCAGCTGTTTCAAAACTGGAAAAGAAATCCAGCATAAAATGTCAGAATGATGTCTAAATCCAGTTGAAGAACTGGTAAAGTGAAGGAGTCCGGGCTGCCAGGGAACATGTCAATGGTGAAGGGAACTGATGAAGAAGAAGAAATCCATAAAAAAGAACCCATTGCTTTGGTCAGAAAATGAAAAGGTAAGAAGAAAATGAAGGCTCAGATGATAGAGGAGCCTCAAGGCTCAACCACTGATGCACCCCAAAAGAGTTCAAGAACTTGAACTCTGAAGGAAATAAAGGGGAAAGAATAGTAGTCTAAGGAGGAAGAAGACCGAGCTACCATTTCTCAACTACTTAAGAAGGGAAAAAGCAGCCATAAATCCAAGAAGTCTTTGATCGTAGAGTCAGTACCGATCATAGAGTCCAAACTTGACATCACTCCAGAAGTGGATGCTGCAATAGTTTCTCAGTTTGATCAAACATTAAGAGCTGAAGTTGAAGAGAATGTTGAGGCTGTGGATCAGCCTAGGAAGACAAAGAGAAAGCTTATCAAGAAATACATTTTTGTCAATGAAGGAGTATTAAAGGAGGAAGACAGAAGAATAGCTGCTGAGAAAGAGCAACCCGGAGCTATTAAGGAGAATACAACTCAAGTTGAAGGGGAGCTTCCTGAAGCTCCTGCACTAGAGAATGCTCCAGCTAAGGGGGAGATGCTTAAAATTCAAATGGATGATCAAAATAAGGGGGAGCCTCATGAATTTCTTGTGACAGAGAAGACTACAGCTGAGGAGCAACTACAAAAAGATTTTCATGAATCTCCCTCAACTCTTCAAGAGGTCTTAGCTTCTAAAACTGAAGAAATTTAGAGGGTTGAAGCTATGGAGATGGAGAATATAGAAGAACAAAGAAGAGACGTGGAAATGATTGATGTAGTGGAAATCTCAAATGAAGAAAGGAAAGAAAAAGAGGATGACGAAGTTAAGATTATTGCAGTGGGCTGGGATGGATATAGGAGAGCCAACTACAATCAATTGTTCTCCTACTTACCTATGATGCCCTTTCACAGAGCCCAAATCCTCAACTCTTGGGATCATATGTTCTGGACCTTCAAATCTTATCCAACAATTTTTGTGCTAGCTTATGGATTCCCAGGAAACCTCACATTAGCCCAAAAGATGATCACTAATGGTTCCTCTTCAGAAAATGGGCGTGAGGTACAATCTATTCCCATCTTATTCAGGGTTAGTCACTGTCCACATCAACCTTCAATCAATTCTATGAATTACCAAGATGGTTGGAAATAATACTGCATCCACTAAATCAATTTCCAGTTACAGAATCCCAACACTCTGCAACTAATGAACCAAATATACCTAATTGTGTACTGATCCAGTCTCCTACCATTTCTCATTATACAATTATTGATTCAAATCTAATCTTAGAGTCACCTACTCAAATTGTAGAGTCACCTCCTCTTGAGACTCAACCTCACACACCTGCTCCTCCATCAGAAATTCTTTCTTCATCAACCCATAACTATTTTGGTCTTGATCTTGCTCTCTATAATTTGCAAGATCAGTATACTAGAGCCTCTCCTATAAATACTCAGTAACTCTTTGAGCTTATACCAGATCTTCCTACCAAAATGGAGTTGTCTAAAGCATCTCAGAAGGTGACCAAGGACATTCATGATGATCTTGAAGTTCACTCAGACCTAGTTAATCTGAGGCTGACTCATTTGATCGATGCTGCCAACACCCTCCCCAGCAACCTGAGTACTGAGCTTATAAAGAAGCTTAGGGAGATCATCAAGGAAATGTTCCAAAGTATCAAAGAGAGGGATCAAATTCATTTTTAAGCTACCAAGACGCACGAGGAAGCAGTTCTCCTTCTGCAAAAGACTCAAGAATCTCAAAATAAGCTTATAATGGAGAGTCTAAGAAGTCTACGAACCTCCACAAAAGAATTCTATGAAATCTCCATGGGTCAAATGCAACAAACAGAAACTGTCTTGGCCATCCTACAAAAGAAAGAGTCTCAAACTGATTCCTTTGTCCAAGAAAACCATGAAGATATTCCTTACTCCAAGAATAAGCTCCACGAGCTTGTCCAAGGCATGAATCGACTGTCTAAAGGTATTCGAACCCTTGATGCTGACGTAAAGGGGGAGAATAAAGGTGAAGGAGAGAAAGGCAAAGGCAAAGGAGGCAAAGGCAAATTTGTTGCTCAATCTTCAAGGAGTCCTTCAAGATAGCCTCGTCATCAGACTCCTCGACATGAACATCAACAAATTATTATGGTGCAACCGCTAAGGAGTCAAAGGCCTTCTCCTAGCTCACATGGGGTAACCACTATAGGACTAAGCATGCCAATTGGAGATCATGCATTCATGAATAGACACAATCATTAGGAAAGGCTAAGTCAAAGTGAGCTGGAAGATATAGTATGGAGAGACGAAGCCAGCACGAGAATGAGAACTGTAGAATGTGTCAATCCTCCAAAGAACAAAAGGTAGAAGAAATAGAGATAAGTTAGAACTCGTTTCTTATTAATGTATCTAAGCTTTATTGTAATATCTGCCTTTATAAGCATTAATAAATTCATGATTACTCTCTAGAGATTTCAGTTGCTCACTGAAACACTAAGTTATATTTACTTTCTAGCAACTGCAACTAGAAATTGATAATCATGATATAAATCTCCTCGGTTATGTCAACATCAACTAGGGGGAGATTGTTGGGAGATTGCATATTTAAATTTGATGTTGAAAGTTAATATTCATGATTATATGTAAAGTCCTTCAAGGAATGCATATACAAGGACTTAGTGATAGATCAAACTTGTTAGGTTGATCTGAGCTTTAATATTTATCATTCTGTAAATAATTGTATAAAAGAAAAGATCAAAGCTGTTAGATTGATCTATGTCTTGAAATGTAATAGATAGGCTTCAACATAATCGTACCCTATCAAGCTAATTAAAAGATTGCAGAAGCTAAGGCAGAATCGTAGAGCATCGAGAATCGCAGTCTGTTTTCTTTGGAGGGCCTCTCATGGAATCGTAGAGTGGTCCAAACACCTACCGAGTCAAAATCAAGAATCTTAGAGTGCTCTTGGAAGTGTAGAGTCTGCAAGTCAAGCAAGTGAAGATCGTAGTGCACTAGTTCTTAAGAGAAATCATAGTGTTCTCATCCATCAGCACCAGATCAAGCACCAATGTGGCAAGACACCACGATCAAGATCGTAGTGCATCATCTGTCTGCATCAGAAGCATCAAGCCTTATCCATTTGTTTTAGAATAAAAGTTAACAAATGTGGAATGGATTATAGACATTGAGTCTATCGGTAATCCCAATGACACAACACTCATCTTTAGTATAGATTGAAGAAACGTATTAAAGAAGCTAAGGAAAGTACTACATATCAGCAAAAAACACCTTTTCAGGTGTTAGGTGAGACATCAGTCTGCAGTGTCAGTGGGCCAGATGGCAGGACAAGAGATTTCAAGAAAGTCATCATTAGTGCTCAAAAATGTCAAATACAATTAATGCTTCAACAGATGTCTTCAAACGAATATATTTCAAAGGCACCTTATATACAAAACGGAAGATGATGCAAGATAATAAGCAAGCATACAATAAAACGCTGAAGAACACAAAAAACTCAACTCTACGATCTTTCAAACACAAGCTTAACGGTAACTGAGTAGCACTATTCAAGAACTCAGCTATCTTGAAGTGAAGTAAGAAGTCCCAAGTTAGAAGGATTTGAAGAGTTCTAAGTGAACTGAGAAGTACCAAGTCTGCTAAACTTGAGGAGTTCAAAAGTGAACTAAGAGGTTACAAGACTATTGGTCTTGAAGGAATCTGTGAGATTCAAAGATTGTAAATATATCCTTAATGGATTTCCTACCCAAGCAGAAGAAGAGTGGACTAGGAGCCTTTGAGTGCTTTAAACCACTTAAAAATACCGTGTCTCTTATATTCTTGTCATAACTGCCATATCTGCCATAACTGCTTGTATCCTATCAACTCGTTTTATCTTAAAGGGAAAACGAACAAATCTCAAATTTCACTATGATTAAATCATTATCAAATCTAACAAGTAATTTGTAAAAGAATTTTTAAAAATAAATATATCTATTCAACCCTCCTTCTAGATAATTATTGTGCCTTTGGGAACTAACATAATCCTTAGACTTGAGATCATTATAATATCTTGTGAATGATAAATTATACTTTGACATATTCCTTAAGACCTTTAGGGTGTATCAAAGGGTATGCTTGGGTGTAATAAGTTGTACATGAAGATAATATATGATCAATAAAGAATCTACTACTTCTAGTAAAAGAAGAGAAATCTTCTATGTGATTCGATAAATGAAAACCCAATAGTCCTTGGCCAAGATAAAATAAAATTAGAAAAGAGTTTCTAATTTGCATTATTTGGAGTTGTGCATTTAAGAATCGAAATACATATAATTAAATAAAATAAGACTTGACAGTTATTCCATATTTTATATTTAATGGTGACATTGTATGGTGGAATGATTGAATTGTGCGTCAACTATTTACTCAAAGGTTCTTTTATGATTAATGTTAAAATCTATATTATCTGGAAAGTCGTTGATCGCTAAGGAGGTTTATCCTTATTGTAGAATAAATGTTATTTATTTAAATAAATTAATAGATTAATTTATTTATTTAAATAAGATTAAAATTATTCTAATTGATTTATTCACAACCTGTTTAATATGGAGAACCTAAAGGGTCACACCACAAAAGAAAAAAAATATTTATTTATGAAGTAAATGGCATAATCGTAAAAATAAGTTAAGTGTATTTAATTTAATCTATGGTTATAGAACAAATTAAATAGCTTAATATTTATTATTTAATATTTTAGAAATATTAAATATAAATTAATAAGAGGAGTCTTATCAATTCCTAAAGGAGTTTGAGAATTAATTAATAAAATTACTCTCATATATTTCTAGTAAAATTAGGAGGCTAATTAATTAAAAGAATTTAATTAATTATTTCTATTTAGATTAAGAACATAATTAATTAATTAAAATAAAACCCTATTCCTAAATTGTTTAAAAGGGTTGCCTAGATCTATAAATAAGAGGAATCTTATTTTGATTTGGGGTTAATAATTTTTCCAAGAGTTGGGAGAGTGAGTATTTTCTATAGAGATAGAAAAACTAGGGTTTTTCCAAACACACATCTTCTTGAATACTTTTCTTCCTTGGTGGATCACCTCTAGAGGCCAAACATTTGGGTGGCTAACATTGATCAAAGGAAGGAATCAAACCCGATGGATTCAAGTTGAACGCGAAAAGGATTGGAGGTGAACTTTTACTTGAGGAAGCTAGTTCTACAAGGGTATGAATTTAATCTTCATCTCTTTTACTTGGTGACCAAGAATGAATAGTAAAGAGGTGGTGTTATGGAGGTGGGATGGTTTTATGTCCATTATACCCTCGCTTTGGATTTTCTATATATAGAGGAAGGTTGCTAGATTATTTTTCTTGCTCAAAATACACCAACAACTTAGAGCTTTCATATTATTGAGGGAAAAGTTAGAAAAGCTAGAACTTTGCTAGAACAAAAGAAAGAAGAAGAAGAAAGCAAGAGAACTTCAAAGGTAATGATTCCTAACCATGATTCTCCTTCTCTTCATTTGATAGAGAAGTGAGTAGTGGTAGAGCATGCTTGTTAAGGAGTGATAAGGATGGTTGTTAATGGATGAAACCTTAATAAACCATGTAAAGTGAAATCATAACTATAAAATCTATAAACCATTGAAATTCATTGAAGAATTGGATTATGTTGTTGTTGATGGACAAGTTTAAAACCATCATTTGAAGACTTAGATTATATAATTTCTGATAATGGAGTGAATCCATTTAGAACGGTGTAGAAATCTTAAGTAACGAAGTTATGGCAGAATTTACGAGATTAGACGATAATCGTCAAAATCGTGAAATTCTCATAATGGAAGTCAAAAGTTAGCATTGAACTCGAAAACATTAGTTTTAGATGGAGAATAGTCTAAATTTGTATTTTAGAGTTGCGGACTCGAAAATGGTCAAATTATGACTTAGAACGAAGAAACGAGCTATGAACGTTCACGAACATTTATCGTTTTCATAAAAAGGGACATAAACAGTGAATTCCATTTTAACGAATTCGAAAATATAAAATTCTTATATGAACACTTAGTTCATATGATTTGTGAGCTAATGTCTTTTGAACGGCCAATTCGAACTTAAAATGAACAATTTATGAGTGCGGGAAGTTCGTTATGTAAGAAAATTGTCAAAGTTTTACGGTACATGCGAGTTAGTGAAAATAATATAGAACCAAGCAAATAACCTCATCGAGAGAGTGGTAGCGGAACACGCTAAATGAATGCAACACCAGTGCAGGTAAAATCTCTTTCGACATTTGCGCGCATCACTAGACTATAATGGAAGTTGAAAAGCGGCAATATACCAAAGATTAGACAAGGCAGAGTGAAGAATGGTTATGAATATAAAAAGGAAGTCAGTTGATTAATGATGAATTATACCATTAATAATCTTGAAGTAACATCATTTAAGATGTTAAAAACCTTAAGTAATACAACTGAAGGTCGATGGAAGATTACTTGAACGTGAACGTAAACACAATGTAATACGGTAGAATGTAACCAATGATAACAAATCTAATGAACAATTAGATTGACAAGAAGGGTAAGATAAGTTGTATCATACATGTCTGACTTTGACCTAAAGTGGTATGTTACATGATTATGTATTGTAGAGACCTTAAAAACTCAAAAGGAAAAGTATTTAAACAGTAGCAGACGCTGAAGGCAAGTGTTCTAACCCTTGTCTATGTTCATTCTAGACAAGTATTATGATTCATGTATCTTGCACATGAATTAATGTATGATGAGGTCAAAGCAAGTTCTTTCGGCTAGACTTAATGTATTTACTGGATTTCTTATAATATGTTGAAATGTTATCAAAGTTGCTATCTTTTGCCAAATTGTTTTGGTATAGATTTCAAAGAAAGACTGAGTATGAATAAACAAACATTTTGTCGTCAAATGACAGGCACCTGAGATTGCCAAAACTTAAACGTAAATATGTTTATAGAAGAAGTGTTATACAACATAGAGTACTATAGGCTGATCACCTAGACGTGATCATAAGTAATACCAAACTTACGGACTTAGTGTCGGGTTGTCCTTTTCAAAGAAAGAATGAATACTCAAGGTTTTGGACCAAACTATATGTTTAATGAACGTGGTTCATTGTGAAATGTTTTAAAGGAAAAGAAATGCTATTTTGAATTATTGATAGTACTTCATAACTATTGTTTAGTTATTGAAGATATACGATTCCTATGTTTCAAGCACGTTGTTTAAATGAAATTGTCATACTTGCTGAGCTAGTTATGCTCACTCTTGCTTGAACCATATTAATGCAGCTAAGATTGAATAACCCGAAGGATCCTCTAAGGATAAAGGAAAGGCTAAGGAAGACCACTAAGTTGTCTATGTAATAGTATATGTTTAATGTTGTAATTATTTAATATTATGACAAGAAATAGATGTATTGATTATAAGGAACCTGAGAAGGGAATATTCTTTTGGAATATATGTAACGTCCCGAAATCCGGTCTATTTTTTCATCTAGATTCCGTACGTCACGATCCCATCTTTTTCCAAACATACATAATTATATAGCTAAATATAACAACATACATCCTCAAATCCCAAGTTCTAAAACCTTAAAACCTCTTTCATTACAAATAATGATAATTACAATATTCTTTATATCTTGAACAAGTGACTTTTATCCGCCACCAAGGATACATAATCATTCATTAAACTATTCTATAGTTTAATTCTATCATTCTATATTACAAGTCTTCGCTTGATCTTCACGCCCATTCATCTAGTGAATGGCACTTACTCTGGATACCGATCAGCTTGATCTTTACGGGATTCTTAAGTTCTTTCTAACATCGTTCACTAAAAATGTTTTTATTTAAAGCAAGTGTGAGCATTTAATTGCTTAGCAAGTCAAATCAGTTGAACAAACAACTACAAGAATTTAAAAATTCTTTTAAGACTTCAAT
This sequence comes from Panax quinquefolius, assembly GCA_020205615.1. Lineage (NCBI taxonomy): Eukaryota > Viridiplantae > Streptophyta > Magnoliopsida > Apiales > Araliaceae > Panax > Panax quinquefolius. The sequence continues at coordinate 37,081,967 of CM035168.1, read as the reverse complement.
AACCAAACAAAGGTTATGAAGCAGCTGGTATAATAGGAATAAGCTCGATTCCGATCATTTTAAAACATTATTTACATTCACTTTGAAATACTTTCATTCTCTACTCTCTTTCATACATATTCTGTCTGGCTAGAATCAATAGCACAGACTTAACAATAATGGTTCATGTATAAACAGAACAAACTCATATTGAACAGTTCAATCACAGAATAATTCATATCATAGAAACACCGAAGTGTTCACATTGTGGCACAAGGCCTCATATATTCTAACACCTTGTACAAATATCACACATTTGCACATAGACAGAACTTCTCAAGTTCAACATCTGAGAAGTTTAGAAACTAACATTCATTTAAAATATGAATGAAGTTAGGAAACTTTCCTTACGCATAGCTACAACTTATAGTTTACGCTGAACTGCTCATTCCAATTCCTATGTAGCACATAAGGAAATAACACATGTACCAATTAGTCATATACTTGACTTACACATTGGTTTACTTTACTTTACTTCTTAGGGTTCGCGTTCTTACAAACTAAGTTCACGCGACCAACTTCCTTTACCGGTTTACGGGTTCATGACATACGAAGTTGTCTTACTTAATACGTTCATCATCTTTGATGATTTACATTCTAATCTTCTTCAGCACACATCGTGTTACTACTAGTAGTCCATATGGTGCTCTGAGTGGTTTCCCACAAACAACCAACAAACAAGTTCCCGTCTCATCTACACTGCCCATAACAGTGAGTTAGATCGGTTGCCAGTTTTGTATATACCTTTTCTCTCTTAAGGAATTGTTTAGCCCATCTCCCATATGTCAACCATCAAAGGTTACGATTGTACTAGAACCTAAATTAATCCTAACTTACCTGAACTATTAAACTATAATGTTCGTTAAGTCAATTTCATATTCCTTATGGCTTTCTGACAAATAAATGTCATACCTCAGGATTTATTCTTTATCGTCTAAGTCATACAATCTTTTGTATACTCAGGACGATCATTCAATATTCATTCTATGCATTTATAGCATTAACCATTTTACGTTACCTTATTCTCATCTTACAACGTCCGATTCATTTGACTCAGAACATCATCCAAGTTATAAACATTAACTCGGCTTCTTTTATGTTATACATTCTTGTCTTTAATTCAGTTTCTTTACCATTCACAGGTTTAATCATTGATCTTTATTACCTTATGATCAAACCATACACAGGGTGTAGGTTCTACCCATTTAGTATTTGCGTACACTTAACCTTCACATCGGTTAAAGTGTTCAATGCTTACATTTCATTCTAACATTCTCATCCGACTCACATTCGACTTTCATTAATCTTATTACCGTTCGCTATGACTTTCTTGATAATTCATATCTTACTTACTACTCCCGTCAACGTCTAAGTCATACAACCAATGTATACTTAGAATGTTCACTCAACGTGAATACAAATCACGAGGATCATTTACGTATTAAACATTTTCATTACTTGCCTCTTAATTTTATTCAACCTTCATCCAAGGTTTTAATTACTTTCATTCATTACTCATCACCTGAACCCCATGTTCATTATTCTTTCCTAATGTCAAAGACATACGGTTTATTGTATGCTAAGACCGTTCGTTCATCGCAACAACGTTGTGTTCACAGCGTTTAAACGATTTACATTCATCTCTCATGACCATAACATAACATTGAAATGTTATTCATTACCCTAGTCAATCAACATTTAAGGAATCACAATTATAGCAATCCCTCTCATTCGTTTCATTGTGACTACGGTTCCCAGACATTGGTTCCGTAACCCGCGTCCACATTCTTTATCTTTTAATCTCATTTAATCTTTTCATTCAACCTTCATCAGAGGTTTAATACACTCAATTAAGTGTTACATTAATTGAATTACATGTTTATATTTCTTTCTTGCACATCCCCCAATAATTGAGCAATAAAAATCTCATTTCTGGACATTTCCCTGCACTAGCGTTGCGGCGCCATGCCCTTCCCTTTCTTTTGCGCTGCAATGCCATGTAGCAGTAGTTAATTGCCCGAGCTCGCGCTGTGGCACCAGTCCCCAAGGCACGACTTGCGCTGCGGCGCCAAGAGTGAATCCTAGAAAAATTTTCTAAGTCTTTTACAAGCTTGAGACGCTGACTTTGAAATCTCATATCTTATTCGCTATAACTCAGAACGAGGTCGTTCCAAAGCCATTTTCTTCCTTATCTTATCTACTTCGATTACCCTTAGACAGAACTTCGTTCTGAATCCATTACCATGCCATTCAATTGGCTTAATCTTCGCTCTTCGTTCGTTTTACATTTTTAACGTTCTTCATTCATTCGTCCGTAATTCGGTCATCCGCACTCGGAACTCGTTCATTCTTGAGTCCATGACTCATGTTCTATACATTCTCTTACATTCTTATGAAACCCTACACATTCAGATTTATTTACTAAATTTCTAATTCTCGTTCTTTTTTTACGAAATTTTTCGACATAACTTCGTTATAGCTCAATTTTAATCCGTTCTTCATGAATGTTTATAACGTTCCTAACCAAGAAATAAGCAACTAACTTATACACGATGGTTTTAAACTTTTCCATCAACAACAATTATCCTACGATGGTTTTAATTTGTCCATCAACAACGTTCTTCGCGTTCTTCGCGTGTTCTTCGCGTTCTTTGCGTGTTCTTCATTTTTAATCGATATTTTGGATTACAATTTTACTTTTTCTTGGAATTTGATGTTATAGAACATCATTCCTTACTTATTTGACCTACTCATTCATAAGATTCATTCAGATCGCTCAAAATCCTTACGAATCTTACACTTACTTAAGAAATTTATAAACTAAAATCCTAATTCTTATTTCTTTGTTTTCTCATGATTTCAACCATATAAAATTATTCTTAACTTCATCTACTACTTATCTTCATTAAGTTATGTTTTTGAACATATTAAACTCAAAGAAAATTAGAAGAAACTAGGGTTCGGATTACCGTTCTTCTTTAATCTCCATTCGTCGGACAAAGCGTGCACTCGACAAGCTTTTACTCATTCTCTCCCTCTTCTTCTCCCATCCTAACTCTCTCTCTTTCACTATCTCTCAAGTGTTGGTTGAAATCTCAAACCAAACAAATGAGCTTAAGCCTTGTTTATATAGAAAACCAAAGCTAGGGGTATTTTGGTCGTTTCACCCCCACCTCCTTACTATTCATGGCTTAGCCACGAAGTTTACTTGGTCACCACCCTTTCTTGGTCACCTCCTTACTAACATACTTACATTATTAATCGAAACTCGATCGTCATTTATTAAGTAAACTTTATTGCATACCGTTTACGTTCACATATTACTTAACAACTTTTAGTTGTAACTCTCAATGTTATAGGCCTTATCATTATTGAATATAGTTCACGTTCCTTATACTTTGTGTTCGTCATTTAACTACTCATTAAACAACATTAAATTCCTAAAGTCATCACTATAACAGTGATTTAGGAAAATTCTTATCATGTTCATTAAGTAATTACGTAACCCATACTGGTATTGCAAACCATTGGATTCATAATCAACTTGGTCAACAAATTACTACAGCCGGCTTAACACATTACATTGTTCTCATTTAGTTCATATTCAATTGATTATTAACCTTTAATCATCATACATTAAGTGTCTAACAATGCTTTAATAATGTTATATTTACACCTTAGTTCATTACTAATGAATTATCTTTCATTCTATACTTGTAAACATTCTTGTCTGTCAAAACTCTGGGACTGGCGCCGTGGCACCACACTTAGCTCTTCATCTCGCGCCACGGTGCGAGTTAGCAGTATGCCTTGACACTATTACGGCGCTGCGGCACCACCATTTGGCCTTGGGTTGGCGCCGCGACGCCAACTCTTTGCCTTAGAAAAATTTTGCAGATTTTAAATTTTGTGAACTTCGCGGATGCATAACTTCTTCGGTATAAGTCTGAATTGGCTCGTTCAAAAGCCTACGGTTCAAAATTACATACTCTACACGTTCATTGAAAAAATTTATCTATTTGACTTTGTTTGCTAAAATTTCACCTATTAGTTCATTTTAACGTAAACGATAAACGTTCGTGAACGTTCAACGCTCGTTTCTTCGTCCTAAGTCGGAATTCGGTCATTTTTGAGTCCGCAACTCTATAATGCTAAATATGACTTGTCTCCATTGAAAACTAATGTTTCCAAGCTCAATATCAAAATTTGACTTCCATTCCGAGAATTTCACGAATTCGACGATTATCGTCCATACTCGTAAATTTCGCCTTAACTTCATTTCTTATGATTTGTTCATTGTTTTAAATGGATTCAATCCATCTTATTAACATCTTGACATACATACTTCATTAACTTATTGACATGATAAGTTATTACTTGTTCTTCATTAGTCTATAACTTATAAAAGTAGGAACTACTTATGAATTCACTTTGCATGACTTATCATAACTTAAATCTTTTAACCATCATTCTCTCATCTTCTAGTCGTATAAATTTCATTATTGTAACATATTACAAGTTTCTACAAGTTCTTCCTTGATTCATAATTTATTTGATTACGAATAGCTTATTCATGACTTATACGACTTATTAAGACTTAAGCCCTTTGATTACTCATTCTTATCATTCCTTATCATACAAGTTCTACCACTACCCATTTCCCTATCAATGGAAGAGAAAGAGAATTGTGGTTTAAGTCCTTACCTATGAAGATCAATTGATAAATTCTTGTTCTCCTTTTTGCTTCTTAAATTATGAAGACTAGCTTTCTAGCTTTTCTAACTTATTCTCACTTATTCTCTCTAACCAATAAGTTCTCAACTTGTTGGTGGTTTTGAACAAGGAATAAATGAAATCCAAAGCTTACTATTTATAGGACTTTCTAGGTTAGGGTAGTTTGGTCATTAGGCCATCCCACCTCCTTAATCACCTCCTTACTATTCCTAGCTTAAACACTAAGTTCACTTGCTCCCCACAACACTTGGTCATCAAGTTTACTTGGTTATTAAGCCACTCCACCTCCTTACTATTCATTACCTAGCTTATTAAGTAAACTTGGCCACCACACTTACTTAGCTCTTAAGTATACTTGCTTAGCACATAGCTTATCCTTTGCTTGCTCATCAAATTAATTACTTGGCCATCACCACACTTAGCCATTAAGTTTACTTAATCATCACATATAAGCACTTTGCTTGTTCATCACACATAAGCACTGTACTTAGCCTTTAAGTTACTTAACTTATCCTTTGCTTAACCCTTAAATTTACTTGCTCATCATACAAAGTTCTTAATCGCCAATTCACCCATATGATCATGGGTTGCCCTATAGATCCTCCTAACCATTGGATTCTTACTTTGGGCTTAAGGTTTAATTAACCTAACTTATACATTGGGCTTGCATTAACAATTCTTTGGGCTTTAACATTAATTCGCATTGGGCTTTATTATTATCCCAATTGGACATTACAATCTCCTAAACATTCCTAGAAGTCCATTACACTTAGCTTAAAGCCTTATAACTTATAATTTACGTATTAATCTCGTATTCTAACTCGTATACTTATTTAATATACGACATTCCATCATTTATACATACTCGTATAATACCTCGTATTATACTAATATTCATTACTTCATACAATACTTACGTATTATACAATCATTGCTTTATTTCATTACACGCATTAAAATTCCTTCTCGTAATTCACTTTCCATAATCGTTAGGTTTGAAGTCCGCAGGCGAAAACTGCATTTTCCATGACGGAAATATTATTGGATATTCCATCTCGTCTTATAATTCTATCATTATGTATTTCTCGGAAGTTCAAAAATAATTCCCAAGCAGAAATGCGTGATTAGTGTTTTTTTGGAAAATTTCTCGGAAACTTTTTATTTTCGTCTTGGAAATTCAAACACTTTAATTCTATCACGTAGCCAAAATACTATGATGTTCTGATATGTCTAGGTCATAGAACAACCTTTAATTAGCTTACTCTCATATATAATTAATTAAATTCATTTTAATCCACATAAGCAAATAAAAATTTAATTCTCAAAAATCTAAATTTTCTGGGGCGTTACATTCTTCCCCCCTTATAAGGATTCTGTCCCCAGAATCTCGCTAACAATACATCCACCATTGAGGAAAAAATTTCTATCATTTTAATTTTGAGTTCCCACAATGCTTCTACAACATTGAGGTTCTTTCATTTCACCTTCATAGAAGGTGTTATCTTAATTCACATGACTTGTCACTTCCTATAAATAATTTGAGTTGGGAGTTTAAATACTTATTGACACATTACGTTATTACCCATTCAATAGCTTTTAACTTAGAATTATTTGGAACTCAAATTCCTCCTTCAAAACAAGATTATACTTGATCTTCTCTTCATCATGCATCCTCTTCTTCATTCGCGTACATTCCTCATTACCTAGTTGTAGTTACTTAACTCGTTCCATTATCGTGGATTAAATCTACGTTGTGAAAAACATTTCTACCACTTCATTCCACAATTTAACCTCTAACTCTGTTTTTTGCCATTTCTGTTTTTAACTCATTCTAAGTTGTTAACATTGATAGCTTTTCCCTACCCTTCTTACTTAATGCGTCGACTTCTATGTTAACTTTTCCGGATTGATATAACATATCAACGTCAAAATCTCTTATCAATTCTAATTACCTTCTCTACCTCATATTCAACTCCTTCTGTGTGGAGATATATTTTAGACTCTTAGAGTCCATGTATATCTCATACTTCTCACCGTATAAATACTATCTTCAAATTTTTAATTCAAAAACTACAGCTGCCAATTATAGATCATAAGCCTCCTTATAATCCTTTAACTGGCGTGATGCATATCTAATGACTTTGCCATGCTACATAAGCATGCAATCTCGTCATCTAGGTGAAACATCGAGATACACTACAAAATTCCCCATATCATCTGATAGAGACAATACAGGTAGCTCACTTAACTTTCCTTTTCAGTTCCTGAAAACTATTTTCTTCTCACTTCTCATTTCGACAATACCAACCTGTGACGCTAATGGTACTTTTAGTCATAGCACCTCATAAGGGTACCTATCAATTTACCCCCGACTTGCTCAGCGCCTCTTACGAAAAATCTAACTTCCATACATTAGTCCACCCAATTGACATAACCAGAAACTTGTCATAACTATAGCGAGTTTTGAATGTCATCTTAGGTACCTCCTCCTTCTTCCTTACTTTCAACCAACTATACCCCGTACGCAAATCTATCTTAGAAAAATTCTTTGCCCTCTTCAACTAATCAAATAGATCATCGATCCTGGGCCATGGGTATTCATTCTTAACCGCTAACTTACTCCTATTACGATAGTCGATACGCAACCGTAACGACTCATCCTCTTCATTAACATCCTTCTAGCTTGCATCATGATTAGACAACAAGAGCATCGCGATATTTTATTACCGTAAAATACTACCTTGGGTTACTTAGAAAACCGAAGATTCATACTTTTATTCTAACAATTTTTTAAAGTTTTATGGTTAAACAACCCATTCATACCGAGAGTTACTTCAAATTCTCTCAACTTTATCGGTACTTATCTACCGATACTTGCTTACATTCCTTATTCATGAAGCCATTTCCACGAATATAATTAACAAAAGTTATTTCCCCATTCTCTACCTTAACGTTTAAAGATACTTATAATCCCTTTCAGACAGACTCCTAGATGAGTCTTTCCACATGTCTTACACACTTCAATCTTACGCTTAGGAGCTCATTGTCCCACTCTAGTATTCCCAGAGTTAAAATTATCTCTTTTTGGCATATTGCCACTGGCATTCTATACCTTTGTTCCTCCCTCTCCCTTGCTCTTATTCTTCCTCTCTTTGTGGTATTGAGTCAATGCCTCACTACCACCCTCTGTTATAATCACCTTTTCTAGAATGGTCCCATAGGAAACAATCTGAAACAATAAATTCCTACTATAGAGCCAGGGTTTCAGGCCCTACTAAAACCTACGTGACTTCCTCTTCTCAGTGTCCACTTAATGTGGAGCAAACCTTGCCAATTCATTGAATCTGGCCGCGTACTGGAGAACTGTCATGTCCCTTTGCTTAAGTTCTAAGAACCTAATCTCCATCCTCCCTTACATGCTTGTAGGGAAATAATTCTCAAAGAAAACCTTCTTGAACTATTCCCACATTACCCCATCTATTCTAGTCCCACCCTGGTGAGCCTCCTACCAAAAGTTGGCTTCCCCTTTCATCATTTAAGTTGCAAAAGAAGTCTTTTACGCCTCACCTGCGTTTTATAATAACAAACGCCTTCTCTATTTCTATTACCCGTGTCTGGGCTTCTAATGGGTTCGTCGTTCCTTTGAACTCCGGCGGACTTACGCTTTTAAATTCTTTAAAGATAGTCATTCTGGCTAACCTAGGTTCGACAGGTACTCTACCCCTGGTTTAGTTAAATGCAGCAGTTAATAATTTAACAAACTCTTGCATAAGGTTGTTTTGACCCCCTTGATTTTCATTACGTGATTCCGCTTCCTGATTACATTGTCTTCTCCTTGGCGGCATTTTCTGATTAAATAAATAAAATTTCATTATTATCTATTTACTTGCTTCGTTATTATTCGCCACATAACAACTCATACCATAAGAAAACATATTAAATAAAAACTTCATTACATTAATATGCTTCTTCATAGTCAAAACTATTTACAATTTACTTCCATAGCCAAAGGCTATTCCATTTTTATCCCGCAATTGAACTTCTCAAAAGTTGGGATTTACAAAAAGACTACCCTTTTATACAAAAGAGGGTTTTACGTCAGTACACAGATATTTATAACTCTAAACTTCTAATAATGCGTAACAGCGTCCTTGTGTTTCTCATTCGCAATCATTTCTACAGTATCCCGACTAATAGTATGTCGAGTCTGCCCAGACTTATAGAATAAAAAGAAACTTTAAGCTTGAAATCCTTATGAGCACTCTTATGGATGTAAGACATCCGTGCTATCTTCAGGTACTTCTTCTCCAGTTTCCTATGAAGCTCTACCAACTCGTTCATATAATCCCTAGCCTTATTTATCATGAGCACCTTCTCATTATGCTCGGACTCAAAATCTTCTTCTGTAGACTCTGTCGCTACATAAAGAGCACTAATCTCTTCATTCTGATTCTACACAACTGTACTCAATTGCACATTCCTGTCAAGCCCTGCCAGATACAATGATCTCATTGCATCTGAAGGTGATGACTCTAGTGTAGGTACCACTGTATCAACTAACGTTATCTCCATTACTTCCTCCTCATAGACCATCATATTAAGATATGACGCTATATCCATATCTCCCTCAGAGTAGTCTTCCTCAGAAAAGTACTCCACTGTCTCCGACTCCTCTAGAATCACTAATGGTATCGCCACCATCAGCATAGGTACAGGCTCTACTTTGTTCACAATATCTTCGTTCACCGCGTGTATATCTCTATACATCAAGCTATCGATCGACATCCTACAATAACACATAACATGTTGATTAGTACATAACACACCATAGTATAAGCACAAATCAAATTTAATTTATTTAGGGTTACTTTCCATCTTTTAAATCTTTCGGTACTGAGTTTCCTCAATACCTTATTAATTCATTTGACTGAAGTAAAGCTTGAGTTTACTTCCTTCGAACATTTCTTCCTTAATGAGGTTATTAGCCTAAGGTTCTTCCCCCCTTAAGTTTTATAACCTAATGCTTTGATACCAACCTATGACGCCCCCAAATCCGGGTATCTTCCTACCCGACAGATGGTGCTACACGGTACTCATAACTGTACATTCATTCTATTGAAATGACATCAAAATGTGTGAATCAACGACATTCTTATTACATTAATAATATTACATCCCATCCCCAAGTTCTAAAACCATTACATTCTTTGTTCATCATTCTATAATATATAAAACTTACTAGTTTATTACAAGGTAAACTAATCGTTCAGCTTCATCTTACCTCTATCCTTGTCAGATCCCTTGGTTCGTTCGGTCCTAGCTGCATTCATATGGTTCAAGCAAGAGTGAGCATAACAAGCTCAGCAAGTACAACAATTTTTTTAAACAACATGCTTGAAACATAGGGATCGTATATCTTTAGTAACTGAACAATAGTTATAAAGTACTACAGACAATTCAAACTAACACTTTTTTTCCTTCAAAACATTTTACGAGCACTTATGGCTCACTTCTGGCTCAAGATCATGAGCGTTTCATAATTTCTTTGAAAAGGACAACCCGACACTAAGTCCGTAAGTCCGATATATCTTACGAGCACTTATAGGTGATCAGCCCATAGTACTCTATGTTGATCAACACTACATTCATTAAACGTGTATACGTTTAAGTTGTGGCAACCTCACGTGCCTGTCGTTAAACAACAAAAACATTTTTGCATACTCAGTCTTCGATTAAAAACCACACCAATATAAATTGGTAAAACTTAAACATGCTTGATAGAATCATAACATAAGTCTAGTCGAAAGAATTGGCTTTGACTTCCTCATACAAAACTTCATACGAAAGGATACATGAATTACAAAGCTTGTCCAGACTTAAGTAGAACAAGGGTTAGGATACTTGTCTTCAGCATCTGCTATAGTATAATAACTTTTCCTTTCAGTCTTTATGGTCTCTACAACACATAACCACATAACATACCACATTAGGTTATGAATGAACTTACATGGTTCCTAATGAATCTTACCCTTCTTCTCAATCTAATCATATATTAGATTTGTTACTATTGGTTCCGGCTTGCCATTATATTTTACATTATTCTTACCAACTTTTTTCTCTTCTATGTCTTACATAGATTTACTTCATTAATCCAACTCGTTTCGAGTTAATCATCCTTCCTCACGGCTTACTAACATCCTTACGTTATTAATCGAAACTCGATTGCCATTTGTTAAGTACACTTTATTGCATACCATTTACGTTCACATATTACTTAACAACTTTTAGTTGTATCTCTTAATGTTATAGGCCTTATCATTTTTGAATACAGTTCACGTTCCTTATACTTTATGTTCGTCATTTAACTACTCATTAAACAACATTAAATTCCTAAAGTCATCACTATAACAGTGATTTAGGAAAGGTCTTATCATGTTCATTAAGTAATTACAGAACCCATACTGGTATTGCAAACCATTGGATTCATAATCAACTTGGTCAACAAATTTCCAAAGTCGGCTTAACACATTACGTTGTTCTCATTACGTTCATCTTCAATTGATTATTAACCTTTAATCATCATACATTAAGTGTCTAACAATGCTTTAACAATGTTATATTTACACCTTAGTTCATTACTAATGAATTATCTTTCATTCTATACTTGTAAACATTCTTGTATGTCAAAACTCTGGGACTGGCGCCGTGGCGCCACACATAGCTCTTCATCTCGCGCCACAGCGCGAGTTAGAAGTATACCTTGACACGGTTACGGTGTTGCGGCTCCACCATTTGTCCTTGGGTTGGCGCCGCGGCACCAACTCTGTGCCTTAGAAAAATTTTGCAGATTTTAAATTTTGTGAAATTCGCAGATGCATAACTTCTTTGTTATAAGTCCTAATTTGCTCGTTCAAAAGCCTACGGTTCATAAATTACATACTCTACACGTTCATGCAAAAAATTTATCTATTTTACTTCATTTACTAAAATTTCACCTATTAGTTCATTTTAACAAAAACGATAAACGTTCGTGAATGTTCAACGCTCGTTTCTTCGTCCTAAGTCAGAATCCGGTCATTTTTGAGTCTGCAAATCTATAATGCCAAATATGACTTGTCTCCATTAAAAACCAATGTTTCCAAGCTCAGTATCAAAATTCAACTTCCATTCCGAGGATTTAACGAATTCGACGATTATCGTCCAAACTCGTAAATTTTGCCTTAACTTCATTTCTAATGATTTGGTCATCGTTTTAAATGGATTCAATCCATCTTATTAACATCTTGACATACATACTTCATTAACTTATTGACATGATAAGTTATTACTTGTTCTTCATTAGTCTATAACTTATAAAAGTATGAACTACTTATAAATTCACTTTGCATGACTTATAATAGCTTAAAATTTTTAACCATCATTCTCTCATCTTCTAGTCATATAAATTTCATTATTGTAACATATTACAAGTTCTTACAAGTTCTTCCTTGATTCATAATTTATTTGATTACGAATAGCTTATTCATGACTTATACGGCTTATTAAGACTTAAGCCCTTTGATTACTCATTCTTATCATTCATTAGCATACAAGTTCTACCACTACCCATTTCCCTATCAATGGAAGAGAAAGAGAATTGTGGTTTAAGTCCTTACCTATGAAGATCACTTGATAAATTCTTGTTCTCCTTCTTGCTTCTTAAATTATGAAGACTAGCTTTCTAGCTTTTCTAACTTATTCTCACTTATTCTCTCTAACCAATAAGCTCTCAACTTGTTGGTGTTTTTGAACAAGGAATAAATGAAATCCAAAGCTTACTCTTTATAGGACTTGCTAGGTTAAGGTAGTTTGGTCATTAGGCCATCCCACCTCCTTACTATTCCTAGCTTAAACACTAAGTTCACTTGCTCCCCACAACACTTGGTCATCATGTTTACTTGGTTATTAAGCCACTCCACCTCCTTACTATTCATTACCTAGCTTACTAAGTAAACTTGGCCACCACACTTACTTAGCTCTTAAGTATACTTGCTTAGCACATAGCTTATCCTTTGCTTGCTCATCAAATTAATTACTTGGCCATCACCACACTTAGCCATTAAGTTTACTTAATCATCACATATAAGCACTTTGCTTGTTCATCACACATAAGCACTTTACTTAGCCTTTAAGTTACTTAACTTATCCTTTGCTTAACCCTTAAATTTACTTGCTCATCACACAAAGTTCTTAATCACCAATTCACCCATATGATCATGGGTTGCCCTATGGATCCTCCTAATCCATTGGATTCTTACTTTGGGCTTAAGGTTTAATTAACCTAAGTTATACATTGGACTTGCATTAACAATTCTTTGGGCTTTAACATTAATTCGCATTGGGCTTTATTATTATCCCAATTGGACATTACAATCTCCTACACATTCCTACAAGTCCATTACATTTAGCTTAAAGCCTTATAACATATAATTTACGTATTAATCTTGTATTCTAACTCGTATACTTATTTAATATACGACATTCCATCATTCACACATACTCGTATAATACCTCGTATTATACTCATATTCATTACATCATACAATACTTACGTATTATACAATCATTGCTTTATTTCATTACACGCATTAAAATTCCTTCTCAGAATTCACTTTCCATAATCGTTACGTTTTAAGTCCGCAGGCGAAAAACTGCGTTTTCCATAACTAAAATATTATTGGATATTCCATCTCGTCTTAGAATTCTATCATTACGTATTTCTCGGAAGTTCAAAAATAATTCCCGAGTAGAAATGCGTGAATTGTGTTTTTTTGGAAAATTTCTCGGAAAGCTTTTATTTTCGTCTTGGAAATTCAAACACTTTAATTCTATCACGTAGCCAAAATACTACGATGTTCTGATATGCCTAGGTCATAGAACGACCTTTAATTAGCTTACTCCCATATATAATTAATTAAATTCATTTTAATCCACATAATCAAATAAAAATTTAATTCTCAAAAATCCAAATTTTTTGGGGCGTTACATTGATTGCACATTCCATTAGGCTTGATATAATCCAACTACAATTGGATTATTCAAAGTCCATGAACTCAAAGTCCATTTAGACTAATCGTATTCTACGCATTCCATTCTCGTATACTCTTCGTATATCATTCGTACAATATTCATATTATACGTCGTACTAATCTTCGTACTATACTCGTATAATAACTAGTATTATACTCGTATTTCTCACGCATAATAATTAGAGTTATTATGCGTAGAATATGATTAGTCTAAATGGACTTTGAGTTCTTGGACTTTGAAGAATCCAATTGGACTTGGATTATATCAAGCCCAATGGAATGTGTAATCAAGCCTAGGGTAGGCCCAGTAAGAATTAATGTAAGGCCCAATGTTAGATTTAATTAAGCCCGATCCAAGAAAATAACCTGCGGATCGAACCGATGGGTCACCGGATGGGTAAAAACCATGGGGAAACCCATGGGGAAGACCCATGGGCATGTGGGGCCGCCACTTGGCCACCAAGTAAGGGTGGTGACCAAGAAAACTTGGTGGTTAAGCCATGAATAGTAAGGAGGTGGGGATGAAATGACCAAAATACCCCTAGCTTTGGTTATCTATATAAACAAGCCTTAAGATCATTTGTATGGTTTGCAATTTCAACCAACACTTGAGAGACAGAGAGAGAGATTTCGGATCAGAGAAGAAGAGGGAGAGAATGAGGAAAAGCTTACCGAGTGAACGCTTTGTCCGACGGAAGGAGATTAAAGAAGAACGGTAATCCGAACCCTAGTTTCTTCTAATTTTCTTTAAGTTTAATATGTTCAAAAACATAACTTAATGAAGATAAGTAGTTGATGAAGTTAAGAATGATTTCATATGGTTGAAATCATGAGAAAACAAAGAAATAAGAATTAAGAATTTAGTTTATAAATTTCTTAAGTGAAAGATTCGTAAGAATTTTGAGCGATCCGAATGAATCTTATGAATGAGTAGGTCAAATAAGTAAGGAATGATGTTTTATAACATCAAATTCCAACAAAAAGTAAAATCGTAATCCAAAATATCGATTAAAAACGAAGAACACGCGAAGAACGCGAAGAACGTTGTTGATGGACAAATTTAAAACCATCATAGGATAATTGTTGTTGATGGACAAGTTTAAAACTATCGCGTATAAGTTAGTTGCTTATTTCTTGGTTAGGAACGTTAGAAACGTTCATGAAGAACGGATTAAAATTGAGCTATAACGAAGTTATGGCAAAAAATTTTGTAAAAGAAGAACGAGAATTAGAAAGTTTGTAAATGAACCCGAACATGTAGGGTTTTATAAGAATGTAAGAGAATGTATAAAACGTGAGTCGTGGACTCAAGAACGAACGAGTTCCGAGTTTGGATGACCGAATTATGGACGAACGAATGAAGAACGTTAAAAACGTAAAACGAACAAAGAGCAAAGATTAAGCCAATTGAATGGCATGTTAACAAATTCAGAATGAACTTCTGTCCTAGGGTAATCGAAGTACGTAAGATAAGGAAGAAAATGGCTTTGGAACAACCTCGTTCCGAGTTATAGTGAATAAGTTATGTGATTTCAAAGTCAGCGTCTCAAGCTTGTAAAAGACTTAGAAAATTTTTCTAGGTTTCATGCTTGGCACCGCAGCACGAGTCATGCCTTGGGGATCGGCGCTGCAGCACGAGCTCGGGCCATTAGCTAATGCTAAGTGGCATCATGCAACGAAAAGAAAGGGAAGGCACGCGGTCGCATCAGGTGGAGGCGATGCCCGTAAATGAGATTTTATTGCTCAATTCTTTCGGGGATGTGCAAGAAAGAAATATGAACATGTAATTCAATTAATGTAACACTTAATTGAGTATATTAAACCTTTGATGAAGGTTGAACGAAAAGATTAAATGAGATTAAAAGATAAAGATTGTGGACAGGGGTTACGGAACCAATGTCCGGGAACCGTAGTCACAATGAAACGAACATGAGGGATTGCTATAATTGTGATTCCTTAAACGTTGATTGACTAGGGTAATAAATAACATTTTGATGTTATGTCATGGTCATAAGAGATGAATGTAAAGCATTTAGATGCTATGAACGCAATGTTGTTGCGATGATCGATCGGTCTTAGCATACAACGAACCGTATGGCTTTGATATTAGGAAACAATAATGAACATAGGGTTCAGGTGACGAGTAAAGAATGAAAGTAATTAAAACCTTGGATGAAGGTTGAATAGAATTAAGAGGTAAGTAACATAAATGTTGAATACGTAAACCATCCTCGTGAATCGTATTCACGTTGAGCGAACGTTCTAAGTAGACATTCGTTGTATGACTTAGACGTTGACGGGAGTAGTAAGTATGATATGAATTATCAAGAAAGCCGTAGCGAACGGTAATAAAATTAATGAAAGTCGAATGTGAGTCGGATGAGAATTTTAGAATGAAATGTAAGCGTTGAACACTTTAACCGGTGTGAAGGTTAAGTGCATGCGAATACTAAACGGGTAGAACCTACACCCCGTGTATAGTTTGACCGTAAGGTAATAAAGATCAATGATTAAACCCGTGAACGGTAAAGAAGATGAATTAAAGACAAGAACGTATAACATAAAAGAAGCCGAGTTAATTTTTATAACTTGGATGATGTTCTGAGTTAAATGAATCGGACGTTGTAAGATGAGAATAAGGTAACGTAAAATGTTTAACTCTATAAATGTGTAGAATGAATATTGAATGATCGTCCTGAGTATACAAAAGATTGTATGACTTAGACGATAAAGAATAAATACTGAGGTATGACAGTTATTTGTCAGAAAGCCATAAGGAATAAGAAATTGACTTAAGGAACATTATAGTTTAATAGTTCGGGTAAGTTAAGATGAATTTAGGTTCTAGTACAATCGCAACCTTTGATGGTTGACATATTGGAGCTGGGCTAAACAATTCCTTCAGAGAGCGAATGTATATACAAAACTGGCAACCGATCTAACTCACTGTTATGGGCAGTGTAGATGACACAGGAACTTGTTTGTTGGTTGTTTGTGGGAAACCACTCAGAGCACCATATGGACTACTAGCAGTAACACGATGTGTGCTGAGTCTTAGGAGAGTTATAAGAAGAAGATAAGAATGTAAATCATCAAAGATGATGAAAGTATTAAGTAAGACATCTTCGTATGTCATGAAGCCATAAACAAGTAAAGGAAGTTGGTCGCGTGAACTTAGTTTGTAAGAACGTGAACCCTATTAAGTAAAGTAAAGTAAACCAATGCGTAAGTCAAGTATATGACTAATTGGTACATGTGTTATTTCCTTATGTGCTACATAGGAATTGGAATGAGCAGTTCAGCGTAAACTATAAGTTGTAACTGTGCGTAAGACAAGTTTCCTAACTTCATTCATATTTTAAATGAATGCTAGTTTCTAAACTTCTCAGATGTTGAACTTGAGAATTTCTGTTTATGTGCAAATGTGTGATATTTGTAACAGGTGTTAGAATATATGAGGCCTTGCGCCACAATGTGAACACTTCGGTGTTTCTATGATATGAACTGTTCTGTGATTAAACTGTTCAATATGAGCATGTTCTGTTTATACATGAACCGTTATTGTTAAGTCTGTGCTATTGATTCTAGCCAAATAGAATGTGTGTAAAAGAGAGTAGAGAATGAAAGTATTTCAAAGTGAAAGTAAATAATGTTTTAAAATTATAGGAATCGAGGTTATTCCTATTATTCCAGCTGCTTCATAACCTTTGTTCGATTATTGAAGTCTTAAAAGAATTTTTAAATTCTTGAAGTTGTTTGTTCAACTGCTTTGACTTGCTGAGCAATTGAATGCTCACACTTGCTTTAAATAAAAACATTTTCAGCGAACGATGTTAGAAAGAACTTAAGGATCCCGTAAAGATCAAGCTGATCGGTATCCAGAAGAAGTGCCAATCATTAGATGAATGGGCGTGAAGATCAAGCGAAGACTTGTAATATAGAATAATAGAATTAAACTATAAAATAGTTTAATGAATGATTATGTATCCTTGGTGGTGAATAAAAGTCACTTGTGAAAGATGTAAAGAATAATGTAATTATCATTATTTGTAATGAAAGAGGCTTTAAGGTTTTAGAACCTGGGATTTGAGGATGTATGTTGTTATATTTAGCTATATAATGATGTATGTTTGGAAGAAGATGGGATTGTGACGTACGGAATCTGGATGTGAAAATAGACCGAATTTCGGGGAGTTACAAGTTGGTATCAGAGCTGATAGGTTATAAATCTTAGGTATGAGTACCTAAGACTATAATCATAGAGAGAATGATAAGGAGATCACCACATGATCCTAGTAAATCGTAGTAATAGGCGAGCTGTTAAACGATGAATGATTTATAGCTAATGCTACGAATGAATGGTACTACGAAGTAATAAGGGAAGACGAACTCAGATTGAGTTGTAAAGGATAGTATACGAATTAAAGAAAATTCGTATTTAGTAAAGAGAAAATTTAAAAGTTATAAAATTTCAATTGAGGACTCATGTGATAGCTGAGTTGTGTGAACCGTTGTTATGGGCAGAGGTTTATGCTTTGGTGTAACAACCACTCAGTTTATTACAGTGATAATCATTGGAATTGGTAGCGCTGTCAATATGTATTTGACGAGAAGGTTAATCTTTTCTCATGTATATACTTGATAGGTAGAGAACGATAAGGTAGGTTCGAGTTCTTGAAACTCATACTTATGGTAAGTTCGTGACTCATAATTATATGGTATGTTTTTGAACTTCTCAGCGAATGGACGCCAATGGAGATTAGAAAGAACTTAAGGATCCCAGAAAGATCAAGCTGATCGGTATCAAGAAGAAGTGCCATTCATTATATGAATGTGCGTGAAGATTAAGCGAAGACTTATAATATAGAATGATAGAATTAAACTATAGAATAGTTTAATGAATGATTATGTATCCTTGGTGGCGGATAAAAGTTACTTGTACAAGATTTAAAGAATAATGTAATTATCATTATTTGGAATGAAAAAGGTTTTAAGGTTTTAGAACCTGGGATTTGAGGATGTATGTTGTCATATTTAGCTATATAATGATGTATGTTTGGAAGAAGATGGGATCGTGACGTACGGAATCCGGATGTGAAAATAGACAGGATTTCGGGGCGTTACAATATATAGAAGACATATTCACTCTTTTGAGTAATTTCAATTGAATGTATGTGTGAATGTTAGTACCGTGTAGCACAATCTGTCGGGTTGGCAGATACCCAAATTTTGGGGCATCACAAGAACTGATATAACAGACCGCTCAGGTTGTCAAACTCATTAGGGAAAGATTGGTAGCGGCTCAAGACATACAGAAGAAGTATGTTGATCAACACAAATAAGATCTCTAATTCGACGTAAGAAATTTCATTTTCCTAAAAGTTTCTCCTTGAAAAGGGAAAATCCATTTTGGTGAAAAGGGAAAGCTAAGCCCGAGGTTTATTGGACCCTTCGAGGTGTTGCGAAGAGTAGGAGAAGTGGCTTACGAGATAGCTCTACCTCTAGAGTTAGAACATGTTCACAATGTTTTTCATGTTTCGGTGTTACGACCGTATAAACCCGATTACAAGCATGTGATCGAGTACGAACCATTACAGTTCGATAAGGATTTGTCTTATGAGGAAATTCCTATCCAGATAGTTGACATGAAAAAACAAGTACTCAGGAATAAAGTAATACCTTCCGTGAAGGTGATATAGAGGAACCACAATGCTGAACAAGCTACGTGGGAACTCGAAGATAAAATAATGAAAGATTCTCCTGAGTTATTTGTTTAATTATGTCTTCGATTCTGGGGACAGAATCCTTGTAAGGTGGGGAGAATATGACGAATGATTTGTTTGAGTTATGATTCTGGGACAAAATCCTTGTAAGGAGGGAAGGATGTAACAATCCAGAATTTTAAATTATAATTTCAAATATTTATTAAATTATATACATATTTTAATTGATGTGTTTATTGTTGAATAAATATTTGTTTGATTCGATTTGATTATTTATTATTAAATAAATAATTTATGAGTTGAGGGAATTAGCTTAATTTGTTAATTAAGTGATAATTGGTAATTTGGTATTTTGAAATTAATTTAAATAAAAGGGCGATGAATTAATTATTATGAGATAATATTCTAATTTAATTTGATAATTAAATTAGAGAGTTGATAATGATTAAATGAATTATTATAATGTTATTTTAATTTGATTTTGTAATTAAAGTGATGTGTTAAATTATTAAATAAAATTATAATTATAATAAAAATTATAATTTTATTGTATTGGTTTATGTGGTAAATTAATTTAATAAATTATTATTAGATTTAATTTAATTTGAATATGGGAATTTATTGAAACAAAGTGTGATAATAAACTATAATATAAATGACTTATGAAAATAAATTAAAAGTTTTTAATTTGGTTTTAGTAAACAAAGCCTTAGAGCTTTTGAAATTCTTAGTTTAATCTTGTTTTGCCAAACAAGGCTTAAGGAATAATTATGTCATTATTTTAATTAGTTTTGTCAAACAAAGCCTTTTGATTTTTTTTAAAAACTATAAGCGACATCGATTATATATATATATATATATATATATATATATATATATTACGTATTATATTATACGTTATATATTAGTTATATTTTCTATTACGTAAAAGAATAGAAGGAAGAAAGAAGAAAGAAGAAAGAAGAGAGAAAAGAGAGAGTTCTAGAGAGAGTTTGAGAGAAGAAGTTTTTCAAGAGCAAGGAGTCGTAATCAAAAGTTGTGTTATTATCTTCTAGCAAAGGTATAATCTTTCTTCCCAAAGTTCTAATTTTCTTTTAAGGTTCTAGTTTCTTTTATATGAAAAGTGTTTGTAAAAGTTATGTGGGTAGTAATTGTGATTATATATTTGGTATATATAATAATTTGTAGATAAATTGTTTTCATATGTTTAGTATATGATTTAGAGTAGTTTACTTCATGTAAATATGATATATATATGGAGAAAGTTATTTAACTGTGAAATATATATGAATATGGGTTATTTTGAAGTCAAAATTGATGTTTAATTCATATTATAATGTATAAATTAGCTATTGGTTGTTAAAATACATGAAGAAACGAAAACAAAGTAATTGAAATTAACTGTTTTGGTTGTAAAATGAATTCACAGTGAGGAATTTTGCTATGAATATTAAAAGAAGAAGAAATAATAGAAATAGTGAAATTAAAGGTTTTAATTTTGATTTTTATGTTGTTTATGTGGTTACAAACGTGTTAGAAACATTAGTTTATGTTTCTGTAAACATATTACAACTTGGGTTAGTTGGTATGGTTGTTAGTAAGGGGGTTTAGGCCTAATTTAGCTTTCTATAGTGTTCGTTCGCGAACTTCAGAAGGTACCCCCGC
Organism: Panax quinquefolius; assembly: GCA_020205615.1. Classification (NCBI taxonomy): domain Eukaryota; kingdom Viridiplantae; phylum Streptophyta; class Magnoliopsida; order Apiales; family Araliaceae; genus Panax; species Panax quinquefolius. The sequence goes on along the minus strand of CM035168.1, from coordinate 37,060,738 downwards.
CCCGGCAGGATATTATAGTGTAAAACCCCAGCCCCAGGGGGGGTAGTCTGACTTACAAATGTTGAGAAAATCTGAACGGACATGTCTTACTAAAATGTGCATAACATTTTCATACGAACTCTGATTGATGCGATTCAAGATATTCTGGAATGAGGACGAGTAGACCTATAAGTTTTATTCTTTATGTTGTTCAATTTGATGTCGTTATTAGGAGTCAAAATGGCCTTCTTTGGGACTATTTTGCACTTGGAGGCAATCAGATGGCGTCGGGATGCATAAATGCAAGTGTAGTCCTTTGTGTGTTAGTATAACCTAATCTAAAGAGAATGATAACTTATTGAACATGTAATAGGATATTATATCAAGTTGATAATGTGTATATAGTGCAATGACATGATAATTTAATTAGTTGTAATAGAGCTAAAATGTGATGCTTATAAAAAAGATGTGATGTTTTTTAAACTTAAACTTGGTTAGTGAGCTACACTAAAAGTGGGAAATAAACTCATGAAGCTAATATTATTGTAACTAATGAGTATTGTCAATACATATGGTATGTGTAGAACTTGTGGTGAACGTGAGTAGTGATTGTTTAACCTACGCACGAGGCAAGTTCTCTAACTATACTTTTACGATTGTGCAAGTGCTTAAACCTTATTGATACATTGAGTAAGTTCTTAATATTTCTATATATATTTGTTCTAAATTGATTATGTTCACGTAAACTCTTCAACCTAACTCTTACTTTGAGAAGGGATCTTATCTTTATTTTTGTTTCTTATTACGCAAGTTCCTAAATTTTGTTATTGTTATGTTAAGCAAGTTTTATTCCTCAACTTGTTATTAATCATGCACGTTAATTAACTCACTTCTTTTATTGAGTAATATTATAGCCTTAGCTTATTATTGTTCAAGCAAGGTTGTTATAATATTCAATGCCTACGCTTTCTAGTTCATGTCTAAAACATGGTTATGATGTATAATGTTGATTTCTCTTATGACTCATGATTATTCCATATCATATTGTTATCACACTTTTGATTCAACTAATCCTTAGTTGATGTTCGTTGAACTCTAAATTTCCCTTGATGCTTATCCAAACCAAACTTACTTTGGTGCGGACTTGTATTCTAAAACTAAGAAGAACAACCCTATTATTGGGGATTATTACGCGAAGTGTTTGATGTTTATGCATAATACATGGTACAAAGAGCTTATCACTCTAAGTACGGGGAGTCCCTACAGTCTTATGACTATTTAGGTTTAAGTTGAAAGAATACTTATAACCTCGGACATAGTTCATGGTCTTGTGACCCTCATATATATTTCAAATTTTGTTTTCAGTTCTTGATTATCATTGAAAGAGAATATTATTCAGTTATATTGAGTCTTTTTATTGATAGTTATTATGTTGATATTATTCATTGTCATTTCAAGCGAGTATTTATTTTGCTCACTCTTGCATATAAAATCATTGCAGCTAAAGCTGGGAAGGTTGATGAACCTACTACTAGCAAAGGGAAAGGAAAAATGAAAAAGTGTTGAAGACTCATAAATTGTTGACTTTTATGATGTCAGACTTTGTTTTAATTATTATGATGTAATTATTTAATTTTATGCACTTGATGTATTTGTTAAAGGTTAGATAACCTGGGTGATTTATTGATTAAGTTATGTAACCCTTTAATGGGAAGATTTATTATTTAATTTTATTATATTTGGGTAGTTAGAATTGAATGAATGGAAAGTGAACACCAAATCTTGCGGGAATGAAGTACCCAGATTTGGAGGTGTCACAACATTATTGACAAGGACGGAATCTCGGTACATCCATCGAAAGTTGAAGCAATAATAAACTGTCATCAGCCGAAGACACAATCGAAAGTAAGAAGTTTCTTGGGATTGGCAGGCTACTATAGGCATTTTATTCAAGACTTTTCCAAAATCGCAACTCCATTAACGAATTTAACTAGGAAGGCAGTTAAGTTCATTTGGACGGAGAAGTGCGAGGGGAGTTTTTGAGAATTTAAGAAAAGATAGAGCTCAACACCTGTGTTATTTTTGCCTGATGATACAGGGAATTTTGTAGTATATAGTGACGCATCGTATAAAGGACTAGGTTGTGTGCTTATGCAGAACAACAGGGTCATTGCATATGCATCACGTTAATTAAAGGATTACGAGAAAGGGTATCTAACTCATGATTTGGAGTTGGCTACGGTAGTGTTTGTCTTGAAGATTTAGAGGCACTATCTTTATGGAGAAAGGTGTGAGATATATACAGACCATAAAAGTCTGATGTATATCTTTACACAAAAAGATTTGAATATGCGACAGAGGAGATGGCTGGAGTTGATAAAAGACTATGATTGCGAGATTCTCTATCATCCCGGAAAGGCGAATGTTGTTGCTGATGCCATAAGTAGAAAGGGATGGGAGAAATTAATGATGTTGACAGCTCAGGAAAAGCTTGTAGTAGAGATGACAAAAATGGAGTTACAAATTAAATATCCTGCATAATCAGAAGAAAAATTATTCCAGATGGGGAGCAGTTCAATGTTGGTGGATAAGGTAAAGAATGCACAACTTAAGGATGAAAACTATAAAAAGATAAGAAGAAAAGTGTCTAAAGGTGAGGAAGATAAATTTAAAGTTGATTTGAAAGGGTTACTTCGATTCGAAGGGAGAATTTGGGTTCTGCCAGTACTGGAAATTAAAGAGGAAATTTGAAGCGAGGCTTATAATTCAAGATATTTTATTCACCTTGGAAGTACGAAAATGTATCAGGATCTCATACATCATTTCTGGTGGTTGAATTTGAAAAAGGATGTTGCTAAATGTGTGGCAAAATGCTTAACATGTCAGAAAGTTAAAGTTGAACAACATCAAAGGACAAGCGGGTTATTACAACCATTAGAGATACTGGAATGGAAATGGGAGCATATCACAATGGATTTTATGGTAGGTCTTCCAACGACTCAGCAAGGTTACGATGTAATTTGGGTGATTGTCGATCGATTGACGAAGTTGACACACTTTTTGCCAATCAAGATTAGATTTAACCTAGATCAATTGGCAAAACTATACGTGAAGGAAATTATTTCAAGACACGGTGTCCCTGTGTCAATTGTATCAGATAGAGATCTACATTTCACATCAAACTTCTGGAAACGACTATAAGAATGCTTTGGAACATAATTGAGAATGAGCATAGCGTATCATCCTTAAACCGACAGACAAAGTGAGAGGACAATCCAGACATTGGAGGATATGCTCTGAGCATGTATTATGGATTTTAAAGGGAATTGGGATGACCATCTTCCATTGGTTGAATTTGCCTATAATTACAGTTATCACGCGAATATTGTCATGCTGCCTTATGAAGCATTGTATGATAGGAAATGTAGAACTCCGTTATATTGGGACGAGGTTAGAGAACGTCAGCTATTAGGTCCATAATTAGTGCAATAAACTGTTAAGATCATCAAGGTGATTCGGGCAAGATTGATAGATGCACATGATAAACAGAAGAAATATGCCGATCAACACCGATAAAATCAGGAATTTGATGTTGTTAGTTTTGTTTTCTTGAAAGTGTATCCCTAGAAAAGGGAAATCCGGTTTGGTAAAAAGGGAAAACTAAGCCCTAGGTTTTTAGGACCTTTTGAAGTTCTACAACAAGTTGGTGAAGTGGCGTATGAGGTAGCTCTATCTCTGGAATTAGAACATATTCATAACATTTTCTATGTTTCGGTATTAAGGCCATATAAGTCCGATTATAAACATGTTATAGAATATGAACCATTACAGTTTGAAAAAGATTTGTCTTATGAAGAAGTCTCTGTTCAGATTATTGATAGGAAAGAGCAAGTAATAAGGAATAAAGTGATACCTTCTGTTAATGTAATCTGGAGAAACCACACTGCTAAAGAAGCTACGTGGGAACTTGAAGATGTTATGATGAAAAATTATCCTCAGTTATTTGCTTAATTTTGTATAGTGATTCTGGGGACAGAATCTTGTTATGGAGGGAAGAATGTAACGAATAAATTTATTGAGTCGTGATTCTGGGGACAGAATCCTTTTAAGGAGGGAAGGATGTAACAAACGAGAATTTTATAATTAATTTTAAATATTTATGGAATTAAATAAATATTTTAATTTATTTATTTATTGAGATAAATAAATAATTAATGAAATTATGGTGTAATAATTGGGTTAAAGTGGGTTATAATAATTAAATTAATGAATAATGATTTTATGGACTGAGGATTTAATTTAATGAAATGATTAAATTCAATGAATTGTTTAACATTTAAGGAAATAATTAAATAAAATAAAATAATGTTCTAGTTTAATTTAATAATTAAATTAGATATGTAATAATTTGTTAAGCATAAATATAATTATAATGGAAATTATAATTGTAATTGTAAGTTATTAAAATTAATTAAATGATGGTGTGACAAGGAACTATATAATATAAGTAATATAAAAAGTAAACAAAAATCCTAATTTAAGGTCTAGCCAAACATGGCCTTATGGCCTTTGGCATAATATAACTGATATAGGCTCTTTGTTTTTTTAACTGAAGTGTACATGGGAGGCTTATATCAGTTTACACATATTATGTCCTAAGGCTAAGAAATACAGAGAGTTTAGAGAGAAAGGAAAATATAGAGAAATTGAGAGAGAATCAGAGGAAGGAATTGAGAGAGTGGAAAGGAGTTAGAGTACCAAGGTATAATTTACTTCTAATCTCTAAGTTTTGGTTTGTAATCTTATTCTCTATAATTGGGATTTTTGTTGAATAGTTGTTTAATATACTGATTATATGTATGCATAATCTTGTTAAACCTGTTAGTTGTCATCTATAATCAAATGCCAGTGATCAAATTCATGGAAATTGGGTTGTTAGAAGAAAACTAAATTAAAAGTATATACATATGTGAAAATAGCTTAATTGAGTCCAAACGTTATGTTCAATCCTTGTTAGAATTTGTAAATTAATGGTAGATTTTGTTAGTATATCAAGAAACGAAAACAACGCAATTGAAATGGTGTAATTTGGTTAAGAAACAAAGATTTGGTGATTGAATTCGTTAAATATGTTGAAAAAGGAGAAAACAACAACAACAACAACATGGTTTTAATCCTTTAAAATTTGGTTGTTTTATTGTTAGAAGTGTTATATCTATGCTTAGCAATGTTGTAGAAAGTTTATAAACTATTGGGTTTGGTGAATTATTGTAGAATTGGAAAAATTAGAATGTTGGTGGGTAACGTGGGGTGAATACACTACGGTTTACATCTGCGTCTTTGGCGTAGTTGCCTTGCGGTACCAAAAGCGTAAATAGCGTATCAAGTACACTGATGGGTTTCTGAAGTCGAGTACCCAGTAGCAATTTCTTGTACGGTACCATGGCTTGAAATGTTGCATTTCTGTGGCAAGTACCATAAGTAGAGGCAAGTATGTTTTATTAATTGCAGTCTATTATATGTTGACTTAACCTAGCCTTGTATGCATGATAAGATGTTAATCATATTATAAGATATAATAACAGATTGTAAGATATTATAGTACCAAAAATGAAGATTTGTAAGTTATTACTTAACAAGTTATATAATGATTGAAATTCGATGTTTCTAAAAGGTATAGAGGAGAATTGAATGCCAAAGCCTTATATTATATAATAGTGAGTTTTAAGATTCATGTTGTGTGGTTAACCAATATGGTTAGACCTTAAGTTAAGGTTATGAGAATTGAACCTATAAGGTTAATGATAGTATAACTAATCGATGATGTAACTCTAATGGTATATGTAGGGTATTTGGCAAAAATTTATTAAACTTGTGTAGCTTACACACGATGTAAGTTTCCTAAACTTTATTCTCTTTATAATGAATGAAAGTTTTATAACTATATTTACCTTTTGTTGTCAAGAAAGTTCTTTAACTCAAATATTTCATTGCGCAAGTTTGTTGATTCCATCTTATTTATGAGTATGCAAGCTCTTGTATTCTAATTCTTTACATTAAGCGAGTTTCACATTCCTAAATTTTGTTTCTTGCTATTTAAAGCATAGACTATTCAAGACCATTGACCCAAATGAGTTTTCTAACTCTTTTGGACGTAATACTTTGTTTGTACCATGTCTGTTCAATTGTATATTGTTAATATTCAATCTTTGACTTAAGTATCATTGTTCAATCTTGTATTACCGTGTTGAACCTTCGAATAGCAAACAAACATTTATTTATTGGACTAATCTATATTTGATAAGAGTTCAAAAATTCTAGAATCATTGATAAGCTAGTTCCAAACTAAACCTTCTTTAGTGCGAAAATCCTAAAGTCGAATTGAGATGAACAACCCTAATATAGGGGATTACGTACGCTTTAGCGTTTAGATGTTTGTTCACAATACATGGTACAAACGGCTGATCCCCCTAATTACTAAGGACATAATTCATGGTCTTAAGACCCTCAAATATAAATCGTGAACTTGTTTTCTATTCTTGTTTCGTAGAACAAGTTCTCCATTATTCGATATTAATTGTTTAACCTTATGTTGATGCTATTATCATTCTTTATATTAGTGAGCAATTAGTTGCTCACTCTTGCAATTAACACTGCAGCTAAAGTTGAGAAAGTCGATGAGTCGGCTTCTAGCAAAGGAAAGGGCAAGATGTCCAAGTGATGAAGACTTATTTGAATTTAGATAACTGAACTTATGTTATTAGACTTATGTTATTTTGTGATGTATTCTGCCGAGTTATGTAATAGTTTAACGTTAGATTACCTGGGATTGTTTTAAGTTAATGTAACCCTTTAATGGGGAAGAATACTGTTTAAGTTATTTAAGTTATGTCTTTATCCTTTATTATGGGTAGTTAGATGAAATTATTTTGGATAGTGAACACCAAAACATGTGGGAATGGAGTACCTGGATTTGGGGGTGTCACATCAACCACGACAACAAACCCTTGAGGGTTCTACTAATAAGAACAACGCTGATGTTAACCCCATTCAGTAGTTGGTGACATTATTAGCGGGAGCACTATAGAATCAGCCACAGAACCAAGTTGCGACTTTTAAGGATTTCAAGGCGGTTGGACAACCAGAATTTCGTGGTTCCATGAATCCGGTTGAGGCACAGACCTGGATCATGAAAACAGAGAAAGTTTTCAACGTTGCTAGAGTCGTTGAGGACTAGAAAATTGCTTCTGCGACGTTCATGTTAAAAGCAAAAGCCAGCTACTGGTGGCAGGCAAACAAAACCCGAGGAGGTCAAGGAGTGATGACTTGGGATAGGTTAAAGAAATATTTTTTGAGACTTATTTTCTAGAGAGTACACAGAATCAGATGGAGGTCCAGTTTTTAGAGCTGAAGCAGGGTGCAATGATAGTGTCGGAGTATCCAACAAAGTTCAATGAGTTGACGAAGTTTACACCATATCAAGTTAACATAAATGAGCGCAAGGCAAGAAGATTTGAATAGGGACTCAAGCCTTGGTTGTACATCGGAGTCTCTATGTTTCAGTTGAAGACGTTTGCAGCAGTGCTTTAGAAGGCGATTATCGCAGAAGGTGAAAGTGATGTCGTAACGAAGTAAAATCAAGAACAGGGAAAGAAGAAGAGTGAGAATGAAGGTAAAACTAGTGGTAGGAGTGGTGGGAATAATAATAACCCGAAGAGGAAGTGGAATGTGAGTGTTGGTGTTGGAAGTCAACAGAGTAGTCAGTAGAAAAGGAAATTTCAAATGTGTGCTACATGTGGGAAAAATCACGCTGGTGTGTGCTTTAATTGTGGCCAAGAGGGTCACATTGCTCCAAATTTCCATCAACCGAAGTAGAATGCTTGTTACACATATGGGTCAAAGGATCATCTAGCTCGCGAGTGCCTTAAGAAGAAAGCTGAAGAGGCAAGTGGAAGCAAGGGACAAGGCAGTGGAGGTACATTGGCTATTGATGGACCAACGTCAACAAATGTAACGCCCGACAAAATCGGATTTATATGAGAATTAAATTTTTATTTGATTATGTGAATTAAATAAATTTAATTGATTGTTTATGTGAGTAAGTTATGTAAAGGTCATTCTATGACCTAGAATGTGTGGATGTGGTTAGTATTCTGGCTACGTGCTAGAATTAATTGTTTTGAATTTCCAAGACGAAAATAAAAGTTTTTCGAGAAATTGTCGTAAAAACATTATTCATCCGTTTCTGCTCGAGAGTTAAATTTGAAATTTCGGGAAACGCGTAATGATAGAAAATGAAGACGTGATGGAATATCTAATAATATTTCATTTATGGCAAACAAAGTTTTTGCTTGCGGACTTAAAACCTAAGGGTTAAGAAGAATGATTTTTGAGAAGGAAATGAGATGCATATAATGAATTACGGTAATGATTATGTGTATGTGATACGAGTATGATACTATTAGTATACGATTATAATACGAAGATTTAATATGAAGTACAATACGAATATCGTACGAGTATTATATGAAGAGAATACGTGAAATATACGTGTGGAATACGATTGGTATTATTTGATTTATAGGTTAAGGACTTAATATGATCCAATTGGATTTGGAATATACCAAGCCCAAGTGATTGAGTAATCTAGCCCAATGAACTATATGTTTAGGCCCAAGTCAAGGCCCAACGTTATTTTTAATTAAGCCCGATCCAAGAAACCGAACCGTGGATCAAACCGGTGGGTCACCGAATGGATAAAACTCATGGGGCAACCCATGGGGATGACCCATGGATCATGGTGCGCCGGCCACTTGGTGTGCAAGCTAAGTAAACTACTTGATCACCAAGTATTTTATTGGTGATGAAGTAGTGAATAGTAAGGAGGTGTGGAGAATTGACCAAATAGCCCTCCATTTGAATTGCCTATAAATAGAAAGCTTAAGTTAGTTATTTTTTGTTTTCCAAGAGTTATTCAACTTATATTGAGAGAGAGAAATAGCTAGAGTCAAGTAATCATCTGACTTTGAAGCTTTTCATTAGAGATATTAGCTAGAACACAAAGATCGAAAAGGTAATATTCCATTAATATTAGTTTTCCATCCCTTTTAATTTCTTTGTTATAAAGAATCATTAATTAGTGGAGCATGCCTCTTATGGAAGAATAAGGATGGCTTGTAATATATAAAATCTTTATAAGTCATGTGGAAATAGAAATCATAAGGGTTTACATAAGTTTAAACCGTAGAAATCATTTAATAATGAACTTGGTTGGTGATGGAAAAATTGAACACCATCACTATTAGAATATGTTCATCTTGCTTGGTTAGGATGTAGATATGAAATCAATGGAGTGTTCCATTTTATTTGGCATATATAGAACACTAGTAACTAAGTTATGGCAAATTTTACAGAATTAGACGTTAAACGTCGAAAACGTAGAAATTCCGGATTAGTAGTGGAAAGTTGATGTGGGACTTAAAAACGTTGGTTTTTAATGTCAGCACGTGAGATAGGGTATTTATGAGTCGTGGGCTTAAGAATCATCAGATTCTGACTTAAAACGAAGAAAACGAGTATTGAACGCTCATTAACGTTTAACGAACGCTCGAAAATGAACTTAGAAGTGAATTTTGAGTTAACGGATTCGGAATTGTAAAATTCTTATAAGAACGCGTAGAGTATGTAATTTATGAGTTGTAGGCTTTTGAACAGACCAAATTGGACTTATAACGAAGAATTTGTGAAGCCGGGAAGTTCACTAAAATTTTTGTCTATCAAAATTTTTCTAAGTCTGAGGTCTGGCGGCGCAGCGCCAAACATAGCTATAAGTGTCACGCCATAGCGCCGAGTACACGATGTCGAGAACTCTTGAAGAGTGGCGTCGCATGGCCTTAAGCAGGGGGTTTAGAGTCAGAAGCTGGCGCAGCAAATAGCCAGCTTTTATATGTAAGGACCGCATGCAGCAATACGGTTTTATTCAAGAATTAGCCAAGTTAATTTTATAATTCTAATTGATGGGTAATGAATAAGTAGAATGTAGACATATTTAATATATAAGTAAACGCTCATTCTTAAATCACTTATAAAGTGATAACGTCAGGAAATTAAGTACGATGTAGTGAAAGCTAAACGAAGAACACGAAGTGTTAATAAACAAACCATGAATGGTAATCAACATTGGTACTTCACCATTGATGATTGAGTTCAATCAGTAATGTAAGAACATTAATAATCCAGGATGAAGGGTAGTAATTCGAATTGACCTTACTAATGAAATAAACTCAAATAAAACATAGAAGAGAAAGAAGTTGGTAAAAACAATGTGATTGATTATTTGGTAGCTAATTACAGTGTGCTATGTGAATATATCATGTAGATTCTGTAAAGGCTAAGAACAGTTGAATAAGTTATTTGAAGACGCTTGAAGGCAACTTTTCTTAATGCTTGTCTAACCTTCATGTTAGTCGAGTTTCCTGTGATTCATTGTACTAAGTTGCATGAGTGATTTTAAAGAAAGGGTCTATGCCAGTTTTAGCTCGGCTAAACTATTCGTAAACTATTATATACTTTGGAAATTGATGTTATGAATTGTTAAGTATTAATGTTTTGTAATATTTCATGACTATTTGTTCAGTTATGGAAGATTGTCATATAATTCACGAATGTGGTATTGATAGTATTCTTTGTTAAACTTACTGAGCTTGTTATGCTCACTTCTTGCGTGAATTATATGATTACAGTTAAGGTTGAGCATACTAAGAATGCTAAGAGAAATATGGGCAAGGCTAAGATGGATAGTTAACCATCTTGTAATAGATTAGTATGATTGTATGTATTATACTTACGAACAACGAATGATGTAATCGGTTTATGAACCTGGGAAAAGATTTCACTTTGATTGTAATAAGAAGATAGTAATTACATTCTTTATATTGTTTTTTCAATGGAATGATTGTATAGTTATGAGTACCGTGTAGCACCATATGTCGGGTTGGAAGATACCCTAATTTTGGGGCGTCACAGGTTGGTATCAAAGCATTAGGTTATAAAACTTATGGGGGGAAGAACCTTAGGCTAATAACCTCGTAAGTAAGGTAAAGTCCAAAAAAAGAAATTCGAGTCGAATTAATTAATAATGTGACGCCCCCAAATTTGGGTCTCTTCCAACCCGACAGATGGTGCTACACAGTACTACCATTCATTCATTCATTCATTCACCTGAATAGTCACAAAAGGACTAATATAACTTCTATATATCCAAAATAATATTACATTTCCTAGGTTCTTTGTAACCCATTCATTTGTTCTTGCCAAAATATCAAATATATTACAATCGTTCACCTATACTATTACAAAAGTATCTAATGGTTCATCTTCGCCTTGCCCTTATTCTTGTCCGAGCCTTCAGTCCGCTCGATCTTGGCTGTGTTCATATGGTTCAAGTAAGAGTGAGCATAACTAGCTCAGCAAGTACTACAATTCTAATAAACAACATGCTTGAAACATAGAACTCATATAGCTTCAATAACTGAACAATAGTTACGAAGTACTATCGATAATTCAAAATAGCACTTCTTTTCCTTCAAAACGTTTTACACAACCATACTCAGTAGAATAACAATTATGGCTCAAGTCTATGAGCATATCATAAGTTCTTTTGAAAAGGACAACCCGACACTAAGTCCGTGAAGTCAAAAGATAGCTTACGAGCACGCCGAGTGATCAGCTCATAGTACTCTATGTTGATCAACACTACATTCATTAAATGTATGTACGTTTAAGTTGTGGCAACCTCACGTGCTTGTCGTTAAGCAACAAAAACATTTTAGCATACTTGGTCTTCGATTGAAAACCATGCCAATATAACTTGGTAACATTAATCATGCTTGATAGATTCATAATATAAGTCTAGCCGAAAGAATTGGCTTTAGACTTCATCGTTAAAAACTTCATATGAAAGAATACACGAATTACACAGCTTGTCCAGACTGAACTGGAACAAAGGTTAGAATACTTGCCTTTAGCGTCTGCTTACTGATTAACACATGTACACTTTAAGTCTCTATGATTCTACAATACATAATCATATAAAGTACCACATTAGGTCCTACATAATCAAGAATGTTTACTATTATATCTTACCCTTCATCTCAATGTAAACCCTAACTTAGATCTATTATTAGGGTTTCCGACTTTTATTACGTCATTCACATTCCGCTCATCTTCGATTGATTATTAACTCTTAATCAACATGCATTAGTGTCTTACAAGTACTTTACAATATCTTAACCATGTTATGATTACATCTTAATTCATTACTAACAAACTCCCTTTCCTTCTACACTTGAAAGCATTCTTTACTATCAATTTCTTGTATTTGCGCGGCGCGGCGCCAATTAATTACTCTGTCTCTCGCGCCCACGACGAGTTAGCGAGTGTCAAGGATTCAGCATCGTATGCTGCTGCTGGCTTTTAAGCTTGAGTCGCGCCGCTGGAGACTCGTGCCTCGAACGATTTGTGCGATTTGAAATTTTAGCGAACTTCCCGGACGCATAATCTACGCGTTCATGCAAGAATTTTATCTATTTGACTTTGTTTGCTAAAATTTCACCTATAAGTTCATTTTTATCGAAAATGATAAACGTTCGTGAACGTTCAATGCTCGTTTCAAGTTGGAATCCGGTCATTTTCGAGTCCGCAACTCTATAATGACCAATATGACTTGTCTCCATCGAAAACCAACGTTTCCGACTTCAAACACAAAATACGACTTCCATTCCGAGAATTTCACGAATTCGACGATAATCGTCCAATCGTGTGAATTCCGGCAAAGCTACATTCTTAATGATTCTAAATAGATTTCAACCAACATATGATCATTACAAGTTACTTATTAACCCATCTCATAAACAAGGTAGGTTTTGACTCATTCTCATAAGTCATTAACTTATACAACTTATGAACTAAAAATCTTCATGATCATAACTTATTAACAACTTAAGTCCTTCAATCAAAGTTCTCATGCTATAATCAACATACTAATCGTCATATGACAACTCATAATAAGTTCTTCATGGCTCTAGCAACTTATTAATGTTCAAGTTGCTTATTCAAATTATTCAGCTTAAGTTCATTCCTTATTAACTTATTACATGTTATTATCAAACCATCCCCTTCTCTATCAATCCTATCATAGAAGAGATGTATATAAAAGAGATGAGTCTTACCCTTGAAGACTAAGACTTCAATTCACTTTGGAAAACTAGCAAAGGTTGAAGTGGCTTATAAGTGCTTAAGTGGCTTATTCTTCCTAACCAATAAGTAGCTTTATATTGAGAGGAAAGTTGGATGAAATAACAACCAACAAAATTGAAATGTGCTTGGTATTTATAGGCTATCAAAAGCTAGGGTAGAATGGTCATTAACACATCCCACCTCCTTATTTCCACCTCCTCAATTACTCTCATTAATTCTACCTCCTTACTATTCACAACTTAACCTTCAAGTATTCTTGCTAGCCACTTCTTTTACTTGCTCACCGCAACACTTGGTCACCACACTAATTGTTTGCCCATCAAGCTTACCCACTTCCTACTTGGTTTGACCCATGGATCAAGGCTTCTCATTGGGCTTGGTTAATTAATCTAACTACTTTCTTATTGGGCTTGTGCTACAAATAGATTGGACTAATGATTAACAAGCACTTGGGCTTGCATATCCCTTCCTATTGGACTTCTATCAATAAGCTAGCAATTCTACAAGTACATTACCTTAAATTACTTAACTTAACAAATATACCCCACGTATAATTCTCGTATGCTATCTCGTATATTAATTTGCAATATACGTTATCTCATTCTTCGTACATAATAGTACAATACGTCGTATTATACTTACATTCTTTACTTCATATAATGTATACACATTATATAATCATAAATTTCTTCCTTTATATTATATAAACCTAACATTCTCAAATTAGGTCCGCATGCAAAATATTACATTTTCCATACTTAGATTATTATTACATAATCCATCTCACCTTGATATTATAACGTTACGTATTTCTCAGAAGTTCAAAAATAATTCCCGAGCAGAAATTGATGAATAGTGTTTTAAAAAAAAAATCTCAAAAAACATTTATTTCTATTTTAGAAATTCAAACACTTTAATTCTCCCACGTAATTAAAATACTACGACGTTTCGACGTTTCTAGGTTATAGAATGACCTTCATCTTCTCAACACGTAATAATAATAAATAATATTATTTTATTCATTATTAAAAGTAATTACAAAATGTTCTATTTTCCGGGGCGTTACAAATAAGGTATTGAGAAAACTCAGTACCGAAAGATTTAAAAGATGGAAATTAATCCTAAATAAATTAAATGTGATTTGTGCTTATACTATTGTGTATTATGTACTAATCAATGTGTTACGTGTTTTATAGATGTCAAACGATAGCTTGATGTATAGAGACATTCACGTGATAAGTGAAGAGTCAGTGAACCAAGTGGAGATAGTACCTATGCCAGTGGCGGAAGTACCGGTAGTGGTTCTAGAAGATTCTGATCCAGAAGAGTACATGTCTGGGGAGGATTACTCTGAGGAAACAATGGGAATAACATCATATCTGAATATGATGATAGATGTGGAGGAGGAGATGGAGGTAACATCGATTAATACGGTGGTACCTACTCAGGAGTCAACACCTCCGGATGCAATGAGAGCATTGTATCTGGCAATGTTGGATAGGAATGTGCATTTGCGCACCGTGGTGCAGACACAGAACAAGGAGATTACCGCCCTATATGAGGTGAAGGAGTCTGCAGAGGTAGATTTTGAGTCGGAGCACGATGAGAAAGTGCTGAGGATGGATAAGGCGAGGGATTATAAGGAAGAGGCCGTAGAGCTTCGAAAGAAACTGGTTGAAAAAGACCAGAAGATTGCTAGGATGTCATACATCCATGAATGTGCTTGCGAGGATTTCAAGCTGAAAATTGCTTGTTATTCTATTGAGTCATGGCAGACTCGACATACGATTAGTCAAGATATTGATTCGATTTTAGAAAATCAGAAATTTGAGAATGCTGTAAGGCAATGTTAGTAGATCGTTAGATCTTTTTGGTATATGTGTAGTGACATAAAACCCTCTTTTGTATAATTAAAGGGTAGTCTTTTTGTAAATCCCAAGTTTTGTAGAAGTCAATCGTGAGATAGTAATGTAATAGTTTTTGGCTATGGAAACAGATTGTAAATAGTTTTGACTATGAAAGCATATTAATATAATGAAGTTTTTGTTTAAATGTGCTTGTTGTGGTAAGAGTTGTTATTTGAAAATGATAAGCAAATAGTTAAATAGATAATAATGAAACTTTATTTATTTAATCAGAATTATGCCTCCATGAAGGAGACAACGTAACCAAGAGGCTGAGTCTCATAATGAAAATCAAGGGGGCCCTAATAACCCTATGCAAGAGTTTGTTAATTTATTAACGGTAGCATTTAACCAAGTTGGGGGAGGGATTTCCGTAGCACCTAGGGTAGCTAGAACAACTACATTTAAGGAATTCAAGAGTGTGGGTCCTCTGAAGTTTCGAGGAACGACGGACCCTTAGAGGCCCAAACATGGGTGAAAGAGATAGAGAAGGCGTTTGTTATTACAAACGTAGATGAGGTGCAAAAGACTTCTTTTGCGACTTACATGATGAAAGGGGAGGCCAACTACTTATGGGAGGCTTACCAGGGTGGGGCTAGAACAGAGGCAGTTACTTGGGAACAGTTCAAGAAGGTATTCTTCAAGAACTACTTCCCTACTAGCATGCAAGGTAGGATACAGATTAAGTTCTTAGAACTTAAACAAGGGGATATGACAGTTTCCCAATACGCCGCCAAATTCAATGAATTGGCGAGATTTGCTCCACATCAGGTGGAT
Organism: Panax quinquefolius; assembly: GCA_020205615.1. Classification (NCBI taxonomy): domain Eukaryota; kingdom Viridiplantae; phylum Streptophyta; class Magnoliopsida; order Apiales; family Araliaceae; genus Panax; species Panax quinquefolius. The sequence goes on along the minus strand of CM035168.1, from coordinate 37,044,821 downwards.
ACAGAAGAGAGAAAGGCTCGTAGGTTTGAGTAGGGCCTGAAACCATGGCTCTATAGTAGGATTTCGGTGTTTCAGAGTGCTTCCTATGGGACCATTCTGGAAAAGGCTATAATAGCAGAAGGTGGTGGTGAGGCGTTGTCTCAGTACCACAAGGAAAGGAAGAATAAGAATAAGAGTGAGGGAGGAAATAAGGCAGAGGTGGCCAGTGGTAGTGGCACTATGCCAAAGAGGGAGAGCTTTAACCCTGGGAATACTGGGGTGAAACAAGGAGATCCTAAACGTAGGATGGAGGCATGCAAGACATGCAGAAAGACTCATCTGGGAGTCTGTTTAAAGGGGAAATCAGTTTGTTACAACTGTGGGCAGGAGGGACATTTATCACCCAACTGTCCTAACCTTAAAAAAAATCATGGGTGTATTGTTTGTGGATCATTGGACCACATGGCAAGAAATTGCCCGAAGAAAGGGTTAGAGGAAAATATAGGTTCTGGTGGTGGTAAGTTAGCCATTACTGGACCAACACCATCTGTGGGTAGACCCTCAGCCCGTATGTTTAATATGACTGTCCAGGATACGGTTGCATCATCGAATGTAGTAGTAGGTATAATTCCAGTTAATGAAATAAATGCTTATGTGTTATTTAACTCGGGTGTTACTTGTTCTTTTATAGCATTTGAATTTGCTAAACGATTAGGATTAATCCCTGAAAATTTAGCAATACCTTTAGACGTTAAGGTATCAAATGAAGTGATAATCCCCATTGAACATATTCATAAGGATTGTTGCGTAAATATTAGAGGGAATAAGTTATCGGTAGATTTGGTACCGATAAGGTTAAAAGAATTTGATGTAATTCTTGGTATGGATTGGTTGATTAACCATAAGGCTATAATAGATTGCCATAGGAAAAGTGTGAACCTTCGGCTTTGTAAGAAAACCAAGGTAGTGTTCTTCGGTAGTAAATCACCAAGACGCTCTTGTTGTCTATCGATGACACAAGCTAGAAAGATGTTAAGAAAGGGGTGTGTAGGTTATATGTGCCATGTTGTGGATACCCAAAGAGTGGGAGCATCCTTGGACCAGATACCTATAGTTCAAGAGTTCGCGGATGTATTTCCGAAGGAATTACCTGGTATTCCACTGGATAGGGAAGTTGTGTTTGTGATTAACCTGTTACCAGGTACGCTACTAGTTTCAAGGGCACCATACCGGATGGTGCCAGTTGAGATGAAGGAGTTAATTATTTAATTACAAGAACTATTAGACAGGAATTATATTCATCCGAGTGTGTCTGCATGGGGAGTACCGGTATTATTTGTTAAGAAAAAGGATGGGTCGTTACGACTTTGTATCGACTATCGAGAGTTGAACAAGTTAACGATTAAGAATAAATACTCGTTGCCCAGGATCGATGATCTATTTAATCAGTTGAAAGGGGAAAAGTATTTTTCTAAAATAAATTTGCGTACAGGGTATCATCAGTTAAAACTAAGGAAGGAGGATGTACCTAAGACGGTGTTCAGAACTCGTTATGGTCATTACGAGTTTCTGGTGATGAAGTTTGGGTTGACAAATGCGTCAGCCGCATTAATGGATATGATGAACAGAGTGTTCAAATAGTATTTGGACAAGTTCGTCGTAGTGTTCATTAATGATATTCTAGTCTATTCTAATACGTCAGAAGATCATGTTGATTATTTAAGGATAGTGTTGGGGACACTACGGAAGAAAAAGTAATATGTGAAATTCACAAAGTGTGAATTTTGGCTTGAATGAGTGCAGTTTCTAGGGCATGTTATTGATAATGATGGCATTTCCATGGATACAACAAAAGTAGAAGCAGTTAATGAGTGAGAGCAACCAAAAATGCCAACTGAGGTTCAGAGTTTTCTGGGGTTAGCGGGATACTATAGAAGGTTCATTCAGGGCATTTCTAAAATAGTTACTCCGCTGACAAATTTGAAGAGGAAGTCGGTGAAGTATGTGTGGACTGAAAAATGTGAGAACAGTTTTCAGGAACTAAAGAAGAGGTTAAGTGAGGCACCTGTATTGTCCTTACCAGATGATACAGGGAATTTTGTAGTGTATAGCGATGCTTCACATAGAGGACTAGGTTATGTGCTTATGCATCATGACAAGGTCATTACGTATGCATCACGCCAATTAAAGGATTATGAGAAGGCATATCCTACTCATGACCTGGAATTGGCATTAGTAGTTTTTGTCTTAAAAATATGGAGGCATTATCTGTACGGTGAGAAGTGTGAGATATATACGGACCATAAAAGTCTGAAGTATATCTTCACACAGAAGGAGTTGAATATGAGGTAGAGAAGGTGGTTGGAACTGATAAAAGATTACGATTGTGATATCATATATCATCCGGGGAAAAAAATGTAGTAGCCGATGCGCTAAGTAGGAAAGGTAGAGAGAAACTGTGAATGTTAACAACTCAGAATGAGTTGTTAACAGCGATGGCGAGAATGGAATTAGAAGTTAAATTATCGGGTAAAGCAGAGGAGATGTTATTTTCCTTGAAGATTCAACCGACCATAGTGGAACGTGTTAAGGAAGTGCAACTGAGCAATGAGGAATGTGAACATATGAAGAAGAGGATAGAAGATGAAGAAAAGACTAAGTATAACCTCGATAAGGAGGGATTACTTCATTTTGAAGGAAGAATTTGGGTTCTAAATAATCCCGAATTAAAGGAGGAAATAATGAATGAGACCCATAGTTCGAGGTCCTCGATACATCCCAGTAGTACGAAGATGTATCAAGACCTTCATCAGAACTTTTGGTGGCCAAACATAAAAAAGGAGATAGCTGAATATGTTAGTAAGTGCTTAACTTGTCAAAAAGTTAAGGCTGAACACCAACGACCTAGTGGGTTGTTGCAATCATTAGAAATTCCGTAGTGGAAATTGGAGCACATCACAATGGACTTTGTGGTAGGACTTCCAACGACAAGGAAAGGATACGACGCTATTTGGGTGATAGTGGATCGATTGACGAAATCGGCTCATTTTCTACCAATAGGAGTTTGGTATAACCTAGAATAATTATCTAAGCTTTATGTCAAAGAAATTATTTCAAGAAATGGAGTACCTCTTTCGATTGTGTCATATCGTGATCCACGATTCATATCAAACTTTTGGAGAAGTTTGCAAGAGCAAATGGGAACGCAGTTGAGATTGAGTATGGTGTACCATCCTCAGATGGATGGACAAAGTGAACGAATAATTCAAACGCTTGAAGATATGTTAAGATCTTGCTTTATGGATTTCAAAGGGAGTTGGGATGACCATCTACCATTGGTGGAATTTGCGTACAACAATAGTTTTCATGCTTGTATAGGCATGTCGCCTTACGAAGTGTTGTATGGAATGAAGTGTCGAACTCCATTGTGTTGGGATGAAGTGGGTGAACATCGAATGTTGGGACCTGAGTTGGTACAATAGACGACAGACATGGTAAAGCTAATATATACTCAGTTGTTAGTGGCTCAAGATAGGCAGAAGAAGTATACAGATCCTCACAAAGAAAAGAGGGAATTCGATGTAGGATCTTATATCTTTCTGAAAGTGTCGCCTTGGAAAGGGAAAATACATTTTTGGAAGAAAGGGAAGTTAAGTCCAAGGTTTATAGGACCTTTTGAGATTTTAAGAAGGTTAAGAAAGGTAGCTTATGAAGTAGCCTTACCTCCAGAAATGGAATATATACACAATGTGTTTCACGTGTCTGTGTTGCGTCCTTATAAGCCAGACTATAAACACGTAATAGAATATGAATGTATTCAGATAGAGAAAGACTTATCGTATGAAGAATTTCCAATTCAAATTGTTGATAGGAAGGAACAAGTTTTGAGAAATAAGATAATACCTTTAGTGAAGGTAATATGAAGAAACCATAATGCTGAAGAAGCAACGTGGGAACTCGAAAGTAAAATGAAGGAAAATTTTCGTCATTTGTTTATGTAATTATAAGCGAGATTCTGGGGACAAAATCCTTATAAGGGGGGGGGAGAATGTAACGCCCGAGAAAATCGAATTTATATAAGAATTAAATTTTTATTTGAATATGTGAATTAAGTAAATTTAATTGATTATTTATGTGAGTAAGCTATGTAAAGGTCGTTCTATGACTTAGAATGTGTGGATGTGGTTAGTATTTTGGTTGCGTGCTAGAATTAATTGTTTTGAATTTCCAAGATGAAAATAAAAGTTTTTCGAGAAATTCCCGTAAAAACACTATTAATTCGTTTCTACACTGGAGTTAAATTTGAAATTTTGAGAAATGCGTAATGATAGAATATGAAGACGTGATGGAATATCTAATAATATTTCATTTATAGCAAACGAATTTTTTGCCTGCGGACTTAAAACCTAAGGGTTAAGAAGAATGATTTCTGAGAAGGAAATGAGATGTGTATAACGAATTACGATAATGATTATGCGTATGTGATACGAGTATGATACTATTAGTATACGAGTATAATATGGTGATAATACAAAGTACAATACGAATATCGTATGAGTATTATATGAAGAGAATACGTGAAATATACGTGTGGAATACGATTGGTATTGTTGGATTTATAGGTTAAGGACTTAATATGATCCAATTGGATTTGGATTATACCAAGCCCAAGTGATTGAGTAAGCTAGCCCAATGAACTTGATGTTTAGGCCCAAGTCAAGGCCCAACGTTATATTTAATTAAGCCCGATCCAAGAAACCGAACCGTGGGTCGAGCCGGTGGGTCACCGAATGGGTAAAACTCATGGGGCAACCCATGGGGATGATCCATGGATCATGGTGGGCCAGCCACTTGGTGTGAAAGCTAAGTAAACTACTTGATCACCAAGTATTTTACTTGGTGATGAAGTAGTGAATAGTAAGGAGGTGGGGAGAATTGACCAAATAGCCCTCCATTTGAATTGCCTATAAATAGAAAGCTTAAGTTGGTTATTTTTGGTTTTCCAAGAGTCATTCAACTTATATTGAGAGAGAGAAATAGGTAGAGTCAAGTAATCATCTCACTTTAAAGCTTTTCATTTGAGATATTAGCAAGAACACAAAGATCGAAAAGGTAATATTCCATTAATATTAGTTTTCCATCCCTTTTAATTTCTTTGTTATAAAGAATCATAAATTGGTGGAGCATGCCTCTTATGGAGGAATAAGGATGGCTTGTAATATATAAAATCTTTATAAGTCACGTGGGAATAGAAATCATAAGGGTTTACATAAGTTTGAACCGTAGAAATTATTGAATAATAAACTTGGTTGTTGATGGACAAATTGAACACCATCACTATTAGAATATGTGCATCTTGCTTGGTTAAGATGTAGATAAGAAATCAATGTAGTGTTCCATTTGATTTGGCATATAGAACACTAGTAACGAAGTTATGGCGAATTTTACGGAATTAGACGTTAAACGTCGAAAACGTAGAAATTCTGGCTTAGTAGTCAAAAGTTGCCATGGGACTTGAATTTTTGGTTTCATTGTCAACACGTGAGATAGGGTATTTATGAGTCGTGGGCTCAAGAATCGTCAGATTCTGACTTAAAATGAAGAAAACGAGTATTGAACGGTCATTAATGTTTAACGAACGCTCGAAAATGAACTTAGAAGTGAATTTTTAGATAACGGATTTGGAATTGTAAAATTCTTATATGAACGCGTAGAGTATGTAATTTATGAGTAGTAGGCTTTTGAACGGACCAAATTGGACTTATAATGAAGAAGTTGTGAAGCTGGGAAGTTCACTAAAAATTTTGTTTGTCAAAATTTTTTTGAGTCTGAGGTCTGGCGCTGCAGCGCCAAACATAACTTTAAGTGTCGCGTCGTAGCTCCGTGAGCGATTGTAGGGAGCTATCGAAGAGTGGCATGCAAGCACCATTCTCACGGTAATGTTCGTAATAAGCAGCGGCCAAAGCGAGGCTTTAGATCTTGTAAATTAACGTCATAGCGCCAGTGTTATATGTAAGGACCGCGCCGCAGTGCCGGTTGTATACAAGGATTGACCAAGTTAGTTTTAAAATTCTAATTGATGGGTAATTAATAAAGTAAGGCCCCAAATTTTATGAAATAAAATAATTCAATTTTTCTTATAATTATTATTTAGTAAATGGTTAAATTGATAAAAAGTTAAAGTTTAGGGTAATATATGAAATTTTTCAAAATACGCAAGCGGTTATAAAATACTCATTTCTATTGGGGAATATTCGTTTGGTCGTGGAATATTCTTGTTGTCGGGGAATATTCGTACGACGGTGCAACCATTTGTGGGCCCCATAACAAAAGAACTGTCGGATGAAGAAAATGACAAATTTGAGTTTTTTAAATAACGACATTGTTGTTTCCGTTAACACTGTTGGAATACCTGGTGGTTAAAATACTGATGAATGGCGTGGTTGCAAAGAGCGATAGCTTTACGGTATTGCACAGTAATTTTGAATTATTGATTCTTATGTAAGAAGGCACTACTTAATTATTGTTATAGTAATTACTGTTCAGTATTTTCTTTTATTGATTCAATAATTGTTGCGTTGATATTTTATATTATTGTTGTTTCAATAATTGTCATTGCACAGTATTTCCCATTATCAGATCAATAATTCATATTATTTGAATAATATTATTAGATAACATTATTTGCAATGTCTAGAAAGTTCTATCAAGGAGAGGTTTGGTCACCTAATTGCATGCCAGTAAGGATAAATCCTTATTGGAAAGCCCCCTCTTTCCTGGGAACGGCCTGGTTGTCATAATTGTGATTATGTAATATTATTTGTGAATAATTAATTATTAATTTATATTATAAGGAAATATTTATTTGATGTGGATATAAATGATGGATTTATTTATTTATGTGGTTATAAATGAAGGAATTAATGCTGAGGTGTTTTAACAGTATTTTATCAGAATGGAGGTATTAAAAATCATCCATTTATGGATTTTGGATATTTTCTGTTTGGAATTTGGAAAAACTTAAAGCTACAAAGTTGTAGAGAATTCAATTTCGTACGAAATGGACATAAAAGTCGTATTTTTCTGATAAAAGGGCTATTTATTATGAATTACTGAAGTTTCAAAAAATAAAATAATTTTTATTAAATTTGGGTGGGAACCACTTTGGTTGGTGTAGAAAAAAATGTGCTGAATTAAGTTTCAATTATGGTGGCTGGTAATTTTCCAAGGTTCGCATGCGTAGATGTTAAGAAAGAAATAATAATATTTTATTATTTTAGTCTACTGTGGTGTTCTAACATTTTCCTATAAATAGACGCTTAAGTAAGAATTGAAAATCACACCAGAAACATAAGTTTTCTCTCTCTATATTATCCAGCGTATTTTGTGAGTATTTAGATATTTTGAGAGTTGTTGTTCAGTGCAAATTTCCGATATTCCGGTCAGAAGTACTGCTCTGTTGAGGTAAGGGATTGTAAGGGTTATTATGTTTTTCAATTTCGTAATTTTTTGGACCTTCAAAAATTCTGGAAAAATTTGAAATGATGATTTTCTAGATTGTGACCAAAAATGGAGATTTTTTGATGTATAGATTAGGAGTTATGAATTTTATGGGAAAAGACTATTTTAAAAGTAAACCCTTATAACTTCTTGTGGTTAACTTCAAAATTGGTGAAATTTTTACCAGGAGTACATGTATATAATAGCAGTATACTCTGTAAATTTTGGAATTTTTGGACAAAAGTACAGTTTATGATAAATGTCTAAATATTCGACAGTTTTGGCCATATGAAAAATAGTAAATGAATTTTAAAAATTCTGAGAAAAATAAATGTTCAATATGGGACTATATTCTGCTAAATCCCAGAAAAGAAAATTTGTTTGTACTGATTTGGTATTTTTCATGAAAATGGACTAGTTGTGAGTAAATGAATTAAATATGTTACGTGAAGTAAGAAAATTGGAAAATATGATTTTATGGCTTGAGAATCCTATATGAGGTATATGCATATTTTTGATGAGTGTTTTGGTTACTGGTGATGAGATCTTATGAGTTTGGCATTTTAGGATGATTAAATGCATTAATTAGTAAAGTGTAAACAATTAAAATAAATTGTTTATAAGTTTAACAAATGATTAAAATATTATTGTAATATTAGTAATATTAGATTTTGATATTATTAATTGATTTATAACATTTGGATTAAGGTGTTATAAATATTGATATGGATTTTATTATGAAGTTTTATCTTTTTATGTTGAGGTTACTATTCACGAGTTACTATTCATGAGTTACTATTCACGAGTTACTATTCATGGGGTACTATTCATAACAAAATTGGTTTCTTTTTCTGACCAAATTATCGTTGATTTATGAATCTTACTCTTGAAATTAAGTCCATGTTTTGATCATATTATTTTTATTATCATATATAATATTTTTATAATCCTAGTGAAGAAATTTCTTTTTGACTTGAGTGTAAAGATGGGTAGATTATTGGTATGATCGTGACTATGGGTTCTCTTTGACCAGTAGTGCAAAGTTAAATCGTTAACTGGTATGATCATGACCATTGAATTTACACTTGAATATTTTTAGCTTAAGTGCAAAGGTGAATTGATCAACATGGTTATAATTATGGTTTATATAAATTCTGAAATGATTATGTATTTCTTTGAGATATTAATATCTTTGGTCTGTAATGCAAAGACGAATTATTGATGAATATCTTTGGCCCGTAGTGCAAAGATGAATTGTTGATGAATATCTTTGGGTCGTAATGCAAAGATGAATTTATTAGTATGATTATGAACAGGAACTGTGATTTGGTATAACCATGATCTTTGATGTTTCAGGTAAAGACATGTGATGAAAATTATCTTCGTCCTGGATGAGAAGAGGAATTTCGAACTATAATTATGATTATGAGTTATACACGTGATTGTGGACAGAAACTGTTGATTGATTTTACAGGGATAAAACATTGTTAGTGGACTTTTAACATGGAGAAGATAATAGACCTTATGGTCTATTTGACTCTTCTAATGGATTGCTCGTTCCGCTGTAACTATGGTTGAAAAGTTTTATCATCTACCATATATTCTAAATCTCTGATTTATTACTGACGAGGGCTATTGATAATTTAATTATCTTTAGTTATGATATTCTTTACTGGGCTAGTTATGCTCACCCTTTTGCTTCACAATTCCTTTCAGGTAATAAGAGTGTAGCTGGGTCGAGCGGGGATAACGGGGGAATAGAACGGTGGTTTATAGCTGTTGAGGTTCTCCCTAAATAATATGGAAATAATTTTATTGAGAACTTTAGATAAGTGTGTTGTATTGTATACGTCATTTGATATTTAATTTTGGTGAACCGAATAGGGTGAGGTGAACCCAACTTTGGAAGAGTGTTTTGCCACTATCGTACAATATGTCTAATGACATACAACCTCATGTTAGCATAAGACAGGGTTGTGCACATCCACTTGTTGAGTATATCTACGAGCACTACCTATATGATCTTGGAGTTTGGTTGAAATATAATTTTCAATTGCAGGTAGTGGAGATAGTTATATGTCAAGAGAAGACTCAAAATTGGAAAGAACATGATAGTAATCTTCTCGTTTTTCTTTGGGTCAACCAAGGATTATTCTGTGGACATATGATATCTATCATAACCTAGACGCATGGCCTCCCATGTATGAAGGTTTAATTGAGCACTTCCCAAAGATTTTAATTGCTAAAACAGTTTTTGACTGTACCTTTATGTAAGGTGCCATTGTGACGTGCTATCCAAGTTGGTGTCAAGAGTCACAGTTGGTATATATATTTGTATCAAAACTCATAACATATGTGTTGTTGTGTTTTGCATAACAATTGTAGTAATAAAGTTATAGTTGTTTTCTGTAACATATATTTGGCGACTCAAAATAGGTGGGTTGTTGTATACCTATTTTGGGGTTGTTACAAATAAGTAGAATGTAGACATACTTAATATATAAGTAAACGTTCATTCTTAAATCACTTATAAAGTGATAACGTCAGGAAATTAAATACGATGTAGTGAAAGCTAAACGAAGAACACGAATTGTTAATAAACAAACTGTGAACGGTAATCGACATTGGTACTACACCATTGATGATTGAGCTCAATCAGTAACGTAAGAACGTTAATAAGCCGGGATGAAGGGTAGTAAGTCAAATTGACCTTACTAATGAAATAAAGTCAAATAAGACATAGAAGAGAAAGAAGTTGGTAAAAACAATGTGATTGATTGTTTGGTAGCTAATTACAATGTTCTATGTGAATATATCATGTAGATTCTGTAAAGGCTGAGAACAGTCGAATAAGTTATTTGAAGATGCTTGAAGGCAACTTTTCTTAACGCTTGTCTAACCTTCGTGTTAGTCGAGTTTCCTGTGATTCATTGTACTAAGTTGCATGAATGATTTTAAAGAAAGGGTCTATGCCAGTTTTAGCTCGGCTAAACTATTCGTAAGATATAGATTGATTTATATGCATATCTTTCTATATAGAATTGGTAACGCTATCCTATGCCAAGTATTTGGTACGGATTCAAAGGTAGGGTTTGTCTATGAACAAAAAAAAATTATTTTTCATCGTTTATACGATGGGCACGCGAGTTTGCCAAAACTTAAACGTAAATACGTTTAACGGATGGATGTTGATTAACATAGAGTACTATAGGCTGATGTGACGCCCCCAAAATAGGTCCATTCCATCCAACCCATTCTGAGTCGCCAAATACATGGTACAGAAATAACTACAACTTTATTATTACAACATATAAAGCGTGAGTTTAAATCTGAGATATTGCCATCTAGACAATATCCACACGCAAATAAATCCCCATCATAATTATTGATACATTATTTTACAAAAATGGTGAGGACTACTAAACAACTCTCTTTAGAACCTTCATTCCATACCCCGACTAGTACTCGCTTACATTCTTGCCTTCCGAGAAGAAAAATGGAACAAAAAGAAAAGGGTGAGCTCAACTAGCCCAAGTAAAGAATATTATGACTAAGATAATATACAACAAATTATCGTTAGTCTTCAACAGGAAAAATCGATAGAATACAATAAACAACAAGTTTTGGATCAATATTCATGATGAAATAATAATTCATAGAAGAGTTACGTAGAGAATGAAATCTACTATAATCTATGAATTTAATGATCCATCATCAATATTTTATCCTCGTAACATCAATCAATATGCATCGGAATCAAATATTCATCTTTTGCACTATGTGCCAAAGATATTCATCGATTAAGTCATGTTCATTTAAACACATGTTCATCTTTGCACTACATGCCAAAGATATTAATCAATCCATTCATGTTCATCTCGACACTGCTCATCTTTGCACTCTGAGGCCAAAGATATTCTTCAGAAATCATTCATCTTTGCACTACTGAGCCAAAGATATTCTTAAGAAATCATTCATCTTTGACACTACGTGCCAAAGATATTCCATAATATCATCATTTAAGACCGAGGATGATCAAAAATATTTTTTAAAAAACGAATCCGGTGAAACAAAATGACAAGGATTAAGGATTAAGGATTCAGTACTTGGTTTTATCCACGCCCAAAAAATACCTCAAAAATAATCATAGTGGTGTAAAATTCAAGAATGATCAAAACATGGATACAATCGAGCTAGTATCCGGAATAGATATTTTGGACAAAAAAGAAGAAATTTTATTTTTCTATTGAATAGTGCCAGTATACATGAATAGTGTCAGATATCGTGAATAGTCCGATATCGTGAATAGTAACTCCGACACCAAAAGATAGAAATTCCACAAAAACATCTTCACGCTTCATGAATAGTACTCGTGAATAGTAACTCGTGAATAGTAACTCATGAATAGTAACTCGTGAATAGTAACTCATGAATAGTAACCCATGAATAGTAACCTGAGGCATGAAAAAGTTCCAAATTTGATAAAACTTCAGATCAACATTTCAAAGATAATGATATTGAAGAAATAATATCATTAAAAAAAAAATATCCCTTACCTCGAAAGATTAGTACTTCTAGCTGGAATACCGGGTATAGTGCTGAAGGGAACTTGCACCGTCTAACAATACTCAAAGTATACTCACAAGAATACGCTCAATATATCGAGAGAGAAATAGAGAGAAACTTCAGTTTCTGGTGTGTTTTTCAATTCTAACCTAAGCACCCTATTTATAGAAAAATGCTTAGAACACCAAAGCAGAAAATTGAATATAATATTAATATATTTATACAAATTTTCCTTAGCCCACCTTTTGGTCAAAAACACCAGCCACACATGTTAAATGAGGTTCACAAACTCACCAAAAACGTTTTTCTCAAAATAATTAATTAAAACTCCCAAAAATCAATTATTTCGGAACTCCGGAACTTCAATAATTCATAATAAATAGCCCTTTTATCAGAAAATTCGAATCTCGCAAATTTTTATAGGAAATTCAATTCTCTACAATTTTGCGAAGAAAGTTTTTCCAAATTCCAAATGAAATTGGAAAGAAATCCATAAGCAGGCGATTTTACAAGCTATAATCAAATTTTCGGTCAATATTGGGGTCCACCGATGCAGACAAAACATGTGTTAATCATTTAATGCAACAAAAATACTCTTCCTCCTCATATACTCATATATCTCACATTCATTGTAAAAATATCACCGATTAATATATTATTAAAATAATATATTTAAATGAATTATTTTATCAAAAATGATAAAATATTAATTTTCAACAATTGTCATTTTTAAAATTTTCTCCATCTATATCCACATAAAATCAATATTTTCCTCATCATATAAATCAATAATTAATTATTCACAAATAATATTACGAATCACAAGATCTTGCAACCCAGTCGTTCCTCAGGAAAGAGGGGCTTTCAATAAGAATTTCTCCTTCATTTGGCAGCGCAATTAGGTGACCAAACCTCTCCTTAGAAGTAACTTTCTAGACATTGCCAATAATGTTATCTAATAATTTTATTGAGGATAATATGAATTATTGCTTCGATAATGAAAAATACTGTGTAATGACAATTATTGAAACAACAGCAATATAAAATATCAACGCAGGAATTATTAAATCAATAAAATAAAATACTGAACAGTAATTACTGTAACAATTATTGAGTAGTGCCTTCTTACGTAAGAATCAATAATTGGTGCAATACCGTGTGCTATTGTTCAACAACGCGTATTAGTGTTTTTTTTTTAACCACCGGGTATTCCAACAGTATTAACGGTAACAACTACGCCGTTATTTAAAAACAACTTATATTTGTCGTTTTCTTCATCCAATCACTTTCCGTTATGGGACCCACAAAAGATCGCGCCATTGCATTTAATATTCCCGAAGCATTTGAATATTCCACGACCAAATGAATATTTTATAACCACTTGCTTATTCGAAATATTTGCGTATTTTACCCATAACTATCCACATTAATCAAATCCACCCTTACTATTTCAAAATAATAAATAAAGGAAATTCCTTTTTATTTAAAAAATTTCGGGGTCTTACAGCTGATCACCTAGAAGTGCTCATAATTAATGCCTGTTGTACATCCTTAGTGTTGTGATGTCCTTTTCAAGTATGAAAACAGAAAGCTACTATTCATGGTCTTTCAACCGGTTCAGAATTCCTAAACTATTATATACTTTGGGAATTGATGTTATGAATTGTTAATTATTAATGTTTCATAATATTTCATGACTATTTGTTCAGTTATGGAAGATTGTCATATAATTCATGAATGTGGTATTGATATTATTTTTTGTTAAACTTGCTGAGCTTGTTATGCTCACTTCTTGCGTGAATTATATGATTGCAGTTACGGCTGAGCATACTGAGAATGCTAAGAGAAATAAGGGCATGTCTAAGATAGATAGTTAACCATCTTGTAATAGATTAGTATGATTGTATATATTATACTTACGAACAACGAATGATATAATCAGTTTATGAACTTGGGAAAGGATTTCACTTTGATTGTAATAAGAAGATAGTAATTACATTCTTTATATTATGTTTTCAATGGAATGATTGTATAGTTATGAGTACCGTGTAGCACAATATGTCGGGTTGGAAGATACCCGAATTTGGGGGCATCACAACAAACAAACCCACGGCCAGAACCTTCAATATGACTGTGCAGGACGCTATGCAATCAAAAGATGTTGTGTCAGGTATTATCCCAATCAATGATATAAATGCATATATATATACTATTTGATTCGGGTGCTAATTTCTCATTTATATTCGCTGAATTTGCTAAGAGTTTAAGATTTCCTAGTGAAGAGTTGAATTTCCCTTTGAACTTAGAAATTATGAATAGGGAGGTGATTCCTGTTAGATTCTTATATAGGAATGGTAGGGTGAATATTAAGAGAAATGTTATGACAGTAGATTTGATTTCGCTTAAACTTGGAGAGTTTGATGTTGTATTAGGAATGGATCTGTGACGCACCCAAATTCGGATATCTTCTAACCCGACAGATGGTGCTACACAGTACTATAGTTCACACATACATTCAATCAAAATACCTCAAAAGAGTTGAATATGTCTTCTATATATTCCAAAATAATATTTCCCTTCCCAAGTTCTTTGTAACCATTACATGTGATCTTTGTCATAATATCAAATAATTACAACATTCATACTATACTATTACAAAGACAGCTCATTGGTCTGCCTTAGCCTTCCCTTTATCCTTACTAGGTCCTTTTGCCAGTTCTGTGACACCCCCAATTTCAGATCACACTTGTCTCAAATTTGGTTGCCACGTACTAACTCTTATAATAACACAATATCTCACATAGCGGAATAATAACATAAATTACATTGATATAACATTATTACTCTTGTCCCAAGGGTTCGTAACTTAAACATCTCTTACATAACTTAACCCTCATTAAACATCGTTTAGACATCGCTAATACATAATACAACACAACTTAAATTAAACATAGTTAAATAAGTTTTTCCACAGCCAAATCATAGTACATTCCTAGCAACCTATAAATAACTACTCCAAAGCCTTTTTTTACCATTGTCCTTGCCAGAGGGTTCACCACATTCTGCCTTCACTAAAAGTTTTAGGGAAAACAAGGATGAGCAATAATTTTGCCCAGTAAGTAATATAGCAAAAAGAGTATTCAATATAATTTTCAATTTATCTAGGGTATATTAATGACGATAGTTTGAGATAACAGGAGGTATCAATGATTATCAACAATAGTCGCTATGGACAGAAATATCAACAATATTCTAAGGTTTATTGTGACGCCCCCAAAATAGGTATACATCACCCATTCTGAGTTGTCAATACATGGTACAGAAACAACTACAACTTTATTATTACAACAATAAAATTGTGAGTTTGTATACAAATATTATCTTCTAGACAATATCTATACTCAGATAAATCCTTATCACATTATTTTACAAAAATGGTGAGGACTACTAAACAACTTTCTCTAGAACTTTCATTCCATACCCCGACTCGTACTCGCTATATTCTCGCCTCCTGAGAAGAAAAATGGAACAAAAAGGAAAAGGGTGAGCTTAACTAGCCCAAGAAGAATATTATGACTAAGATAATATACAACAAATTATCGTTAGTCTTCAACAGGGAAAAATCTAATAGAATACAATAGACAAAAATTTTAAATCAATATTCGCAGCGGAAATAATAATTCATTAGAAGAACTAAGTAGAGAATGCAAACTACTATCTTCTATGTATGAATTTAAAAGTTCATCATCTATCTTTTATCCTTCTAACATCAATAAATATATATCTGGAATCAAATATTCATCTTTGCACTACAGGCCAAAGATATTCATCAGTTGGTCATGTTCATCTAAACACCTGTTCATCTTTGCACTACGGGCCAAAGATATTCTTCAGAAATCATTCATCTTTGCACTACAGGCCAAAGATATTCCATAATATCATCATTTAATACTGAAGATGATGAAAAATATTTTTAAAGAAACGAATCCAGTGAAACAAAATGACAAAGATTAAGGATTAAGGATTCGTACTTCGGTTGCTCCCAACTTTGTATTGCTTCAATCTTCGCCGGGTCCACGGATACTCCATGTTTTGACACCACATGCCCAAGGAATGCTACTTCCTCAAGCCAGAACTCGCATTTCTTCAATTTGGCATATAGTTTGTTTTCACGAAGCCTTTGGAGTACCAGCTTCAAATGGTGCTCATGATCTTCACGACTTTTGGAATATATGAGGATGTCATCAATAAAAACAACAACGAACTAATCCAAATATTCCTTGAATACTCGGTTCATCATATCCATGAAAGCCGCAGGAGCATTAGTTAGTCCGAAAGACATGACTAAGAATTCATAATGCCCATACCGAGTTCTGAAGGCAGTCTTTGGAATATCCTCAGTTCTAATCTTCAGCTGATGATATCCGTAATCTAAGATCGATTTTAAAAAGAATTGTGCCCTCAGAATTTGGTCAAACAAGTCATCAATACGAGGTAGAGGATACCTATTCTTGATGGTGACATGGTTCAATTCCGATAGTCAATATAAAGTCGCATCCTCTCGTCTTTCTTCTTACTTAATAAAACAGAGCACCCCAAGGAGATGTACTTGGGACGAATGAAACCGATGTCCAACAATTCTGTAGTTGGACCTTTAACTCCTCAAGTTCAATAGGAGCCATTCGATATGGGGTTTTAGAAATGGGCTTTGTACCAAAGTTCAAGATCAATAAAGAATTCAACTTCACTTTCGGGGTAGACCGGAAGTTCTTCAGAAATACGTCGTGGAAAGTCAATAACAACAGAATATTATTCAAATTTGACGTGTCTTTATTCAAATCCATAACATGGGCTAAGAAAGCTTGACATCCGTTTTTCAATAAACGAATAGCTTTATGATTAGATATGATGATGATTGATTTTAATGGTTTAGTTGGTTGAATTCGCATTACAACAAAGTTGGTTAGGAATATGAAAACTAACAACCCTTATTTAAAATAATCAATTTTGGCATGATGAGTAGTTAACCAATCAATCCCTAAAATCACATCAAAAGCAAGTATCTTTAAAGAGATAAGGTCAACGGGTAAGGTGATGGTGCCAACTTGAATCAAACAAGATTTATAAGCGGTGGATGTGATGAAAGTTTCTCTAACGGAGTTTCCACAGATAAGTCAAAGTCTAATTTCTCCGAGTCAAGTTTAAACGTTGAGCACATGCGGGAGAGATAAATGAATGGGTAGCACCCCTAGATCAAGTAAGGTATAAACTTCACAAGAATTTATAAATAGCTTACCGTGATCACCTCGTTTGGGTTCCTCGATTTTGACCGACCACAACAAACGCTCTTCCGGAATCATTGACTTTGACTTTTTGGGACGATCTTTTGAGTCACCGTCCCCACTGAATTAGGTTTCGCTACTGCATAATCTTAACCGATATGTCCTTCCTTTCCATAATTATAACATACCTTGAATCTGTTGTGGACGGTTTGGTGATATGTCCCTCTTTCCCGCATTTATAGCATATGACTGGTGGTCGTTCTCCTCCCTTAAAACTAGTTGCTGCTGGCACCGTCGTCTTCACATGGTCGTTGTTAAATCTCCTCTTTATAAAATCTCCTTCTGACTCGCTTCTTCTATTTTCATGGCCATGATTACCACCAGAGTGGTTACCATTTTGTCCATTCTGCTTTTTTCTCCATTTGGTTATCATTATTACATTGTTGTTATCTCCGTACGATCCTCGTTATGGTCCTTGGTTGAATATACTCGTTATCTCACTCTAACAATTGAGCCCTCATTAACAACATCCGAATAGAGAAAAATTTATGAGAAATGAGATATTGTCAGATGCCGGGTTTCAAACCTCTCGTAAACATCCGCGTCATACACGTTCCTCATTCTCCACCAAATGAGGTGCAAACTGGATAACTCGCAAACTTTGCCTCGCATTGAGACACCGTCATGTTGTTTTGTTCTAATCGATGAACTCCACTTCCTTCATATGACCGAACACTTTCGGAAAGTATTTGTCATTAAATAGTTTCAAACGCGTCTCCCAAGACATGCCGAAAAGTGCGAATTTGGATGGGTACGCTTACTGAGACTCCACCAAGATGATCGCCTTTCGCCACGGAACATTAAGGTGGCGAATGGTACCTTCTGTTCTCGTGCATCCCAAGACATTGAATATCTTGGTAATTTGTTTGACCCATGTTTCCGCCATGATCGGATCGGCTTTCCTTAAATTTCTGTAGGTCCCAACTCTTTGAATCGCTTGACCGTGACAACCCGTGAATTGCTATCATTTCCTCCTATATTTTGAACACGAGTCTCCTCGTCGATTTTGCATGAAGCGCAAAAAGCTTCTAAACATCCCTCGTTCATCATCGCTTTCGGTGGTGTTGTTGTTCGGGAGGAACATTGTCACTGTTGCACGTTCTCTCCTCGTTGGTGAGTACAAAAGCGTCTCCACTGGTCTCATTTCCATTGTTAATATTCTCATCGACATTCTCAAACACCGTCATAAAATAAGGGTTAATTAAGGAAATCAATATATCACATAATATCCCTATATCTTGACCAACTAACAAATAAGCTTAGGTAGGACACACTAGCGAAGGATTTACTCATCTCTCCTCCTAGTTCTATTCCCCGATCTCCGCCTGGAGATCATATCCCTAAGCTCTGATACCTCTTTGTGACGCCCCCAAAATAGGTATACATCACCCATTCTGAGTTGTCAATACATGGTACAGAAACAACTACAACTTTATTATTACAACAATAAAACTGTGAGTTTGTATACAAATATTATCTTCTAGACAATATCTATACTCAGATAAATACTCATCACATTTATTGATACATTATTTTACAAAAATGGTGAGGACTACTAAACAACTTTCTCTAGAACTTTCATTCCATACCCCAGGCTGCACTCGCTTATATTCTCGCCTCTCCCGAGAAGAAAAATGGAACAAAAAAGTAAAAGGGTGAGCTCAACTAGCCCAATAAAGAATATAATGACTAAGATAATATACAACAAATTATCATTAGTCTTCAACAGGAAAAATCTAATAGAATACAATAGACAACAAATTTTAAATCAATATTCGCAATGAAATAATAATTCATTAGAAGAATTAAGTAGAGAATGCAAACTACTATCTTCTATGTATGAATTTAAAAGTTCATAAATCCATCTTTTATCCCCTGTAACATCAATCAATATATATCTCGAATCAAATATTCATCTTTGCAGACTATGTGCCAAAGATATTCATCAGTTGGTCATGTTCATCTAAACACATGTTCATCTTTGCACTATGGGCCAAAGATATTCTTCAGAAATCATTCATCTTTGCACTACAGCCAAAGATATTCCATAATATCATCATTTAAGACTAAAGATGATGAAAATATTTTTAAAGAAACGAATCCAGTGAAACAAAATGACAAGGATTAAAGATTAAGGATTCGTACTTTGTTTTATCCACGTCCAAAAATACCTCAAAAATAATCACAGTGGTGTAAAATTCAAGAATGATCAAAACATGGATACAATTAAAGCTAGTATCCGAATAGATATTTTGGACGAAAAAGAAAATTTTTCATTTTTCGATGAATAGTGCCAGATTCGTGAATAGTGTCGATACGTGAATAGTCCGACACGTGAATAGTAACTCAGACACCAAAAGTTCCAAATTTGATAAAAACTTCAGATCAATATTTCAACATATTGATATTGAAGAAATAATATCATTACGAAAAAAATAATATCCCTTACCTCACAAAGACAGTACTTCTAGTTGAAACACCGGATATAAGCTATGACTTGAACTTGCACCGTATAGCAATACTCAAAGTATACTCAAAATACTCACAAAAATATGCTCGATAATATAGAGAGAGAAAACTTCAGTTTCTGGTGTGATTTTCAATTCTAACCTAAGCACCCTATTTATAGGAAATTGCTTAGAACACCAAAGGTAAAATTTATTAAATATTATTATATTTTTCCAAAATCGTGACACGCACACTTCTTCCAACTGATTTCAAGCCTCTATCACATGTTACATAAGGGCCTCAAAATGAAAAAACACGTTTTTGTAATTAAAAATATTTTAAACTTCCAAAATCAATTATTTTGAACTTCAAACTTCAATAATTCACAATAAATAGCCCTTTTGTCGAGAAAATTGAATCTCTCAAGTTTTTATAGGAAATTTCATTATCTACAACTTTCTGAAGGAAGTTTTTCCAAATTCCAAATGTAAATTTACTGAAATCCACAAACCAAGCGATTTTACTAAAAGTTATAATCAAATTTCAAATAATAAATGGGGTCCACGGACATGTTTAACATGTTTTAAACATTTATTGCAACAAAAATACTCTTCCTCCTCGTATACTCATATATCCCACATTCGTTGTAAAATATCACCATTATTATATTATTAAAATATAATAATACATTTAAATGAATTATCTTATCGAGAAAAAGATAAAATTTCAATTTTCAACAATTGTCACCTTAAATTTTTCTCCATCTATATCCACATAAAATCAATATTTTCCTCATCATATGAATCAATAATTAATTATTCACAAATAATATTACGTAATCACAATATCGACAAAAGGCGGTTCGGAAAGAGGGGCTTTCAATAAGAATTTCTCCTTACTAAATAGCAATTAGGTGACCAAACCTCTCCTTAAATGAGAACTTTCTAGACATTGCCAATAATGTTATCTAATAATATTATTCAAATAATATGAAATATTGCTTCGATAATGAAAAAATATCGTAATGACAATTATTGAAACAACAAAGAATATAAAATATCAACGCAAAGAATTATTAAATCAATAAAATATGAAAGAATTACCGTAACCATTATCGAGTAGTGCCTTTCACGTAAGAATAAATAATTGGTGCAATACTGTGCTACTTGTGTTTTAACCAATTTAGAGTATTTTAACAAGATTAATCTGGTAATAACTACGCCTGTTATTTAAAAACAACTTATATTTGACATTTTCTTCATCCAATCGCTTCAGTTATGGGGCCCCACACGATCGCTACCAGTAGTACCTAATATTCCCGACAGATCACGAATATTCCACTTCACCAAACGAATATTCCCCGACAACAATGAATATTTTATAACCACTTGCTTATTTTGAAATATTTGCGTATTTTACCCCTAACTATCCACATTAATCAAATCAACCCTTACTATTTCAAAATAATAAATAGAGAAAATTAAATTTCATTAATAATAAGTTGGGGTCTTACATTTATCAATTCAAGATTTCAAAATAATGAATATTGAGGAGTCACTAAGGACTATGAACTTCTCCTAGAATTAACAATGATATTATTGATAATTCTACAAGACGAGTATAATAGGTGATTAGCCTAAAGTACCCTATGTCATGAATAACATTTAGCCTTTCTCATGTGCGCACATCGGTTCCTCGACAATATATAATTCCCCTACTAATAGGGCTTTTCTTCTTAATTATATGAGTCCGCACCAAGTTAAGTTGGTTTGGATAGCTTTCGATCAATTATCAATAGTCTAACCGAATCAATGGCTTAGACAGCTCTTTCAATATATATATGAACAGTTATCGTTTGAATCAAAGTTTCAAATTTCATTACAAAATATGTTTTCTTCAAAATTCTACTTGTACAATTAATAATTGCACAAGTTCAATAATGCTCAATAACGAGTAAAGTTCAAGTACTTGCCTCAAGCGTAGTTTACCAAAGTAAAACTTAATACCCTCTTTCGAATCCTATCATAATATATTTACATGTATAGGATATTCATTAGTTATATAAACTCATATATGTAAGTTCTAACATACACATAAACGTCTAACTTAGTTGTAACTTCATACATACTATATCATATATTCCACATCTTCATAGTATAAATCAGATTACACGATACCACCAAGCCAAACAACATATTTTTCAAACCTTTATATCTTGTAAGCCTTATTTTGGACTTAACATTTGAAAGTTATAATTTCTCATTAACATTTATCGCTATCACCTAGCATGCTTCTTAACACATTACATAGCATATTTGTTATATAATGCAAGTTAAAGTAATCATATAAGCATGCTTTGAACTTCAAATCAAAAACAGAAACTATTCATGATTGCAGGATAGTGTAAATTGCATACTGCCCAAAGCTTAGGGATAGCGCATATATCTTTGTCCTCGCCGGACTAGGGTTGAGCTTTGCACTTCCTGTTTCTGTCCAACTCTAACACACCTATGAACTTATACATACATGTTAGATATTCTCACATAAGCATATGACCATTCTTGAGTTTACTTTTACAAGTTTTAACTTACACCTTCATGGTATTAAGGCATAACAAGATCATGTAGTTACCATATTTTATAACTTGGCAATTGTTGGGTAAAATCTAATTATGCACAACACGCAAGTATACGTGGTCAACAAATAATATAATAGTAAGTAGAGTATCGTTCCCACAGAGACAATTTAGTAAGAATTTAACCTCACAATTATCAATTTCCTATTAATCCTAATTTTATTAAACTATCCAAATCAATGATTAAAATTATAAAAACAAAATTATTAATAAATATAAGATCACAAACCAATCACAAATATTAAAAACTAAAATGTTAAATAATTATTGGAGAATTAGGCTTACGATTTCACCTTAAGCTTTACTCTAATTTTTACACCTTTACTCTAATTCAATTCACTATCCCAGTTTATTAATCAAGAACACAAATGTAGCACTAGCCACCTCTCGATGCACTAATACCGTATTAACTTAAATCCACAAATTAAATAGAAATAAGTTAAACACCTTAATCAACTAACTCACTATATCTCTATGTGAATTATAATTAAAGAAGGTTTAAGATTAAGTTCTCTATTAGATTACATGTGATGTCAAGCATATCTCTACCTTAACATTCATCAAGATTCTGCTCATTCACAAAATTCAATAACACATGTTATATTAACTAAGTCTAGATTCGTACTTCTTCTCTCGAATTCATATAAATCCACAAAGAACTGTTGATTAGGCAATTCATAAGTTTAAGCTCAAATTAATATAGATAAACTGGATAATAGCTTATTAAACTAGAAATCAAAGTTAATCATTGTTTCACTTAAGGATCCATCATAAGCCTAAAAAGTAAATTAGTTCATAATAAATGAATTAAATGCTGAATAAATAAAAGAAAACATCATCCCAGTTACACAAATTGACATAAAAGGAGAATAGTAATACACCACCCTTCTTGTCCTTCAATTCAACAATCTTTGTGAAAATTATCCCTTCTTCGTTCCTCCAAGTTCTTGTTCTTCAATCATGTTCTCAAAAAGTGTGTCTTAGTTATGATGATGATTTTTTCCTTTCACACATAGCATAAATTTGCCTCACTTCAGCTCCACACCATCAATCCTAATCCAACTCTAACTCATTACCAAGAAAATCTAAAAGAAGTCCAAATCCTTTTCAAAACAAACAAGTCATTAGTACTCCCAAGAGCATTGAATAACAACCATAACACAATACTATTATAATTGTATTACATAAAGAATTTATAGCTCCCAACGCTGCTCATTTTTCATCACATAACAAATCCTCGCTTGACTTAAGTCCTCAGAGTAGCATACTAGCTTATACATTACTCTCTATCATCAATGGCTCATGCTTACTCCAATCAAGAATTGACCCACACACTGCACTAGCGAACCTCGCGCCGCTTTACTCCGCACCACAGCGCGCCCTGTGCTAGGAAGTCTGTGACACCCCCAAATCCGGTACTTCCATTTCCACAGGATTTGATGTTCACTATACAAACATCATCTATCTATCTACCCATAAATAAATGCAAACCATGCAATAGATAGAAATAAATAATAAATCTCTCCCCTTATGGGGTTACATCAACTGAATAGTAAATAAATCCCAGGTTACTCTAACCTTAAAACATCTGTGGGAAAAACATAAACAAATAAGTCTTAGTAACATCAATTCTAATTACATCACATAACCATATTAATTAAGCAGTTTTCATTACTTGCTAAGCTTGTTGTTGCCCTTACTAGTGGAAGGTTCGTCTGCTCTTTCGTTCTTAACTGCAATGTTATTATTATGCAAGAGTGAGCACGATTGCCCACAAATATAACATAATAACAAATGAATTATAACATGCGAGAGAAATAATAACTTCTGATATAAAGCTCAACTTTTGAATCAAGAATGAATAACAAGAATCAAAAGAAATTCTGAGGGTCATAAGACCTTGAACTATGTCCTAGGTTGTCAAGTGTTTTTACTTGAAACCTTTAACAGTCATAAGACTATGGACTCTTCTTCTCGTACTTAGGGGGATCAACCCTTAGTACCATACTACGCACAATATCTTAACGCTAAAGCGTAAATAATCCCCTATACAGGGTTTTTCATCTCGGTTTTGACATTCGAGTCTGCACCAAAGGAAGTTTGGTTTGGATAATTCATCAAGGGGTTCTGAAATTTAGAACGCTCATAAACTATTGACTAGTCGAATCAATAAGGGTTCGCTAGTCTAACAAGGTTTAACAATAACAGATAATTTAACTTGGATAAAATCTCAAAAGTATACAATAGAATAATTATTGTATAACAACATCATGCTTGAAGATTAATAAACTTTAATATACAAGACATGCTTGATCAATAATAATGAGAATTTGCTCAATATCGAAAGATGAATTAATCAACTTATATAACGATAACAAGTAGGGTTAGGAAACTTGTTCAACGAAAGTTTAGGGTAAGAAACTTGCTCAATGTAACAAGATAAGGTTTAAAAACTTGCCTCGTGCGTGGATTACACTTAAACAAACTCGTTCTTTGATTTAAATCCTACATATCAATTACGTTCAAAATACCAGTCAATAATAACATACTAAACATCATAAGTTATTCTTTGTCTAAACTCGACTTCATGACCACACTTAGTCAATTATAATACTTAGTGTAAAATTAAGACTTCACGAAAAATAAACTAATTATGCATTTGATCATTCAATCCACACGTAATTGTGTTATGGACATGTTAAGAATTTATTTTAACATCTCATTATAGGTCTAACAAGTCTTTATAATCATTTGACTATGTTTCTATCACATTTCCATACTTGAACATTAAAAATTTGCATTTTCGGGACAATCTGCTAAGTGGCGATGCGGCGCCACTTTTGTATCTTAACTCTTATGCCATTTACTGTACTTTGGTAGCTTCTGTTGGGACACTTGGTGTTGTGGGGCGGTGGCCACTCACTGGCTTTTAGGAAAAGAACTAGGAGTCAGCCATGTACATGAGACTCGATTGATTTCAAGCAACTTATTTTTAGACGAATTTAGACATACCCACATGCTAGAATTCATAAATAACCAATACTTAACATCTATGGAGTGATTTTCACCCATTAAAACACATAATCATAGAATTAAAGCATGCAAATTGGACTGTTCTTGATGTTCTTGAAGTTCTTGAACAAAAACATGAATTTTAATGCTACGGATTCGTTATAAAGCCAAATCCAACCATTCAAGTTTCATTTTGTTCATTTTAACATGCATAATCATATCAATGTGTGAATTTTGCAAAATAAATTATATTTGACATATAAAAATCACATATAAGGCCATATGGCCATATCACGTACTCTGTAAATTTTTGAAATAACAAGTCATAATCATACGTTGTAATCTTATGAAATTGATGATATGGAAACACACAATATATATATATATATATATATATATATATATAAAACATGCCATACAACTCGAATTATTACATATATTCTCATAACAAAATTTCCCAATTTCAGAGAATTACAGAATGAATAAAACCATATTCGTGATAACTTTAAAAGACGTAAAATATATAAATTGGGTTGAAGAGATTACCCAATTATAGATTAGATAAATTGACAATTCTCTCTACTTCAATCATAGAGTTTCTCCCAATCTCTCTCAAAATTTTCTCAACTCTCTCTATATCTCTCTTTGCTTAATATTAGACTTAGAAAAAAATGAAAGAAAAAGAAAGGAAGACGTATATAATATAGAAATCAACTGACACGTTGGTGGTCAGTTATCCAGTCATGGGTAACTGCCCTCAACTTCCCATAGTGCCATGTTTGGCTAGATAGAATAGGTTTTAAAAATCATTTAATTTAATAAAACTTTATTATATAGTTTTAAATAATGTCACACTCCTTATAAAATAAATCTAATATCTTATTTAATTTACTTTAAATAAAATATAATAATTTCTCATTAGTTCACATAGTCACATAATTAAATTTCTCATTAATAAAAATATGAAATTATTAAATCTCTAATTAATAATTAAATTAATTAAAATAAAAATAGTCTTATTAAATATTTCTTTTAATTCAATAAGCTCACATAATCGCATACTTCGAATAATAAAAATTCTCCACATTAATTTAATAAATATAACACATATAATTAAATTAATCTACCACAACTTCATCAATTAATTATTTAATCTAATAATTAACTCATCGAAAAATATTTATTCAATCCAATAAATATTGAAATTAATTTACAAAATTACGGTTGTCACATCTTTCCCCTCTTAAAAGGATTATATCCCCAGAATCATAACTCAATAATTCGTCCCGTTACATTCCCCCCCCTTACAAAGATTCTGTCCCCAGATTTGCATATAACAATCTAAGTAAATAAATGAGGATAATTTTTCATCGTATTCTCTTCGAGTTCCCACGTAGCTTCTTTAGCGTTGTGGTTCCTCCAACTTACCTTAATAGAAGGTATTACTTTATTTCTCAGAACTTGTTCTTTTCAGTCGACAATTTGAACAGGAATTTCTTCGTAAGACAAGTCTTTGTCAAAATGTAGGGGTTCATATTCAATCACGTGCTTGTAATCGGGTTTGTAATATCCCGAGTGTTTATGATAACGTTCCTTGGAGAAGAAAATGAATGGGTTAAAGAATATATAATACTCAAATATAATTGAGTCTAAGTAAATGTTATGAAATATAACTTACAAGAGTTTATTATCAAGAATGGTGAGAGTAGGAAATATAAAACATATATTAAGGTAATGTGTTAAAGTTATTCAACGAAGAGATTTGATGAAAACCTGTGTAAGGTAGGGTTTCGGTGATTCCGAGGACAAAATCCTTATGAGGAGGGAATGATGTGACAACACGAATTTTTATAAATTATTAAAATAAGAATTTAATTATTAAAATTCTTATTATGAGATGTTTTGAGTTGAGTATATATACATACGTGCTATATATATTGAAATATATGATCTGGTGTGAAGAAAAATATATATTCATATATTGGAAAAGTGAGGTTTAATAGTTAAGTTAACTATTGAAGGAATTAAATGAATTTAGTAATTAATTTTAAATATTTATTGAATTAAATAAATATTTTAAATTTATTTATTTATTGAGATAAATAAATGGTTGATAAAATTGTGGTGAATTAATTTAGTAACTAAATTGATTAATGTAAATTAAATTGAGTAATGATAATTTTATATCGAAGGATTTAATTTAAGGAAATAATTAAATTAAATCAATTGCTTAATATTTAAGAAAATAATTAAATTAAATGAATTATTTAATTTATTTGGAAATAAATAAATTAAATAAAATGATGTTTCTAATTTATTAATTAAATTAGATATATAATTATTTATTAATTATAAGTATAATGATAATAAGATTTTTATTATTATTATTAAAAGTTATTTAAATTAACTAAACTAAAGTTATTTAAATTAACTAAAGGTGTGACACATGAAACTATATAATATAATATTATTAAAATAATCTAGTTTGGAGGATAAAGTGGTAGCCAAACAAGGCCTTGTGGCCTTTGGTTTATTTAACTGACGCCTTTTATTTTTTTTAACTGAAAGAGAACGTGGGAGGATGGCCATATCAGTTTTATTTTTTACGCGTTTAAATTTTTTAAGGCTAAGTTCAGAGAGGGTTTGGTGAGAAGAAAGATACACAGAGAGTTTGGAGAGAGAGCAAGAGAGGAAACATGGTGATTTGGATTCTCTGTGATTGTCAAGGAGAGGAATTCTAAACCTAGTCATCATCTCTTGCTAGCAAACAATCAAAGGAATAAGGTATAACCCTAATGTTAACTTTATTTTTAGAATTTCTATTGATAATTATGTTGGATTGATATATATATATATATATATATATATATATATATACATGTATGAAGGGTTTATACTCTGTTAATCATCACATGTGAGTGTTGTTTGAGTATCAAATTCATGAAATTTGGGTTTATAGGGAGAAAAGTTAGTAACAGTGTAAGTTTATGAAAAATGGCTTAAGAAAGTATGAAATTTTATGTCTAATATATGTTATAATCTATAAATTGGTATTGGATTATGTTAGTATGTGAAGAAACGAAAACGACGTAGTTTAAATTGTGTTAATTGGTTAAGAAACGAAGCCGTGGCGATCGAATTCGCTAAATTTGTTTAAAACATGAAAATAAAGCATGACCATTGAATTGGAACCCTTAAATTGATTTGTTAAAGTTTTTGAAATGTTAAACTTATTCTGTAGATGAGTAGTTCAGTGTTTCATGAGTTCATAGAATCAAAAACTAACTAATTCCGACTTAAAACGAAGAAGTTATGAAGGTTTAAAGTAAAAACATTACAAAATCTATAATCTGGGCGTAGCCATGCGCGGCTGCGCAGACCAGGAGTGCAGGCACGCCGCTGGGCGCTGCCATGTTGTGTGGGCACTTAAACCATGAAGGAGTTGGGCGCGGCCGCGCGCCTAGTGTGCAAGGTGTGACTTCTCTGACCTATTTTGGTAAAATGGTCATAACCTTTTAATACGAACTCTGATTGAGGCCATTCAAGATGATCCAGAACGAGGACGAATAGTCCTACAACTTTTGTTCTTCAAGTTATTTATTTTGAGGTATTTAGGAAGGGTAAAAATGGACATTTGTAGGGCTATTGTGTTTTCGGAGGCAATCGGAGGGCGTCAGGCATGCACCCATGCAAGTGTAATGCTGTTGACGATAAGAGATGTTATTCTAAGTTATAGAACATGAATATTAGGAAGTATAATGATGCTTAACATTAATAAATGATATATTAGATAATTTATATGCGCATACTAAGCACACACAAGAGAGACAAATTGGGCGTGTGAGGAATAAATGTCGAAAGCCGTGATAAGTGATAATGAACGTAAAAAGTGTTTTAAATAAAATGAAATGAATATAATAAGATATTGAATAGTGTTAATATAAAACCAATAAGTAGTCCTAGCAAGATTTAAACACTTGAATGAACTTCGAATATGAAATACAGTGAGATATAAGTTGAAAGTTAACATAATCAAATTGAACATTATGTATTTATGATAGGAAGGGTTATGAGATGTAAATTAAATTTTATATTACAACTACTATGTGTTGTTATGTGACTAATAGTTGATGTGCATGATTATATAATTGTGTAAGACACGTAAAGTGCAGATAACTATAAGCTGTTAAATTGTTATTTGTAAACAACGATCAAGGTAAGTCTTTCAGTTCCTATTTGCTATGTGAATTTAACTATTTTAAATCTTTATTGAAAAAGCATGATGTCTTATATATATGTTGAATGTATGAAATGTAAAAGTCAACTTATGACTACGTTAATTTAGTAAAGCATGTTGATTGAGTAAGGAACTCAATCTTTATACTTGTTATATGAACTATAACATGTATGTTATGTTAGTCTAATGTTTATGAGATATATGTTGAGCATGCTATTATGTGCTACGTGATGCATGAAAACTATTAGATTTTGCAGGGCTGTCGAGTTCAAACTTGTAAATAACCATTTTCGCAGGTTAAGGATCGAAGGTAACACTATGTGCTACTTGAATGACGTGGATCAAAAATAATACACGAAGATTAATATTTTAGCTAAAGTTGTTATTTCTTAATACCATGATTAAGATTCATGAGATGTACTAAATATTTTATGATGTATAGTTTTATGTTTAGTTATAAAGCTAAAGTTAGAGTTATCTGATATATAAAGGTTATCAGATTGAAATGTAAAATTTTATATTATAACAATGATAAAGTGAATCATAAAATAAGATTGATTCAAAGACATGTTGATGATAAAGGTTTTGATTTAGGGTTAAAGTAAAAAGACATACAAGTTTAAATTTATTTCGTATTTTATATAGTTTAACATCGAATAATGATGTAAAATCAGAAGGTAGATGTGTTATTAACGACTGAAGTTGAGAGTTATATTGTATGAATTTTGGGGTCATTACATTAACTGCATTCATATGGTCCAAGCAAGAGTGAGCATAACTAGCTCAGCAAGTATAACAATTCCATTTAAACGACATGCTTGAAACATACAAACCATATATCTTCAATAACTGAACAATAGTTATGAAGTACTATTGATAATTCAAAATAGAACTTTTCTTTTCTTAAAACGTTTTACAATGACAACATTCAGTAAAACATCAATTTCAATCCAAAGACCTTGAGCATTTCATACTTTCTTTGAAAAGGACAACCTGTCACTAAGTCTGTAAGTCTGACATTACTTACGAGCACGTCTAGGTGATCAACCTATAGTACTCTATGTTGATCAACACTACATTCTTTAAACGTATATACGTTTAAGTTGTGGCAACCTCACATGCATGTCGTTTGACGACAAAACATTTGTCTAGCATACCCAGTCTTCATTTGAAAACCATACCAGTATAGTTTGGTAAACATTGACCATACTTCGATAGATTATAAGAAATCTAAAACATCTTAAGTCTAGCTGAAAGAATTGGTTTTGACTTCATCATACATCAATTCATGCATAAGAATACATGAATCACAAAGCTTGTCTAGATTGAACATAGACAATGGTTAGGATACTCGCCTTCAGCATCTGCTATTATTTTTACACGTTTACTTTAAGTTTTAAGGTCTCTACAATATATGATCACATAACATTATACATTAGGTCATGAATAAACATACATGGTTCCTAATGAATCTTACCCTTCTTCTCAATCTAATCATGACTTAGATTTGTTATTATTAGCTCCGGATTATAACATAACATTACTCTTATGTTCATGTGACGCCCCCAAATTCGGGTATCTTCTAACCCGACATATGGTGCTCCACTGTACTAACATCCATACAATCATTCCATTGAAAAACAACAAAATGAATGTAATTACTATCTTCTTATTTCAATCAAAGTATAATCCTTCCCAAGTCCATAAATCGGTTACATCGTTCATTGTTCATAATGTATAATACATACAAACTTACTAAACTATTACACAATGCCTAAGCATCCATCTTAGCTTTGCCTTTATCTCTCTTGGCATTCACAATACGTTCATCCTTAACTACAGTTATATAATTCACGCAAGAAGTGAGCATGACAGCTCAACAAGTTTAATCAAGGATAACAGTAATACCATATTCGTGAATTATATAACAATTCCGACATAACTGAACAATAGTTATGAAGTATTATGAATCAATAATACTTTAACAGATTCGTAACATCAGGGCCCCAAAGTATAGAATAGATTAGGAATTACGAACCAAATCGATAGACCATGAACAGTAACTTTCAATTTTCATACTTGAAAAGGAGTCCACAGCACTAAGGCCGTTCATCCGCATAACTTACGAGCACTTCTAGGTGATCAGCCTATAGTACTCTATGTTGATCAACACCCATTCATTAAACGTATTTACGTTTAATATTTTTGGAAAACTCCTGTGCCCATCGAATAATCGATGAAAAATACTTTTGTTTGTTCATAGACAAACCTTACCTTCACGTCCGTACCAATTACTTGGCATATGATAGCGTTAACATTTCTATATAGAATGATATGAATAATAATCAATCTATATATTACGAATAGTCTAGCCGAGTTAAAATCTGGCATCGACCCTTTCTTTAAAACAAGTCTTGCAATTCAGTTCAACTAATCTCATAAAACTTGGCTAATTTGATAGTTAGACAAGCGTTAAGAAAACTTGCCTTTCAGCGTCTTTAAATAACTTAATCGACTGACCACAGCCTTTATAGAATCTACATGATATATTCATATAGCACACTGTAATTAGCTAACAAACAAATGTTCACATTATTTCTACAAGCTTCTTTCTCTTCTATGTCTTAGTTAACTTAATATCAATAATAAAGTCAACTTGACATTTTCCCCTTCATCCCGGCTTATTAACCAACTTACATTATTAACCGGACTCTAACATTATCGGCGAAGTACCAACGTTGTTCATTACTCATAACTCATAAACGTTCAATCAATTCCTAAGTTCAATACCATATACCTTAGTATAGGTAGTATAGGAATAGCTTTAATACACTTATAAAGTGTACAAACATTACCCCTATAGGTCCCTGAACAATTGAAGTTCCAAAACCTAAGTCAATATCCAAAGCTAAACACTAGCGCTGCGGCGTGGCCATCCTAGTACTAGGATCAAGCGCATGCGACTCCGATTAGCGATGTATGGGCTTTAGTCTCGTATTTGAAGCTGCAGAGCGATGTGGCCATGGCACCATTTAGCGAAGACTAACTTTTCATTGTGCAAGGTCTTTGATGCGGCGGCATTTAACACTACGTATGTATGTGGCGCCTTTAGACCTCGAGCATCGAATATCAACAGTTTTGAAAATTTTTATGAAATTCCCAGGGCCGTAACTTCTTCGTTATAAGCCCGACTTGGTCCGTTCGAAAGCCTACATGTCATAAATGACAAACTCTACGCGTTCATATAAGAATTCGACACTTTTGAATCCAATAACTCAAAATTCACTATTGAGTTCCATTTCTAGACGTTCGTAAACGTTAATTACCATCTCTAACGTTCAATGCTTGTTTTCTTTGTTTTAAGTTTGAATCCGACGATTCTCAAACCCACAACTCTTAATTACCATCTCTCACGTGTTGACATTGAAAAACAACGTTTTCAAGTCTCACGTCAACTTTCGACCTCCAATCTGGAATTTCAACGTTTTCGACGTTTAACGTCTATTTACGCAAAATTGGCCATAACTTCGTTACTAACGTTCTCTAAGCCAAATCTCATGGAATACTCCATGGATTTCATATCTACATCCTAACCAAGCAAGATGCATATATAACGTATTGATGGAGTTCAATCGTTTAAAACAATCGATCTCAACAAATAATATTTTCATGGTTTGAAACTATATCGAACCTTATGATTCCTACGATCTCATGACTTATAGAGATTGAATCTATGGTAAGTCATCTTTAATCCACTATACAAGACATATACCACCCATTTTATGATTCTCCAAAGTAAAAGAAAATCAAAAGAGATGAAAATGAAAGATAAGGATTATTACCTCAAGAACTTCTTATGAACTCTCTTGAAAATTCTAAGTCAAAGCTTCCAAAATATATGATTTGTGTATTCTAACTTTATTTCTCTCTCAAATAATCTAAGTTGGCAATTGAAAAACTCACAAATGGCCCAACCTAGCTTCTTATTTATTGGAAAATAGAGTGGAGGATAATTTGGACAACTACCATCACCTCCTTACTATTCAACACTTTGTCACCAAGTAAAATACTTTGTGACCAAGTGATTTGCTTGACTTGCACACCAAGTGGCCGGCCCACCACCCCATGGGTCATCCCCATGGGTTGCCCCATGGGTTTTACCCATTCGGTGACCCACCGGTTTGATCCACGATTCGGTTTTCATACATTGGGCTTGACCAATCTAATATTGGGCCTTGAATTGGGCTTAACCAACTAATCCCTTGGGCTTGCTCCTTCAATTGATTGGACTAAATATAATCCAACCCAAATGAATTAACATTAAGTATTAACTTAATTCTATAATACAAATCGTATCTTATACGTATAATTCACGTATTCTCTCCGTATACTACTCATACAATAGTCGTATTATACTTCGTATTTACTCAATGTATTATAAATAGATACTAAATAGTATCATAAATGTATAACACTCGCATTAACCCTAACGCCATTCCTTCTACGCATATTATTTCCTTCTCGGAAATCAATATAGTCAACCCTTAGGTTTTAAGTCCGCAGGCGAAAACTGCTTTAGCCATAAATGAAATATTATCAGATATTCCATCTAATCTCAATATTCTATCATCACACGTTTCTCAGAATTTCAAAATAATTCCCCAAACAGAAACAGATGAATAGTGTTTTACGAAAATTTCTCGAAAAATAATAATTTTCATCTTGGAAATTCCAAACAAATAATTCTAGCACGAAGCCAGAATACTAACCACGTTAGCACATTCTAGGTCATAGAATGACCTTCACATAGCTTACTCACATCATAATCAATTAAATTCATTTAATTCACATAATCAAATAAAAATTTAATTATCATAAAAATCCGATTTTCTTGGGCATTACATTCTCTCCCCCTTATAAGGATTCTGTCCCCAGAATCTTAGCTTATAATTACATAAACAAATGAGGAAAATCTTCCTTTATTTTACTCTCGAGCTCCCACGTTGCTTCTTCAGCATTATGGTTTCTCCATAACACCTTCACTAAAGGTATTACCTTATTTCTTAAAACTTGTTCCTTCCTATCAATAATTTGAACTGGAAGTTCCTCGTAGGACAAGTCTTTCTCTATCTGAATAGATTCATACTCTATTACGTGTTTATAGTCCGGTTTATAAGGACGCAACACTAACACATCAAACATATTATGAATGCGTTCCATTTCTGGAGGTAAGGCTACTTCATAAGCCACCTCTCCTACCCTTCTTAAAATCTCAAAAGGTCCTACAAACCTTGGACTTAACTTCCCTTTCTTTCCAAAACGTATCTTCCCCTTCCAAGGTGACACTTTTAAAAAACAAAGGATCCTATATCGAATTCTCTATTTTCTTTGTGAGGATCTGCATACTTCTTCTGCCTATCTTGAGCAGCAACTAATCGAGTACGAATTAACCTCACCATGTCCGCCGTCTGATGTACCATCTCAGGTCCCAACATCCGACGTTCACCCACCTCATCCCAACATAATGGAGTTCGGCATTTCCTTCCATACAACGCTTCGTAAGGCGGCATGCCTATACTAGCGTAAAAACTATTGTTGTACAAAAATTCCACCAATGGTAGATATTCGTCCCAACTCCCTTTGAAATCCATAACGCAAGATCTTAACATATCTTCTAGCATTTGAATTGTCCTCTCACTCTGACCATCCGTCTGAGGATGATACGACGTACTCAATCTTAACGTGTTCCCATTTGCTCTTGGAAACTCTTCCAAAAGTTCGATGTGAATCGTGGATCACGATTTGACACGATCGAAACAGGTACTCCATGTCTGGAAATAATTTTCTTGACATACAGCTTAGCTAACTGATCCAAGTTATACTTGACTCCTATTGGTAGAAAATGAGCCAATTTTGTCAATCGATCCACTATCACCCAAATAGCATCATATCCTTTTCGGGTTGTCGGAAGTCCCACCACAAAGTCCATTGTGATGTGCTCCCACTTCCACTCTAGAATTTCTAACGGTTGCAAGATCCCGCTAGGTCGTTGGTGTTCAGCCTTAACTTTTTGACAAGTTAAGCACCTACTAAAGTATTCTGCTATCTCCCTCTTCATGTTTGGCCACCAAAAGTTCTGACGAAGGTCTTGATACATATTCGTGCTACCAGGATGAATCGAGTACCTCGAACTATGAGCCTCCATCATTATTCCCTCCTTTAATTTGGGATCATTTGGAACCCAAATTCTTCCTTCAAAATGAAGTAATCCCTCCTTATCGAGGTTATACTTAGTCTTCTCATCATCTTCTACCCTCTTCTTCATCTGCTTGCATTCCTCGTTGCTCGATTATATTCCCCTAACCCGCTCCACTATGGTTGGTTGGGTTTCCATGGAAAATAACATTTTCACCGCCTCCTCCGGTAACTTAACTTCTAATTCCATGCTTACCATCGTTGTTATCAACTCATTCTGAGTTGTTAACATTGACAGTTTCTCTCCACCCTTCCTACTTAGCACATCGGCTACTACATTTGCTTTCCCTGGATGATATAAAATATCACAGTCATAATCTTTTATTAACTCTAACCACCTTCTCTGTCTCATGTTCAACTCCTTCTGTGTCAAGATATATTTCAGACTTTTGTGGTCCGTGTATATCTCACGCTTCTCACCATAAAAATAATGGCTCCATATCTTTAAGGCAAAAACTACAGCTGCCAATTCCAAATCATGTGTAGGATAGACCTTTTTATAATCCTTCAATTGACGTGATGCATACGCAATGACTTTGCCATGCTACATGCGCACGCAACCCAGTCCTTTATGTGAAGCATCGCTATACACTACAAAATTCCCTGTATCGTCGGGTAAGGACAATACAGGTGCCTCACTTAATCTCTTTTTCAACTCCTGAAAATTGTTTTCACATTTTTCAGTCCACACATACTTCACCGACTTTCTTGTCAGATTTGTCAATGGAGTAACTATTTTAGAAAAGTCCGGAATGAACCTTCTATAGTATCCCGCTAACCCCAGAAAACTCCGAACCTCAGTTGGCGTTTTTGGTTGCTCCCATTTATTAACTGCTTCGACTTTTGCTGGATCTACGAAAATGCCATCCTTATCAATAACATGCCCTAGAAACTGCACTTGCTCAAGCCAAAATTCACACTTTATGAATTTCGCATACAACTTCTCCTTCCTTAGTGTTTCCAACACTATTCTAAAATGTTCTGCATGATCTTCTGGCATCTTTAAATAGATTAGAATATCATCAATGAACACGACGACAAACTTGTCCAAATATTGTTTGAACACCCTGTTTATCATATCCATAAATGCGGCTGGCGCATTAGTAAACCCAAACGACATTACCAGAAACTCGTAATGACCATAACGAATTCTGAACGCCGTCTTAGGTACATCCTCCTTCCTCACCTTTAACCGATGATACCTCGTGCGCAAATCTATCTTAGAAAAATACTTTGCCCCTTTCAACTGATCAAATAGATCATCGATCCTGGGCAACGGGTATTTATTCTTAATCGCTAACTTGTTCAACTCTCGATAGTCGATACAAAGTCTTAATGACCCATCCTTCTTCTTTACAAACAACACCGGTGCTCCCCAAGGAGACACACTCGGTTGAATGTACTTCCTATCTAATAGTTCTCGTAATTGAACTATTAACTCCTTCATCTCAACTGGCGTCATCCGATATGGTGCCCTTGAAACTGGTGTCATTCCAAGTAATAGATCAATTACAAACTCCACCTACCTGTCCGGTGGAATACCTGGTAACTCCTCCGGAAATACATCCGTGAATTCTTGCACTATAGGTATCTGGTCCAAGGATGTTCCCACTCTTTGGGTATCCAAAACATGGCACAAATAACCTACACACCTTTTTCTCAACATCTTCCTAGCTTGTGTCATAGACAGACAACAAAAGCGTCTCGGTGATTTACTACCGAAGAACACTACCTTGGTTTTCTTAGAAAGCCGAAGGTTTACACTTTTCCTATGGCAATCTATAATCGCCCTTATGGTTAACCAACCAATCCATACCAAGAATTACATCAATTCTTTTAACCTTATCGGTACCAAATCTACCGATAACTTATTCCCTCTAATTTCTACGCAACAATCCTTATGAATATGTTCAATGGGTATTACCTCTTCGTTTGCTACCATAACGTCTAAAGGTATATGTAACTTCTCAGGGATTAAACCTAATCGTTTAGCAAATTCACATGCTATAAAAGAACATGTAGCACCCGAGTTAAATAACATATAAGCATTTATCTTATTGACCGAAATGATACCTGCTACCACATCCATTGATGCAACCGCATCTTGGCCAGTCATATTAAATGTATGAGCTGAGGGTCTACCCACCGATGGTGTTGGTCCAGTACTGGCTAATTTACCACTACCAAAACTCTTATTCCCCTCTAAACCCTTTTTCGGGCAATTTCTTGCCATGTGGTCCATTGACCCACAAACAAAACATCCCTGGTTCTTCTTAGGGTTAGGACAGTTGGGTGACAAATGCCCCTCCTGCCCACAGTTGTAGTATACTTCTTTCCCCTTTAAATAGACTCATATGTGAGGCTTTTCGCATGTCTTACATGCTTTCGTCCTCCATTTGGGATCTCCCTGCCTCACCCCGGTATTCCCAGAGTTAAAACTCTTTCTCTTTGGCAAGTTGCCACTTCCGTTGGCAACATCAGCCTTACTACCTCCCTTTAACTTGCTCTTGATCTTTCGCTCTTTGTGGTACTAAGACAATGCCTCACCACCACCTTCAGCTATTATCACCTTTTCTAGAATGGTCCCGTAGGAAGCAATCTGAAAAACCGATATCCTATTAAAGATCCAGGGTTTTAAGCCTTGCTCAAACCTGCGCGCCTTTCTCTCCTCTGTATCCACCTGATGTGGAGCAAATCTCGCCAATTCGTTAAACTTGGTGGCATACTGGGGAACTGTCATATCCCTCAGCTTAAGTTCTAGGAACTTAATTTCCATCCTACCTTGCATGCTAGTAGGGAAATAGTTTTCGAAGAAAACCTTCTTAAACTGTTCGCCTCATATAAGACAGTTATCTCCTCATTCTGTGTCTCTACTACTGTGCGCAGTTGCACATTCCTATCCAACACGGCTAGATACAATGCACTCATTGCATCTGGAGGTGTCGGCTCCTGAGTAGGCACCACCGTATCAACCGATGTCGCCTCCATCTCCTCCTCCACGTCTAACATCTCGTTAAGGTATGATGCTAACCCCATGGTCTCCTCAGAGTATTCCTCCTCAGAGATATACTCCTCAATGTCTGAGTCATCTAGTACAACTATCGGTACCTCCGCCACTGGCATTGGTACAATCTCAACTTGGTTAACTGAGTCCTCACTTATCATTTCCACGTTTCTAAACATCAAGCTATCGGTTGACATCTACAAACACATAACACGTTGATTAGTACATAATATCGAATAGTATAAGCACAAATCACATTTAATATCTTTAAGATTAATTTCCATCTTTTAATCCTTTTGATACTGAGTTATCTCAATACCTTATTAATTCAATGGACTTGAATTTCATTCTTTGGACTCTACCTTCCTTACGAGGTTATTAGCCTAAGGTTTTCCCCTCTTAAGTTTTATAACCTAAGGCTTTGATACTAACATATGACGCCCCCAAATTCGGGTATCTTCAAACCCGACATATGGTGCTCCACTGTAATAACATCCATACAATCATTCCATTGAAAAACAACAAAATGAATGTAATTACTATCTTCTTATTTCAATCAATGTATAATCCTTCCCAGGTTCATAAACCGATTACATCGTTCATTGTTCATAATGCATAATACATACAAACTTACTAAACTATTACACAATGCCTAAGCATCCATCTTAGCTTTGCCCTTATCTCTCTTGGCATTCACAATACGTTCATCCTTAACTGCAGTTATATAATTCACGCAAGAAGTGAGCATGACAGCTCAACAAGTTTAATCAAGGATAACAGTAATACCATATTCGTGAATTATATAACAATTTCGACAGAACTGAACAATAATTATGAAGTATTATGAATCAATAATACTTTAACAATTCATAACATCAATTCCCAAAGTATAGAATAGATTAGGAATTACAGAACAAATTCGATAGACCATGAACGAGAACTTTCAATTTTCATACTTGAAAAGGAGTCCACAGCACTAAGGCCGTTCATCCGCATAACTTACGAGCATTTCTAAGTGATCAGCCTATAGTACTCTATGTTGATCAACACCCATTCATTAAACGTATTTACGTTTAATATTTTTGGAAAACTCCCGTGCCCATCGAATAATCGATGAAAAATACTTTTGTTTGTTCATAGACAAATCTTACCTTCACGTCCGTACCATTTACTTGGCATAGGATAGCGTTAACATTTCTATATAGAATGATATAAATAATAATCAATCTATATATTACGAATAGTCTAGCCGAGTTAAAATCTAGAATTGACCCTTTCTTTAGACAAGCGTTAAGAAAACTTTCCTTTTAGCGTCTTCAAATAACTTAATCGATCGACCATGCCTTTTACTGTAATCTACATGATATATTCACATAAAGACATCAGTAATTAGCTAACAAACAAATTTTCACAGTGTTTGTACAAGCTTCTTTCTCTTCTATGTCTTAGTTAACTTAATATCAATAATAAAGTCAACTCGACTTTTTACCCTTCGTCCTGGCTTATTAACCAACTTACATTATTAACCGGACTCTAACATTGTCGGCGAAGTACCAACGTTGTTCATCACTCATAACTCATGAACATGCATTCAATTCCTAAGTTCAATACCATATACCTTAGTATAGGTAGTATAGGAATAGCTTTAATACACTTATGAAGTGTACAAACATTACCCCTATAGGTCCCTAAACAATTGAAGTTCCAAAACCTAAGTCAATATCCAAAGCCTAACACTCTCATCAAGGTAGCAGCCATCCTAGTACTAGATCTGGTATGCGACGCCCGATTAGCGATGTTCTGGCTTTGGCCTCACAATGACGCGAACGAGTGGTCTTTGCCATACCATTTAGCAAGATACTTAACTTTATCGTACAAAAAAACGGTGGTGCTACGTCTGGCCGTGGTGCGGAACCTCGCATCTCTGAATCTCAACAGTTTTGAAAATTTTTGTGAATTTCCCGGGGCCGTAACTTCTTCGTTATAAGCCCGATTTGGTCCATTCGAAAGCCTACACATCATAAATGACATACTCTACGCGTTCATATAAGAATTAAACACTTTCGAATCTAATAACTCAAAATTCACTATTGAGTTCCATTTCTTGACGTTCGTAAATGTTAACGAGCGTTCAATGCTCGTTTTCTTCGTTTTAAGTCGGAATCCAACGATTCTTGAACCCACAACTCTTAATTACCCTATCTCACATGCATACATTGAAAAACAACGTTTTCAAGTCTCACGTCAACTTTCGACCTCCAATCTGGAATTTCAACGTTTTCGACATTTAACGTCTATTTACGCAAAATTCACCATAACTTCGTTACTAATGTTCTCTAAGCCAAATCTCATGGAATACTCCATGGATTTCATATCTACATCCTAACCAAGCAAGATGCATATATAACGTATTGACAGAGTTCAATCGGTTAAAACAATTTATCTCAACAAACAATATTTTCATGGTTTGAAACTATATCGAACCTTATGATTCCTACGATCTCATGACTTATAGAGATTGAATCTATGGTAAGTCATCTTTAATCCACTATACAAGACATATACCACCCATTTTATGATTCTCCAAAGTAAAAGAAAATCAAAAGAGATGGAAATGAAAGATAAGGATTTGTGTATTCTAGCTTTATTTCTCTCTCAAATAATCTAAGTTGGCAATTGAAAAACTCACAAATGGCCCAACCTAGCTTCTTATTTATAGGAAAATAGAGTGGAGGGTAATTTGGACAACTACCATCACCTCCTTACTATTCAACACTTTGTCACCAAGTAAAATACTTTGTGATCAAGTGATTTGCTTGACTTGCACACCAAGTGGCCAGCCCACCACCCCATGGGTCATCCCCATGGGTTGTCCCATGGGTTATACCCATTCGGTGACCCACCGGTTCGATCCACGGTTTGGTTTTCATACATTGGGTTTGACCAATCTAATATTGGGCCTTGAATTGGGCTTAACCAACTAATCACTTGGGCTTGCTCCTTCAATTGATTGGACTAAATATAATCCAACCCAAATGAATTAACATTAAGTATTAACTTAATTCTATAATATGAATCGTATCCCATATGTATAATTCACGTATTCTCTCCGTATACTACTCGTACAATAATCATATTGTACTTCGTATTTACACAACGTATTATACATAGATACTAAATAGTATCATAAATGTTTAACACTCGCATTAACCCTAACGCCATTCCTTCTACGCATATTATTTCCTTCTCGGAAATTAATATACTTAACCCTTAGGTTTTAAGTCCACAGGCAAAAACTATGTTTGCCATAAATGAAATATTATCAGATATTCCATCTAATCTCAATATTCTATCATCATACGTTTCTCGGAATTTCAAAATAATTCCCCGAACAGAAACGGATGAATATTATTTTTACAGAAATTTCTCAAAAAATAATTATTTTTGTTTTGGAAATTCCAAACAAATAATTCTAGCACGAAGCCAGAATACTAACCACGTTAGCACATTCTAGGTCATAGAACGACCTTCACATAGCTTACTCACATCATAATCAATTAAATTCATTTAATTCACATAATTAAATAAAAAATTAATTGTCATAAAAATTCGATTTTCTCGGGCGTTACAGTTCACATTCGATTGATTATCTTCTACCTTTAGTGATCATACTTAAGGTTTAAAATACTTTAAACAATGCTACATTAAGTTAACTAATGTTGTAATTTCTCATTAATCAACTACCTTCCTTTTTATCTTCATAACATTTCTTTACTGTCAAAACCCTAAGGCTGGCATTGCGGTGCCATCTTCCCATCTTTGTCTTTGCCTTTCTGGCCATGAGTTAGCGATGTGAGGTTAGGGGCTTAGGCTCATGCCATGAGTCCTCAGATAATGGGCCGCTCTGCGGCGCCACTCTTTAGTGTCTAAAGTCCCAACTCGGCGCTGCGGCGCGAGTCTTTGTACTTTCTGTTGCACTATGGTGCAACTCTTTAGTATGTCAAGAAACTATGCACGACGCTGTAGTGCCACACATTGGCCTTATGCTGGCGTCGCGGCGCCAACTCTGTGCACGAGACAATTGACAGTTCTATTTTGCACAACGAACTTCCCGGACTCCAA
The DNA here is from genome assembly GCA_020205615.1 of Panax quinquefolius. NCBI lineage: Eukaryota > Viridiplantae > Streptophyta > Magnoliopsida > Apiales > Araliaceae > Panax > Panax quinquefolius. Next base: position 37,001,721 of record CM035168.1, on the reverse strand, counting down.
ATTTGATCATTTTAAGTCCGAATTGACTCGTTCAAAATCCATTAGCTCAAAAATCACATACTTTATGTGTTCATGCAATAATTATACATTTTTGACTTTGTTAACTCAAAATTCACTTATGAGTTCATTTTTAACGAAAACGATAAACGTTCATAAACGTTCAACGCTCGTTTCTTCATTCTAAGTCGGAATTTGGTCATTTTTGAGTCCGTAACTCTATAATGCCAAATAAGACTTGTTCCCATTGAAAACCAACATTTCTGAGCTCAAAATCAAAATTCAACTTCCAATCCGAGAATTTCAGGAATTCGACGATTAACGTCCAATCGTGTGAATTCCGACATCACTTCGTTATTTATGATTTGGTCATCGTTTCAAATGGATTCTCTCCATCATATTGACATCTTAACATACATATTACATCAACTTATTTACATGATAAGTTATTACTTATTCTTCATTAGTTTATAACTTATCCAAGTATAAACTACATATAATTTCATTTCTCATGACTTATAATAGTTTAAGTCTTCTAACCATCATCCTTACATCTTCTTAACATATAAACGTCATTCATGTAAACATGTTACAAGTCTTACAAGTTCTTTCTTTGTTCATAGCTTATCTTTGAGCAAAGTGCTTATTCACGGCTTATTAAGACTTAAGTCCTTAGATTATTCATCCTTATCATTTCTTAGCATACATGTCTATTAATAAACACTTCTCTTAACAACTTACAATTGTAGAGATGGAAGACTAATGACATAGGATCATTACGTGTTATGATCAAGCTTTCTTCTTCTTTTCTAACAAATGAAAGTCTAGCTTATTCTCGCTTATTATCTCTAACAATTAAGTTTAAAGTGTTGGATGAAAATTAACAACCAACTAATGAAATCCAAAGCTTTCTATTTATAGGAAAGCCAAGCTTAGGAAATTTTAGTACATAGCCAATCCCACCTCCTTATTAAACCTCCTTACTATTCATTACTTCTTAATTAAGTTAACTTGTTAGCCACTTACTTTGCTTGGCCATTACATTATTTACTTGGTCATCACATTTAACCATATGATAATGGGTTGCCCCATGGGTCACCCTAACCCTTTGGATCAATAGCTTGGGCTTCAGTTTAATTAACTTAACTTAAACTTTTGGGCTTGCATTAATTTACTTTGGACTTTACTTTAACAACCACTTGGGCTTTAACATTACTCACACATGGGCTTTCACATTAACTTTTATTTGACCTTACAAATTTCTACACAATCCCACAAGTCCATTTCATTTGTCTTAAAGCCTTATAACGTTTTATTTACATATTATTCTCGTATTCTAACTCGTATACTTATTCATAATATATGATATTCCATCATTCCTACATACTCATATAATACTTCATATTATACTCATAATACTTACCTCGTAAAATACATATGTATCATATGATCATTACTTTAGCTTCTTAACGCTTTATTTTCCCTAACGTTCTCAAATTAAGTCTGCAGGCAAAAAATTACGTTTTCCATACTTGAATTATTATTACGTAATCAGTCTTACCTCGATATTCTATCGTTACGTATTTTTCGAAAGTTCAAAAATAATTCCCGAGCAGAAATCGATGAATAGTGTTTTTTTTAAAATTTCTCAGAAAATTTTTATTTTCGTCTTGGAAATTCAAACACTTTAATTCCTTCACGTAGTCAAAATACTACGACATTCCGACGTTTCTAGGTTATAGAACGATATTCTGAAAGTAGTATGCACACAAGCCAATCATGTTTGATGATAAAGCATATACTTTGTAACAATCTTATTCATTTATTAATAAAAGGTATTAATTTATTAAAGGCTTTTAATTATCTACATGATGCTGTTTTATAATATGTGATAAACCCATAGTTTTAAGCAATGCTTTTAGAATAATGATGATGATCATTCTAATGAGATCTAAATTCTTAGAAAGCTTAAAACTAAAATAGTTCCCAATCATTGGATTACTAAATTGGGGATTAGTGAATCCGGATAGATTGGTATATACGTTCTTGCTCATTGGATGAGGATGATTGATCTCATGATCATTTGTGTGGAGACACTAAAGCAAGTATGTAGGTGCTTATTAGAGAATAAGTTCACTTTGAATTGGCTCGCTAAGGAATACCTAATGGAGTTTTACTTACTTTCGTCAATAGGAATTCATGTAGTGATAGTAGTACAAGTGATCCTTGGACTTGAGATCATCATAGTATCTTGTGTATGATGAGTTATACTTTGACTTATTCCTTAAGACCCTTAGGGTATACCAAAGGGTATGCTTGGGTATAATAAGTTGTCATACATAGAGATAATGTATGATCAATAAAGAATCTACCACTTTTATTAAAAGAAGAGAAATGTCCTATGTGATTCGATAAATGACAACCCAAAGAGTCCTTGGCGGCGAGAATGAAATTAGAAAGGAGTTTCTAATCTGCATTCTTTGGAGTTGTGCATTTAAGAGTCGAATACATATAATTAAATAAAATAAGACTTGACAAAGTAATTCCATGTCTTATATTTAATTGGGACATTGTATGGTGGAAGGATTGAATTATGCGGTAACTATTTACTCAAAGGTTCTTTTTTATGATTAATGTTGAAATCTATATTATCCGGAAAGTCGTTGATCGTTAGGGAGGCTTATCCCTATGTAGAATAAATATTATTTATTTAAATAAATTAATTGTTTAATTTATTTATTTAAATAAGATTAGAATTGTTCTAATTGATTTATTCACAACCTAGGTTTAATATAGAGAACCTAAAGGGTCACACCATAAAAGGAAGAATAATTATTTAAGAAGTTAATGGCATAATCGTAATAATATGTTATGTATATTTAATTTAATCTATGGTGATAGAATAAATTAAATAGCTTAATATTTATTATTTAATATTTTAGAAATATTAAATATAAATTAATAAGAGGAGTCTTATTAATATTATTACAATTATTATTATTATTTTAATTTCTAAAAGAGTTTAGGAATTAATTTAATATAAGTACTCTCATTTATTCCTAATTGGATTAGGAAGGAAAATTAGTTAAAGAAGTTTAATTAATTATCCCTAATAAGATTAGGGAGCTTAATTAATTAAAAGAATTTAATTAATTAAATAAAACCCAATTCCTTAATTGTTAAGGTGGGTTGCCCACATCTATAAATAAGAGGAGTCTTATTATAGGTGAGGGGTTGTTGACTTTTACAACTACGTAATAATTCCAATAGTTGGGAGAGTACGCCTTTTCTATAGAGATAGAAAAACTAGGGATTAGCCAACCACCCATCTTCTTGAATCCTTCTTCTTCCTTGGTGGATCACCTCTAGAGGCCAAACACTTGGGTGGCTAACGTTGATCAAAGGAAGGAACCAAACCCGATGGATTCAAGTTGAACGCGAAAGGATTTGGAGGTGAACTTGTACCTGAGGAACCTCGATCTTCAAGGGTATGATTTTATTCTTTATCTTTTCGTTTAATTAATAATTATGCATAAAGGGTGATCCAGGTATATGGTTTGTAAAAATTTTAAACTCTGATTTTACACGTTTCTGCATTTTTTATGCAATTTGATTACGTTCTTGAATATTACAAACCTAACAGTGGTATCAGAGCCAAACCTTTATGCGAATTATTAATTGTTTTAATTTGATACATATATTGATATGTGTTTAGAACAATTTAATTGGGCATAATTTAGTGTATAAAATTTATTAAAAAATATATATATATAGTAAAATCATGAATTTTTTTTTTCTTTTTTTTCGCTGTATCCGTTTTCAAAAGGTAGCAGGCCACGTGAATAAAAAAAAAAAGGTAGCAGGTCACGTGAATAAATAAGGTGATATCACATGCTTTTGAAATTACAGGAGCTTAATTTATTCACGAAAATTTCTAGGGAACAGGATATATATGATTTTGCAAGATTTTAAGGCATCACGTGATTAGTTTATATATATATATATGTATATATACTTGATATATATATATGGTTATTATATATATATATATAATAGTTATATATATATATATTATTCTTTATAATTTTATAATTAAAATAAAAGGTTTATTTTAATTTTAAAATTAAATTCCATGCTAACTAATTAGAGTTGGAATTGGATTCCATGATAACTAATTAGAGTTAAAATTGGATTCCATATTTCCTTAAATAAAGGAGTTTATTTAAATATGAAATAAGATTTCATATTATTCAAAATAAAGGAGTTTATTTGTGAATAAGAAAGATAATCCGTGTTTCCTTTAATATTTTTTTATTACATGGAATTGGATTCCATAATTAATTAAAATAAAGAAGTTTATTTTGATTAAAATTTTGATTAAAATAAAATAGTTTATTTTATTCAAAATTGGATAAATTAAAATAAAATAGTTTTATTTTGATTTAAATTTGTATTAAAATAAAGGAGTTTATTTTGATTCAAAATTAGATTTTATACTAACTAAATTTGCCCATTAAATGATATCAATATATATATATATATATATATATATATATATATATTAAATATTTATTATTCATAAGATGAATGTTATTTATTGATGCATATGGTGATGTGTATGATAATAAATGGGATTGATTATGGACTATTGACCAATATGATTGGATTTTATTTTAGTTGGATGCGTGAATGTATGGGTTTTATTAAATGGGGTCTGCAGTACCTCGCTTCTCTAATTTTTTCTTAATGTAAATTCTAACTCCTCCTATGTACTTCCCTCGATGGCGATCAAGGGTTTTATTTATTTTAAATAGTTTTGTAATAGGAATAGTTAGAATTAATTTTGAAAAATTGGAGATCAAGGAGCAAGGAGCGCTTGAAGACCCGTTTGTAATGGAGCAGGGTTTAAATGTAATAGTTATATTTAAATATTATTTCTTGCACCCCCAGGGTTTGACCTTTTGGTTCACTTGGTGGCTCTAGTGAACCAATCTAGAATAAAAGTCCATAATCAATCCGAGTATAATATAGTATTCTATATATGCATGCTTATACTATATATATTATATATTATGCAAACATGCTTCGCATGTTCATTAATACGACGCGTATTTTTATATATATATGTGTAAATGCTTAAACAAGATGATGAGATAAATTAATAACAAACCCCTCAAAATTTTTTATATTAAGTCCTAAGCGTTCAAAGATATTTGGAATATCGAACGTCGCCTTCTAGCATGATAAAATTAATAAAGTATTAAATATTTAATATGAGTTTGTTGTGTCACCACAAGGCAAGTATTAAGTATTTAAGATGTTAATTTATCACATTTGATGCTTATAAAGAAAATTGAACAATATTGTTTTGTTGTGTCACCACAAGGATGATATTTTTTTTTTTTGAATATATGGAGTGCTAGAATTGGGACTTAACTTGGATAATTTTGATTCGGATGTGCCACCACTTGATCAAAATAATCTAAGAGGCAAAAGAAAAGGAGTTGTATAGTTGATGTAATTGACAAAAGTTGTCTACCTATTTATTTATATATAGTTTGTTGTGTCACCACAAGGCTATATACATTTGAAATGGGATCCTTATTCTCACTTGCAAATCTTTAATTAGATTTTTCTTAGAACTATATAAGTGAGGGTAATATAGTTTGAAGAAAATAGTGGGAGATACCAATTTAAAACAAGACCTAAATTATTTTGGTAATTAATAAAAGAATGTATGTTAAAATGTTGTTAATTACAAATTCATTTACTGTAATTTTACAATGTCTAAAATTACTATCCTTTGTGAAGCATATTAGATGCTAAATTAACTTGAAGCGAATTAAAGCGAATTGGTTAAGGAATTTGAGAATAGTTCTCATGGTGAAAAGCTATCTTATGTCCTTAATACGCCTATCCCCTCGCAATGGTTGCGCATAATGCCTCACGAGGAAGAGATTGCTACTTTTAGAAAGTGGCAAGATGATGCTGTGATTAGCTCGATGTATCATGCTCACATCCATGAGTAACGAGCTTGACATCAACATGAAACTATGGATGCTCCTACTATATTCCTCGCACATCAAGTAGTTGATGGTGAGGAAAATAGACCGATAGATATCAGATATCTAAGGAGCTCTTCGGATCTAGAATGGCCGATGGCACTATAGTATGCAGAAAAAGTTCTTAACATAATCAATTTGATTGATCAATTAGGACAACTGGTTTTGTCATGGATGGAGAGTTGAGCCAAGATTTGATCTTGCACTCACTCCGGACTCCTTTCACAATTGTTGTGAATTTTTCATATGAACAAGCTAGATATAAACCTCATTGATTTTGCTTAACATGTTGAAAAAATGATGAGAGTCACTTTCAACTAAGAAAGACCATGTCTTATTGGTAGGGGCCAAAGGATCTTCCGAAAAGAAGAAGCGATTCAAAGAAGGTATATAGAAAAGGCAAAAACAAAGGATAATAAGAACAAAAGCGCGTCTGAGATAGCAAATGAGTTTGCTTCCCACCGCAATAAGCTGGACCTTTGGAAAGAAAGCGCAAGAAGCATCTTGCGAGAGGCTAACCAAAGAAGCTTAGTGAAGTTTGGTTACAAATACAAATTTGTTCATGATTTAAATAAATTTTTCTTTAAGTCGAGGTTCTACTTGGGTATTGGATACCAACTTTGGTTATCATAAATATAGATTTATGAAGGGACCAAGCGAAGTAGAAAGCTAAACAAATATAAGTAATCCTATGTAAGGAAATGTAGCAAAGGTTGCCATATTAGCCATAGAAACTTATAGTTTAGCAATGCCTACAGAGCAAATCTATTAAGTCAATAAGTTGTTATTGTATTCCGGTTCTTGTTAAAATATTATTTCCATTTTATTGTTGGACAATGAAATCTTTGGTATTATAATTAAGAACAATTGTTGTTCTATTTATAATAATAATGTTTTGTATAGAATCGGAATATTACTTAATAAATTTTGTATACTTGACTTACATGAAAATAATTTTGCATATTGAACAAATTAGTATAAGAAAAAGGAGATGATCATTCAAAGAGTTGAATGTATGTATTTGCTAAAATACAAGTGTGAATTATTTGAAAAGTTCAAAGAATTCAGAAGTGAAACAAATTGACAATGTATTAAGATTCTTTGATTAGATCAAGGAATAAATACTTGTGCAATAAGTTTTTAGATCATCTCAAATGGTTTCCTCATAATGGACACATCCATCGTCTGTGATAATTGATTAATGTATCGAATGAAAAAAATCGTACTTTGTTGGATATGGTGCGGTCCATAATGATTTTACCGACATTCCAGTATCCTTCTAGGATCATGTCTTAGAAATGGCTACATATCTACGGAAAAGGTAACCTCAAAAATCCAGCCCCAAGACTCCATAAAAGTTATGGACAGGGAGGATTCCTAATCTTAAGTATGTTAAGATAAGGGGTTGTCCAACTTATGTGAAAAGGTTTCGAAGGATAAGCTTGGGACAAGATTTGACATGTATAGATTTGTGGGACATCCTAAAGTAAGTTTAGGGTATATGTTCTATAATTCTACCTAGAAAAAGGTGTTTGTTACGAAACACGCTGCCTTCTAAGATAAAGGTGTTTATCATTAAATGGGGCTAGTGGGAGGATAATAGATCTTGAAGAGTCCAAGAACCACAAAACACTATAAGTCAAATAAGAGGAACCTATAGATAGACCTATTGTACCATTACCGAATCGTAAATCTAGAATAGTACTGAAGATACCTAGGAGGTATGGATTCATCATAGATGATGATGATGAGGTACGCATCATAGATGATGATGATCCGATTACATACGATGAGGTAAGAGTTCTAGTGTGTACAAAAGGGTCGATTGGGGGGCGTCGTGACATTCCTAATATTATATGTTGATATATACTACGGATGAGGAATTACATACCAATGCTACAATCAAGTAAAGATAAAGTTGTCTAAACAATCCTCCATGAATGATTTGGGAAGAGTATCATTATTGGGGATGCAAATCTATCTGAGATAGATTTAAAAGGATGCTCAACTTAACCCAAGGGCGTATATTCATTTAATGCTAAAGTCGTTTAGCATGGCAAACTCAAGAGATGTCTCATGTCGATGAGCTATGGAGTGTATATCTCTTAATAGTCCCCACGGACTCTCGAAAGCAGAGGTCGCATGAGTGACAATCATGTATGCAATGAAATGTACGAGACCTGATGTTGATCAGTCATATTATGGAGAAGTTCACTATGAGTCAGTGAAAAACATCTTAAAGTGCTTAACCGGCACTAAGGATGTGATCATATTCATGGTGGGCCTAAATTAAAACTAGAGGGCTTAACAGACTCAAGTTTTTTAGACAGACCAAGATGACAGAAAAATCCACTTTAAGGTAAAGCGTTATCTTAAACAGTGGTGCAGTGAATTGGAAAGGTTCCAAACAGCAAAGAGTTGCTGGTTTAGTGATAAAGGCAAAGTATATAGCTATAAATGAAGCTGCAAGTTGATTGTTTGGATTAAAAGTTCATTATAGAACTAGGAATAGTTCCTAAGTCTCATCTTGGATCTAAACATGTGTTGTGGCACTTTCATTTGATTATAAGAATCATTGAAAGATGGGAAATCACTATAGAGATGGTGGACTCTCAAGAACAACATTACATATCATTTAACTAAAGCTTATCCAACAGCAAGATAATTGTCACTTAGAGAAGAAGAGTATAAGATGCAATGACGATTGGCTTTAGTGCAAGTGGGAGATTGAAAGTAGTATGCACACAAGCCAATCATGTTTGATGATAAAGCATATACTTTGTAACAATCTTATTCATTTATTAATAAAAAGTAATAATTTATTAAAGGCTTTTAATTATCTACATGATCTTTGTTTTATAATATGTGATAAACCCATAGTTTTAAGCAATGCTTTTAGAATAATGATGATGATCATTCTAATGAGATCTAAATTCTTAGAAAGCTTAAAACTAAAATAGTTCCCAATCATTGGATTACTAAATTGGGGATTAGTGAATCCGGATAGATTGGTACATACGTTGCTTGCTCATTGGATGAGGATGATTGATCTCAAAATCATTTGTGTGGAGACACTAAAGCAAGTATGTAGGTGCTTATTAGAGAATAAGTTCACTGAGCATTGGCTCGCTAAGGAATACCTAATGGAGTTTTACTTGCCTGTCAATAGGAATTCCTATAGTGGTAGTAGTACAAGTGATCCTTGGACTTGAGATCATCATAGTATCTTATGTATGATGAGTTATACTTTGACTTATTCCTTAAAACCCTTAGGGTATATCAAAGGGTATGCTTGGGTATAATAAGTTGTACATGGAGATAATGTATGATCAATAAAGAATCTACCACTTCTTTTAAAAGAAGAGAAATGTCCTATGTGATTCGATAAATGACAACCTAATAGTCCTTGGCCAAGGAAGAATGAAATTAGAAAGGAGTTTCTAATCTGCGTTATTTGGAGTTATGCATTTAAGAGTCGAAATACATATAATTAAATAAAATAAGACTCGACAGTAATTCCATGTCTTATATTTAATTGGGACATTGTATGGTGGAAGGATTGAATTGTACGGTAACTATTTACTCAAAGGTTCTTTTATGATTAATGTTGAAATCTATATTATACGGAAAGTCGTTGATCGCTAGGAGGCTTATCCCTATTGTAGAATAAATATTATTTATTTAAATAAAATAATTGTTTAATTTATTTATTTAAATAAGATTAGAATTATTCTAATTGATTTATTCACAACCGGTTTAATATAGAGAACCTAAAGGGTCACACCATAAAAGGAAGAATAATTATTTAAGAAGTTAATAACATAATCGTAATAATATGAATGTATATTTAATTTAATCTATGGTGATAGAATAAATTAAATAGTTTAATATTATTATTTAATATTTTAGAAATATTAAATATAAATTAATAAGATGAGTCTTATTAATATTATTACAATTATTATTATTATTTTAATTTCTAAAAGAGTTTAGGAATTAATTTAATATAAGTACTCTCATTTATTCCTAATTGGATTAGGAAGGAAAATTAGTTAAAGAAGTTTAATTAAAAATCCCTAATAAGATTAGGGCGCTTAATTAATTAAAAGAATTTAATTAATTAAATAAAACCCAATTCTTTAATTGTTAAGGTGGGTCGCCCACATCTATAAATAAGAGGAGTCTTATTATGGGTGAGGGGTTGTTGACTTTTACAACTACGTAATAATTCCAATAGTTGGGAGAGTACGTCTTTTCTATAGAGATAGAAAAACTAGGGTTTAGCCAACCACCCATCTTCTTGAATCCTTCTTCTTCCTTGGTGGATCACCTCTAGAGGCCAAACACTTGGGTGGCTAACGTTGATCAAAGGAAGGAACCAAACCCGGTGGATTCAAGTTGAACGCGAAAGGATTTGGAGGTGAACTTGTACCTGAGGAACCTCGATCTTCAAGGGTATGATTTTATTCTTTATCTTTTCGTTTAATTAATAATTGTGCATAAAGGGTGATCCGGGTATATGGTTTGTAAAAATTTTAAACTCTGATTTTACACGTTTCCGCATTTTTTATGCAATTTGATTGCGTTCTTGAATATTACAAACCTAACACATTCATCTTACTAACACATAATAATAACAAAAAATATAATTTTATTCATTATTTAATTATTTTACAATGGATCCGAATTTCTCGGTCGTTACATTATTTTGCCCTTATAAAGATTATGTCCCCAGAATCTCGTCTCACACTATGCAAACAAATGAGGTTAATCCTTTCTTATCTTTTCTTCTGATTCCCACGTTACTTCATCTGCATCGTGGTTCTTCCATAACACCTTCACGGAAGGTATAACTATGTTTCGCAGAACTTGCTCTTTTCTATCGATAATTTGGATTGGCATCTCTTCGTACGTTAAGTCCTTCTCGATTTGAATAGGCTCATACTCTATTACGTGTTTATAATCCGGTTTATAAGGACGTAACACCGATACGTGAAACACGTTATGTATTCATTCTAGGTCTGGAGGTAATGTTATTATATAAGCTACCTCACTACCCGTTTTAACACTTCAAAAGGTCATATAAACCTTGGACTTAACTTTCCCTTCTTTCCAAAGTGTATCTTTCCTTTACATGGAGATACCTTTAGAAAGATGTAAGATCCTACTTCAAACTGCCTATTTTCTCGATGCGAGTCCGCATACTTTTTCTGTCTGTCTTGAGCTGCTACGAGACGTATTCGTATTAACTTCACTACATCCGCTATTTGCTACACCAATTCTGGCCCTAGCATTCGGTGTTCTCCCACTTCATCCCAACACAGTGGTGTTCTCCAACACAGTGGTGTTCTACACTTTCTTCCATACAAAGCGTCGTAAGCCAGCATACCTATGCTTGCATGATAACTGTTGTTATACTCAAATTCCACTAATGGTAGATGATCATCCCAACTACCCTTAAAATCCGTGACGGAAGATCTCAACATATCTTCTAACGTCTAAATTGTTCTCTCGCTATGTCCATCAGTTTGTGGATGATACGTTGTACTTAGTTTCAACTGCGTTCCCAACTATTCTTACAGACTCCTCCAAAAGTTCGATGTGAATCGTGGATCACGATCTGACACAATTAAAACTGGTACCGCATGTCCGAAAATTATTTCCTTAACTTAAAGTTCAGCTAACTGGTCTAAGTTATACTTAACCCTTATTGGCAAAAAGTGAGCCGACTTCGTCAACCGGTCCACTATTGCCCAAATCACATCATACCCTTTCGTTGTAGTCGAAAGTCCCACAACAAAGTCCATCGTGATATGCTACCACTTCCATTCCGGAATCTCCAATGACTGTAACAAGCCACTTGGTCGTTGATGTTTGGCCTTAACTTTCTGACAAGTCAAGCACCTACTCACATACTCGGCGATCTCTCTCTTCATGTTCGGCCACAAAAAATTCTATCGAAGATCTTGATACATCTTATTACTGCCGGGATGAATCGAGAACCTTGAACTATAAGCCTTTTTTAATACTTACTCCTTTAATTCTGTCTCATTCGGAACCCAAATTCTTCCTTCAAATCTCAACAACCCCTCGTTATTGAGACTGTTCTTTAAATCTTTTTCATTGGTTAACTGCTCCTTTATCCAGTCACACTCATCAGGTTTGAGCTGCACCTCCTCAACTCTCGCTTGATGGTAGATTGAATCTATGTCGCAAATAGTCTCTTCCCCGATTCACTCGGCAACTTCACTTCTATCTCCATCCTAGTAATCTCTGTTATTAACTCAGTTTGAGCTGTTAACATAGATAACTTCTATCGACCCTTCCTACTTAAGGCATCGACAACTACATTGGCTTTCCAGGGTGATACAGGATTTCACAGTCATAATCCTTTATCAACTCTAGCCATCTCCTTTGTCTCATATTTAACTCCTTCTTTGTGAAGATATATTTTAGACTCTTATGGTCCATGTATATCTAACATTTTTCTTTGTATAGATAATGTCTCCATATCTTTAAGGCAAAAACTACTGCGGCCAGTCCCAGATAATGAGTAGGGTAAACTTTCTCATAATCCTTTAACTGCCTTAATGCATACGCAATAACCTTTCCATACTGCATGAGCATGTAACCAAGTCCTCTATGTGAAGCATCGCTATAAACTACGAAATTTCCTGTGTCATCGGGTAATGACAAAACAGGCGCTTCACTCAACCTCTTTTTTAGTTCTTGAAAACTGTCTTTGCTTTTCTCAGTCCACACGTACTTTACGATCTTCCTTGTCAAGTTAGTCAACGGAGTAGCTATCTATGAAAAATCCTGGATGAATCTCTGATAGTATCCCGCTAACCCTAGGAAACTCCGTACCTCTGTCGACATTTTTGATTATTCCCAATTCATCACGGCTTCCACCATCGCTGGATCTACTGAAATCAACTCTTGGTCAATGACATGACCTAAAAACTCAACTCGTTTTAGCCAAAATTCACACTTAGTGAATTTCACATATAACTTCTCCTTCCTCAGTGTCTCCAACACTATGCTTAGGTGTTCAGTATGATCTTTTGGCGTCTTAAAATAGACTAGAATATCATCAATAAACACCAAGACAAACTTGTCCAAATATTATTTGAACACTTTATTCAGCATATCCATAAATGCAGCTGGTGCATTAGTCAACCCAAATGACATCACCAAAAACTCGTAATGACCATAACGAGTCCTGAATGCCATCTTTGGTACATCATCCTTCCTAACTTTTAACTGATGATACCCCATCCTTGAATTTATTTTAGAAAACTACTTAGCCCCTTTCAACTGATCAAAGAGATCATCGATTATGGGCAATGGGTATTTATTCTTTATCGTTAACTTGTTCAACTCTCTATAGTCGATATAAAGTATTAACGATCTATCATTCTTCTTTACAAACAGTACTAATGCTCCCCACGGCGAAACACTCGATTATATGTACTTTTTGTCCAACAGTTCTTGTAATTGAACCATCAACTCCTTCATTTCCACTGGCGCCATACGATACGGTGCCCTGGAAACTGGTGTCACTCCTGGCACAATGTCTATTACAAACTCGGTCTCCCTATCCGGTGGAAGACCCGACAATTTACTCGAAAATACATCCGTGAATTCTTTAACTACAGGTAGTTGTTTTATGGTTACTCCCACTCTCTAGGTATCAACAACATGGCACAGATAACCTACACATCCTTTCCTCAATAATTTCCTAGTTTGTGTTATAGTAAGACAACACGAATGCCCCGGCGATCTATTACTATAAAATACTACCTGAGGTTGTCTCAACGTTCTAATATTCACACATTTCTTTTGACAATCTATAATTGCCCCATGATTAAACAACCAATCCATTCCGAGAATTACATCAAATTCTCCTAACTTTATCGGTATCAAATCTACCGATAATTTACAACCTCGTATGTCTACGCAACAACTCCTATGAATATCTTCAACAGGAATTATCTCTTCGTTTGCTACCTTAATATTTAAAGGTATAGGCAACTTTTCGGGAAGTAATCCTAATCGTCTAGCAAAATCACATGCTATAAGTGAACAAGTAGCACCCGAATCAAGACATCACGTAAGCATTTATGTCGTTGATCGGAATAATACTGTAACAATCCAAAATTTTAAATTTTAATTCTAAATATTTATTGAATTATATAAATATTTAATTGATGTGTTTATTGTGGAAAAAATATTTGTTTAATTTTATTTTATTTATTTATTTATTTGTTAAATAAATAATTAATGAGTGAAGGAAATTAATTATTATGAGATTATATTCTAACTTAATTTAATGATTAAATTAGAGAGTTGATAGGGATTAAATGGATTATTATAATGTTTTAATTTAAATTTGGTAATAAAAGTGTGACAAATAACTATGTTATAAATGGGTTATTAAAGTACATTAAAGGAGTTTAATTTAGTTTTTACCAAACAAGGATTAAAGATATTAAGTCTTTAATTTTTAAAGAGTTCTTGCCAAACAAAGCCTTATGGCTTTTGGATTTTTGAATTTTGAATTTTTAATAATACAAATAAAATAAATAAAATATAAATAATATATATATTAATTTTGGTTACCGCTAATTTAATAGGGTCATTAGTAGAACGTCGGTTTTAGAATTTGAAACTGTGTGCGTTGAGTTGGGTTTATTTTTACGTAAAATGTATTTGGTCTAAAGCCTAAGACTAAGAAGAAAGGGAAGTTGTCAGAAAAGATTACAGAGAAAAGAAATTTGAGAGAGACTAAAGTGAGTTGAGAGGAGAAAAGGTCTGTGAAGTTGCAAGTTTGTCTGTGATTGGCAAGGAATACTAAGCAATTGAAGGTATTTTTCTATAACCTTAATATGATATGCAAATATATATATATATATATATATATATATATATATATATATATATATATATACCATTTGGGGCTGAAGTAAAGGAACAAGAAGAAGAGCAGAATAGTGCATATAAACATAAACAATTAATTACTAAATAGAAATAATTTTATTGATAACTAAAATATGAAATATTTACAAACAAACTGAAAATTAAAGTGACTTACAATTTAACTTAGAACATTTAAGAAGAAAGAGAAGGAGGGGTTAATGTGACGCCCCCAAAATAGGTATACATCACCTATTCTGAGTTGTCAATACATGGTACAGAAACAACTACAACTTTATTATTACAACAAGAAAGCGTGTGAGTTTGAATACAAATATTATCTTCTAGACAATATCTATACTCAAATAAATCCTCATCACATTTATTGATACATTATTTTACAAAATGGTGAGGACTACTAAACAATTCTTTCTAAAACCTTCATTCTATACCCCAGGCTGCGTACTTTATTATATTCTCGCCTCTTGAGAAGAAAAATGGAACAAAAGGAAAAGGGTGAGCTCAACAAGCCCGGTAAAGAATATTATGACTAAGATAATATACAACAAATTACCGTTAGTCTTCAACGGGGAAAAATCTAATAGAATACAATAGACAACAAATTTTAAATCAATATTCGCAGTGAAATAATAATTCATTAGAAGAGTTAAGTAGAGAATGCAAACTACTATCTTCTATGTATGAATTTAAAATTCATAAATCATATCTTTTATCCTGTAACATCAATCAATATACATACGGAATCAAATATTCATCTTTGCACTCTCTGCCAAAGATATTCATCGATTGGTCATGTTCATCTAAACACTGTTCATCTTTGCACTACTACCAAAGATATTCTTGAAATCATTCATCTTTGCACTACTGGGCCAAAAGATATTCAATAATATCATCATTTAAGGCGAGGATGATGAAAAATATTTTTAAAGAAACGAATCCGGTGAAACAAAATGACAAGGATTAAGGATTAAGGATTCGTACTTTGTTTTATCCATGTCCAAAAATACCTCAAAAATAATCATAGTGGTGTAAAATTCAAGAATGATCAAAACATGGATACAATCAAAGCTAGTATCCGAATAGATATTTTGGACAAAAAGAAGAAATTTTATTTTTTGATTGAATAGTGCAGTAGATACGTGAATAGTGTTAGTATCGTGAATAGTAACTCAGACACCAAAAGATAGAAATTTCAAAAAAACATCTTCACGCTTCATGAATAGTACTCGTGAATAGTAACCTCGTGAATAGTAACTCATGAATAGTAACTCGTGAATAGTAACTCATGAATAGTAACTCATGAATAGTAACCCCGACATGAAAAAGTTCCAAATTTGATAAAAAAAATTTAACCAATATTTCAGCATAATGATATTGAAGAAATAATATCATTTGAGAAGAAAATAACATTCCTTACCTCGAAAGATTAGTACTTCTAAATGAATGGACAAGGGTATAGTCTTTGAAAGGAACTTGCACCATCTAACAATACTCAAAGTATACTCAAAATACTCACAAGAATACGCTCGATAATATAGAAAGAAAACTTGGGTTTACGGTGTGATTTTTAATTCTAACCTAAGCACCTATTTATAGGAAATTGCTTAGAACACCAAAGCGAGAAAATTTAATAAATTAATAATATAATTATATAAATTTCCTCGCATGCCTAGAATCTGATTTCAGCCATCAAACACATGCCACATTCTAGAAAAAGTAAGAAAAACGTTTTTCTAATTTAAAATAATTTAAACTTCCAAAAATCAATTATTTGAACTTTGGAACTTCAATAATTCATAATAAATAGCCCTTTCATCAGAAAATTCGAATCTCGCATATTTTTATAGGAAATTCAATTTTCTACAACTTGCGAAGAAAGTTTTTCCAAATTCCAAATAGAAATTGACCGAAATCCACAAGCAAAGATGATTTTACAAATTTATAATCAAATTTCGGTCGATAAATGGGGTCCCATGACATGTTTAACATGTTTAAAACATTTATTGCAACAAAAATACTCTTCCTCCTTGTGTACTCATATATCCCACATTCGTTGTAAAAATATCACCATTATTATATTATTAAAATATAATAATACCTTTAAATGAATTATCTTATCGGAAAAGATAAAATTTTAATTTTCAACAATTGTCACATTAAAAATTTTCTCCATCTATATCCACATAAAATCAATATTTTTCTCATCATATGAATCAATAATTAATTATTCACAAATAATATTACGAATCACAATATTGATGACCGAGGCGGTTCAGGAAAGAGGGGCTTTCAATAAGAATTTCTCTTCTTGGTGGCATGATTAGGTGACCAAACCTCTCCTTGAGGCAGAACTTTCTAGACATTGCCAATAATGTTATCTAATAATATTATTAAGATAATATGAATTATTGCTTCGATAATGAAAAATATCGTATAATGACAATTATTGAAACAATGAGAATATAAAATATCAATATGACAATTATTAAATCAATAAAATAAAATACCGATCGATAATTATTGTAACCATTATTGAGTAGTGCCTTCTTACGTAAGAATCAATAATTGGTGCAATCTTGTGCTTCTTGTGTTTTTTAACCGAGGATTTTAACGATATTACTTGATAACAACTTCTGTTGTTATTTTTAAACAACTTATATTTGTCGTTTTCTTCATCCAATCGCTTTTTCGTTATGGGGCCCACACATACCATTGTCGTCGTCGTATGAATATTCCACGACGAGACGAATATTCCACGACCAAACGAATATTCCTCGACAACAATGAATATTTTATAACCACTTGCTTATTTTGAAATATTTGCGTATTTTACCCTAACTATCCACATTAATCAAATCAACCCCTTACTATTTCAAAATAATAAATAGAAAATTAAATTTCATTAATAATAAGTTGGGGTCTTACAACCTCCCCTCCTTATGAAATTTTAGGTCCTCGAAATTGGCGTCACGTGCACTGGTGTTTGAAAAGGTGAGGATACCTCGCTTTCATTTCCGTTTCAATTCGGTCATTTCCTCTATAGCATGATTCCTCCACAAAACTTTAACTTGTGGTATGACCTTTCTTGGCGTGGGACATGCTCCTTCCTATCCAAAATCTTGACGGTACCTCCTCACGTTAAGTCTTGGCTATCTCGTCTGGGTTCTAACTCTATAACGTGGTTCGGGTCTTTCACATATTCTGAATACTGATATATGAAACACATTATGAACACGAGACATACTCGGAGGTAACGCGAGTCTATAGGCTACATTTCCTACTCGGTCAAGAATTTGAAATGGACCGATAAATCGTGGATTGAGCTTTCCTCTCTTCCCAAATCTTGTAACTCCCTTCCATGGAGCAACTTCATGATAATACATGATCCCCTACACTAAATTCCCGTCCTTTCGATGAAGATCCGCATAACTCTTTTGTCGATCTTGTCTTGGTTTGTATCGTTATTGAATCATTTGGATCTTTTCCGTAGTCATACGTACCAACTCGGGTCCCAACGGTGTTGCTTCACCCACCTCGTCCCAACATCTTGGATAGCGACACTTTTGTCCATATAATGCTTCAAATGGAGCTACACCTATACTTGCACGATAAGCTGTTGTTGTAGGAGAATTCCACCGATGGTAAATACTTATCCCAGCGCCCTTGAAGTCTAGGACACGAGTCTTAATAAATCTTCAAGAGTTTGAATAGTCCTTTCGATTGTCCGTCTGTTTGAGGATGGTATCTTAGAAGCCCGAATAAATAAATCCGTGCCCATAGCTTTTTGCAAGCTAACCCAAAATCTTGAAGTGAATCTTGGGTCACGATCCGAAACTATGGATCTGGGCATGCCATGCAACCTCACAATCTCATTTCACGTCATACTAGCAAGGCGTTCAAGTGAATAAGTCTCCGTGTCGGCAAGAAATGAGCAGGAACTTGGTTAATCTATCAACAATAACCCAAATAGCATTGATGCCACGAGAAGCCGTAGGAAGAGCCAGTAACGAAATCCATGGTAATGTGTTCCCACTTCTATTTCGGAATCTCAAGTGGTTGCAACGGACCCTTAGGTACTAGATGCTCGCCTTTACACGTTGACAAGTTAAACACATTGAGATAAACTTTGCAATCTCTCTCTTCATATTGTTCCACCAAAATGTATATCGAAGATCACGATACATTTTGGTACTTCGAGATGGATTGCAAATGGTGTATTGTGTGCCTCCATCATAATCTTGTACTTCAAATCAGTCGTTAGGAACACAAAGTCTAGAGTGGACTCAAGTATTCCTTCTTCATCAATTCTCGCTTAGGAATAGCTCCTTCTTGTACTTTCTTCTTCATACGCATCGACTCCGGGTTGGTGGCTTGAGCAACCTTAACTTTTTCTATTAAAGTTGGCTCTATCGTATACTTGACATCATCATCACTTTTCGTTCCGCATATGATCTTCTACTCAACGC
Organism: Panax quinquefolius; assembly: GCA_020205615.1. NCBI lineage: Eukaryota > Viridiplantae > Streptophyta > Magnoliopsida > Apiales > Araliaceae > Panax > Panax quinquefolius. The sequence goes on along the minus strand of CM035168.1, from coordinate 36,982,259 downwards.
GTCGGCTACCACGTTCGCTTTTCCAAGATGGTATTGAATAGTGTGGTCGTAGTCTTTCAATAGCTCGAGCCAGCGTCATTTGTCGCATGTTGAGTTCTTTTGAGTGAAGAAATATTTAAGGCTTTTATGGTGCGAATATATCTCCACTTTCTCCCCATATAGATAGTGCCTCCATATCTTTAGCGAAAACATTTGCTTGACTCTAGATCATGAGCAGGATAATTCCTCTCATACTCTTTAAGTTGTCATGAGGCATAGGCTATGACTTTCCCCCGTTGCATGAGAACACATCCTAACCCTTTGCACGAAGCATCATTTTGTAGATAACAAATCCATCCAAACCGGATGGTATTGTTAGAAACAGTCTTGCGAAATGAGTCTCCTCTTGAGCTCTTGGAAACTCTTCTCGCATTCTTCGCTCCAACGAATTTTATATCTTTCAGAGTTAAGCGAGTTAATGGAGTAGCGATTCGAGAAAACCCTTCCACAAATCTCCGATAATAACCACTAAGCCCAAAAAGCTACGTACTTGATCCAAACTTGGTTGCTCCCAACTTTGTATTGCTTCAATCTTCTTGCGGATCAACAGATACTCCATGTTTTGACACGCGTGCCCAAGGAATGCTACTTCCTCAAGCCGAACTCGCATTTCTTCAATTTGGCATATAGTTTATTTTCACGAAGCCTTTGGAGTACCCGACTTCAAATGGTGCTCATGATCTTCACGACTTTTGGAATATATAAGGATGTCATCAATAAAAACAACAACAAAGCGATCCAAATATTCCTTGAATACTCGGTTCATCATATCCATGAAAGCGCGGGAGCATTAGTCGATCCGAAAGACATGACTAAGAATTCATAATGCCCGTACCAAGTTCTAAAGCGGTCTTTGGAATATCCTCATTTCTAATCTTTAGTGATGATATCCGAGCGAAGATCGATTTTGAAAAGAATTGTGCCCCTTGCAACTAGTCAAACAAGTCATCAATACGAGGTGAGGATACCTATTCTTGATGGTGACATGGTTCAATTCGATAGTCAATACAAAAGTCGCATACTCCGTCTTTCTTCTTTACAAATAAAGCAGGAGCACCCAAGGAGATGTACTGGGACGAATGAAACCGATGTCCAACAATTCTGTAGTTGGACCTTTAACTCTGAAGTTCAATAGGAGCCATTCGATATGGGGTTTTAGAAATGGGCTTTGTATGCGAGTTCAAGATCAATAAAGAATTCAACTTCACGTTACGGGGTGACCAAGGAAGTTCTTGAAATCGTCGGAAAGTCAATAATAACAGGAATATTATTCAAATTTGGCGTGTCTTTATTCAAATCCATAACATGGGCTAAGAAAGCTTGACATCCGTTTTCAATAAGCGAATAGCTTTATGATTAGATATAGCGGTGATTGATTTTAATGGTTTAGTTGCTTGAATTCGTACAACACGTTGGTTAGGAATATGAAAACTAACAACCTTACGAAAACAATCAATTTTGGCATGATGAGTAGTTAACCAATCAATCCCTAAAATCACATCAAAAGCAAGTATCTTTAAAGAGATAAGGTCAACGAGGTAAGGTGATGGTGCCAACTTGAATCAAACAAGATTTATTAACGGTGGATGTGATGAAAGTTTCTCTAACGGAGTTTCCACGAGATAGGTCAAAGTCTAATTTCTCAGGAGTCGAGTTTAAGCGTTGAGCACATGCGGGAGAGATAAATGAATGGGTAGCACCGGTATCAAGTAAGGTATAAACTTCGCAAGAATTTATAAATAGCTTACCCGTGATCACCTCGTTTGGGTTCCTCGCATTATGACCGATCACAACAAAGCGCTCTTCCGGAATCGTTGACTTTGACTTTTACGGGACGATCTTTTGAGTCGCAAATCTCATTGAACTAGGTTTCACTCTTATACAATCTCGGCGATATGTCCTTCCTTTCCACAATTATAGCATACCTTGAAGCTGTTGTGGGCGGTTTGGTGATATGTCCCTCTTTTCCGCATTTGTAAATATATGATGGGTGGTCGTTCTCCTCCCTTAGAACCGATTCTTGCCAAGACTTTGTCGTCTTCACATGGTCATTGTTAAATCTCCTCTTTTAAAATCTCCTCGACTCGCTTCTTCTATTTTCATGGCCATGATTACCACCAAAGTGGTTACCATTTTTGTCCGTCTGTTTCTTTCTCCATTTGGTTATCATTATTACATTATTGCTATCTATCTCGGTACGATCCTGGTTGTGGTCCCTCGGTTTAGTAGTACTCGTTATCTCGCTCTAATAATTGAGCCATTTTACAACATCATGTCCGAATAGAGAAAATTTATGAGAAATGAGATCTTGGCGTATCTGGGTTTCAAACCTCTAAGAAACATCGCGTCATCGTTCCTCATTCTCCACCAAATGAGGTGCAAACACTGGATAACTCTGCAAACTTTGCCTCGTCTTTGAGACACCGTCATATTGTTCTGCTCGATCTAATAAACTCCACTTCCTTCATATGACGAACACTTTCGAGGAAAGTATTTGTCATTAAATAGTTCTGAAAGCGTCTCCCAAGACATGTTGAGTGCGGTTTGGATGGGTGCGCTTCACGAGACTCCCACCGATGAGTCCGCCTCGCCACGGAACATAAAAGGTGGCGAATGGAACCTTCTGTTCTCCGTGCATCCCAAGACATCGAATATCTTGGTAATTTGCTTGACCCATGTTTCCGCCGTGATCGGATCGGCTTTCCCTTAAATTCGGTGGTCCCAACTCTTTGAAGCGCTTGTTGTGTGACAACCCGTGAATTGCAATCATTTCCTCCTGTATTTTGAACACGAGTCTCCCTAAATGCGATTTTGCATGAAGCTGCAAAAAGCTTCTAAACATCCCTCGTTCATTATCTACTCGGTGGTGTTGTTCACGGGAGGAACATTGCCGACTGTTGCACGTTCTCCTCGTTGGTGAGTCTGAGCGTCTCCACGGTCTCATTTCCATTGTTAATATTCTCGATCGACATTCTCAAATCGTAATAAAACAAGGGTTAATTAAGGAAATCAATATATCACATAATATCCTTATATCTTGACCAACTAAAAAAAAAGCTTAGGTAGGACACACTAGCGAAGGATTTACTCGTCTCTCCCTCTAGTTCTATTCCCCGATCTGCGGAGATCATATCCCTAAGCTCGATACCAATTGTGGCGCCCCAAACTAGGTATACATCACCTATTACGAGTTGTCAATACATGGTGCATGAAACAACTACAACTTTATTATTACAACGAACAAGAAACCGTGAGTTTGAATACAAATATTATCTTCAGACAATATCTATACTCAAATAAATCCTCATCACATTTATTGATACATTATTTTACAAAAATGGTGAGGACTACTAAACAATTCTTTCTAAAACCTTCATTCCATACCCAGAGCTTGTACTGCATTTATATTCTCGCCTCTTGAGAAGAAAAATGGAACAAAAAGGAAAAGGGTGAGCTCAACTAGCCCGATAAAGAATATTATGACTAAGATAAAATACAACAAATTACGTTAGTCTTCAACGGGGAAAAATCTAATAGAATACAATAGACAACAAATTTTAAATCAATATTAAGTGGTTGAAATAATAATTCATTAGAAGAGTTAAGTAGAGAATGCAAACTACTATCTTCTATGTATGAATTTAAAATTCATCGTCTATCTTTTATCCTGTAACATCAATCAATATACATACGGAATCAAATATTCATCTTTGCACTCTGAGGCCAAAGATATTCATCGATTAAGTCGTGTTCATCTAAACACTGTTCATCTTTTGCACTCTGACCAAAGATATTCTTGAAATCATTCATCTTTACACTCTGGGCCAAAGATATTCAATAATATCATCATTTAAGGCGAGGATGATGAAAAATATTTTAAAGAAAGCGAATCCGGTGAAACAAAATGACAAGGATTAAGGATTAAGGATTAGTACTTTGTTTTATCCATGTCCAAAAATACCTCAAAAATAATCATAGTGGTGTAAAATTCAAGAATGATCAAAACATGGATACAATCAAAGCTAGTATCCGAATAGATATTTTGGACAAAAAGAAGAAATTTTATTTTTAGATTGAATAGTGTCAGTATCGTGAATAGTCTTAGTATCGTGAATAGTAACTCCGACACCAAAAGATAGAAATTTCCAAAAAAACATCTTCACGCTTCATGAATAGTACTCGTGAATAGTAACTCGTGAATAGTAACTCGTGAATAGTAACTCGTGAATAGTAACTCATGAATAGTAACTCATGAATAGTAACCCCGACATGAAAAAGTTCCAAATTTGATAAAAAAATTCAACCAATATTTCAGCATAATGATATTGAAGAAATAATATCATTTGAGAAGAAAATAATATCCCTTACCTCGAAAGATTAGTACTTCTAGCTGGAATACCGGGTATAGTGCTGAAGGGAACTTGCACCGTCTAACAATACTCAAAGTATACTCAAAATACTCACAAGAATACGCTCGATAATATAGAGAAAGAAAACTTCAGTTTCTGGTGTGATTTTTAATTCTAACCTAAGCACCCTATTTATAGGAAATTGCTTAGAACACCAAAGCAGAAAATTTAATAAATTAATAATATAATTATATAAATTTCCTACGCATGCCTAGAATCTGATTTCACCATCAAACACATGCCACATTCTAGAAAAAGTAAGAAAAACGTTTTTCTAATTTAAAATAATTTAAACTTCCAAAAATCAATTATTTTGAACTTTGGAACTTCAATAATTCATAATAAATAGCCCTTTTATCAGAAAAATTGAATCTCGCAAATTTTTATAGGAAATTCAATTCTCTACAACTTTGCAGAAGAAAGTTTTCCAAATTCCAAATAGAAATTGGCCAAGAAATCCACAAGCAGGCAATTTTACTGTTTATAATCAAATTTCGGTCGATAAATGGGGTCCACAGACATGTTTAACAAGTTTTAAACATTTATTGCAAAAAAAATACTCTTCTTCCTCCTTGTATACTCATATATCCCACATTCGTTGTAAAAATATCACCATTATTATATTATTAAAATATAATAATACCTTTAAATGAATTATCTTATCGGAAAAGATAAAATTTTAATTTTCAACAATTGTCACATTAAAATTTTCTCCATCTATATCCACATAAAATCAATATTTTCCTCATCATATGAATCAATAATTAATTATTTACAAATAATATTACAGAATCACAATATTGACAACGCATACGGTTCCAGGAAAGAGGGGCTTTCAATAAGAATTTCTCCTTCTTGGGCGCGTGATTAGGTGACCAAACCTCTCCTTAGATAGAACTTTCTAGACATTGCCAATAATGTTATCTAATAATATTATTAGGATAATATGAATTATTGCTTCGATAATGAAAAATCTTGTATAATGACAATTATTGAAACAACAAACAATATAAAATATCAATATGACAATTATTAAATCAATAAAATAAAATACGATCGGTAATTACTTTGTAACCATTATTGAAAAAGTGCCTTCTTACGTAAGAATCAATAATTGGTGCAATACTGGTATCTGTCTCTTGTGTTTTAACCATAGAGGATTTTAACGGTATTAGCGGTAATAACTTCTGTTATTTTTTAAACAACTTATATTTATCGTTTTCTTCATCCAATCGCTTTCAGTTATGGGGCCCACACACATGGTTGCGCCGCCGTAAATACGAATATTCTGACAAAGATACGAATATTCCACGACCAAACGAATATTCCTCGACAACAATGAATATTTTATAACCACTTGCTTATTTTAAAATATTTGCGTATTTTACCCCTAACTATCCACATTAATCAAATCAACCCTTACTATTTCAAAATAATAAATAGAGAAAATTAAATTTCATTAATAATAAGTTGGGGTCTTACAGTTAAGATAGGCTAAACAGCGATAGAAACCAAAGATTCGTCTAAGAAGGAACTTAGAGTCTTTCTAAGTTTCGAAGTCTGTTTTGCTAACTGAGATCAGTTTCCTTTTATAGAGTAAGGAAATGAACTATTACAAAGTTACGATTACAAAATGAATTATTATAGACAGGCAACTGTGGATAAACAGTGCTAACTTTTGACTAAATACATACACTTTTGGCTACTTTAGACAAAGAGGTCGATAACTTTTGACTCAGCATATGCTTTATGTGAAAAAGAAAGAGCATCTTTTGACTTTAAAGGCTGTTGGGGAAGGTGCTCTTGACTAGAGCTGCTTTCAGTAGGAAAGCAGATTCTTCTGACTGACCGGCTACAGGGGCAGGTGCCTATGATTGGGAAGTCAGGCAAATGGGTCTTGAGCATCCTGTAGATCGATGGTGCCATATGGATCATACTGACCATCATCTTCTGCAAACTGGCTAAGTGAAGCAGAGGAAGAAGAATGAACAGAATCTTCCTCATATAACTCATCAATTCTTTTGTTAAGTGCTTGAGCTATTAATTTCAATTCTTTACTGGAACAATTCTTGAAATCAGAAATGTCTTGAGAACAAGACGAACCAGTAGGACTGATTTTTGACTCTTTGGGTTTTGACTCTTTTGATTGACTAGAAGGTTCTTTGGACGAGACTAGAAGAACCTTAAGAGGGACGGTGGGAAATTCTAACTGAACTTGACTAACAATCCTATTAACATAAAATTTATCCCACCATTTGATGAAGAATTGTCGAGAGAGAAGAGGGAATGGTTCAGAAAGGGTACAGGCTTCCGCCACATTGAAATGTCGACCATGAGGATCGATTACTTTAGTTGGGGTTTTAATGTCATACTGCCATTTAAGAATCCAGGGAATCTTATATTTACTAACAAATTGAAGAATGACAGGGATGCCATAATACTTTGGATTGTATTTAGTGTGGTTGTAAAAATGACTAAGTTGAACTTTCAATTGTTCAGGAAGGAGATCATAAGTGGAACCAAACCTCATCCACCAGTGAGAGAACCAATGAGGGAACTGGCTTTTGAACTTATGGTTGAACTGAAAAAACCATGAATGACTGTTTGACTCATTTTGAAAAAGGAAAACTCTATACCAGGCTTCCATATAATCATAATAACAATAAAAGTTATCCTGATTAGAAAGCTGCATGAGGTCAGAAGGATGTTTTCCCCAATCAGACATTAGAATGAACTGTTTAATATACAATGAATGATAAAGTACTTTGGTTTTATCATTATTAGCATAAATGGGTTTAACAAAGATTGACTTTAGTTTCAACAAGGATATCCTTATAATACCTGAGGATTTATAAGGAGCGAAGAAAATGGAAATGCCATTCAGAAGGAAAGAACTGGGCGACCAATTTGACTGGGTCATCTTTAGGTTTCATATGGGGTTTAATATGAAACAGGTGGGTGGTCCATTTGAGCATATACTCAAAAGGAGGATGACTGGGGTTTAAAACAGAGGCTTTTGACTGATTGGAAAAAGGGTCAACTAGGGTTGGGTTACTAGCTAAGGCTGAACTGTAAGGCTTGGGTATTGTACCAAGACTGGTATATTTACTGGTGGTTTGATAAATTGGATTAATTGGATGAGGAACCAAGGTTCGTTTTGGTTGATTACTTGGGCTAGTAGGGCGACCCGGGCCACGAGAGGATGATGCTCCTCGAGTACTCATGATGGACAGACAGTACCTGTATTAATAAATTCCCGAGTGAGAAAATCAAGAATTGAATTGTTACTGCCTTTAATGTACTCAATCTCAAAATAAAAGATACTCAATAAGGCTTGCCATCTAGAAAAGGAATGTTTAGAGGCTATGTTTTCAACATCTTTTTCTAAAACATATTTTGCTGATTTGCAGTCAATGCGAACAAAAAACTTTTGATTCAATAAGTCACTTTGAAATTTCTTAATATATAATACTAAAGAAAGTATTTCCTTTTTAATAGTACTGTAATTTAACTATGTAGTATTCCATGTACCTGAATGGAAGCGAACAATTTGTTCTGGGGAGTTAAGAGAAAGTTTTTGTTTGAGAATTCCTCCGAATCCAATATCAGAGGCATCAGTTTCAACAATTTTAAATGCAGAATCATTGGAAATACCAAGGCAGGGCAACGCCTTGACATATTTTTTAACTTGTTGGACGACAGAAGTGTGTGTGTCAGTCCATGGAGGAGGATTGTCCTGCAAACGCTGAAAAGGGGGTTTACAAATCTTCCTGTGGTTTTTATAGAACTTGCCAATATAATTGAGCGTGCCCAGAAACCTCTGTAGTTGGGTTTTATTGGTAATTTTATCTGGGAATCTGTCAGCAAATTGAATAGCTCTGTCAATAGGCTGTATGAGTCCACGATAAATATTTAAACCAAGAAACCGAACTTTAGCTTAAAACAAGCTGCATTTGGAAGGTGAAAGGACAAGTCCATTATCTTTAACTGTTTTGAAGAACAATTTCAAATGTTTAACGTGTTCTTCAATAGAATTGGAAAAAATTAGAATATCATCAATGTAGACGATAATAAAATGACTGAAAGGGTTTAAAATATCATTGAGAATATTTTGAAATTCACTGGGAGCATTTTTTAGGCCAAATGCCTGGACATTCCATTCATAGTGACCGAATGGGGTGGTGAATGTTGTTTTGTACCTATTATCTAGGTGGATTGCAACTTGCCAGAAACCAGATTTAAGGTAAAATTTACTGAAGATAGTGGCGTTACTCAAACGGTTAATGAGGTCGTCTTTGATAGGTAAAGGGTACCTAATCCATTCTAAGACTTTGTTTAATGGCTTGTAATTGATTACTAGACGGGGAACACCTCTCTCCTTTTCTGCCTCATTATTTATATAAAAGGCAGGACATGACCACAGGGATTTACTGGGATTAATTAATCCTTTACTAAGAAGATCATTAATCTCTTTTTTGCATAACTCCACTTGTTTGTGATTCATTTGTATTGGTCTGGCCTTAGTAGGAATCAGGTGCTCTTTGAATTCCTTTGCATAAGGAAGCCTTACAACATGCTTCTTCCGATGCTAAAAGGCATTAAGAGAATCAGAAGAAAGGTTGTCCTTTAAATAAGTTTTTAACTCTTTAATTTTTTTCTTGAACTTCTTTATTTTGAAGTTGTTATTCAATTCTTTTGTACTTAATTTCTTCTTTTAAGAAATTCAAATGGGTAGATTTATAATTTAATAAATTTAATGATTTGGAAATAGATTCTTCTTGAATAAATTTTAAATCTCTTTCTTTAGGTTTAATGGAAATTTAAATGTTATTCTTTTTCCTTAATATTTACAGCTTAATCCTTCATTACTGGTAGTAAACGGGTAGAGTAAATATATAAATGGTAATCCTAAGATGATCTTCTTTGTAAGATTGCATATTAAAATAAATGATGTTTTAAAACACATATTATCTTGACAGATATGAACCTTAGGTAGTTTATATTTTATTTCCATTTGACTACCGTTAGTCCGAATTTAAATTTTCATTAGTTTTTTTATAGAATTTAGTTGGGATTAAACCTTCTTAAATACAGTTTAGATCTGCACCAGTATCAACTAAGGCAGGAAGCTGTATTGAAAAGGTTTTATCATTAACCAAATTAATTGAGATATGCCATTTCTGAATGGTAATATCTTTAACTCTTTTAAGTGAAAGACCTTGAATAAAAAGATCAGGTTCTTCCTTTGTACCAGATGATTCGGGCTCATCTTGATTTTCATCACTAGAGGAGGAATCATGGACCTGAAGATCAGATTTTTTGTCTTCAAAATCTTTTCTTAAATTAGAAACTTCCAATTTTAAGTTAGAAATTTCTCTTTTTAGTTTATTGACTTCTTGATTCAACTCTGGAAGGGTAACTTCCTTAACTGGGGTTTTGAATCTCTCAAGAATTTTATTAAGACTAAATACTAGTTTTTCTTTAGCTTTGAAAATCATATCCTTAACTCTATTGTCTTTAGTTAATAAATCTTTTAATTGTTTAGTGTACTGAGATTTTAGCTCGGGATCAGAAATCTTACTAATTAAATCAATTAGCAAAGAACTTTCTTCATCTTCTTTATTGATTACATTAACCTGTTTAATGCAACACTTTTCATTGCAATTGTTAGCACAAATAGTGACTTTGTCATTATCACTATCTGTTTCGTGGTTACTAGTACTGCTATTAGATGAATGAGGAATATCAGAACCTTCATCATTACAGACGTTGTTCTCTATTCTCATTAATTCTAATAGTTGCTCAGTATCTTTAGTTGAGATGTTTAATTGAGATAATTTCTTCTTAATTTTGCACTCATTTTTATAGTGCCCTTTCTGCCCACAATTGTGGCAAACAATTTTACTTTTATTAAATTTTTTAGATGATTTTTTATTATAAATTTTTCTTGTGGGTTTGGGTTTAGTGTAATATTCATCTTGATTTTTATCTTTTTTATGACTTTGTTTATGTTTATAACGCCTGTGACTCTTATGATGATCAATATGTATATGCAAGTGCTTCCTTCTAGAGGGAGCAACAGGAGGTAAACCATATTGTTCATAGAATGTTCCTAACTCATACTTGGCTTTTTTCTTATCTTTACTAGCTTGTTTGCCTAATTTAAAATCAATACACATTTTTAATCCAATTTTTTGAATATAACTGATTATGTCACCATAGGTTAGGTTATCATAATCAATATACCGTAAATTTTTACTTAGCTCTTCTTTGACTTTATGAGCGAATAATGAAGGTAAACCATTGACGAATTTTTCTTTCCAGAATGGTTTATTGCTATTATAACTCTAGAGGTAAATACATCCTTGTACCATCTAAAATCACTTAGAGTTGGACAAGTGAGATTACTTAGCAGGTCGTGGATTCTCTCAGTAATATTACTGGGAGTGCCAACAAAATATTTTATTATGGTGAAAATTAAAGTATTAACTCCATCTGGCGAACCAATGCCAACATCTTCATCAAAGATGGGATTTAAAGTCATCGTCTAGCCGGAGATGACATGAATTATTGATAATCTAGTATCTTCAGTGAGATGTTTCTCCCACCAAGATCTGAGAATACCAGTGAATCCACTAGCTAATAACTCAACAATATCTGGCTGAGTCAGATTATTGAATTTAGTTATATAGCTATTTGCTACCATAGATATGTGATTTAATTTATTTAAAATTTCTTGTTCACTGAAACCATCTATGTTCCATTCATAAATTTTATTGGATGAAACAAAGAATTGTTTATCTAGATTTCTCTCTTCGAATTGTAAATCTGGAGGAGTAGGTCTAGAATACCAATTCCTGGTTATACTAGTATTTTTAACAGCTAATTTGTTTAACTGGTCATTAAAATCTGGGACTGAAGAAGTATCAGAATGATCTGACTTGCTACTACTTTCATTGTCAGTTTCCACTTGATCAATGATTGCAATGGTGCCACTTGATTTAGGTTTAGTTTTTAATTTTTTAAATAACTTATCAATTGAACGAACAAGATCGCTATCATTATTAGGTAGACCTTATTTACTCCTATTTTCTGGCAATTTTATTAAAGGATGTTCAATTTTTGAATCGGGTTTTTTAATAGTAGTTTCCTCGAATTGTTCTTCAATCCTGTCTAGCTGTCTTACTACTGTTGCTAGATATTGATTACTAAAATTTAATTGTTCAATAATTTTTTTATCATCTTTATTACCATCCGAAATTTTAAAAGGACTGGCAACAACAGATGTTTTTTTAACCTGAAGTAGGACAGTTTCTAGAGAGGGATGACTAGAAGAGACCTTTGACTTATCTTCTTTAATCCATTGAGTTTTAGTTATAACATTACACTTACCCTGATATTGATCATACCAATTGTAAAAGTAATGTTTATCTTTTCACTGTTAATAAATCGTTTCCATCTATTAATAATTTTATCTCGTTCTTTTTCAGAAGGGTGATTGGAACGAAATAAATGTCTTTTTTCTTTATTAGATTTGGAATTAAAATCTTTAACAAGATTATTCCAATCTAATTTAAACTCTTTTTTAATAACCCTTAATTGATTGTTAATCAGAATCTCAAAATCTGACTGAGTAGGCAACTCAGAAGGGGTAGGTGAAGAAGAACATTCTTCTTCAACAAAGTCCTTTTGAGTGTAACAAGGATGACTAGTTTGACCGTGATTAAGGATACCCTTTAACATAAAACCTCTAACAGAAGAGTTACTAAGTACTTCAGTATCTCTTCGGGTGTGAACTGAAGGTGCTGAAGAACTAGTAAAATCTTCTATAATAACTGGTCTTCTAGTACGCTCAAAACTTATTTTGACCGTTCCATCAGAAAATTGTTGAACATTTTCAATATTTAACAGGTTGTTAACTACAGGTTGCTGAGGTATTTCTCTGGGTAAAGTCCATTGACTAGGTAACGTAATATCCTTCCAGAGGATGGTTCTCGGGATTTGAATATTAGCATCACTAGTTGAACTTTAAATTAATACGGTTTGATCTTTAGGACTTTTATTAAGAGCATGAACGTTTAAATTCGTTTTCATGGTCTTATAATAAATCCTATAAATCAAAGCTATGGGCTGAGAACCCTCAATCATATGAGTAATTTCTCTAGCAGTTTTAATGTTTAATGTCAAAGCTTTTAATAAATGTTGATCACTTAAGCTTAATGTGAAATCAGGACACCAATTACAATGGATAGGTCCATTGTGCAAACTTGATTCCATAGCACCAATCATACTTGGATAGTAATTCGAGAATCTAGCATCTCTGAGACAGAGGTAGATACTTGAATTAATTCCTTTAATGTTTAATGGTTTAACTGCAACTTGAACTAGACAGATGTGAATAAAATTGTAACCCCTTTTCCTATGTTTTTTAATGACATCAGGAGATAAGAGACTACAATTTTCATATTCTTTATTAATTGCATAAACCTTTTCAACTGTTTTAACATTATAATCTGTTTTAAAATTATCTAAAAAGGTTGACTGGTAAATTTCTTTAGGGGAAACCCTAGGTATGTTCCAATTGTGTAAAGCTTGACTGATATTTTCATAACTATGAGTTTCTTGGTTAACTATGTCTGGGATTGGAGGCAAAGTTGAACGGTTACTAGCTGAGGAGTTAGACCTGAATAATCTACTCATCTTTTACCGATTTCAAAATAAATTTTTATTCAATGTTCTTCCATTCATACCCTCTTACCTTAAGTAGACTCATACCTATGTTCTTTAACCCGACACTACTCTCCCAAGAGAATTACATAGGTTAGACACGAACTAGGTGGACTACAGCAAGTTAGGTGACTTAAGAACAAGAATAAAAAAGAAATTTTGAAAATAGTAAATAGATGAACAAATTGACTTAGATCTTACTGGCAACTAAAACAAAAACAACTTGGCTTATATATATATATACACATATATATATATATATATATATATATATATATATACGACATAATTCCTAAAGTCTCTATGTTCTTGACTGGAGTATAAAGTTCTGTACAAAATTCTCTGTAATCCAAATTTTTATGATTGGTTAATAAATTATGTGTATATTGTAATTGTCATATTATAACTAGCATATTTATATGATTGTAGTTGATTTGTATGCTAATTTACGTTCAAAAAGAAAGAAAATGGTTTTTACAGTGAACATATGTATGAACATAACTTGTAGGAGTACCAAAATTTATATTTGATTGTGAGTGAATAAATAAATTGAACCTTGAATATATTAAGATGTTAAGAAATGAAGAGAACATAGTTCGAATGAATCAATTTGGTGTATAATTGTGGCTATAGTGGTAATTTTGTCAAACAATGTCAAAAATGGAGTTTTGGTTTGAAACATGGCGTGCAAGCATTTAATTTTCCGAGATGGTGATTTTGTTGTTTTGAAATCAGTATATATATGATTGGTAATGTTTATGAGTAATCTATGTAAGTTATACGTGTTTAATTTAGGTGCTACCAGTTGTTAAACTGTCAAAAATTAGCTTTATTACATTCTTCGTGTTTCGGTTACGTAATTGATTGCCTCGGGCTAGAAATCAAAAGTCAAAAGCCGCCGATCATGCGACGCGATGACTTTAAAGACCTCGGCATCATCCTAGCATCATGCCAGAATCGAATCGCATAGCGCCTTGATCCCCGACATGTCTCAGAAGACCCCAACTTATTATTAATGAAATTGAATTTCCTCTATTTATTATTTTGAAATAGTAAGGGTTGATTTGATTAATGTTGTTAATTATGGGTAAAATACGCAAATATTTTAAATAAGCAAGTGGTTATAAAATATTCATTGTTGTTGGAGAATATTAGTTTGGTCGTGGAATATTCTTCTTACCTGCTGGGAATAATATTAAATGCGCCAGTAGCGACTTTGTGGGCCCCATAACGAAAAGCGATTGGATGAAGAAAGCGATAAGTATAAGTTGTTTATAAATACTTGGCAGTAGTTATTACCAATTATCTTGTTGGAATACCCGGTGGTTAAAACACAAGAGTATTACTGCAGTATTGCACCAATTATTGATTCTTACGAAAGAAGGCACTACTCAATAATTGTTATAGTAATTACTGTTCAATATTTTATTTTATTGATTCAATAATTGCTACGTTGATATTTTATATTATTGTTGTTTCAATAATTGTCACTACACAGTATTTTTCATTATGAGATTAATAATTCATATTATTTGAATAATATTATTAGATAGCATTATTGGCAATGTCTAAAAAGTTCTATCTAAGGAGAGGTTTGATCACCTAATTGCGCGCCAATAAGGAGAAATCCTTATTGGAAAGCCCCCTCTTTCTTGGGAACGACCTGGTTGTCGATAATGTGATTCTGTGATATTATTTGTGAGTAATTAATTATTGATTTATGTGATAAGGAAAATATTCATTTTATGTGGATATAGATGGAGAAAATTTTAAAGTGACAATTGTTGAAAAATTGATATTTTATTTTTTCTGATAAAATAATTTATTTAAATATATTATTATATTTTAATAATATAATAATGGTGATATTTTTGTAATGAATGTGGGATATATGAGTATACGAGGAGGAGGAGTATTTTTGTGACTAAAAATATTTAAAACATATTTTTCATGTTTGTGGAACCCATTTCTTGACTGAAATTTGATTATAGCTTGTAAATCGCCCGTTTGTGGATTTCGGTCAACTTCTGCTTCGAATTTGGAAAAATTTAAACTTACAAAGTTGTAGAAAATTGAATTTCCTACGGATAGGATATAGGATGCGATTTTTTCTGATAAAAGGGCTATTTATTGTGAATTATTGAAGTTCCGAAGTTCCGGAATAATTAATTTTTGAAGTTTTAATTATGTTTTTTAAGAAAAATGTTTTTAGTGAGTTGAGTGGGTCTTGCATGTGATATAAATTGCTGAATTCAGATCTTCAAATGTGGGCGTAAGAAATTTTAAAAAAATAATAATATTTTATTAAATTTTATGCTTTGGTGTTCTAAGCAATTTTCTATAAATAGGGTGCTTAGGTTAGAATTGAAAATCACACCAGAAACTAAAGTTTTTTCTTTCTTTCTCTCTCTATATTACCGAGCGTATTCTTGTTAATATTTTGATACTTTGAGTGTTGCTATACAGTGCAAGTTCCCTTCAGCACTATATCCAGTATTCTAGTCAGAAGTATTGTCTTTTCGAGGTAAGGGGTGTTTTTTTTTTAAAATGATATTATTTCTTCTAATATCATTATGCTAGATTATTAGTAAGATTTTTCTTGTGAAATTCTTACCATTTAGTGTCGGGATTACTATTCACGTATACGGTACTATTCACGTATACGACACTATTCACGAATACGACACTATTCACAGTAAAATTAAATTTTTATTTTTTTTCCAAAATATCGATTATGGATACTAGCTTTGATTGTATACATGTTTTGTTCATTCTTGAATTTTACTTCACTATGGTTATTTACGAAGTATTTTTGAACTTAGACTGTTTAAAATACGAATCCTTAATATTTGTTCTTTTGTTTCACTGGATTCATTTTCTTTAAAATATTTTTTCATCATCCTCAGTCCTAAATGATGATATTACTGAATATCTTTGGCCTATAGTGCAAAGATGGTTGATTTTCTTATGAATATCTTTGGCCTGTAGTGCAAAGATGAATATTTAATTCAAGATGTATATTGATTGATGTTACAGGGATAAAATATTGATGATGGACTTTTAAATTCATAGATTATAGTAGATTTCATTCTCTATGTAACTCATCTATGAATTATTATTCCCGCTGCAAATATTGATCTGAAACTTATTGTATATTGTATTTTATCAGATTTTTCCCTGTTGAAGACTAACGATAATTTGTTCTATATTATTTTAGTCATAATATTCTTTACTGGGCTAGTTGAGCTCACCATTTTCCTTTTTGTTCCATTTTTCTTCTCAGGAGGCGAGAATGTAGCGAGTACTAGTCGGTGTATATAATGAAGGTTCTAGAAAGTCGTTTTAGTAGTCCTCACCATTTTTGTAAAATAATGTATCAATAATTGTAATGAGAACTTATTTGGGTGTGGATATTGTCTAGATGACAATATTTGTATTTAAACTAATAGTTTAAGTGTTGTCGTATTTTGCACGACAATTATTTTAATAAAGTTGTAGTTATTTCCGTACCATGTATTTTGGCGACTCAGAATGGGTGTTGTATGCCTATTTTGGGGGCGTCACAGTTGGTATCAGAGCTTAGGGATATGATCTCTGGCGGAGATCGGGGAATATAACTAGGAGGGGAGAGACGAGTAAATCCTTCGCTAGTGTGTCTTACCTAAGCTTATTTGTTGGTTGGTCAGAGTATAGGGTTATTATGTTGCATATCAATTTCTTTAATTAACCCTTGTTTTATGGTAATATTTGAGAATGGCAACTGAGAATGTTAACAGTGGAACAAATGACACCGTAGAGACACCTTTACTCACCAACGAGGAGAACGTGCAACAGGCTGGCAATGTTCCTCCTGTAAACAACACCACTGAGCAAACGATGAACGACGAGATGTTTAGAAGTTTTTTGCAGTTTATGCAAAATCAGACGAAGGAGACTCGTATACAAAATACAGGTGGAAATGATAGCAACCCATGGTTTGTCACAACCAAGCAGTTTAAAGAGTTGGGACCACTAGAATTCTGGGGAAAGCCAGATCCCATTAAGGCAAAAATGTGGGTCAAGCAAATTACCAGGATATTCGATGTCGTGGGATTCACGGAGGAACAAAATGTTCCATTCGCCACCTTTATATTTCGTAATGAAGCAGATTATTAGTGGGAATCTGTGAAACGTATCCATCCAGCCGCACTCAGCATGTCTTGTGAGACGTTTCAAAAACTGTTCAATGATAAGTACTTTCCTGAAAGTATTCATCATATGAAGGAAGTGGAGTTTATTAGATTGAAACAAAACAACATGACGGTGTCCCAGTACGAGGCAAAGTTTGTAGAGTTTTCCAGGTTTGCACCTCATTTGGTGGAGAATGAGGAACGTATGACGCAGATGTTTTTGAGCGGTTTGAAACCCGGCATACGTCAATATCTCATTTCTCATAAATTTTCTCTCTATTCAGATGTTGTCAATAGGGCTCAATTATTAGAGCGAGATAACGAGTACGTTCAACCGAGGGACCACAACCAGGATCATACCGGTGACAGCAGTCATCAGAACAATGATAATCAACGGAGAAAGAAAAATACGGATAAAAGCGGTAACCACTCTGGTGGTAATCATGGCCATGAAAATAGAAGAAGCGAGTCGGGAGGGGATTTTAAAAAGAGGAGATTCAACAATGGCAATGCGAAGACGTCAGAATCAGCAACAACTGGTTCTAAAGGAGGAGAACGACCACTGGCCGTATGCTATAAATGCGGGAAAAAGGGACATATCAGCCCAAACTGCCCACAACAGTTCAAGGTATGTTATAATTATAGAAAGGAAGGACATATCGCTCGAGATTGTACAACAGCGAAACCAAGTCCAGCGGGGATGGTGACTCAAAAGGCTGTCCCAGAAAAGTCAAAGTCAACGATTCCAGGAAGAGCGTTTGTCGTGACTGGTCAAAATGTGAGGAACCCAAACGAGGTGATCACGGGTAAGCTAATCATAAATTCTTACGAAGTTTATACCTTACTAGATACCGGTACTACCCATTCATTTATCTCTCCTACTTGTGCTCAACGTTTAAACTAGACTCCAGAGAAATTAGACTTTGATTTATCTGTGGAGACTCTGTTATGAGAAACTTTCATCACATCCACTGTTTATAAATCTTGTTTGATCCAAGTTGGCACCATCACATTACCTGTTGACCTTATCTCTTAAAAGATACTTTCTTTTGATGTGATTTTAGGGATTGATTGGTTAACTACTCATCATGCCAAAATTGATTGTTTTCGTAAGGTTGTTAGTTTTCATATTCCTAACTAAACTTTGTTATTTAATTCAAGTAACTAAACCACTAAAATCAATCACTGTCATATCAAGTCATAAAGCTATTCGTTTATTGAAAAACGGATGTCAAGCTTTCTTAGCCCATGTTATGGATTTGAATAAAGACACGTCGAATTTGAATAATATTCTTGTTGTTAGTAAATTTCCTGACGTATTTCCTGAAGAACTTTCCGGTCTACTCCCAGAACGTGAAGTTTAATTCTTTATTGATCTTGAACCTGGTATAAAGCCCATTTCTAAAACCCCATATCGAATGGCTCCTATTGAACTTCAGGAGTTAAAAGTCCAACTATAGGAGTTGTTGGACATCGGTTTCATTCGTCCTAGTACATCTCCTAGGGGTGCTCCTGTTTTATTTGTAAAGAAGAAGGACGAGAGTATGCAACTTTGTATTGACTACCGGGAATTGAACCATGTCACCATCAAGAATAGGTATCCGCTACTTCAAATTGATGACCTGTTGTACCAGTTGCAAAGAGAATAATTCTTTTCAAAGATCGATCTTCGTTCTAGATATCATCAACTGAAGATTAGAAGTGATGATATTCCAAAGTCTGCCTTCAGAACTCGGTACTGGCATTATGAATTCTTAGTCATGTCTTTTGGATTGACTAATGCTCCTGCGACTTTCATGGATATGATGAACCAGATATTCAAGGAAATTTTGGATCAGTTCGTTGTTGTCTTTATTGATGACATCCTCATATATTCCAAAAGCCGTAAAGATCATGAGCACCATTTGAAGCTGGTACTCCAAAGGCTTCGTGAAAACAAGTTGTATGCCAAGTTGAAGAAATGTGAGTTCTGGCTTGAGGAAGTAGCATTCCTTGGGCACGTAGTGTCAAAACATGGAGTATTTTTTGACCAGGCAAAGATTGAAGCAATACAAAGTTGGGAGCAACCGAAGTCGGTAATCAAAGTACGTAGCTTTCTGGGTTTAGCTGGTTATTATCGGAGATTTGTGGAAGGATTTTCTCGAATTGCTACTCCGTTAACTCAGCTGACTCGGAAAGATACAAAATTCGTATTGAGCAAGGAATGCGAGAAGAGTTTCCAAGAGCTTAAGAGGAGACTCATTTCGGCAACTGTTCTGACAATACCATCTGGTTCAGATGGATTTGTTATTTACAGTGATGCTTCAGGCAAAGGGTTAGGATGTGTTCTCATGTAACATGGGAAAGTCATAGCCTATGCCTCGCGACAACTTAAAGAGTATGAGAGGAATTATCCTACTCATGATCTAGAGTTAGCAGCCGATCGTTGCTGCTTAAAGATCCGGAGGCACTATCTATATGGGGAGAAAGTGGAGATATATTCGCACCATAAAAGCCTAAAATATTTCTTCACCCAAAAGGAACTCAACACGCAAAGAACGACAATGGCTTCGAGTCATTAAAAGATTATGACCACACCATTCAATACCATCCTGGAAAAAGTAAACGTGGTAGCTGACGCATTGAGTAGAAGATTATATGTAGGAACGAGTGTAATGTTATCAAGTATACGCATAGAACCAACTTTAATCGATAAAGTTAAAGTTGTTCAATCTACAAACCCGGAGCTAATGCGTATGAAGAAGAAAGTACAAGAAGGTGCTATTCCAGAAGCAAGAATCCATGAAGAAGGAATACTTCGAGTACACTCCAGACTTTGTGTTCATAATGACTCTGATTTGAAGTACAAGATCATGATGGGAGCACACAATACACCATTTGCAATCCATCCTGGAAGTACCAAAATGTATCGTGATCTTCGACATACATTTTGGTGGAACAATATGAAGAGAGAGATTGCAAAGTTTATCTCGAGGTGTTTAACTTGTCAACGTGTAAAGGCGGAGCATCAAGTGCCTAAGGGTCCATTGCAACCACTTAAGATTCTGAAATGGAAGTGGGAACACATTACCATGGATTTCGTTACGGGTCTTCCCACGGTTTCTCAAGGCATAAATGCTATTTGGGTTATTGTTGATAGATTAACCAAGTCTGCTCATTTCCTGCCGATACGGGAGACTTATTCCCTTGAATGTCTTGCTCATATGTATATAAATGAGATTGTGCGATTGCATGGCATGCCAGTATCCATAGTTTCGGATCTTGACCCAAGATTTACTTCACGATTTTGGGTTAGCTTGCAAAAAGCTATGGGCACGGATTTACGATTCAGTTCGGCATATCATCCTCAAATGGACGGACAATCAGAGAGGACTATTCAAACTCTTGAAGATCTATTAAGACTCTGTGTCCTAGATTTCAAAGGGAGTTGGGATAAGTATTTACCATTGGTGGAATTCTCATACAACAACAGTTATCAGGCAAGTATAGGTGTGGCTCCATTCGAAGCATTATATGGATGAAAGTGTCGCTCTCCGATATGTTGGGATGAGGTGGGTGAAGCAACATTGTTGGGACCAGAGTTGGTATGTATAACTACAGAAAAGATCTAAATGATTCGATAACGTATACAAATGGCACATGATCGACAAGAGAGTTATGCGGATCTTCATCGAAAGGACGTGGAATTTAGTATTGGGGATCATGTATTGTTGCATGTGGCTCTGTGGAAGGGAGTTACAAGATTTGGGAAGAGAGGAAAGCTCAATCCACGATTTATTGGTCCATTTCAGATTCTTGACCAAGTAGGAAATGTAGCCTATAGACTCGCGTTACCTCCAAGTATGTCTCATGTTCATAATGTTTTTCATATATCTGTGCTTCATAAATTTGTGAAAGACCCAAACCACGTTATTGAGTTAGAACCTGATGAGATAGCCAAAGACTTAATGTACAAAGAGGTACCTTTCAAGATCTTGGATAGGAAGGAGCATGTCCTACGCACAAAGGTCATACCACAAGTCAAAGTTTTGTGGAGGAACCATGCTATTGAGGAAATGACCTGGGAGTTGGAAACAAAAATGAAAGCGAGGTATCCTCACCTTTTCGAAAAACCAGGTACGTACGTCAATTTCAAGGATGAAATTTCACGAGGGGAGGTTGTAAGACCCAACTTATTATTAATGAAATTGAATTTCCTCTGTTTATTATTTTGAAACAGTAAGGGTTGATTTGATTAATGTGGTTAGTTATGGGTAAAATGCGCAAATATTTTAAATAAGCAAGTGGTTATAAAATATTCATTGTTGTCGGGGAATATTAGTTTGGTCGTGAAATATTCTTATGTGAGAGGAATATTTCATGCGACTGGTAGCACTTTTGTGGGCCCCATAACGAAAAAGCGATTGGATGAAGAAAAGAACAAGTATAAGTTGTTTATAAATACTTGGCGTAGTTGTTCTCAATTAATACTATTGGAATACCCGGTGGTTAAAACACAGTAGCACATGGTATTGCACCAAATATTGATTCTTACGTAAGAAGGCACTACTCAATAATTGTTATATTATTACTGTTCAATATTTTATTTTATTGATTCAATAATTGCTATGTTGATATTTTATATTATTATTGTTTCAATAATTGTCACTACACAATATTTTTCATTATCAGATTAATAATTCATATTATTTGAATAATATTATTAGATAACATTATTGGCAATGTCTAGAAAATTATGTCTAAGGAGAGGTTTGGTCACCTAATTGCGCGCCAATAATCCAAGCCACCTCTTTCCTGGGAATGACCTGGTTGTCGATATTGTGATTCTGTGATATTATTTGTGAGTAATTAATTATTGATTTATATGATAAGGAAAATATTCATTTTATGTGGATATAGATGGAGAAAATTTTAAAGTGACAATTGTTGAAAAATTGATATTTTATTTTAAACTTAAACTTACAAAGTTGTAGAGAACTGAATTTCCTATGGAAAGGACATAGGATTCGAATTTTTCTGATAAAAGGGCTATTTATTGTGAATTATTGAAGTTCCGATGTTCCGGAATAATTAATTTTTGAAGTTTTAATTATGTTTTTTAAGAAAAACGTTTTTGGTGAGTTGAGTGGGTCTTGCATGTGATATAAATTGCTGAATTCAGATCTTCAAAAGTGGGCGAATGAAATTTTAAAAAAATAATAATATTTTATTAAATTTTCTGCTTTGGTGTTCTAAGCAATTTCCTATAAATAGGGTGCTTAGGTTAGAATTGAAAATCACACCAGAAACTAAAGTTTTTTCTCTCTTTCTCTCTCTATATTATCGAGTGTATACTTGTGAGTATTTTGATACTTTGAGTGTTGCTATACGGTGCAAGTTTCCTTCAATACTTTATCCAGTATTTTAGTCAGAAGTACTGTCTTTTCGAGGTAAGAGATGCAATTTTTTTTTAAATGATATTATTTCTTCTAATATCATTATGCCAGATTATTGGTAAGATTTTTCTTGTGAAATTCTTGTCTTTTAGTGTCGGGGTTACTATTCACGTATACGGCACTATTCACGTAGATGACACTATTCGCAGAAAAATTAAATTTTCATTTTTTTTCCAAAATATCGATTATGGATACTAGTTTTGATTGTATCCATATTTTGATCATTCTTGAATTTTACTTCACTATGGTTATTTACAAAGTATTTTTGAACTTGGACTGTTTAAAATACTAATCCTTAATATTTGTTCTTTTGTTTCATTGGATTTGTTTTCTTTAAAATATGTTTTCATCATCCTCAGTCCTAAATGATGATATTACTGAATATCTTTGGCCTATAGTGCAAAGATGGTTGATTTTTTTATGAATATCTTTGGCCTGTAGTGCAAAGATGTACAGGTGTTGAGATGAACATGACTGACTGATGAATATCTTTGGCCTGTAGTGCAAAGATGAATATTGATGATGGACTTTTAAATTCATAGATTATAGTAGATTACATTCTCTATGGAACTCATCTATAAATTATTATTTCCCCTGCAAATATTGATCTGAAACTTGTTGTCTATTGTATTTTATCAGATTTTTCTATGTTGAAGACTAACGATAATTTGTTCTATATTATCTTAGTCATAATATTCTTTACTGGGTTAGTTGAGCTCACCCTTTTCCTTTTTGTTCCATTTTTCTTCTCAGGAGGCGAGAATGTAGCGAGTACTAGTCGGGGTGTGGAATGAAGGTTCTAGAAAGTCGTTTTAGTAGTCCTCGCCATTTTTGTAAAATAATGTATCAATAATTGTAATGAGGACTTATTTGGGTGTGGATATTGTCTAGATGATAATATTTTTATTTAAACTCAGAGTTTAAGTGTTGTCGTATTTTGCACGACAATTGTATTAATAAAGTTGTAGTTGTTTCTATACCATGTATTTGGACGACTAAGAATGGGTGTTGTATACCTATTTTAGGGGCGTCACATGTGCCTCTCAAGTATATGATCACCGCTGTCAGCAGTGTACTTCTAAGTTAGCAGAATGGCCTAGAAAATTATTTTCTTTTATATAGAGTTTGTAATTGTTGATATCATGCAATATTATGACTATTAAAAATATAATTTTGTTGTTGTGGTATTATAGTGCTAAGAATGAGCATATAATTAACACTTAATGAGTTTTGTTACTAATGTAACTTGACTATTCGTTTAAAAATCAGGCCATACATGAAATATGTACTTATTTGTATACAAAGTATTAGTAGTGACTAATTGTGTCCTAATGACATGTGATTAGGATATTATGAATCAAATTATTACGGTTTAGCTTACACGCAAGGCAAGTTTTCTAACCCTAAACTTTCGTTGAGCAAGTTTCTTAACTCTAATTATATTGTGCAAGTTCCTAAATCTTACCTCTTGATATTGAGCTAGTTGTTTTTTTTAACTTGTTATTTAGCATGCAAGTTTCTAAATTCTGATACATTAGTGTTGAACAAGTTTTATCGTTCAATTTGCTATTTGTTATGCATACTCAATACTCAATTCTAAATAACATTTTAACCTTAACTTAATATTGTTCAAGTAAGGTATGTTATGTTATTTAATGCTTATGCTTTTAGTTCATTCCTAAAGCATAACCTTACAATGTAATGTTGATTCATTTATGACTTATTACATAACGCATTGTTACTACATTTTATTCAACTAATCCTTAGTTGATGTTCATTAAACTCTAAATTACCTTGAAACTTATCCAAACCAAACTTACTTTGGTGTGGACTTGTATTCTAAATACTGAGATGAACAACCCTATTACAAGGGATAATTTACGCATAGCGTTGAAATGTTTGTGCACAATACATTGTACGAAGGGCTGATCCCCCTAAGTACGAGGAGTCCCTATAGTCTTATGGTTGTTAAAGTTTAAGTTGAAAGAATACTTATAACTATGGACATAGTTCCTGGTCTTTTGACCCTCGGTAATATATTTCACGTTCTGTTTTTGATTATTATTGATGAAGTACCTTATTCATTTCTATTGAGCCTATTCATTTGGCAGTTGATATGATGTTTATTCATTATCATTTCAAGTGAGCATTGTTTGCTCAATCTTGCTTATATAAATATTACAGCTAAAGTTGAGAAGGTCGATGAACCTATAACCAGTAAAGGGAAAGGGAAGATAAGCAAGTATTGAAGACTTGTAAATCCGTTAGCTTTTATGTTGTTGGACTTTATTTTAAATCTTATGATGTATTTATTTAGTTTTTTCGCGCATGATGTTTGTAATTAATGGTTAGATAACCTGGGAGATTTTGTTGAACTTATTGATGTAACCCTTTAATGGGGAAGTTTATTAATAAACTTTATTATGTCCGGGTAGTTAGATATGAATGTTTTATCAAGTGAGCACCAAATCTGGTAGAAATGAAGTACCCGAATTTGGGGGTGTCACAAGTTGGTATCAAAGCCTTAGGTTATGAACCTTTGGTGGGGAAAAGCCTTAGGAAGTAACCTTTGAAAAGATAGTGGTGATAACCTGTAATCGAGTTTTAAGGAAGAAGTAATAAAACACTTATGTGCTTATGTGATTACAGCTTATGTGCTCGTGAGTGTCGAGTAGTAATGATTAGTAATTAAAATTTAAAAATTTTGTTGTTAGGATGGCTAATGTAGGAGAATCCATCCAGGCTAGGGAGGAAGGAACCCAGATGCCTAGAGTGGACGAGCCTCGAGATATTCAAGTAATTTGTGAACAACTACTGCCACAGGAATCATTTCCGTTGGTCAAAGTGGTTGAGCAAGAGGGGTTACCTGATGAGGATGATGAGATAGAGATGGACGAGGAGGACCCTGAGGAGCTACCACAGTTGAATGAGGATGAGGAGGACGAGGAGGAAGAGATTCCACTTAACTCGATCGTTGCTCATATGTACGACAAAGTGTACGACCGCAATGTGGAACTTCAGGATAGCGTCGAGAAGTTGAGTGAGATAGTAGCTGAAAATACAGACCTCAATGGCATAGAAAGAAAATGAGATCCAGGATCTAGAGGAACATTTGAGTAATGTTGAAGGTAAGCTAGTCCACATTGAAGGAGGAAACGAGCAACTGACAGAGGAGATCGCAGAACTGAAGAACAAGCTGAAGGAAGAATCTACTAAGAGGACAAGAGTCGAAGACGCGTATGAACAAGCTTCTAAATGAGCCAAGGTAGGAGAGAGAGATGTACAAGTGAAGAAGATCAAGATGGAAGAGATGGATAGTGTTTTTAACACTGTGATCAATCGAGCTCAAGATCGAGTCATGGGTTATCCTATTCAGTTCGAGACGCTGCCATCGTACATATTAGATCGTCGAACACTGTTCCGTATTATAGAAGAAGAGCATCGTAGGCCTATGCAGTATTTTAGTAGGTCATCATAAATGCACTTGATATAAGATTAATAATATGATAAATAATATGTAAATCCCAAGTGTTACGTAACCTATGGGATATGATGATGATGTTATTCAGGAACTTTAGTAGTTCATGAAAGTAATGTAAATAGCAGTAATTTTATTGTTCTTATGTTTTCTAAAAGATTGTGAATGAATAAAAGTTATTATTTTATTCAAAGTGTTACGTGTAACATGATAATCTTTTATGGTGTGCAAATTAAGTAGTAAATACTTAAAGGAATTAAGTAACAATCTAATAGGTGTATTTTAACAGAATGCCTCCAAGAAGACATCAGCCTCGACAAAGAACCCATGAGGGATCTACCAACAATAAGAACGCCGAATTTAACCATGTTTAGCAGTTGGTGACGTTACTGACCGGTGCGTTACAGAATCAACCGCAGGATCAAGCTGTGACATTTAAGGACTTCAAGGTGGTTGGACCACCAAAGTTTCGTGGGTCCATGAATCTGGTTGAGTCACAGACTTGGATTATGGAGATAGAGAAAGTGTTTGATGTAGCTAGAGTAGATGAGAATCAGAAGACTACTTTTGCAACATTCATGTTGAAAGTAGAGGCTAGTTATTGGTGCCAAGCCGATAAAACTCGAGGATGACAAGGGGTGATGACATGGGATATGTTTAAGGAGATAATCATTGAGACCTATTTCCCATTGAAAGTAGTATGCATACAAGCCAATCATGTTTGATGATAAAGCATATACTTTGTAACAATCTTATTCATTTATTAATAAAAAGTATTAATTTATTAAAGGCTTTTAATTATCTACATGATGCTGTTTTATAATATGTGATAAACCCATAGTTTTAAGCAATGCTTTTAGAATAATGATGATGATCATTCTAATGAGATCTAAATTCTTAGAAAGCTTAAAACTAAAATAGTTCCCAATCATTGGATTACTAAATTGGGGATTAGTAAATCCGGATAGATTGGTACATACGTTCTTGCTCATTGGATGAGGATGATTGATCTCATGATCATTTGTGTGGAGACACTAAAGCAAGTATGTAGGTGCTTATTAGAGAATAAGTACCTTTGAGCGTGGCTCGCTAAGGAATACCTAATGGAGTTTTATTTGCCTGTCAATAGGAATTCCTGTAGTGATAGTAGTACAAGTAATCCTTGGACTTGAGATCATCATAGTATCTTGTGTATGATGAGTTATACTTTGACTTATTCCTTAAGATCCTTAGGGTATATCAAAGGGTATGCTTGGGTATAATAAGTTGTACATGGAGATAATGTATGATCAATAAAGAATCTACCACTTCTAATAAAAGAAGAGAAATGTCCTATGTGATTCGATAAATGACAACCAAAGAGTCCTTGGTTTAAGGCGAGAATGAAATTAGAAAGGAGTTTCTAATTTGCATTATTTGGAGTTGTGCATTTAAGGATCGAAATACATATAATTAAATAAAATAAGACTTGTGATGAATTCCATGTCTTATATTTAATTGGGACATTGTATGGTGGAAGGATTGAATTATACGGTAACTATTTACTCAAAGGTTCTTTAATGATTAATGTTGAAATCTATATTATCCGGAAAGTCGTTGATCGCTAGGGAGGCTTATCCTATTGTAGAATAAATATTATTTAAATAAATTAATTGTTTAATTTATTTATTTAAATAAGATTAGAATTGTTCTAATTGATTTATTCACAACCTAGGTTTAATATGGAGAACCTAAAGGGTCACACCATAAAAGGAAGAATAATTATTTAAGAAGTTAATGGCATAATCGTAATAATATGTTCGGTATATTTAATTTAATCTATGGTGATAGAATAAATTAAATAACTTAATATTTATTATTTAATATTTTAAAATATTAAATATAAATTAATAAGAGAGTCGTATTAATATTATTACAATTATTATTATTTTAATTTCTAAAAGAGTTTAGGAATTAATTTAATATAAGTACTCTCATTTATTCCTAATTGGATTAGGAAGGAAAATTAGTTAAAGGAGTTTAATTAATTATCCCTAATAAGATTAGGGAGCTTAATTAATTAAAAGAATTTAATTAATTAAATAAAACCCAATTCCTTAATTGTTAAGGTGGGTTGCCCACATCTATAAATAAGAGGAGTCTTATTATGGGTGGTATGAGTTGTTGATTTTTCAACATACGTAATAATTCCAATTTGTTGGGAGAGTACACCTTTTTCTATAGAGATAGAAAACTAGGGTTTGAGCCAAATACCCATCTTCTTGAATTTTCTTCTTCCTTGGTGGATCACCTCTAGAGGCCAAACATTTGGGTGGCTAACGTTGATCAAAGGAAGGAACCAAACCCGGTGGATTCAAGATTGAACGAGAAAGGATTTGGAGGTGAACTTGTACCTGAGGAAGCTCGATCTTCAAGGGTATGATTTTATTCTTTATCTTTTCGTTTAATTAATAATTGTGCATAAAGGATGATCCGGGTATATGGTTTGTAAATTTTTTAAACTCTGATTTTTACCACGCTTCCGCACTTTTATGCAATTTGATTGCTTCATGAATATTACAAACCTAACACCCAGATAGTTCGAAGAATTAGATGGAGGTGCAGTTTCTGGAACTGAAGCAGGGATCAATGACGGAATCGGAGTATGCCGCAAAATTTAATGAATTGGTGAGGTTTGCGCCATATCAAGTCAACATGGATGAGCGCAAAGAGTGGAAATTTGAACAGGGACTGAAACCTTGGTTGTACAGTAGGGTCTCCTTGTTCCAGCTGAAGACATTCGCAGCAGTGCTTGAGAAGGAAATTCTCGCTGAGGGTGGTGGCGAGGCTGTGACAAAGTACAATCAAGAACAAAAAAAGAAGAAGAATGAAGGTGAAGGTAAAAATGGTAGTGGGAGTGGTGGAAATGGTAACAATAACTTGAAGAGAAAATGGAATGGAAATGTGGGTTCTAGAAACTAGCAGGGTAACAAGCAAAAGAAAAAGTTCAAAGCATGTGCTAATGCGAAAAGTTTCATGCGGGAGTATGCTTATGGGGGAAGCGTGTATGCTTTAACTGTGGCCAAGAGGGTCACATTGCCCCAAATTGTAGCCAACCCATGAAGAATGTTTGATACACGTGCAGGTCGAAGGATCATTTTGCTCGTGGGTGCCCTAAGAAGAAAGCTGAAGAGACAACGGGAAATAAGGGTGGTAGCAGTGGAGGTACATTGACCATTGTGGGACCAATGTCATCAAATAGACCCATAGCCAGAACTTTCAACATGGCGGTGCAGGATGCAGTGCAATCAAAAGATGTTGTGTCAGGTATTATCCCAATCAATGATATTGATGCTTATGTATTATTTGATTCGGGTGCTACTTGATCGTTTATATCTAATTAATTTGCTAAGAGGTTAGGATTACTTTTTCAAGAATTGAATTTCCCTTTAAACATAGAAATTGTGAAAAGGGAAGTGATTCCTATTAGTTTCATATACAAGAATTGTAGGGTGAATATTAAAGGGAATGTTATGATAGTAGACTTAATCCCGATTAAACTTGGAGAGTTTGATGTTATTTTGGGAATGGATTGGTTGTTCAATTATGTAGCGATAATTGATTGCCAAAAGAAATGTGTAAACCATATAACTTTGTCAAAGGTAGTTTTATGTGGTAGCAAATCACGTAGATATGCGAGATGTCTAACCATTATGCAGGCCAAGAAGTTGTTGAGTCAAGGCTGTGTGGGTTATTTAGCTTACACAGTCGATACTCAGAGGAAGGGGGTGAAACTGGAAGAGATATCAGAGGTTAGGGAATTTGTAGATGTGTTTTCGGAGGATTTGCCAGGACTTCCGCTTGTAGCATCCTCAAATCCGGGTCCTAAATCACCATGGATCTTGTATATTATTCTATAACTATTGCGGAAGATATAAACATAAATTGTTTATACATTAAACTTGATACATTAACCCCAAGGTCGAGTAACCTTAACTTATACACAATTCAATATCATATCTAACAAACAATGTTAGTATCATACATTACTGTTACAATTCTAGCTGCATATATAATTCCAAGTTGGACTTGTCTTGATCTTTTCCTGTATTCGACGTATTCGTCTTAATCTGCAATGTTTATCATGATATAGAAAGGGTGAGCAATAAGTTTGCCCAGCAAGTAAAAGTTTATTTTAGGATATATCATGATTGAAAGAATTTGAATAATAGCTGGCTAACATTCAACAATATAATTGTGAACTAGCATGAACAAACTATCATAGCTAAATGAACATTGAACATAAACATATCAATTATATCTGAACTGAATGGTAATGAAGGTGATCAGCCTTTCATACCTGATGATTACATGCAATATGCATAGAGTACGAATTAATAATTCTTAGACATGGTAATCAGTAATGATTATCCATAAGCATATTTGAATAAATAACTCGAAGTTGAGTTAAGAAAAAACTTGCCTGATTCGATTGATTATTGTTACGCGATCTATCTAGCTTTATCTGAAGACCTAATATTAATAATATTGACTTCCAAGTATTAGAATAATATCATCACAGTATAATACTACTATATATAATCATAGAATATCCTAAACACATAACACATAACCCTATCAGTCTATACAACACATAAGACCTAGTATCAAGTTAGACTATATATTTCAGTTTGAATTGAATTCGGTACAATCCTGACATCCCAACGGTCAAGTCAGACAAATATCGAGCCTAATTTCCTTAAGACTCTCCCTAAACTGGTTCACAAATATTTTAGATAATTTATTATTAGTCACAATAATTTTCCAAGTCTCATAATAATTTTTACATAATAATTATCATTTATCATGATTTTTCAATCATTACTATCATATTTATATGATTTAAATACTTTAATATTATATATTATAAGTTCTTTTTTAACATCTAATAAGTCAAATACAAATCCAACAACCCAGATTGCAATCCAGCAACCTGAATTCCAAATCCAGCAACCTAGATTCCAAATCCAACATCTAGATGGTCAATCTAGCAAACTAGATTCAACATATTTTCAATTCAGTAAACTGCTTTTCAATTCAGCAAGCTGGATTCATCAGATTTTTCAATTAAGCAAGCTGGATTCATTATCCTTTTCACGAAAATACCAAATCAACTTATTATTTTTCTATCCTTTGTTCAAACATATATACATATATTTCATATAAAAAATGTATTTTTTTCATAATTTTTCAACTCCCTTTAGTATTTTTCAAAAATCAATTTTAGTGTGTAGCTTAAGAAATTAGCCCTATCATGCTTAACTCCAAAAATTCCCATCTCTTGACATAGTATTCTATGTGTTAACGTGAGTCTCTAGTTTAAATTTCGTGGCCATCAGAGTTATAGAACTCCGGTTATAGCCATTTTTGTCAAAAAATCGTAAAAATTGAAATGGTCTTAACTTGGTCATTTTAAGTCGGAATGAGTTCATTCTTGGACAGGAGCTACTTAATACCATATATTTTCATGTCCCAAAAGGCTGGAATTTTTCTCACAAATTAAGTGGCCAAAACAGCCCCTGAAAAGTTCTAGGCAGTAGCTATTTTGGAAAAATGGGTTTTTCGTACTTTGTTAAAAATAGTCCATACAGAAATCTATGACTCTTTTTTCAGTGATTGCACTTGGAGATGTTAGAATAATTATCATAGTATCTTTCCAAATTTTTTCAGAATTTTTGAATGTCATAAAAATGACGAAACTACCCCTACCCTTGACTGTCCAAATATAGTCTGTTTTCCTTTCAAAAGTCGGAACTGTTGTGGCTAAAACAGTCTCTACAAATTATGTACTCAATATTTTTGAGTGCTACTATGTGGGTTTAGTAGATAACTTACATATCTAGCACCTCCCTTTGACGGATCGTAAAAAGAAGGTGTAGATCAAAAATGGTGGAAATCCAAAGTACATACAAATTTTATGGTTTATAAACTAGAAAATCACATTTCTTTACTTTTGATTTCCAACTAAAACAACACCCAATATGGGAATATCTAAATATCAAACACTCATAAACACATACATCTAAGGTTTTAAACCTCAAAATCATAACTTCATATTATCAAAAATCAAATCAAACCAAAAAGGAAATTAGACTACATAAGTGGAAATTTTGTTATACCTTAGCTTTTCCTTCTTCTCCTTCTAAAATATGAGATGGATCTTAGGTGTATGAAGATCAAAATCTCCCCTTCTCTTCTCTCTAGGGCTGCCAAAATGGCCCCTCTATTCTCTCTCCTTTCTATTTGATTTTGTTAGCTAACTTGGAAGTCGGATGAAAGAGAAAGAGAATGGGTTTTGTTTGTTAGTAAAATATGTAGATATATTTTGTATATCTAATTGTTATCTCCCAAAATCTCTAGCTCTTCACTCTCCAACTCAATCATTATTATAAGATTGCTTGCAAAATTTTGCATAAGTTTTGGTTAAATAAATAAGTGACAAGTAAGAGGAGTTGGTATATGTTTGATAGGAGTAGGTAACTTTTAATCATTACATACATGAATATCTCCTCCTCCCTCTTGTATGGTCGGACATTATGACAACCCGAATTTTTTGAAAATTATTAAAATAAGAATTTAAAAAATAAAATTCTTATTATAATATGAGAGAGTAATGTATGTTACATATAAATGTAATATGTTAATATGTTACCATTGTGAGATCGTAAATAATTAAAATATTTATCAAGTAAAATAAGTATTTTAGTTGAAATATTTATGGAATAAATAAATATTCAATAAAAATTATTATGGAATAATTTATTTAAGTATGATGATATTACATAAATTGATGATAAATAATTTTATAATTTCTGCATAATTATTACGTTAATGTGGTGGTGATTTTCTAATTTAATTTAGTAATTAAATTAGAGGATTAATAATTGTTAAATAAAATTATAATTATATTGGCTAAATAGAAATTATAATTTTATTAGTAAGGTTTAATTGGATTTATTAATGAATTGAGATTAATTCAATTCAAATAGTTAATGGGTGTGACAAGGGTATCATATGATAAGAAGGATTGCTAAAAAAAATTTAAAAAAAGGAAATTTTGGGCGCTAGCCAAACATGGCATAGTGACCCTTTGTTATTGTAACTGATGAGGCCATAATGCATACCCATTATGTTTATATCAGTTATATGGATGTACGTGTTTTGTTCCTAAAGCCTAAGAATAAAGAAAATAGAGTGTTAGAGAAGAGAGTAAGAGAGCTTTGAAAAGAAGCTTGGAGGAATCAAGGAAGAAGAAGAAGGTTTCTTATCATCTAATCAAGTTTAAGAAGAATCAAAGGTATTCATCTAGTTCTAAAATTCTAATTTATAGTTTCTCAAGTTCTTCACTTAAAAAGCTTTTTTGGTTGGGTGATTTGAATAGATGTTGTATATATGAGTATGGGTGTATAATCTGGTATATATAGTCTCTTTAATTGGTTCTAGAGTAATCAAAATAATAAGAATATGTTAAAGATAAAAAACTTGGGTTTTGATGACATATGTATATTTTAACTTATGTTGAAGTCAAAATTGTTGGATAGAATTTGAAATTGATGATAGATATTGTTAGTATGTTGAAAACAAAAACAACCCAAGTTGAACGAGTCAAAACGGATGTAAAAAGAATTCACAGTGAAGAATTTCGCTATGAATGTCAAAAGAAGAAGAAATAATAGAAATAGTGAAATTAAAGGTTGTAATCTTGATGATTATGTTGTTTATGTAGTTAGAAACGTGTTAGAAACATTAGTTTATGTTTTTGTAAACATATTACACCTTGGATAGGTTAGTATGGTTGTTAGAAAGGAGTTTGTAGGCCTAATTTGGCTTTCTGTAGTGTTCTAAATCAAAAATCACAAAAACGCAGAAGGGACCCCCGCCCCGGTGGGCCGCCTAGTTCAAAAACCCCTGCCCCGACGGGGGGTAGTCTGTCTAGTCGAATTTTGGAAAAAAAAAACTGATCGGACATGGTTTACTAAAATGAGCATAACGTTTTCTTACGAACTCCGATTGATGCAATTAAAGTTGTTCCGGAACGAGAACGAGTAGACCTAAAACTTTTGTTCTTTAAGGTTTCCAATTTTATGTTGGGAACAGGGGTCAAAATTGTCATCTTTAGGACTGTTGTGTTTTCGGTGGCAATCAGAGGGCGTCGGGCATGCACGTATGTAAGTGTAGTGTTTCTGATGATAAAAGATGTTGTTCTAAGTTATAAAACATGAATATTATGAAGTATAATGATTCTTAACCTTAATAAATGATATATTAGATAAGTTGTATAAGCATACTAAGCATGCACAAGAGAGACAAATTGGGCGTGTGACGAATAAACATCGAAACGCCATGATAAATGTTAATGAACGTAAAGAGTGTTTTAAGTCAAATGAAATGAATATTATAAGATATGAAATGGGTTTAATATAAAACCAATAATGATTCCTAGCAATACTTCAACACTTGAATGAACTTCGAGTATGAAATATAGTGAGATATAAGTCGTATGTTAACACAATGAAATTGAACATTGTGTATTGATTAATAAGAAGGGTTATGGGAGGTAAAGTAAAGTTTACATTATAACTATTATACATTGCTATGTGACTGATAGTTGATGTGCATGATTATATAATTGTGTAGGGCACATGAAGTGCAAATAACTGTAAGTTGTTAAACTGTTATTGGTAAACAACGATCAAGGCAAGTCTTTCAGTTCCTATTTGTTATGTGAACTTGATGATGAACTGTTTTAAATATTTGTTTCAAAGAGCTTGATGTGTTATATATATATTGAAAGTATGAAAGGTTAAAGTCAATTTATGACTATGTTGATTGAATAATGAATTTTGATTGAGTGAGGAACTCAATCTTTATAATTGTTATATGAAATGCAGCATGTAGGTTATGTTATTCCAATGTTTATGAGGTATATGTTGAGCATGTTATTATGTGCTATGTGATGCATGAATACTGTTAGATTTTGCTGGGCTATCGAGCTCAACCTTGCAAATAACCACTTTTGCAGGTTAAAGATTTAAGTTAAAGTCATGTGCTACTTGAAAGATATGAATCAGATGTGATACTCGAAGATTTATATACTTTGGCTGAGTTATTATTATTTGAACCGTGTTTAAGGTTCTGAATAATTTATTAATGTTGAATTGTAATATCATTTTGCGATGTAAACTTTTGTAGTATTACAATGATTCTGAGATATTTAGATGTAAGGGTTGAAAGTTCTGGGAACGAGAATAGTTTGTAATAGAAAATTTTAATTATTCTGTAAATTTCAATAGTTATATTATCGTTTAATGATGTAAAATTGGAGGTTGAATGTATTGTTAGCGACAGAAGTCGAGAATTAAATTGTATGAATTTTGGGGTCGTTACAGTTTGTATCAAAGCTGCAGGTTATAAACCTTAGGTAAGAGTATCCTAGGCTATAACCTTAGAGAATAAAGGAGAAGATGATAAAGAATAAGCTCAGATAGAGTTTAAACAATAAGAAATAATTTAAGAAATTTATAAAAAAGGAATTAAAACATATGTGAGATGATTCAAAGAAGAATCTCGCAGAGTTATAAGGAAGATGAATGTGGGGTTACCCAACTCCAATAATAAGGATGTAAGGTGATAATAAATAGACAATGTCTATAAGAAGAGAATGATAAAGAAGTTAAGAATAAAAGTTATATTTAAGTATGGTACAATCGTACTCTTTAATAGTTGATGTATGGTATCTAGGATAAACGATTCCTTCATAGAGTGGAGGTATATACGAACTAGCAACTCAGAACCTAGTTTGTTGGTTGGTTGTGGGAAAACACTCAGCGTACCATATTGAAACAATTAAGGACTCGATGTGTACCAAGTATAGAAAATGGATACGTATGATGAAAATGTAGAACTTGAGTGAAATGTTGAGCAATGTAAATGAAGTTAGAAATTCTTAAAGTAAGAATTGTTATATAAACAAGAAAATTCAAAGAAGAATCTTAAAGAGATATAATGATAAGAAATGGCAATAGCCAAGATAACGAATAATGTCGTAAATGATGAAAAAGAGAAAAAAAGAGGATCGTAAAGCAAAACGATCACAAGTTAAGAAAAGAATTTTAAGGGAGATGATTATAGAATAAGATCACGACGTGATCTGTTTAAGTTATAAAAGAAAGATGGTCTGTAATGTTTGAATAATTATAGCTTGATGATATGAAGATAATGTACTATGATATAATATGAGATAAACTCACGAGGAGTTATAGATGATGAGGTACGAAAAATTTGTATCGAGCAAAAAGCAAGTTATAAGCAAGATAGAGTTTGGAGGGATTTCAATTGAGGACTCATGTGATAGCTAAGTTGTACAAACCTTTGTATGGGCTAGGGTTTTTTGCTTGTGCTCAGTGTATCACATTGATAATCATTGGAATGTTGGTGTCGCGCTATCAATGTATATGTAGCAAAAAGGTGATTATTTTCTTATGTGTATATTTGATAGTTAAAAACAATTAAGGTTAGTCAAATATTATTAGGATTAGGTGCGGTTCTTAAAACTAATGCATATGGTAACTACGTGACTCATAATAATATGGTATGTTTTGAAACCCTCAGCGAATGGACGCCTATGGTCTGACTAGGATAACTTTTAAACTCATATTATTGTGGCAAGTTCCTGAACTTCCAATGTGCGGTAAGTTTGATGAACTATATTGGGGGTATAGGAGGATGGTAAGTTGAAATACAAGAATATTAGTATAAAAATTAGAAATTGATGGAGAAAATTAGATATTCTAAATCTACTAGCTATGCTAGACTTTCGAGATTTATTGACTTCTTGTCGATGGTTGTACTTTTGATTTTTGAAAAAAAATGTTAGATCACACTAGTGAACCAAAGAATTTTTAAAACAGTGCTATTATTCGTATATCTATGCTGTTTATTTCGGCTAGATAAAAAAAATGATTTTTAAATTTTCAAAATATATTTTAACTATATGCAACGGGTGATATGATAAACGATGGAGTAATCAATGCAATAGAACCTGGTGTTGGATGTGATCATATGATCGTCAGCCCAGTATGGTGAGATGTAGTATGACAATGTCATAATCATGACGCCATAAAAAGATTTTTGAAATTTCTTTAAGATATGAGAATATATATATATATATATGTATATGTATATGTATATTTCGATTGATGTTCGAATTGTTGTAGAAGTCTATTCTATTTGATTCAGCTAAAGGAATATTAAAAGATGTTCATGAAATTCAAGCATTTCTTGAGAAGTTATGCCAAACCAAATTGTTTTGGTGTGGATTCAGATGTTGAAAAGCTGAGATGAACAACCCTTTTATAGGGGATTACGCGGAGACGTTTAGATGTTTGTGCACAATACATGGTACGAATGGCTGATCACCCTAAGTACGGGGAGACCCTATAGTCTAATGACTGTTAAGGTTTAAGTTGAAAGAGTACTTATAACTGTGGACTTAGTTCAAGGTCTTATGACCCCTCAGCATGATTTGAAATCTTTAAATTCCTGAGTTATTCATACTTCTTCCCAATTATTGAGCAATTGTGGAAGATTTTTGCTATTCAAAAAGGCGATTGTGGTAGTAAGTCGTAGAATGCGACATTGAATGTTGAATATATTGAATAAGTGAGAAAAGAAATTTTGAAATGAGAAGGAGATGAGTTATCAAAGAATAATGTAAAACTTTTAATAGAAAAGTTTAATAATTATAGAAAGATCTTTGTGAAAAGAAGTGGTTATAGAACCCAATAAATGAATAAAGTATTAACATAAAATCTATTTTGATAGATTGAATGAATAAAGATTAATAAATAAAATATCGAGAACAAAATTCTTAGAAGAAAGGGTGAATGTAATATCCCCGAGTGTTTATGATAATGATCCTTAGAGAAAGATAATGATCCTTAGAGAAAGATAATTAAAATATTTATCAAGTAAAATAAGTATTTTAGTTGAAATATTTATGGAATAAATAAATATTCAATGAAAATTACTATGGAATAATTTATTTAAGTATGATGATATTAAATAAATTGATGATAAATAATTTTATAATTTGTGCATAATTATTACATTAATGTGGTGGTGATTTTCTAATTTAATTAAGTAATTAAATTAGAGGATTAATGATTGTTAAAAAATTATAATTATATTGGCTAAATAGAAGTTATAATTTTATTAGTAAGGTTTAATTGGATTTATTAATGAATTGAGATTAATTCTATTCAAATAGTTAATGGGTGTGACAAGGGTATCATATGATAAGAAGGATTGCTAAAAAAGTTTTTGAAAAAAAGGAGATTTTGGGTGCTAGCCAAACATGGCATAGTGACCCTTTGTTATTGTAACTGATGAGGCCATAATACATACGCATTATGTTTATATCAGTTATATGGATGTACGTGTTTTGTTCCTGAAGCCTAAGAATAAAGAAAATAGAGTGTTGGAAAAGAGAGCTAGAGAGGTTTGAGAAGAAGCTTGGAGGAATCAAGGAAGAAGAAGAAGGTTTCTCATCATCTAATCAAGTTTAAGAAGAATCAAAGGTATTCATCTAGTTCTAAAATTCTAATTTATAGTTTCTCAAGTTCTTCACTTAAAAAGCTATTTTGGTTGGGTGATTTGAAGAGATGTTGTATATATGTGTATGGGTGTATAATCTGGTATATATAGTCTCTTTAATTGGTTCTAGAGTAATCAAAATTATAAGAATATGTTAAAGATAAAAAACTTGGGTTTTGATGACATATGTATATTTTAACTTATGTTGGAGTCAAAATTGATGGATAGAGTCTGAAATTGATGATAGATATTGTTAGTATGTTGAAAAACGAAAATAACCCAAGTTGAACGAGTCAAAACGGATGTAAAACGAATTCACAATGAAGAATTTTGCTATGAATGTCAAAAGAAGAAGAAATAATAGAAATAGTGAAATTAAAGGTTGTAATCTTGATGTTTATGTGGTTAGAAACGTGTTAGAAACATTAATTTAAGTTTCCGTAAACATATTAAACCTTGGATAGGTTAGTATGGTTGTTAGAAAGGAGTTTGTAGGCCTAATTTAGCTTTCAGAACGAGGACAAGTAGACCCTACAACATTTGTTCTTTAAGTATTTCAATTTGATGTCAGGAACACGGGTCAAAATGGTCATCTTTAGGACTGTTGTGTTTTCGGGGCCATTGGAGGGCGTCGGACATGCACATATGCAAGTGTAGTGCTTCTAACGATAAAAGATGTTGTTCTAAGTTATAAAACATGAATATTATGAAGTATAATGATGCTTAACATTAATAAATAATATATTCGATAAGTTGTATATGCATACTAAGCACACACAAGAGAGACAAATTGGGCGTGTGATGAATAAACGTCGAAACACCATGATAAATGTTAATGAACGTAAAGAGTGTTTTAAGTCAAATGAAATGAATATTATAAGATATGAAATATGTTTAATATAAAACCAATAATGATTCCTAGCAATACTTAAACACTTGAATGAACTTCGAGTATGAAATATAGTGAGATATAAGTTGAAAGTTAACACAATCAAATTGAACATTGTGTATTGATTAATAAGAAGGGTTATGGGAGGTAGAGTAAAGTTTAAATTACAACTATTATGTGTTGCTATGTGACTAATAGTTGATTTGCATGATTATATAATTGTGTAGGGCACATGAAGTGCACATAACTGTAAGCTATTAAACTGTTATTGGTAAACAACGATCAAGGCAAGCCTTTCAGTTCCTATTTGTTATGTGAACTTGATGATGAACTGTTTTAAATATTTGTTTCAAAGAGCATGATGTGTTCTATATATATTGAAAGTATAAAAAGTTAAAGTCACTTTATGACTACGTTAATTGAATAATGAATGTTGATTGAGTAAAGAACTTAATCTTTATACTTGTTATATGAAATACAGTATGTATATTATGTTAGTCAATGTTTATGAGGTATATGTTGAGCATGTTATTATGTGTTAAGTGATGCATGAAAACTGTTAGATTTTGCTGGGCTATCGAGCTCAACCTTGCAATGCATTAAATCGTGGAAAAGAGCCATCATAGCTCACTGATAGGTTTCCCCGGCATTGATGAGGCCGAATGACAACCGTCTGTAGCAAAAAGTTCCCTAAGGCGCGATGAAAGCAGTTTTCTCATGATCTTCCTCAGTGACCATAACTTGATGTTACTCCGCAAAGCAATCAACAAATGAGTACATGTCGTATTGAGGAGTATTGTCAATTAGAATGTGGATAAAGGGCACGGGAAAGCTGTCTTTAAGGCAAGCTTTGTTCAAATCTCGATAATCCACGCAGACTCGCACCTTTCCCCCTAGTTTAGGCACGTGAACAATGTTGGATATCCACTCCGGATATGTAGACACCATGGTAATGCCAGCTTGAAATTGTTTCACAATTTCTTCTTTAACCTTTAAACTCCACTCAGGTTTTAATCGCCTGAGCTTTTACCTAACTGGCTTGAATCCTTCTTTAATGGGAAGGCGATGAAGAATAATGTCAGTGGATAAACCCACCATGTCTTCATGATACCATGCAAACACATTCTAGAATTGGGTTAATAGTGCAACCATTCCATTCCGCTGATTTGTGGTAAGGTCTGAACCAATTTGGATTAGCTTAGGGTTGTCTAAGGTTCAAATATTAAAAGAAGTGGTTTGATCAAGATTAGGTTTGGGTTTGTCTGTGACCCATTCCTTAATCTATTGAGGTGTCTCAATGTCCTCTTGTATGCCCATCAAGTCTGAGTCCAACTTTGCATCAAACTTACAGCCCTTGTGGAGAGAAGGCCCCTCATCAATAAGTACATGCACATCAAAATCCAGAGTCTTGAAACAAAAGATGCTTTCACTTAATATATGTAACTGTTCGATTATACAAAAGTGTTAGCATGTACTTGATAAAATAATTGCTAGTACTTTAAAGGAAAGCAAACAATTAAAGTTATCTACAAGGTAGAGGGATTTTCTGCCCATTTTACCCTCGTCGACCAATGCATGGAGTGCTGCTCCAATTATCGAGGGCAAAGTCCTGAAGGACTGCAGTGATGGAAGGATCGTCATTTTCCTCCTTTTCCAGAATGATAACCATGACATCTTGGCAATCATCGTCTGGGGTGTATCTGTTTGTATGTTCATCATGAAAAATGACGCGTATGCCTGCCATCATCAAGGCAAGGTCATGTTTACATTTCCGTTCCTTTTCTTCCACTTCGGGATCAGGAATCAGCACCTCTTTTGCTTTGATTGGCACTGGTTTTGGAAACAGCATAGCCACAACATGGGCTAGAACCTCTGCTGGAGATTGCATCAACTCATGAGGTAAAGGTATAGAAAATCGTTGTGTGATGGAAGCTTGAGGAACCTTCTTGTTCTTATGAGGATTCCTGTGTCTGGAACTGGCAGAATATCCTAGCCCGGCTATTCCAATTTGACTAGACATTTGGATAG
Organism: Panax quinquefolius; assembly: GCA_020205615.1. Taxonomy (NCBI): domain Eukaryota; kingdom Viridiplantae; phylum Streptophyta; class Magnoliopsida; order Apiales; family Araliaceae; genus Panax; species Panax quinquefolius. The sequence goes on along the minus strand of CM035168.1, from coordinate 36,940,452 downwards.
GGTGCTTAATACCCTGCTTATCTTTACCAAGCCCTTGTTTAGGTTGATGACCCAATAACATCATTTCTTGAGTGGCCAACATAACCTCGGCAGAAATCTTGGGTACGGGAAGTGGCGCTCCAATAGAATAGTATTGCGTGTTACTCACTTCCAGTATGGAAGCGGCGATTCAACGAATTGAAGCTGATGATTGGTAGACTTCCTTGTTCAGGACATTCCGGCTCAGCGTTGACAGTGACTAGACTGTTGTTGATAATGTATTTGAGCCGTTAATGTAGTGTAGAGGGAACGGCTTCAGCCATGTGTATTTATGGTCTCCCCAATAGTAGGTTGTATCCTGAGTCTATCCTGAGGACATGGAAAGGTACATTGAATGTATTTGGACCAATCTCAATTGGCAATTCAATCTTTCCAATAGAATTTTGTCGGGATCCATCAAAAGCTCTGATGACCGTATGGCTGCTTTGGATCCGCTTGAGATTGATATTCATCTTCATCAAGGTGGCATAAGGACATATATTTAGAGATGAGCCTCCATCTATCAAAACTCCAGCTAACATGTACCCAGAAGACAAAACTGCAATATGCAGAGGCTTGCAATGACTGGTCCCTTCGAGAGGTATGTCGTCATCAGTGAAGGATATCACATTGTTGTTGAAAATGTGATCAACCAAATGTTGAAAATTTTCCACATCCACTGATTTTGGGAAGTAGGCTTCTTCCAAAACCTTCAGTAAGATCTTCCGATGATCCTCAGAAGAGAAAACCAAGTCCAGTATTGAAATCTGGTGCGGAGCTTCTCGCAAGCTTAAAACCACTTTGGCTTCATTGTGGCCCATAGTGCGGAGGAATATTTCAATCTTCTCCATGGGCAACTTCCCCTTTGCTTCGCACGTAGGTTTAATAACCCGTTGACGAAGATACAGTGGTTTTTCCTTCGACACTGTAGCAGTAGTATAAGACATGGATCCTTCAGCTTCTCCATAATTCCATGAAACTTTGTGTAAGCTGACAACAGGATATTGTGGTCTAAAAGATAAAGAAATTGGCTCTGGTGTGGTCGCTTTCAAAGGATTTGTCAGCTCCTTTGAGTTGAATTGGTTGTATGGGAAATACTTTGACAGTCTCATTGTAAGAACCCGAATTTTTAGAAAATATTAAAATAAGAATTTAGTAGATAAAATTCTTAAAGCATGAGATGGGTTCGAACAAGAATATATAAGTGTGTTACGACGTATGTGGTATTGTGAGTTATGTGATAAGTGATGTTGTGTTTAGTAAATATATACTGTTATTATATATTTATTATATATTGTAGATATGAATTAGTAAGAAGATGGATGAAAATTTATCTATTGATATTAAATAATTTATGTAAAATTATTTTATAATAGTAAGTTGGTGACGTTAAAATATCTTTGATAATCACCAATTTCTTGAGTATATGTGTGAGTGAGTATCAAGTCTAAGGTAGTACAATCGTACTCTTTAATGGTGGATGTATAGGAGCTCGGCTAAATAATTCCTTCAGAGAGCGGAGGTATATACGAATTAGTAACTGATCTAACTCACTGTGAAAACAGTGTAGACGAGACGGAAACTAATTTATTGGTTGTTTGTGGGAAACCACTCAGTTTACTATATTGAATACTATTAAAGACTCAACGCGTGCTAGGGTTAGACTTGTATACGTGTACGTTGTCGACGAGAGAAGTGGAGATTAAAGGAATGTATGTATATGTTATATTCGAGTGTTGTGTTACTTGGTGGGAAGAAATTGTAAAGAAATGTTATAGTTGGTTAAACTAATAAGAGAACAGAGTTATAGAACTCGAAGTGTGATCCTTAAATTGTTAAGGAAAATAGTAACCCATGATGTGGAATCAAAGAGGGCATTGATGTTAGACGAGTTAACACTTAGGAAGGATGTGTAAAGTATTTAGAGGCGTAGGTTTCATTTCTGCTAAGGCAGAACTTGTTTGCCTCTGATTTTGGTATGTTGCAATTGCCATTGCGCCATTTCAAGCTTGTGACCCGGTAGCATTGCTGCTGGGTCAGTAGAGAAAATTCTGAGTAAGTCTATAGAATTTAAATTTCAAGGAATGAATGCTAGAGACTCATATAAAGGTCATAAATGGTGATTTAGTTGACCATGAATGGATTAATTAGCATAAGAGGAATGAAAGAAATATGTTAATTAATATTTGATATTTTAAATATATTACATAGTATTGCAATATTTGAAAGATAAGCGGTTAATAAAAGAAGTGGACCAATATAGTTATAAATAATTATTAGTTAGAGATGGAAAAAGTTGTCTTAGGACAATCGAGTAATTATCGTATAATGTATAATTTAAATAATTAATAGAGTAAATATTAATTATTCTAAGTGTAAAGGTTGTACATATTATATGATGTAATGTTAAGAATAATATTATTTTGTGAGATTACATTATAAGGTTGTGAACTATTAATTACTAAGTTCACATAATTATGTCTTGTGTGGTATAACTAGTGAAGTTAAATCAAATGGGGATTTAATCGAAAAATAATTGAAGAGTTAATAAATAATTGATATTAATTATCATTATGATAAGTTGGTATATTTGAGATGATAAATTTTATGGAAAATGATGGGTTGAGAATATCCAACTATTTTATAATTAGCCTAATTAAAATATTATTTGAATTAAACCAATGTACATGGATTATATATTCTATGTGTAATGTATGAGTGGGTGTATATGTATGCTCATTTGTGGACAAATATCAAATAAACCTAAGTATGCTAATAATAATATGGAATGTTGAGTTATAACTTTTGTCCCATTTTGTGTGTCTCATCTCATTATCACGTGAAAAGGCCATTGGCCTAGTTTAGCTTGCTTCTTCTTCTCCAACTCATAGCTTCCAAATGATGAAGGGAGTGATGGAGGAACAGGAAGTTGGTGACCAACTCCTCTATACCCAATAGCTTCTTCTTTCTTCCTTTGGTTTGATTCATGGAGCAAAACCCAAACTTGGTCCATGGTTCTTCTATAAATAGAGACCCCCTTCTTCATTCTTCACATTTGAAATTATGAGAATTCTATTGAGTGAGTGGTTGAGAAGTTGGGAGAAATCAGAAGTTAAGATTCAAGGATTGTCAATTTAGCTTCAAGAGGTATAACTTTTAAACTATGTTCTTAAATTCAAGTGTTTTTGTATGTTCTTAGAAAAGTACTAAAATACTTACTTTGAGTTGAAAAGTTCATGGTTGAAGCATGATAGAATCAGTAAATTGATGCTAGACATTGTTAATATAGTCATATGCGAAAACAACAGAAGTTAAACAAACCAATTTGGTTGAGAAACGAATTCGTACTGAACGAATTTACTAAACTTTTCCAAACATGAACATTTGCATGAACATGAGTTATAGATTCATTTTTGGGTTAGTTAATGTTTATGATAATTATTGGGTAGTTGGTATGTTGTAGTTTTATGAGTTACGAACTCATAGAATCAAAAATGGACTAAATTGGATGAGTATAACTCATATTATAATGATTGAAAGATGGTTTGGTTTGTAAAATCATGAAGTGCAGAACCTGGGAAGCGTCTCTACCTCCCAGGGCATAGCTGCGCTGCCCCCAAGGCCAATTGGGGCGCAGCTGCGCCGGGCTTCAGTGCTGAGTAGACGGCTCTAACCTGCTATAGTAAATTATGCATAAACATTTCCTACAAACTCCGATTGAGGTGATTCAAGATGATCCGGAACGAGGACGAATAGACCTTCAACTTTTGTTCTTTAAGGTTTTAAATTAGAGGTCATTGGGAAGTGTCAAAATAGTCATCTTTGTGACTATTACGTAATAGGAGGCGATCGGAGGGCGTCGAGAGACCACATACGCAAGTATAGTGCTCTCGACGATGGAATATGTTATTCTAAGTGATATAACATGAAAATGAATGATATTAGACATGACATATATGATTACCTTACTTATAAGGAATTGCCTTAGCAAGATTGAGTATGTTTCTAAAGAAACTTTAGATTTTAAAAACATGTTTAGACGAACCTTGAGTCTTTTGAATTCTGATATTTGCAGCATATGTAAAGGGTTTAGTCATGCATATAAATAGGTATGACACATGGCTTTGAGTACCTTTGTATACTATGAGTTGCCTAGATGGTTATTTTCTGAAGATATATAAAGATTTTGAAAACAAACAAGTATGATGAGTGATTGGAAGTTGCCTTGCATGATTAGGTTGGCATGACATGGATTTGAAGAAAAGAAAACTTAGACGTTTTGAAACCAATATTCATGAGCATTATGTTGTCTAACCTCTGAACTTGTAGTATGGCATGCTATTACTATTTATGTCTTTAAACTTGACCTGTAAGTACACTTATCTAGTTTGATAATAGAAGTCATTAAAACATGTTTTGAAAGGAAAGTTCTTAAGTGATAAACTATGCTAGTCATATGTAGATAAGTTATATACATATGAGCATGCTACTAGAGGCTTATTAGTACCAATATATGGTTTCAAATCTTGTAAACATTGAATCTTGTTAAAGAAAGTCGTTAAGCCTTAAAGTGTGAAAACAACTTTGAATAAACACAAGAGGTTCTAAACATTGACAAATGACCTCTTAACGTGTGTAAATATTATGTGTTAACATTCATGCATATTAAATGAAGTGTGAACGAAGAACTAAATATTCAAATCAGTGCGCCGGGGGATGGCGCATTTGCACCCATCTAAATAAAAAGCAATATGACATTGCGCTTATTCTGAAGCAATTTTGCCAAACTATTTTAGTAGTCATCCGAACTTTAAGGCATATATGTAATGGATGTCTAAAGCTATAATACTTGACATAGGTGATGTTTTAAGCATGAGAGCATGTAAAGGTTATATAAAACCTAAATTTGTTAAATTTGCTAAAATTTGCAAAATGTAAGAACAATGTGGATCACGTATATATAAACTTTAAATTTGTATCGAACACTTAGCAAGTCAAGTGTGTGGTAAAGATTTTTGGATGTTGATATGAAGCATGTGTAGCTAAGATGTGCTATATATACATAGCTATTCTAAGAGTTTATTAAGAAAGCAAAGGGAAGGTCTTAAAAAAAACCAAGATAGAGAACAATGTAAAATTATTATTACATTCAAAATGTATGAATGCATGACTAATGGATATGAATCCATGATTATATAACTGTGTAGGAATACACGAAGTGCAGATAAGCTTTAAGTAGTTAAGTCGTAGTTGATAAACTACGAATCAGGCAAGTCTTTCAGTTCGTATTTGTTTTATGAATTCGATAACTGTTAGTTGAGCTATATTATGCCATGAGAATGTTGATGTATATATATGAAATGCATATGAGATATGTATGAAATATGAAAGTTGATCTTTGATGATATGCTTATGTTGGTAAATCTCTATGCTTATTATGTGTGAAGTAACATGCGTAGTAAATATTAATTGATTATGAATGCATGAACTGAATATGTTATTATATGCTATGTGATGCATTAAAACTGTTAGAATTATTGGGCTGTCGAGCTCACCCTTGCAAATAACCACTTTTGCAGGTTAAGGATACACGGTAAAGGTTACGTGCTACTTGATTGATAAAGTCCAATAGTATCGAAGGAGATTGATTTATTATTTAACTAGATTCTCTTGAACCATGTTTAGGTTCTAGTAGATGTACATGATAGTAGTTTATAATGTGTAATACCTGTTAAGCTGTACTTTGTGATACATAGAGAAATTTGAATCGGGATGTAAAGATTAATACGAAAATTGAATAAAGTGAATCATATTATAATTTGATTCAAGGATTTGTAATTGATTTAAGTTAAGAAATCAATAAAAGATTTATTTTTCAAAGGAGGTTGAAAAAGTTTAAATTATTCCACATATTTTTATAACATCGACTGTGATGTAAAACAGGAATAGTAAATGACCAAGATTAGAAACTTATAAAAGTTTGGGGTCATTGCACAGATCCTGGAAATAGAAGGAATTTATATTCTAAATTGTAATAAGCAAGGTTATATCCATTTAAGTTATAAATAAAAGATATAATAGTTTGATGATAGTAATATCATGGCGGACCGAATTTGAGGTTCGAAGGGACCTGGATTTGGGGGTGTCACCGTCATCATCCACTTCGAATATAACTGCTACTGATCCCTTCCATTTGGTAGGACATGCATTCCCACCCTTGAGTTGCACAGTGTAATCATCTGCTATTTACAGGACACTGCTATCAATAAGATTCTAAATGAGATGGCGGAGTGCCCAGCATTCTTCTGTGCTGTGACCGCAAGAATGTGAATGATATTGACACACTTCATCATAATTAAACCATCCTGAACTGGGATTGATTAGAGGGAGAAGGAAGGTAATTCTTCCTTCGTTGATTAACATCTGCAGTATCTCCTCCATAGACTGGCCCAAATAGTTGAATTCTCTCTGATTGGAAAAATCCCGACGGGCTTTAGCATTTGCTCTCTTCGCAACCTTATCCTCCTTAGCTTCGCTTTTTGGAGGTGGTGAGGAAGCATTTATAACAAAAGGAAGGAGATAGGCATGCTCCTGCCTGATTAATTGGCGTGTGACTTAATGATGGTGGGTCACCAGTTCTGCTAGTTGCTCAATTTATATGCAAAGAGCTTTCATCTTTCGTTCCATGGTAAACTGAAACTTTGCATAATCCCATTTGTTAATACCGTCTTTGATGGGTTGGGATGATTCGCCATTAAAATTGGAACCTTGTCCAGTGCTCCAACTGATTATGTTGACCTCTTCTTCTTTGTGTTGAGGAAGAGGGTTGTCTTGCACATGAGGTTGATCTGGTTTGGTGACCACGATCTCACTGTTATCTATTAGATCTTGAATCTTGTGTTTCAAGGCCCAACAATCTTGAGTATCATGTCCAGGTGCTCCAGCATGATAAGAACACTTCCGAGTAGCATTAAAACCCCTCCCATTAGGGTTGGCTGGTGGAAGAAGATGTATAATTTTCTTCTGAGCAGTCAGAAGAACAAGAATATTCTCAAACGAGTCCCCTAAGGGTGTGAACGTTCAAGGTCGCTTTACTTCTCCACTTTTAGTCAATGGAGGGTTTGAAGATTGTGCTGGAAAAGGGGAGTAGTTTTTCCTCTGCATAGGAATGATTTGGTTACCTTTTTGTCCTTGTAGTATCAAGGAAACATCTTCCCCTTTCTTCTTATGGACCCTCCAGGGGTTGTTTCCATAAGATCCGGAGCTGGATGTGCTCAGCAACAGCTTTAAGAGCGGCTAGGTCTTGAATTTTACCAGAATTCAATCCCATTTCAGCCATTTCACCGTGCTTGATCATTTCAGAGAATGGTTTGCCAATACCAGCTAGAACTCTTTCATAGAAAGGAGCTTCGTGTACATCTATGAAAGTCATGACCATTTCTGATTCTGTCATGGAAGGAATAACTTGAGCAGCAAGGCGCCTCCACCTTTAAGCGTACTCTCTAAATGACTCATTAGACTGTTTCTTGACCTTGGCGATTTGATACCGGTCAAGAGCCATCTGAGATTAAAAACTGTATTGAGTGAGGAAGGCGTGAGCTAGATCTTCCCAGCTATGGATCTTTGAGTTGTCTAATCTGGTATTCCACGAACAGGCTTCTCCGGTCAGACTTTTTTAAAACAGCTGCATTCTGAGCTTTTCATTTTCCGCATAAGATCTGAGTTCTCCAATGAACACCATTAAATATGTATAAGGATCCCCTAATCCGTCATATTTCTCAAAATCAGGGGTCTCGAATTTCTCTGGATAATGAACACTAGGAAATATGCAAAGGTCTGCATATAAAACACTGCCATGTGTTCCAATCCCTTTGAGAACACGAATAGTTTCCTCCATTTGAAAGACCTTCTTCCTGATATCACCGGTGTCTGGATCTCCTTTGAGATGGGTGTTTTCAGGGTCTTTGTTGGTCGTATCCAACTACGGTTCTAGAATTATTTTTTTCCAGACCTTGAACTCCTCCTTGTGTAGAGGATTCTGTATGTGTAGGTTTGTTCGTACCCTGAGTGGACTGGTGCAATTCTTTCAGTAGAACAGCCAAGTCTGTAATTTGATTACTCAATCCATCAAATTCTTCTCGAGAAACATCATTAGATTGGTCAGAAGAAGACATGAGTGGGTCAGAAGTTCGTGGCTTTTTTTGGATTTTGAAGTAGGTTAATGTGCCCAATTGCTTCCCTACAAAAGACTTACGTAGTTTAGTCTTAGGGTAATGTAAATGTTATCATAACATGTCCGTTTTAGGAATTTTTGTCCTGCAAAATCGGTTGTTAATTGATAACATGCATGCATGCACAGATATTCTTCATATTTTCCATTACATATGGATGAACATGGAATAAAATTACAAGTAACTGCATTTACAAGTACTTGAAAATGGAAAGTATGAAGAAACTTTCCTCCGCATTTGGTTTATCAGAGGTTGACCTATCTTAGGGTTACTCTCGCGGATTTTTGGCATGAAGGTTCCCAGATCATCGCAATTGACTTGACGAGAAGTTAATCCGGTCTTTCAACTTGAGCGAATCTGGGTGGTGTCTAGCCTCCTGATGGAGGAACCACGCAACATACATTCACATACAACGTGTCTCACCGTTTATGCAAAATGATGACATGTGTGAAGCACTAATATCACAGATAGATATTTAGCAGTGCAGTAAAAAAAAATGTATTCGTACACATTCATCAGAAATGTAAATGCAACATTCACACACAAGCATATAACAATTTTGAAAAGCTTGTAATAGCGACTTAAGCCCTCTTACTGGAGTCCCCAGCAGAGTCGCCACCTGCCAACGTTGGGATTTTTGTGTGTCCCTTTTCGTTAGTTGTTCTTTGGTGTTCTCATGTTAATGTGAGATTTGTTTGAAAAAACAAGTGAAAAAGGTCTGACATGTATAATGTCGACGATTTGACTTTAAGAGTCGCCAGTTGGTGTATTTAAGTGGTTGCACCAACTCAACCAAAAAGGTTTTCACATTGACCCAGTGATTTGACACTGCTAGACGGGTCTATAAAACCGAGATTCATTTTGGGTCCGGGGGCTTGATTATGCGGAGGAAAGGTGTTAGGCACCCCCCCAACATCCGTGTTACCACGGTGACCGCCACTTTTCAAAGAAACTGTTATATGAATGTGTGTGTGTGTGTGGATCAATGTGCAATTATTTAGAAGTAGTGTTGTACCTTGTTCGCACCTATATACATAGGGTTTGAATTTATAGAAAAATTTATTTTAAACAAGATATAACAATGACATTTTGTAAAAGAGGTTTTTTAAACCTTGTGCTCAATAGCAATTAAGGCCTTTGATACTTCCATTTTATTATTAAATGTTCAGCTTGTTTACTTTTATTTTCGAGATGCGAAGCATTCTCGAGAAAATAATATCTGCGATCTTAGAACTCCTCATGGGCATGATGACCATCCAAGGAAATTGAGACAATTTGTAAATAATGTACAAGTCGCTCATATTTGAAAAATGTCCATCATAGGAACCCGAATCTAGATTGATGGAATAGATCAATCTGTGATCACATGATTCCTAGGCTCACATGATAATCTGCAGGTTTGTATGGAAAGCGATGGCGATTATATATATAATGACTATAAATATATATACAGACAGGATGAACCACCACGAATAAACTCCATGGGGGATTGGAAATATAAATATATAAAAGCGGTAAATATATATATATGGACATGATCAACCACCATGAAGTAAACTCCAGGTGGGACAAAATGTAAATAAAGCTGTAAAAGCGATCAACTTCCACGAAGTAAACTCCAGGCAGGACGAAATGTAAATAAAGCTATAAAAGCGATCAAGCGCCACATAAGTAAACTCAGGTAGGACGGAATGTAAATAAAAGTTTGTAAAAGGCCACGAAGTAAACTCGAACTGAAATATAAATATATATATATATATATATATATATATATATATATATATAGAAGTAAACGCATTGGATGTGAATCCAGGCTCATCGGATATGTCCGACAATAATTATATATATATATATATAAGCGAGTAAATGCACCGGATGTAAAATGTAGGCTCATAGGATATGTCTGACAATAATTATATATATATAAGTATATATATATATATATATATATAAAGCGAGTAAATGCTAGGATGTAAAATCCAAGCTCATCGAGATATATCCGACAACAACAATATATATATATATATATATATATATATATATATAAAGTAATAAACGCTCGGGCATCAAGTTCAGGCTCAATCGAGGCATAACTCGATAATGTTAGTCCATATATGAAATATATACATATATAAGTATATATATATATAGACATAAATTAAAACCACGGACCTAAGTCCGGGCAAACACACACAACACGACTCTCAATGTGTATAACAGTGTGTGCTAATATGAGAATAAGGCTTTATATAATGTGAGAAGGCTTACAGTGGGCTACCAAAGTAGACTTCTATGACTTTAAATGGATAAACACTCAGCTCCCGCCGGATAAAAGATAGCTATATGTGAGCTAACAAGTGTTTAAAGATGAGGAAACACTCAAAAGATGTGTATACAGAGTAAAATGGACATGGCTTCCTCGCCTTTTCCTCTCCTTCTATCCTTCAAATGGCTGACCCCAAGGTTCATATTTATAGATGGATGGTCGCAGGTACACCTATGGCAACCACGGTTGTTCCTGCGGCTGGTCGTGGTGCATCCGAGCCTCACGGGTCCCGTCGTCTCGAATTACATGCACTCATGCACTATAATGTTCGTTCGAACTTGAAGAACTTCAATCCGAGCATCCGAACGAGGTATATCTAACCTTCTTCGGACCTCTTGTGTCGAGAGTTACGCAATGACATGGATTAGAGGTTGTACGAAGTGAGGAAGAGGGGTCTATGCCCATGGTCTTCAAGATTCAAATTCTATCCAAAGTACTGCCACACGTAATAGTCACTCGGGATTGTTACTCCTCGGTTCTTGTGGGACATTATTGGATGTATGTATGTATAAAGTGTTGAGACGACGAACAAGTGTTGAAGGGGCAAGATGATGTTTGACTCTTCGCTGGGGTTATCGTCGGTTTGAGTTGAAAGTAGACGTTTCTCAGGGTTACATCTGAGATTGGACTACTTATTGGTATGCCACAATATCATCTTGTCAGAGAAAACGTTGAGGTGGTAAGACGATGTTTTGACTCCTCACCGGGGTTATTGCCGATTTGAGCAGAAAGCAGACGTTGCTCAGGGTTACATCTGAGATTGGACTACTTGTTTGTATGCCTCACTGTCATCTGTGGGTGTTCCTGTCTGCCCATTGTTAACTCTGGGTCTGAGGTATAAGTTCCTCGGCAGGAGGTCTGAGCTTGAAGCTGATTGCATGTGTTTGAAATAAACAATTCTGGAGTTGTCGTCGGAACTACAAAAGCATCCCTTAGAGCTATCACCAAGGATGAAGTCGCTACTCCCAGTATTGTTTTTGGGATTGAAACTGAATGTCACAGTGTTATCACCAAGACAGAACTGTCCTCTCCGGTGTTATTGAAGGTCTTTTGATCTGCATACCTCGGGGTTATCTCCGAGATTCGAAATGACATTCCCAGTTTGTGTACCAGGTTATAACTGATGCTCCCGGTTTGTGTTCCGGGTTGGAACTGATGTTCTCGATTTGTGTCCTGGGTTGTAACTGAACTTCCGGTAGTATCCAAAATGGATGTCAGTTGTCTTCTAGGGTTATCTCTGAAAGACGAATCTGCCCTCCTGCAATGTCTGTAATAGGCATGCAAAAAATTTCGAGTGTCTACAGTTGTAAGGTGTTATCTAATATTTAATTATGTGATTAAGTGTTAGATAATTGATTGATAAAGTAATTGTATTATGATACAAAGTAAGATATGCTAATTAAAAGACCAATCTTATTAATGATATGTCTTACAAAAGAAGTTAACTTAAATTGCGTAGCAGTATTCAACGAATCAGACAAGTTTCCTTAACTCAAACTTGAGTTGTATGTTTAAAGAATGTTGGTGAATAATTATTGATGATTATTCACGTCTATACTAATTATTGATTCGCACTTAGTGCTTGTTGCATATGTTCATCAGGTATCAAAGGTTGATCGCCTTCATTACCATAAGGTTCAGTTAAATTGTTCATGGTCCTTGTTGACCTTCAAACATTATTGATTCAGTCATGCAATTAGTGAAACTTGATTCATGTTATGTCACAATTATTATATTGTTTAAAACTTGAAAGCTTATTCATTCTTTTCAATCATGATATATCTCCATTGTATTTAGAACTTGCTGGGCAAATTTGTTGCTCACCCTTTCTGTATCATGATAAAAAATTTCAGATTTAGATTAAAGCTCGAATAAAGACAGAAGCAAAGTCAAAGTGCAAGATTTAATTATGGTGTAGTTAGATCTATTAAATTTTCTGACGAAAATAGCATTGTAAACCTTTTTAGATATTGAAGGTATGTATTTAGCTAAGGTTGTAGACCTTGGGAATGATGTGTAAAAGTTTAATGTATAAACAAGTTATGTTTATATCTTCCGCAATAGTTATAGAAATGATGTACCAGATCTGAGGTAAAAAGTACCCGAATTTGGGGGCGTCACAGATTCTGGCTACGAGCTAGACTGAACGTGTAAGAATTTTCAAGATGAAAATAAAAAAATTTCGGGAACAAAAATATTTCTGAGGAAAAAGACAAAATAGGCACTATTCACCTTATAAAACCCTAAGGGTTAGGGTTTGAATAACCTAAGCCTTTTCGGGAGTTCGGTATGTCGAAATGACATTCCGTCAAAAGATTTGATGATAAAATATCATGAAAAGTTAAGTAATCTGATAAAAGTTTTTCTCAAAAAAAGTGCAGAAATCGAACAAAATAAAAATGAAGAAAAAGTACTATTATGTACTTTTCATTCGTTTAACTACGTTAGGGGAAAACGTGAAGGAAAATGCTTTACACAAAAAAGTGTTTTTCAGTTTTTTGGAGATCCGAATAATGCGTAAAAGTTAATTGGTAAAGGAAAGAGGAAATATCCAAAAATATTTGGATTACGAGAATCGTAGTTTTTAAAATAGTCGGATGAATCCCAAAAGACGGAACCAAGAAACTTCCAAGGGAAGCTTCATGAATAGTAAGGCGGTTAGTAAGGAGGTGGGAATAGTAACACTAGGGGCGAACTAACTAATTTGCCCCTAGCTTTGAAAATCTATATAAGGAAAGTGTTGGTTGACTTTTTTCAAAATCAACCAACACTTTGAAAGAGAGAGAGAGCTTTGAGAAGAAGAAGGTGGAAGAGAAAGAGCATGGATGCTTAGATCGAAAGTGATCGTGAAATAGAAAAGCTAGCAAATCGTCGGCTTTATCTAGAGGAAGAAGAATAAAGAAGAAAGGTATTAAAACCTAACTTCTAAATTGATATTTTTATAAGTTCTATATGTTAAAAACATAGCTTAATGAGAATAACAGTAAAGGATGTTAAGAATGATTTTTATATGGTTGAAATCATTCGAAAATGAAGAAATAAGAATTAGAATAACAGTATAAGTTTCGTAATGAATTTGAGCGATCCGAATGAATCATATGAACGATTCGGTCAAATTAATAAGGAATGGTGTTTTATAACATCAAATTCCAAGAAAACGTGAAATCATAATCAAAGTATCAATTAAAAATGAAGAACTAATGAAGAACGCGAAGAATACGCGAATAACGTTGTTGATGGACAAATTTAAAACCATCGTAGTATAATTGTTGTTGATGAAAAAGTTTAAAACCATCACGTATACGTTAGTTGCTTATTGCTTGGTTAGGAACGATAGAAACGTTCATGAAGAACAGATTAAAACTTAGCTATAACAAAGTTATGGCAAAAATTTCGTAAAAGACAAAAGAGAATTACAAAGTTAGTAAATGAACCCAAATGTGTAGGGTTTCATAAGAATGCAAGAGAACGTAGAAAACGTCAGTCATGGACTCAAGAACAAACAAGTTCCGAGTTTGGATGACCGAATTACGGACAAACGAACGAAGAACGTTAATAACTTAAAATGAATTAAGGACAAAGATTAAGCCAATCGAATGGCACGTTAACAGATTCAAAACGAAGTTCTGTTCGAGGGGGATTGAAGTACGTAAGATAAGGAAGAGAATGACTTTAGAACAACCTCATTCCAAGTTATAATGAATAAGTTATGGAATCGAGAAGTAAGCGTCTCAAAACAATTAAACACTTCAAAAAAAAATTCAAGAGTTAGGGCTTGGCGCCGCAGCACCGACCATGCCTTGGGAGACAGTGCCGTAGCGCCAGCCCGGACAGTTAGCTACTGCTGAGTGGAGTTGTAGCGCGAGATAAAGAGAGGGAACCAGCACTGTGACGCCCCCAAAATAGGAATACATCACCTATTCTGAGTCGCCAAATACATGGTACAAAATACAAATACAATCTTTAATATATAACAAGAGAGCTGGGAGTTTTAATATAATTATTGTCTTTTAGACAATATCCACTCTCAGAATAAGTCTTCATTACATTTATTGTCACACTATTTAACAGAATAGTGAGGACTACTAATACTATCATCTCGGACCGTCACTCCGTTCCCCGACTAGTCCCGTCTACGTTCTCATTTCCTGAAGAGAATAATGAAAGAAAGGGTGAGCTCAACTAGCCCAGTAAGAAATATTATAACTAAGATAATGCAGAATAAATTATCATTAGTCTTCAACAGTGTTAAACTGATAAAATACAATAGACATCATGTTTAACTGCAGCGGAACATGTAATCCATTAAAAAAGTCAAGTAGAGAATAAAGTCTACTATCTTTTATGATTTAAAAAGGTTTTTCATCATTTTTATCACTGGGGCTCAGCTTAATAAATAATCCACATCATCCCTGCACTACGGCCAAGGATATTCATTAGTATCACAACCACAAATTATCCATGCACTATGGGTCAAGGATATTCGTGTATTCATCAATGGTCATGATCATGCCAATAACTGTCCATCAATGCACTACGGGCCAATGAGGACTTTTACCACATCATTTGTAACATTACGGTCATGATTACACTGAATAATCCCTGGTCATAATCATACCAAGTCCATCTATGGACTACAGGCCACAGATGACTTTCAACAAAATATAAATATGAGGATGATGACAATGATATATAACAGTTCAAGCCAACGTCGTTGTCGCATGTTGAGTTCCTTTTGAGTGAAGAAATATTTAAGGCTTTTATGATCCGTAAAGATCTCCACTTTCTCCCCGTATAAGTAATGCCTCCAAATCTTTAGTGCTAAAACGACTATTGCCAACTCTAGATCATGAGTAGGATAATTCCTCTCATATTCTTTGAGTTGTCGTGAGGCATAGGCTATGACTTTCCCATGTTGCATGAGAACACAACCTAACCCTTTGCCTGAAGCATCACTGTAGATGACAAATCCCTCCGTGCTAGATGGTATTGTCAGAACAGGTGCTAAAATGAGTCTTCTCTTGAGTTCTTAAAAACTCTTCTCATATTCCTCACTCCAACTGAATTTTGTATCTTTCTGAGTCATTTGAGTTAATGGAGTTGCGATTCGAGAAAACTCTTCTACGAATCTCCGATAATAACCAGCTAAGCCGAGAAAGCTACGTACTTCGGTCACTAATTTAGGTTATTCCCAGCTTTGAATGGCTTCGATCTTTGCCGGGTCAACAGATATTCCATGACTTGATACCACATGCCCAAGGAATGCTACTTCCTCAAGCCAGAACTCGTATTTCTTCAACTTGGCATAAAGCTTATATTCACGAAGCTTTTGAAGTATCAGCCTCAAGTGTTGCTCATGATCTTCACGGCTTTTGGAATAAATAAGGATGTCATCAATAAAGACGACCACAAAGTGATCCAAATAGTCCTTGAATACTCGGTTCATCATATCCATGAAGGCAGCAGGAGCATTAGTCAATCCAAAAGACATGACTAGAAATTCATAATGCCCGTACCGAGTTCTGAAAGTCATCTTTGGAATGTCATCGGTTCTAATCTTCAATTGGTGATATCCGGAATGAAGATCAATCTTTGAAAAGAATTTGGCGCCTTACAACTGGTCAAACAGGTCATCAATACGTGGCAATGGGTACCTATTTTTGATGGTGACATGATTCAACTCTCGATAATCAATACAAAGTCGCATACTCCCATCTTTCTTCTTCACGAATAGAACAAGAGCACCCCAAGGAGAAGTACTAGGATGAATAAAGCCTATGTCTAACAATTCCTGCAGTTGGGTCTTTAACTCCTGAAGTTCAATAGGAGCCATTCGATATGGGGCTTTGGAAATAGGTTTTATCTTTGGGTTCAAGGTCGATACAAAATTCAATTTCGCGCCGGAGGTAGGCCAAGAAGTTCTTCTTGGGAATCGTCGTGAAATTCATTAACAATAGAAATATCATTCAAAAGCGGCGTATTTTTGTTTAGATCTGTGACATGAGCTAAGAAAAGCGACATCCATTTTTTAATAAGCGAATAGCTTTATGGCTTGAGATGAGCGGTGATTGATTTTAATGGTTTGGTTACTTGAATTCGCATAATAGGTTGATTAGGAATATGAAAGCTAACAACTTTACGAAAACAATCAATTTTTGCATGATGAGTAGTTAACCAATCAATCCCTAGAATTACGTCAAATGCAAGTATTTTAAATGAAATAAGATCGACAGGTATTGTGTAGGATGCCGATTTGAACCAAACAAGACTTATAAGCGATGGATGTAATGAAGGTTTCTCCCGGTGAGTTTCAACGAGATAAGTCAAAGTCTAATTTCTCGGTCGAGTCAAATTTAAACGTTGAGCGCAAGTAAGAGAAATAAAAGAATGGGTAGAACCAGTATCAAATAAGGTATATACTTCGCTAGAGTTTATGATAAGGTTACCCGTGATGACCTCATTCGGGTTTCTTGCTTTCTGGGAGGTCACGACAAACGCTCTCCCTTGCACTAATGGCTTAAACTTTTCTGGGACGTCCTTTGGTGCCTCCATCCTAGCTGAACTTGCCTTCGGTGAACGACAAAATCGGGCTAAGTGACCTTCTCTTCCACAATTATAACATTCTTTGGACGACATCGCGTAGTTTGGACTGATGTGTCCTTCCCCTCCGCATTTGAAGCATATGAAAGGTGGTCGTTCTCCTTCCTTAACCACGGGTGCTGGTGCTGACGTCTTTCCATCATTATTGAATCTCCTCTTCTTGAAATGTCCACTCTTATTGTTTTGGCCATGATTACCACTGAAGTGGTTACCATTTCTGGCATGTTGATTCCCTCCACACTTATTGTCACCGCTCAACGATGGTATTATCACCGGTATTATCATTTTGTCGGTGACTCTCCTTTTGGTTGGGTTGACTCATTATCGCGCTCAATAAGCGAGCCCTATTAACAACATCTCGAATACAAACACAATTTATGAGAGATAAGATATTGACGTATCTCAGGTTTCAAACCTCTTAGAAACATTCGCGTCATTCTTTCCTCATTATCAACCAAATGGGACGCAAACCAGGACAGCTCGGAAAACTTGGCTTCGTACTGCGACACGATCATGTTGTTTTGTTCTAACTTAATGAACTCTACCTCTTTCATGTGACGAATACTTTCGGGAAAGTACTTGTCGTTGAACAGTTCTTGGAACTTTTCCCAAGACATCTTCAATGCGGCAGATGAGTACGCTTTACAGATTCTCACCAGTAATCCGCCTCTGCCCGCAACAAGAAGGTGGCAAAGGGAACCTTTTGCTCCTCGGAGCATCCCAAGACATCAAATATCTTGTTGATCTGCTTTATCCACGTCTCCGCCTTAAGTGGTTTTGGCTCTCCAAAAAACTCTGGTGGTCCCAACTCTTTGAACTGTTTGGCAGTGATCGTCAAAGAGGTGCCAGTGTTTCCACCTGCATTTTGGACAGGAGCCACTCTCGCCTGATGTTGCATGAATTGCATGAAGCCTCGGAACATTCCATCGTTCATCATTTGGTCAGTGTTGTTGTTTGTATGATGAGGATTGTCGCCTTCACGATGCACATTGTCACAGTTATTGATCGTGGAGACTCAGCGGTCTCTGTGCTCCATTGATGTTCTCAACATTCTCGGATGCCATTTTCAAACACTGTCACAAAACAAGGGTTAATTAACATATCACATATTATCCCTATACTCTGACCGACCAATTAAATATCAAATAAACTTAGATAGGTCATACTAGCGAAGGAATTCCCCGTCTCTCCCCTCCTAGTTCTTATCTCACATCTTAGCCAGGGATCATATCCCTAAGCTTTGATACCAACTGTGATGCCTCCAAAATAGGAATACATCACCTATTCTGAGTCGCCAAATACATGGTACAGAATACAAATGCAATCTTTAATATATAACAAGAGTTGTGAGTTATAATATAATTATTGTCTTTTGGACAATATCCACTCTCAGAATAAGTTCTCATTACATTTATTGTCACACTATTTAACAGAATAGTGAGGACTACTAATACTATCATCTCGGACCGTCACTCCGTTTCCCGACTAGTCCCAGCTATGTAAGAAATATTATAACTAAGATAATGCAGAATAAATTATCATTAGTCTTGAACAGTGTTAAACTGATAAAATACAATAGACATCAAGTTTAACTGCAGCGGAACATGCAATCCATTAAAAGAGTCAAGTAAAGAATAAAGTCTACTATCTTTTATGATTTAAAAAGGTTTTTCATCATTTTTATCGCTTGGACTCAGCTTAATAAATAATCCACATCATCCATGCACTACAGCGAAGGATATTCATCAATATCACAATCATAAATTATCCATGCACTACGGGCCAAGGATATTCGTGTATTCATCAATGGCCATGATCATGCCAATAACTGTCCATCAATGCACTACGGGCCAATGAAGACTCTTACCACATCATTTGTAACATTACGGTCATGATTACACCGAATTATCCCTGGTCATAATCATACCAAGTCCATCTATGCACTACAGGCCACAGATGACTTTCAACAAAATATAAATATGAGGATGATGACAATGATATAAGAATTCAATAAAACAAGTTCAAGAATTAATTTATTCAGGAACTAATAATGTCCAAATTGTCAACATGATACTTCTTTGTAGAGTAAAATTCAAGAATGCTGAGAAGAATATTTCCACGAAAAGATACTAGATGAAGCGCAAATATCAAAGATATTCCACTAATTTCATGGAGTATAGAAGTCAAAACTTTAACTTAGCTGAGTATAATAAAGAATGGAATAACAAAAGAAATCACCATGCTTGTGGTACTTTGCATGAGCAGTTATTCCAGCGAATAATAAATAACGGAACCGGGTTAAGCGTGTAATACGCATGACAAGATATTCAACGAATAATAAAGAATGGAATAACAACGAGAAATCACCATGCATGCGGTACTTCACATAGGCAGGTTATTCTAACGTAATAATAAATAACAGAATCGAGTCCCACGAAAACGCATACGAGATAAGATATTCTAACGAATAATAATAAAGGCGAAACCAGTGCGGCGTAAAATGCATGAGACGAGGATATTCCAACCGAGAATAATAAAGCGGAACCGGTTAAAGCATAAAACGCATGCAGAACAAGATGTTCAGCGAGAATAATAACGAATGGAATAACAACAGAAATCACCAAGGATAGGGTAGACCGCGTATACATGTTATTCCAACAGAATAATAAACAATGGAATAACAAAAGTTCTCTTCATGAATAAGATAAAAAAAAAATACCCCTTATCGTAAAAGAAACTTGATATAGAAGTGGTGAAGTAGCAGAACACTTTTCTTCTTTCTCTCTATAGTTTATCTCTCTAGAGTTTCAGTGAATTCATAAAAAATAATGAAGGAATGAGCTTTATTTATAGAAGAATGGACTGCATAGTAACTAATTCATGAACGGTTCAGATTGATTTACTTTTAATCGGACGGTCCATATTTAAAGCAAAATCTTTTAAATAAAATATATTATATATATTAAATATATATAACTGGCATGTGTTAAAACATTCACGGGATACACTCCCGTGAACAAATTTGCTTCACTCCCTCATTAGTCAACTATACTTTACATACATATATATATATATATAATATATATATAAATACTTACCTTATATATATATATATAAACTTATATATATAAGTAATAAAACAAAACTGAGATGACTTTCTCCCGACGATTATGAAAAAATGAGAAAGTGGGGGTTCCAACAATAAATACTTCATAAAAAAAAATCCCCTCAATATTTTTAACAACATTTATCATCATTATTATAATTCACAATATTAATCGACCATGTTGTTCCCAGGAAAGAGGGGGCTTTCCAATAAGGATTTCTTCCTATTGGCGCGCAATTAGGTGACCAAACCTCTCTTTTGCAGAACTTCTAGACATCGTTAATATTGCAAATAATAATATTAATAACTCTGTCTTCTCAATTATTTATTTAATAATATATAAAATATCGATAATAATTGAATAAAACGGAATGACTTCTCACGTAAGCATCAATAGTCAATACCGTGTGCTACTATGCAACCACACGTATTACTGTACTTTTACTACCGAGTAGTTTAACAGCATTAACGGTAAAACTTCCGTCGTTATTTTCAATAAAATATTTTTGTCGTTTTCTCAATCCGACAATAATTACATTAGTGGGGTCTACCCGATGATTGTCTTGAGTAAATGCGAATATTTCTGTTAAAGCGAATATTCCCCGACCAATCGAATATTATATAACGACTTGCGTACTTTACAAAATTTATAAATATTACCCATAACTATAACATTATATCAAATTCATTTCATAATATTCAAAAATGATAATTATAGAAAATTCATTTTTATTCATAAAAGTTGGGGTCTTACAGGCACCGCCGCGCCGGTGTATAGCCAAGCCCAGAGAAGAGCTTTTAATTGCTCAACTCTGGGGGAAAGTAAATGAAAGATAAAGAACGTGTAGTTCATGTAATATAACACTTAAACAAGTGAATTAAAACTTTAGTAAAGGTTAAACGAAAAGATTAAATGAGATTAAAAGACAAAGAAGATGAACGCAACGTTGTTGCGATGAACGATTGGTCTTAGCATATAACAAACGGTATGGCTTTGACATTAAGAAAGAGTATTGAACATGAGATTCATGTAATGGATAACGAAAGTATTAAGTAAGATATGATTTATCAAGAAACCCATAACGAACGGTAATAAGATTAATCAAAGTTGAATGTGAGTTGGATATAGAATGTTAGAATGAAATGTAATCGTTAAACACTTTAACCAACGTGAAGGTTGAGTGTACGCAAATATTAAACGGGCAAAACCTACACCCCGTGTATGGTTTGACAGTAGGGTAATGAAGACCAATGATTAAACCTGTGAACGGTGAAGAACTGAATTAAAGACAAATAAGTTTAACATAAAGAAGCCGACTTAATGATTAACTTGAATGATCGTTCTGAGTATACAAAAGACTGTATGACTTAGACGATAAGAATGAATCCTGAGGTATGGAATTTAGTTGCCAGAAAGCCATAAGGAATAAGAAATTGACTTAACGAACATTATAGTTTAATGGTTCAGATAAGTTAGATGAATTTAGGTTGTAGTACAATCGTAACCTTTGATGGATTATATATGGGAGCTGGGCTAAATAATTCCTTCAGAGAGCGAAGGTATATACGAAACTGGCAATCGATCTAACTCACTATGAAAGATAGTGTAGATGAGATGGGAGCTTGTTTGTTGGTTGTTTGTGGGAAACCACTCAGAGTATCATATGGACTACTAGTAGAGACACGATGTGTGCTGAGTCCTAGAAGAGTTATAAGAAGAAGATAAGAATGTAAATCATCAAAGATGATCAATGTATTGAGTTAAGACATCTCCGTATGTCATAAAGTCATAAATTGGTAAAGAAAGTTGGTCACATAAACTTATATTGCAAGAACGCGAACCCTAAGAATAAAGTTAAGTAAACCAATGCATAAATCAAATATATATGACTAATTGGTGTGTGTGTGTGTGTGTGTGTTATTTTCTTTATGTGCTATATAGGAATTGGAATGAGCAATTCAACGTAAACTATAAGTTGTAGCTGTGTGTAAGGCAAGTTTCCTAACTTCATTCATATTCTAAATGAATGTTTGTTTCTTAAACTTCTCAGATGTTGAACTTGAGAAGTTCTGTCTATGTGCGAATGTGCTATTTTTGTACAAGGTGGTAGAACGTATGAGGCCTTATGCCACAATTTGAACACTTCGGTGTTTCTATGAGATAATTTGTTCTATGATTGAGCTATTCTATAAGAGAATGTTTTGTTTATACATGAACCATTATTGTTAAGTCTGTGCTAATGATTCTAGCCAGACAGGATGTGTATGAAAAAGAGTAGAAGAATGAAAGTATTTCAGAGTGAATGTGATTAATGTTTTAAAATGATAGGAATCAAGATTATTCCTATTACTCAAGTTGCTTCATAACCTTTGTTCAATTATCGAAGTTCTAAAGAAATGTTTAAACTCTTAAAGTTGTTTATTCAACTGCTATGACTGGCTGGGTAATTGAATGCTCACACTTGTTTTAAATGAAAAACATTTTCAGCGTACGAGTAGAAGAACTTAAGGATCCCGTAAAGATCAAGTTGATCGGTGTCCAGAAGAAGTGACATTCATTAGATGAATGAGTGTGAAGATCAAGCAAAGACTTGTAATGTAGAATAGTTTAATTAAACTATTGACTAGTTTAATGAACTGTCATGTATCCTTGGTGGCGGATGAAAGTCACTCTTGTAAGATTAAAAGAGAAATGTAATTATCATTATTTGTAATGAATGAGGTTATAAGGTATTAGAACCTGGGAATTGAGAATGTATGTTGTTATATTTCACTATATAATGATGTATATTTGGAAGAATGATGTACTCGTGACGCATGGAATCCGGGTGTGAAGATAGATTGAATTTTGGGGCATGACATTTGTCATTAATCCCCAACTAGAAGTTGCATTATTCATCAATCAGGCTTGATCTCTTTTCAGGAATTTTTTGGACATGTACTCTGTATGAGTCTTTGTGATGCATTCTATTTTAGTTCTTCTTCTGGGTTAAGGAAGCTCAAGAAGGGCCAACCTCTTAGTCCAAGACTAAGGGTCAGGTTTGTCCCCGAGGCACTTATCAGATGAAGAGCTTTATAAGTATGGTGGCTACAATGACATCACATTAGTCTTTTCTGCTTGAGAGTTTACTTACCAACTTTGGATACTCTTTGATGTTAGTATTTGTTTAGGCTGCAATCGTGGTGTCACCATGCTCTTACACTACGTTCACTGAGACTGATCGAAAGTACTCTATGATTTGAGTGGTTGGTTGATATGGTTATCAGTAGCACACTTTGGGACGTTACTACTGACTATGGATCTTTATTTGGTTCATCAATCATAGAGTTTTGGGACTCTTTAATCGGGATATTTCTGTTTTGGGTTAGCTCCTGTCTCTATGATCATGACAGGAGTTGTCTTGATATTTATGGAGTGGTTAACAGACATGTACCGTGATTGACTTATCCTTCAAGCTTGTCTCTGATCTTCTGGCAAGTACTCCACTTCTTCAGTTTGCTCCCCAAGCTTCATCCTTGATAGTTTGTTTAGGCTAAGAGGTTGTTGCAGCATCTCTTTTAGGCTGAAATCATCATGAATGAATAAACCTAAATGAATCATAAGAAGGTATCCTCAGAACTGATCACTCCACGATTGTTGACAAAACTACGAACGTAGTCTTTCTCATATAGGCTACAGTATCTTTTGCACTCGTGAAGGTATGCTTCAATGGTGAATTCTTCATCATCAATGCTTGATGATCCTTTGATATGAACTTCTTGGATGTTCCCTTTAGAATGATAAGCTTTGCATGGATACGACCAGTAGATCTTTTTCGTCTTGACATGAATAGCCTTGCAGCTGGTTGAATCCTTGTGGTGAAGCTATACGCTTATTCCTTAATAATGGTCAGATAGACCAAGTACCTGCAAGTTAGGTAAATTTCTATTTTTGGTACCCATGATAGTTTGGGTCCTGCTAGATTAGTTTTCTCAAAATACCAATTCCTCATATTCTTAAATTTATATTACATTAGCATCAACAATCATATTTATGCATATATCATATTTAAATATGACATTTATGATGCATGATGATGAGTGTGTGAATGATTAATCATTTTGATATGACACTCTTTTTCTTTGATTGTTTCACTTTTTGCTTGGTTATGTTCGCAGATTTAGAATGTTCTCAGAGTAGGAATCAACTCTATTAAGAATACGCATGTGAATGATATACCAATTTATATATCATTTGATTATGATATAAATGAATGAATATTCAAGTATGTTTGCATTAAAAATTTTTTGAAGTCCTTTGATAGATATTAGGAACATATGGACAAGGACTTAGAATGAATTGATCAAATATGTTAGGTTGATCCTACATAAGAAAAATAGCTTTGTAAAGTCTTTAAAAAGAAATGATGTACAATGACTATAAATTTAGAAAGATCAAACTTGTTAGGCTGATCTTATAATGTAATAGATATGCTTGTCTGATAATCGAGCACTGCACCAGAAATCGTAGTCTGCTAGGAGAGTTAAGGAAAACTCGAATAGCTATCAAGGAAGAATCGTAATCTGCAAGATAGTAGATCTCAGAGTTAGTAGACTGCCACGAGAGACGAGGAAGGATCGTAGTTTGTCGAGAAGAACTTCCTCGAAGCCATAGTCTGTTGAGTAAGTCATGTTCAAATCGTAGAGACAGCCAGTCTAAGAGCCGAACGAGTATCTACCAAAGCCAAGTCAAGAATCATAGACTACACTCAGAGTCGTAGAGTCTACTGATCAAATAAGAGGCAGAGATCGTAGTCGAGCCAGATCAGATGAAGACATCAAGATTAAGGACATAAATCATAGAGTATCAACATCTGATCTCGGAGTCGTAGTGTCTGCACAACTAAAGCAAAATCGTAGAGTCCAGAACTAAGACTCCAACAGAGATGCTTACAACGCTAAGGCAGAATCGTAGAGTAAACAGGATTCTCAACAAATGAGCACTCCCAGAATATCCAAAGTATGAAGCCTCTGGTCTAACCTGCAAAGATATATTCCACCTGAAGGGAACCAGAGTGCACTCAACGAATGGTAGGTGTAATACCCGAGAATTTCCACATATTATTAAACGAATATATTAATGGAAATAATATTTATGTGAATATAAGTGTTATTGTTTTATGAGTCGATTAATTCAATTGATTCGTATTAGATCAATGTGTATTAAGAAATGTGAATTGACAATGAGAATTGTGAAATGCCTTGTGTGGCATAATGTGAAACGAGGAAATTTCTTAAGCGAATTAAAAAGGGAATTAAGAAGATTAATCGCGTAAGATCATGTGATTTCATATAAGTAATCAATACACTCTTAGACTTGTAATATCACTCTTGTGGACATTAATTCATGTCGAGTAAAACAAGTTTGGCGATGAAAGTTGACACTGGCTTGAAGCTAAACCAGTCTTGGCACTGTCAGGGTAGCAATACAAACTGGCGTAGCTGTGCTAGTGATCAGTTGAAGTTGGTTAATTTCTACTATAGCACTGAATTAGTACATTCATATTATATGTGTGACATAAATAAAACCATATGATAGGAGTATATTGAGATGAAATGAGGTACCTATTAGCACCATGATATCATATGAAGTTGTAATGCATAAATGATTAATTATCTATATATTCTAGGAACTGAGAGAGTAATTAAATGTTTAAATAAACATTTATACTAAATAAGGTTATAATGTGATTATGTGAGTAATAGAGATAATTATGGAACTACCCGGACAATAATATTTAACTACGTTATTTTATTACATGTATTTAATGTACATGGATTATATGAGGTGGGTATATGTTTAATCCCTAAATTCCTAATATGGTAACAATTATACCTTAATATTACATTATGCGAATTAAAAGGACCAAACCAATCTTTACATGACCAAATGCTGAGATTTTTCTCTCTTGTCCCAAATTAAGTGTCACCAAGTATAATGAATAGTGTCCCAAACTCTCTTTACATAACTTTCAAGCTGCTAATCCTAGGTGATCATTGCTAGCTAAGTGGCTGGTAGGGAGTTGTTAAACCACCATCTAGGAACCTATGTATCCTTCCATTACACCATTGACTCCAAGATTGTGTAATGTCAAGATCTAGTTCATGCTCCTTCTATAAATATAAGCTACAATTTCAGTTTTTGTGTTGCTAAGAGAATTGTCTGAAAAGTCTAAGTTAAGAGTTCAAGTGGCTGAGCAATTATAGAAGCATATTCTGTGTGTAGGAAGTTCAATTCAAGCTCAAGGAGGTATAATTTCTAATTATGTTCTTGAGATGGCTCTTGTTTTATTCTTATAATTTCTTGAAATTTTATATCAAACATAATGTATTAAAATGTTATAATATGTTTAAGAAGTTTACTATCATGTATGAACCCTTTGCTAATGGTTTGGAACATGTTTGAGTCAAGGGAAATGGAATTGGGTAACACTCAAAAAAGCAGTGCATACGCTCACAAAGCAGGACATGGCGCAATTGCTCCATAATTGTACTACTAAGTAGTAGCACTACTAATGACCTCTCGAGATTAGTTGAGCCTTCTGTTTTATAACCTGCTAAGTGATGATCAACTATTATGACTTAAACTAGCATGCAAGCATGTGTAAGGGTATATACAAGCATATTAACTTAATGTGAGCATGTTTTAATAAATTAGCATTCATGAATAATGAAGGTGTGTAGTTGAAATGAATTTAGAAACTTTAGAAATGAACTAGATGAGTATGAGTGCCATGTTTATATACTGACTAGCAAGCATGTTGGTATAATTTAGAAATGCATGATGTATGATTCTTAGTTCCTTTGCTCATGAACGCTTTATTAGGATTTGTGGTAAAGAAGTTTTCGAAAAAAAGTTTAGTATAGTGAGCTAACTACTACATGATTTATATTCTGACCTTGCAAGTATGAAGGTATGGTTTAGAAATGCATGAATAGACCATTAGCTTGTATTTATGTGATTAGTAAGCAAGCATAAACATGTTAGAATAATTAGTACACTTTACAAATGACAATACGACTTTTGAATGTGAATATTATCAAAATACCTTGAGGGTTAGAATCTGACATTCATAATCATGTTAATGTTACTCTTAGACTCACTCATGAAACACAAACATATATATACCATGCTTGTGTATCATATTTCAAGTGAAGCATGAACGAAGCATATTTTCAACTAAAGCGGTGTTAGTTTCACATACGCGTTATGAATACTCACAAGTATGCCTAATATGAGTTTTATAACTATCTTGTATGTTTAGAGAGCAAGCATGATAGACTCTGTGGTTTCATGACCTTGAATGGCCTTAACTTGTTGAAATATTTAATTTGGAATTATATTATGAAAGGAGGAACCTAGATTGACTTGAGAAGAATGAAAAGACCTTTAATATGATAAGATAAATTATGTATGATTATTATGTTTAAGTCGGACAGAAACCTCAAGGCAACAGCTGAGTCTTAGCTTTGCCGAGAAAAAAGCATGTAAATTACGCGCTGGAGTCTGAAAGCTTAGCCATGGCAAGAAATTGCTTGCCTAAAATCTGGGATTCTGCATTCTGATTTTGAACGGTTAACTTGCAAGATGCCCATATTGCTAAAAGTATTTTAAAACCTACTTATACATGTATATATGTGGTGATTAGATTATATGTTGGTGTTTGACTTGTAATAGGAAAGTCCATGGGTAAAAAGGTCTTAACCTTGCACTTTATAAATTGCTAGATACTTGGTTAATGATAAGCATATAAGTTAATTTTGTATAGCATGTGCATACTTGAATCATGCCGAGCTTGATTAAAGAATGGATTAGCTAATGAACATCTTGTACTTCTAATACACTATAAATAGGATTCGAAAGTGTTGATTTCTTAACGTGGATAAACACCGCTTAAGGCAAGTGTAAGACCCCAACTTATTATAAATGAAATTGAATTTCCTCTATTTATTATTTTGAAATAGTAAGGGTTGATTTAATTAATGTGGTTAGTTATGGGTAAAATGCGCAAATATCTTAAATAAGTAAGTGGTTATAAAATATTCATTGTTGTCGAGGAATATTCGTTTGGTCATGGAATAATCTTGTTGTCGGGGAATATTAAATGCAGCCAGTAGCCATGACCTTAATGTGGGGCCCCCCATAACGAAAGCGATTGAATGAAGAAAATGACAAGTATGAGTTTTTTTATAAATAACGGCGTAGTTATTACAGATTAATAATGTTGGAATACCCGGTGGTTAAAACACGATGTACGCGATGTTGCTTGCGAAGACAGCGGTATTGCACCAATTATTGATTCTTACGTAAGAAAGCACTACTCAATAATTGTTACAGTAATTACTATTTCATATTTTATTTTATTGATTCAATAATTGCTATGTTGATATTTTATATTATTGTTGTTCAATAATTGTCACTGCATAATATTTCCCATTATCAGATCAATAATTCATATTATTTGAATAATATTATTAGATAGCATTATTGACAATGTCTAGAAAGTTCTGTCGAGGAAAGGGGTTAGCTCATCTAATTGCGCGCCAATAAGAAGAAATCCTTATCGGAAATCCCCCTCTTTCTTGGGAATGGCCTAGTTGTCAGTATTGTGATTCTGTAATATTATTTGTGAATAATTAATTATTGATTTATATGGTAAGGAAAATATTTATTTATATGGATATAAATGGAGGAATTTTTAGAAAAGTGACAATTGTTGAAAATTGATATTTTATCTTTTCTGATAAAATAATTCATTTAAATATATTATTATATTACAATAATATAATAATGGTGATATTTTTACAATGAATGTGTGATATATGAATAAATGAGGAGGAAGAGTATTTTTGTTACAATAAATGCTAAAAACATGTTAAACATGTTGTTGGGTCCCATTTTTGACTGAAATTTAATTATAGCCTGTAAAATCGTCCGTATACGGATTTTGGTCAATTTTTGCTTGGAATTTGGAAAAACTTAAACTTTCAAAGTTGTAGAAAATTGAATTTCCTATGGAATGAATATAAGATTCAAATTTTTATGATAAATGGCTATTTATTATGAATTATTGAAGTTCCAGAATAATTAATTTTTGGAGTTTAAAATATTTATTTTAAGAAAAACATTTTTTGCGATTGGGTGGGCCCCACATGAGTGGTAAACATGCTGAATTCAGATTTTCTAAGGTGGGCGTGAAAATTTTTAAATATATTAATATTTTATTAAATTTTCTGCTTTGGTATTCTAAGCATTTTCCTATAAATAGGGTGCTTAGGTTAGAATTGAAAATCACACCAGAAACTGAAGTTTTCTCTCTTAATATTATCGAGTGTATTCTTGTGAGTAATTTGATACTTTGAGTGTTGCTATACAAGTTTCCTTCAGCACTATATTCGGTATTCCAGTAAGAAGTATTTTCCTTTTGAGGTAAGGGATGTTATTTTTTTTAAATGATATTATTTCTTTCAATATCATTATGCCGGAATATTGGAAAGATTTTCCTTGTGAAATTCTTGCCTTTTTGTGTCGGGGTTACTATTCACATATACGGCACTATTCATGTATACGACACTATTCACCGAAAAAAGAAATTTTCTCTTCTTTGTCCCAGATGTCTATTTTTGTTACTATCTTTGATTGTATCCATGTTTTGATATTCATTCTTGAATTTTACTCCACCATAGTATATTATGAGGTGTTTTTGAACATGGATAAACCGAAGTACGAATCCATAATATTTGTTCTTTTGTCTCACTGGATTTGTTTTCTTCAAAATATTTTTCATCATCCTCAGTCCTAAATGATGATATAACTGAATATATTTGGCCTATAGTGAAAAGATGAATGATTTCCTGATGAACATCTTTGGCCCGTAGTGCAAAGATGAACAGGTGTTGAGATGAACATGACCAACTGATGAATATCTTTAGCCTGTAGTGTAAAGATGAATATTTGATTCAAAATGTATATTAATTAATATTACAGGGATACAAAATTGATGATGGAGTTTAAAATCATAGAAGATAGTAGATTTCATTCTCTACTTAATTCTTCTAAATGAATTGTTATTTCCGCTGCGAATATTGATTTAAAACTTGTTGTCTATTATATTTTATCAGATTTTTCTCAGTTGAGGACTAACAATAATTTTTTCTATATTATCTTAGTCATAATAATCTTTACTGGGCTAGTTGAGCTCACCCTTTTTCTTTTTGTTCCATTTTTCTTCTTAGGAGGAGAGAATGTAGCGAGTACTAGTCGGGGTATCGAATGATGGTTCGAAGAAGTTGTTTAAGTGGTCCTCACTATTTTTGTAAAATAATGTATAAATAATTGTAATGAGGACTTATTTGAGTGTGGATAATGTGTAGAAGATAATATTTGTATTTAAACTCACAGTTTATATGTTCTCGTATTTTGCACGATAATTGTATTAATAAAATTGTAGTTGTGTCTGTACCATGTATTTGATGACTCAAAATGGATGATGTATACCTATTTTGGGGGCGTCACATTTGGTATCTGAGCTTAGGGATATGGTCTCTGGCAGATATCGGGGAATAGAACTAGGATGGGAGAGACGAGTAAATCCTTCGCTAGTGTGTCCTACCTAAGCTTATTTGTTGGTTGGTCAGAGTATAGGATTATTATGTTGTATGTGAATTTCTTTAATTAACCCTTGTTTTGTGGCAGTATTTAAAAATGGCAGCTGAAAATATTAATGAAGGAGTGAATGAGACCACGGAAACACCTTTAATCACCAACCAGGAGAACGTGCAACAGGATGGCAATGTTCCTCCTGTAAACAACACCACAGAGCAGACGATGAACAATGAGATGTTTAGAAGTTTTTTGCGGTTCATGCAAAACCAGACGAGGGAGACTCCTGTTCAAAATATAGGTAGAAACAATGGCAACGCACAACTGGTCACTGCTAAGAAATTCAAGGAGTTGGGACTGCCTAAATTCTGGAGAAAGTCGAATTCGATTAAGGCAGAAACGTGGGTCAAGCAAATTACCAAGATATTTAATGTCTTGGGATGCACGGAGGAACAGAAGGCTCCATTCGCCACTTTTATGTTTTGTGGTGAGGTAGATTACTGGTGGGAATCTGTGAAGCGTACCCAGCCAGCCGCACTCAACATGTCTTGGGAAACATTTCAGAAACTGTTCAATGACAAGTATTTTCCTGAAAGTATTCGTCATATGAAGGAGGTAGAGTTTATCCGACTGGAACAGAATAACATGACTGTGTCCCAGTATGAGGCTATGTTCGCAGAGTTATCCAGGTTTGCACCTCATTTGGTGGAAAATGAGGAACGTATGACGCAAATGTTTTTGAGAGGTTTGAAACCCGACATTCGTCAATACCTCATTTCTCACAAATTTTCTCTATATTCAGATGTTGTCAACAAGGCTCAATTATTAGAGCGAGATAATGAGTACGTTCAACCGAGGGACAACAACCAGGGTCATACTGGTGGTAGTAGTCATTGGAGCAATGATAACCAGCAAGGAGGAAAGAATACGGACAAAAGCGGTAACCACTCCGGTGGTAATCGTTGCCATGATAATAGAAGAAGAGATTCGAGGGCAGATTTTAAAAAGAGAAGGTACAACAATGAAAATTTGAAGACATCAGCACCAGCATCAACTATTTCTAAGGGAGGAGAACGACCACCGGTCATATGTTATAAATATGGAAAAGAGGGACACATCAGCCAAAACTGCCTACAACAGTTCAAGGTATGTTATAATTGTGGAAAAGAAGGTCATATCGCTCGAGATTTTACAGTAGCGAAACTAAGTCCAGCGGGGATGGTAACTCAAAAGGCTGTCCCAGACAACTAAAAGTCAACGGTTCCTAGAAGAGCGTTTGTTGTGACTGGCCAAAATGCAAGGAACCCAAATAAGGTGATCATGGGTAAGCTAATCATAAACTCTTGCGAAGTTTATACCTTACTAGATACCGGTTCAACCCATTCTTTTATCTCTCCTGTTTGTGCTCAACGTTTAAACTTGACTCCGGAGAAATTAGACTTTGACTTATCTGTGGAGACTCCTTTAGGAGAAACTTTCATTGCATTCACTTTTTATAAATCTTGTTTGATCCAAGTTGGCACCATCGCATTACCTGTTGATCTTATCTCTTTAAAAATACTTGCATTTGATGTGATTTTAGGGATTGATTGGTAAACCACTCATCATGCCAAAATTGATTGTTTTCATAAGGTTGTTAGTTTTCGTATTCCTAACCAACTTGTTATGCGAATTCAAGCAACTAAACCACTAAAGTCAATCACTGTTATATCAAGTCATAAAGCCATTCGTTTATTAAAAAATGGATGTCAAGCTTTCTTACCCAATGTTATGGATTTGAATAAAGACACGTCGGATTTGAATAATATTTTTGTTGTTAGTGAATTTCCTGATGTATTTCTTGAAGAACTTCCTGGTCTACCCACAGAACGTGAAGTTAAATTCTTTATTGACCTTGAACTTGGTACAAAACCCATTTCTAAAACCCCATATCGAATGGCTCCTATTGAACTTCAGGAGTTAAAGGTCCAACTATATGAGTTGTTGGACATCAGTTTCATTCGTCCTAGTACATCTCCTTGGGGTGCTCCTGTTTTATTCGTAAAGAAGAAAGACGGGAGTATGCGACTTTATATTGACTACCAGGAATTGAACCATGTCACCATCAAGAATAGGTATCCGCTACCTCGCATTGGTGACTTGTTTGACCAGTTGCAAGGAGCACAATTTTTATCAAAGATCGATCTTCGTTCTGGATATCATCAGCTGAAGATTAGAACTGAGGATATTCTGAAGACTACCTTCAGAACTCAGTACGGGCATTATGAATTCTTAGTCATGTCTTTTGGATTGACTAATTATCCTACGACTTTCATGGATATGATGAACCGAGTAATCAAGGAATATTTGGATCAGTTCGTTATTGTCTTTATTGATGACATCCTCATGTATTCCAAAAGTCGTGAAGATCATGAGCACCATTTGAAGCTGGTACTTCAAAGGCTTCGTGAAAACAAGCTATATGCCAAGCTGAAGAAATGCGAGTTTTGGCTTGAGGAAGTAGAATTCCTTGGGCACGTGGTGTCAAAACATGGATTATCTGTTGACCCGACGAACATTGAAGCAATACAAAGTTAGAACAGCAACAAAGTCGGTGGAGAAGTCAAGTAGCTTTACGGGCTTATTTGGTTATTATCGGAGATTCGTGGAAGGATTTTCTCGAATCGCTACTCCGTTAACTCAACTGACTCGAAAAGATACAAAATTAGTATGGAGCGAGGAATACGAGAATAGTTTTCAAGAGCTTAAGAGGAGACTTATTTCGGCACCTATTTTGACAATACCATCTGGTTCGAATGGATTTGTAATCTACAGCAATGCTTTAGGCAAAGGGTTAGGGTGTGTTCTCATGCAACATGGGAAGGTCATAGCCAATGCCTTGCGATAACTTAAAGAATATGAGAGGAATTATCCTACTCATGATCTAGAGTTGGCAGCAATCTTTTTCGCGCTAAAAATCTGGAGGCACTATCTGTATGGGCAGAAAGTGGAGATATATTCAGATCATAAAAGCCTCGAATATTTCTTCACCCAAAAAGAACTCAACATGCGGCAATGATGTTAGCACGAGCTGTTGAAAGATTACAACCATACCATTTAATACCATCCTGGAAAAGTGAACGTGGTAGCTAACGCATTGAGTAGAAGATCATATGCGGGAACGAGTGCGATGTTGTGAACAGAAAGGCCCATTTTGTGTGATTTACAAAAGATGAAGATAGAATTCAAGACTCCGGGGACCCGTGCGATGATGTCAAGTATACGCATAAAACCAACTTTAATCGATAAAGTTAAAGTTGCTCAAGCAACAGACCCGGAGCTGATGCGTATGAAGAAGAAAGTACAAGAAGGTGTTATCCCAGAAGAAAGAATCGATGAAGAAGGAATACTTCGAGTCAACTCCAGACTTTGTGTTCTTAACAACTCTGATTTGAAATACAACATCATGATGGAGGCACACAATAGACCATTTGCAATTCACCTTGGAAGTAATAAAATGTATCGTGATCTTCGATATATATTTTGGTGGAACAATACGAAAAGAGAGATCGCGAAGTTTTTCTCGAGGTGTTTAACTTGTCAACGTGTAAAGGCAGAGCATCAAGTGCCAAAGGGTCCATTGCAGCCACTTGAGATTCTGAAATGGAAGTGGGAACATATTACCATGGATTTCGTTATGGGTCTTCCCACAGTTTCTCGAGGCATAGATGCTATTTGGGTTATTGTTGATAGATTAACTAAGTCTGCTTATTTCTTGTCGATACGGGAGACTTATTCCCTTGAACATCTTACTTGTATATATGTAAATGAGATTGTGAGATTGCATGGCATGCTAGTATCCATAGTTTTGGATCGTGA
The DNA here is from genome assembly GCA_020205615.1 of Panax quinquefolius. Classification (NCBI taxonomy): domain Eukaryota; kingdom Viridiplantae; phylum Streptophyta; class Magnoliopsida; order Apiales; family Araliaceae; genus Panax; species Panax quinquefolius. The sequence continues at coordinate 36,905,671 of CM035168.1, read as the reverse complement.
CCCAAGATTCACTTCACAATTTTGGGTTAGATTGCGAGAAAGCTATGAGCGCAGTTCTGATTGATTCTAAGCATACCATCCTCAAGCGGACGGACAATCGAGAGAGGACTATTCAAACTCACGAAGATCTATTAAGACTCGTGTCCTAGACTTCAAAGGAGTTGGGATAAGTATTTACCATTGGTGGAATTCTCTACTGATAATAGTTATCGAGCAAGTATAGGTGTGGCTCCATTCAAAGCATTGTATGAACGAAAGTGTCGCTCTCCAGTATGTTGGGATGAGGTGGGTGAAGCAACATTGTTGGGACCCGAATTGGTATGTATGACTACAGAAAAGATCCAAATGATTCGACAATGTATACAAATGGCATAGGATCGACAAAAGAGTTATGCGGATCTTGATCGAAAGGACGTGGAATTTAGTATTGGGGATCATGTATTTTTGCATGTTGCTCCATGGAAGGGAGTTAAAAGATTTGGGAAGAGAGGAAAGCTCAATCCATGATTTATTAGTCCATTTCAGATTCTTGACCGAGTAGGAAATGTGGCTTATAAACTCGCGTTACCTCCAAGCATGTCTCGTGTTCATAATGTTTTTCATATATTTGTGCTCCGTAAATATGTGAAAGACCTGAACCACATTATTGAGTTAGAACCAGAAAAAATAGTCGAAGATTTAACATACGAGGAGGTACCTATCAACATTCTGGATAGGGAGGAGCATCTCCTACGCACAAAGGTCATACCACAAGTTAAAGTTTTGTGGAGGAACCATGCTATAGAGGAAATGACCTGAGAGTTGGAAACGAAAATGAAAGCGAGGCATCCTCACCTTTTCGAAATACCAGGTACATACGTCAATTTCGAGGATGAAATTTCATAAGTAGGGGAGGTTGTAAATCCCCAACTTATTATAAATGAAATTGAATTTCCTCTATTTATTATTTTAAAATAGTAAGGGTTGATTTGATTAATGTGGTTAGTTATGGGTAAAATGCGTAAATATCTTAAATAAGCAAGTGCTTAGTGATGGAATATTCTTGTTGTCGGGGAATATTCGTATGACGATGCAGCCTTGTGTGGGCCCCATAACAGAAAGCGATTGAATAAAGAACACAAAAAGTATGAGTTTTTTATAAATAACGGCGTAGTTATTATAATTAACCTTTGTTGGAATACTTTTAGGGTAGTTAAAAACACAGTAATATACGATGTTGCACGCGATAGTTTGCAGTATTGCACCAATTATTAATTCTTACGTAAGAAGGCACTACTCAATAATTATTCTGAGTAATTCTTTTGTTTTATATTTTATTTTATTGATTCAATAATTGCTATGTTGATATTTTATATTATTATTGTTCAATAATTGTCACTGCACAATATTTCCCATTATCAGATCAATAATTCATATTATTTGAATAATATTATTAGATATCATTATTGGCAATGTCTAGAAAGTTCTACCGAGAAAATGGGTTAGGTCATCTAATTGCGCGCCAGTAAAGAGAAATCCTTATCGGAAAGCCCCCTCTTTCCTGGGAACGGCCTAGTTATCAATCTTGTGATTCTATAATATTATTTGTGAATAATTAATTATTGATTTATATGATAAGGAAAATATTTATTTATGTGGATATAAATGGAGGAATTTTTAGAAAAGTGACAATTGTTGAAAATTGATATTTTATCTTTTCTGATAAAATAATTCATTTAAATATATTATTATATTACAATAATATAATAATGGTCATATTTTTACAATGAATGTGTGATATATGAATAAATGAGGAGGAAGAGTATTTTTGTTACAATAAATGCTAAAACATGTTAAACATGTTGGTGGGCCCCATTTTTGACTGAAATTTGATTATAGCCTGCAAAATCGTCCATATGTGGATTTCGGTCAATTTCTGCTTGGAATTTGGAAAACCTTAAACTTACAAAGTTGTAGAGATTTGAATTTACTATGGAATGGACATAAGATTTGAATTTTTCTGATAAAATGACTATTTATTATGAATTATTGAAGTTTCAGAATAATTAATTTTTGGTGTTTAAAATATTTATTTTAAGAAAAATGTTTTTTGCAATTGGGTGGGCCCCACATGAGTGGTAAACGTGCTGAATTCAGATTTTCTAAGGTGGGCGTGAAAATTTTAAAATATATTAATATTTTACTAAATTTTCTGCTTTGGTGTTCTAAGCATTTTCCTATAAATAGGGTGCTTAGTTTAGAATTGAAAATCACACCAAAAACTGAATTTTCTCTCTCTCTATATTATCGAGCATATTCTTGTGAGTATTTTGATACTTTGAGTGTTGCTATACAACTTCTCTTCAACACTATATCCGGTATTTCAGTCAGAAGTATTGTCCTTTCAGGTAAGGGATTTTATTTTTTTTAAATGATATTATTTCTTTCAATATCATTATGCCAGAATATTGGTAAGATTTTTCTTGTGAAATTCTTTCCTTTTTGTGTCGGGGTTACTATTAACGTATACGGCACTATTCACGTATATGACAATATTCACCGAAAAATGAAATTTTCTCTTCTTTGTCCCAGATGTCTATTTTTGTAACTATCTTTGATTATATCCATGTTTTTGTTCTTTTGTCTCACTGGATTCGTTTTCTTTAAAATATTTTTCATCATCCTCAGTCCTAAGTGATGATATAACTGAATATCTTTGGCCTGTAGTGAAAAAATGAATGATTTCCTGATGAACATCTTTGGCACGTAGTGCAAAGATGAACAGGTGTTGAGATGAACATGACCAACTGATGAATATATTTGGACTGTAGTGTAAAGATGATTTTTTGATTCAAAATTTTTATTGATTGATATTATAGGGATAGAAAATTTGATGATGGACTTTAAAATCATATAAGATAGTAGATTTCATTCTCTACTTAATTCTTCTAAATGAATTGTTATTTCCGCTGCGAATATTGATTTAAAACTTGTTGTCTATTATATTTTATCAGATTTTTCCCTGTTGAGGACTAACGATAATTTGTTCTATATTATCTTAGTCATAATATTCTTTACTGGGCTAGTTGAGTTCACCCTTTTCCTTTTTGTTCCATTTTTTTTCTCAGGAGGCGAGAATGTAGCGAGTACTAGTCGGGGTATGGAATGATGGTTCTAGAAAGTTGTTTAAGTGGTCCTCACTATTTTTGTAAAATAATGTATCAATAATTGTAATGAGGACTTATTTGAGTGTGGATATTGTCTAGAAGACAATATTTGTATTTAAACTCACAGTTTATATGTTGTCGTATTTTGCATGACAATTGTATTAATAAAGTTGTAGTTGTTTCTGTACCATGTATTTGGCGACTCAGAATAGGTGATGTATACCTATTTTGGGGGCGTCACAGCAAGTATTTGAACCCTACTTTTATCGTTCAAGTATTTAAACCCTACTTTTATCGTGCAAGTATTCAAACCCTACTTTTATCATGTAAGTATCCGAACCCTACTCTTATTGTGCAAGTATCTGAACTATCCTTTACATTGTGCAAGTATCCTAAACCCTTGCATTACTTTATTCGATGGATATCGTAAGCAAGTATCTAAACGTTATCTCTTTGAATGCAAGTTATTCTACTTATTCGTTCAATTGAACAAGTATGTTTAGACTCTTGTGGAAACTATTATTCATGTTGAACTTGGTATTGTTCTTGAATATTGTGAAAGAGTCGATGCTATTTGATTTGACTAGACTATATGCACGTTTATAAAACCGTCCAAACCAAATGACTGGTGCGAAAATCTTGAAAACTGAGTTGAACAAGCCTTATGGTAAGGGGAGTGTATGTTGTTGGAAACCCCAACACATGAGTGGGTATTATTGTGGTGTTATGCATAACCTAGAGTATTGTAGACTGATCATCTATAGTACTTGATTCTTTTCAGTTATCAATCTAATATTGGTAATTCTAGTAGATGTTCAATAGTCCTTAGTGACTTCTCAGTATAAATTATTTATCCAGTTGGATACATTGATAGTCTTTGAATTCATATATATCTGTTGATTTATATTGAATTATCATTCTTATTCCAAGAATTGTTGATATTCATTATTCATGATATTATTCTGAAACTCTGAACTATCTTAGAGATGATACTTCGATATTTCAAACTTGTGATATTATATTTTACACCCTTGTTGTATATTACTTGTTAGGCAATTTGAACTCATCCTTTCTTATTTAAAACCGTTCAGTTAAGGTGAAACGGGGAAATGTCTCTGGAAAAGACAAGGGCAAGGGCAAGGCTACCGGCTAGCTTGTTCCTTTATGGATTAAAATTATTATATTATATTAACACTATTTTCAGACTATGTTTAAACTTAAGTAGGATTATGTAATAAGTCTTTATTTGATATTATTATGTAATCTATTAAGTACTGTAGGTTGCGAGACTTGGGGGAATAATTATAATAAATTATTGTATATTATTCTAAATTAGATCTTCCATTGTGAAAGTGATATTTTAGTAATTTTGTATGTCATGAGCATGTGACGAACCAAATTCGAGTGACTAAGTGGAGGTCTGAATTTTGGGGCGTCACAGGTTGGTATCAGAGCTGTAATTATAAATCTTAGGAGCAAGTGTCCCTAGATTATAACTCGGGAGAACTTAGAAGTTAGGAAGGAGATAAAACGCATGTAGAGTTTTCCTTGAGAGACTTAGTGTGTTATGAAATGTAATTTCATTCTAGACAATGAACTTATGTTTAATTAACTTTCTGATGGAGTTGTTGTTTGTTTTGTCATATGTTGGTGATTGTAGTATGACTGACATGGGAGGACCTAGCCGAGTAGTAGAAAAAGAGACGTGTGACATCCACGTAGTATTTGAGACACCCTTGACAGCAGAGCCTATATCAGTAGTGGTCCCTAACGATGATGATGATGATGATGATGATGAGGTGGAGTCTAATCCGGACGAGGAACCTTTGGAAGAGGAGCCCGAGCCTTTGGAGGACTCTGACGAGGCTACTTTTGAGGATCGGATGTTAGGAGAATATGAGGAGCAAATATTAGAGTTATGGTGTAGAGTAGAGGAGCTAGAGGCTGAGGCTAGGGGAGGGAGGTTGCGTTCCAGCAGTTCAGAGAGAAGGACCATCAGAGAAAATTGGCGATGCATGAAATAGAGGTGGAAATTTCTCACAGTAAGGAGGCAGGGATCCAGGTGGGGACTTTGTTTCAACGAGCAGTGGCTAGGAACGTCGAGTTGGTGAAGAAGCTAGAGGAAATGGAGCAGAGGGTTTTGAGTGAGAGGACGGAGAAGGAGACTCTCTGAACTCAGTTAGAGATGGAGGTGATGGATAGGATTCACTTCGAGGAGAAGTGGGTGGAAGCCAATGATAGGGTTGATGATCTAGAAGACGAGGTGTGGTGCAAGCGGAGGAAGATGAACAAGATGGGCTATGCTCTACGCACGGCCATGGAGAGATTGATCGATGGGGTAAATCATTACCCAACTGAGCAAGGACAGACCTGGTATACCATAAGTCGAGACATGATGGTGCACATCACACAGAAGGAATATCAGAGCACCGTGGAGCGTGGGATGTTAGATTGAGTATAGAGGATGAAATCCAGTAGTTGTAGTACTTTATTTATGTGTTGTTAAATTATTGTTGTTGTGATCTCAGTCTTTTGTGTAAGATGTGAGATGGTAGTAAACCCCAACTTTTGAAAATGTTAGAGGGGTAGTAAGCTGGAATGTCCCCATCTTTTGTGATACTAGGGGATATGTGATATCATTTATAGCAGTATGCTAGAAAAGAACATGTAAAGTAACCATTTGGCATATGAATATAAATGATCTTATTCCAGAAATGTGTTATAAACCTTTAATTCTTGTCAAATGAGAAATGTCTAAGTATTATAATTAGATAATGAAATAAAAATTTGCGATGCAGAACATGCCGCTCGGACGTAGAATAACTGTCCCAGAAGAGTCAGTTAATGATGAGAAAGGACCAGTAGATCCGATACAGAGACTTATATATTTATTGGGAGAAGCTCTGAGGTGAAGAAACGAACCCGTACCACCCATTCCCCAAGATGTCCCAATGATATCCTTCAAAGACTTTAAGAGTGTAGGACCCCCAGAATTCGAAGGAACTACTGACCCAATAGTTGTGCAAACGTGGATCAAGGAGATCGAGAAGGCCTTCACTATAGCTCGCGTGGGTGAAGACCATAAGACAATATTTTCCACATACATGATGAGGGGAGAAGCGAACTATTGGTGGGAAGCTAATCAGCAGAGAGCGGGAGAAGGAATGATAACATGGGAGAGGTTTACGACGATGTTCTTCGAGAACTATTTCCCTAAGAGTATGAAGAGTGGGATGGAAGTAAAGTTCCTAGAGTTAAAACATGGAGATATGACGTTGGAGCAATACGCAACTAAGTTCAATAAACTAGCGCGATTTGCAGAGCACCAAGTTGGGGATGAGGAGAGAAAGGCGAGACGCTTCGAACAAGGGTTGAAGTCATGGTTGTATAATAAGGTATCAGTCTTCCAGATTGATTCCTTGACGACATTATTAGAGAAGGCAGTCATTACGGAAGGTGGCAGTGAGGCCTTAAGTCTATATCATAAGGAGAAGAAGAACAAAAACACTGGTAGTGAGCATCGTGAAGGAAGCAGCAGTGGAAGGAGTAACTTTGGAAAGAGGAAATGGGAAAACAATAACAACAGAAGCAATAATGAAGGTGGGAGTCACCAGGGAAACTTCAAGAAAAGGACTGAAGTTTGTAATAAATGTGGAAGAAGTCAACAAGCGGAATGCTGAAAAGGAAAACCCGCGTGTTATAATTGCGGCCAAGAGGGGCACATATCGCCAAATTGCCCAAAACCAAAGAAGATTAGAGGATTTTTTGCTTGTGGATCAATAGAGCACCAGATAAAGGATTGCCCAAAGAAAGGAAGCGGTGGAGCTGGCAGAGGCCAGGGAGGAGGAAGCAAGTTAATGATTGGTGGACCTGTGCAACCCAACCGATCGACCGCCCGAACCTTTAACATGACCATCCAAGACACAGTAGCTGCGAAGGACGTGGTGTCAGGTATAATCCCAATCAATAATATAAATGCTTATGTATTATTTAATTCAGGTGCCACCTGTTCATTTGTATCCGAAGAATTTGCTAGTAAACTTAGTATACCCCAAGAACGTTTAGAAGATCCTTTGAACATAGAAGTTGCGATTAAGGAAATAATCCCTGTAGAATACGTCTATCAAAATTGTCACACAAACATTAGAGAACATGAACTGAGCGTAGACTTGATTCCTATTAGACTAGGAGAATTCGATGTAATACTAGGGATGGATTGGTTATATAACCATGCAGCGGTAATTGACTGTCAGAGAAAATGTGTGAACCTTTAGACTCCAAGTAAGTCTAAGGTAGTGTTTTATGGTAGCTCATCACTTAAGCAATCATGTTGCATTACGATGATGCAGGCCAAGAAATTGTTAAAGAAAAGATGTGTAGGTTATTTAGCTTACATTGTGGATACTCGAAAAAAGGGAGTAGAGATTAAAGATATACCCATAGTGAGTGAATTTCAGGATGTGTTTCCGGATGATCTACCTGGCCTTCTGCCAAACAGAGAAATTGAATTCATAATAGACTTAACATCGGGAACGGAACAAATTTTGAAAGATCCATATCGTATGGCGCCAGTAGAAATGAAGGAATTGATGATACAACTTCAAGAGTTATTGGATATGGGTTACATTCAACCAAATGTGTCTCCTTGGGGAGCACCAGTGTTATTCGTTAAGAAAAAGGACGGATCAATGAGGTTATGTATCGATTATCGAGAATTGAACAAAGTAACGATCAAGAACAGATATCCGCTACCAAGGATAGATGACTTCTTTGATCAACTGAAAGGAGCAAAGTGTTTCTCGAAGATCGACCTATGGATGGGATATCACCAACTGAAAGTGCGGGATGAGAACATACCAAAGATTGCGTTTTGAACCCGTTATGGACATTACAAGTTTTTGGTAATGTCATTTGGTTTGACTAATGCTCCGGCAGCATTCATGGACTTAATGAATCTAGTTTTTAAGCCATACTTGGATAAATTCTGGTGGTTTTCATCGATGATATTTTGATCTACTTGAAGACAGAAATAACACGCCAAACACTTGATGATTGTTTTGGAAGCACTGCAAAAGGAGAAAATGTATGCAAAATTTTCAAAATACGAATTTTGGATGAAGAAGGTTCAATTCTTAGGCCACGTGGTGGATGAGAATGGAATCTCAGTAGATCCCGAAAAAGTTAAAGCAGTAAGTAACTGGGAACAACCGAGAACCCCGACGGAGGTGAGAAGTTTCTTAGGGTTAGCTGGGTACTATCGAAGATTTATCCAGGATTTTTCTAAGATAGTGACCCCGTTGACTAATCTGATGAGGAAGACGGTGAAATTTGTATGGATCGACAAATTCGAAGAGAGTTTTCAAGAGTTGAAGAAGAGATTATGCGAGGCGCCTGTATTATCATTTCCAGATGATACGGAAGGATTTGTGGTGTATAGTGATGTGTCGCATAGAGGACTGGGTTGTGTGCTAATGTAACATGGCAAAGTCATTGCGTATGCGTCATGACAATTGAAGCAATATGAAAAATGATACCCTACTCACGACTTAGAGTTAACGGCAGTAGTTCTTGTGTTAAAGATATGGAGGCATTATTTGTATGGAGAGAAATGTGAGATATACACGGACCACAAAAGTCTGAAATATATCTTCACACAAAAGGAGTTGAATATGCGTCAAAGAAGGTGGTTGGAATTGATTAAGGATTATGATTGCGATATTCTTTATCACCTGGGGAAAGCAAATATAGTAGCCGACGCGTTAAGTAGGAAAGGAAGAGAGAAATTAATTCAATTGAGGACTCAGAAAGAGTTAATTAGAGAAATGGAGAAATTGGAAATATAGGTAAAAGGACCGAAGAGGTTTGTAGAGAAGTTATATGTAATGGAAGCTTGTCCGACATTGTTGGATAGAGTAAAAGAAGCACAGGAGAAAGATGAAGAATGTGAGAAGATCAAGAAAAGGATTTTAGAAAATGAGGAAGAGAAATTTTGAATGGGTAAAGACGGTATCTTAAGATTCAAAGGTAGAGTGTGGGTACCAGCGGTAGCCGAGTTAAGAGAGGAGGTATTGTATGAGGCACATAATACGACGTATTCCATTCATCTGGGAGGCACAAAGATGTATCTGGATTTGAGGCAACATTTTTGGTGGCCAAATTTGAGACGAGAAATTGCAGAGTACGTTAGTAGATGTCTTACATGTCAACAAGTCAAAGTAGAGCATCAGCGACCGAGGTGTTTATTAAAACCATTGGAAATACCAGAGTGGAAATGAGAGCATATTACGATGGATTTCATGGTAGGACTTCCAGTCATGCAGAAAGGTTTTTATGCCATTTGGGTTATCGTAAATCGACTTACAAAGACCGCACATTTTCTATCGATTAAGATCCACTACAGTCTAAATCAGTTAGCGAGTCTGTACGTAAAGGAAATCATTTCACAACATGGAGTGCCGGTATCAATTATTTTCGACCGAGACCCGCGCTTCACGTCAAAATTCTGTAAAAGCTTGCAAGAGAGGATGGGAACACAGTTGAGGTTGAGTATCGCATATCACCCTTAGACAGACGGACAGAGTGAGTGGACGATACAAACACTGGAAGATATGCTTAGAACTTGCGTGATGGACTTCAAGGGAAATTGGGATGACCACCTACCCTTAGTTGAATTTGTATATAATAATAGTTACCATGCGAGTATCGGCATGCAACCGTACAAAGCTCTTTACAGAAGGAAGTGCAGGACATCATTATGTTAGGACGAAGTCGGAGAATAACAAATACTCAGACCAGAGTTAGTATAACAAACCGCAGACATGGTGACAGTGATAAGGGCCTAACTAGTGGCAGCTCAAGATCGCCAAAAAAAGTGTGCAGATTTACATCGGCAAGACCGAGATTTTAAAGTCAACAGTTTTGTATTCTTAAAAGTATCTCCTTGGAAGTTAAAGATCCGTTTCGGCAAGAAAGAAAAACTGAGTCCAAGATTCATAGGACCATTCAAGATACTAAAGCAAGTAGGCGAAGTAGCGTACAAAGTTACACTACCACCTGAGTTGAAGCACATCCATAACGTGTTTCACATATCTGTGTTATGTCTGTACAAGCCTGACTACAAACACGTTATTTCTTATGAACCCATTTAAGTGGAGAAAAACTTAGCATATAAAGAAATTCATGTCCAAATTCTAGACAAGAAGGAGCAAACTTTAAGGAATAAAGTCATTTCTTCTGTAAAAGTACTTTGGCATAACCACGATGTCGAGGAGGCTACGTGGGAGTTAAAAGATAGACTAATGAGGGATTATGCCCATCTATTTGTGTAACCTTGTACCAATTCCGGGACGAAAATTTTATAAGGGGGGAGGATGTAATACCTCAGAATTTCTGCGTATTATTAAATGAATATATTAAGGGAAATAATATTTATGTGAATATAAGTGTTATTGTTTTTATGAGTCAATTAATTCAATTGATTCGTATTAGATCAATGCATATTAAGAAATGTGAATTGACAATGAGAATTATGAAATGCCTTGTGTAGCATAATGTGAAATGAGGAAATTCACTAAGCGAATTAAAATGGAATTAGGAAGATTAATCGTGTAAGATTGTGTGATTTCATATAAGTAATCAATACGCTCTTAGACTTGTAATATCACCCTTGTAGACATTAATTCATGTCGAGTAAAACAAGTTTGTCTATCAAAGTTAACACTAGCTTGAAGCTAAACTAGTTTTGGCATTGTCGAGAATGCTGGTAGCATTTTGCACCATCCCATCGAAGATAAATGGCGTAGCGTGCGCTGCGCCGATGATTAGTTGAAGTTGGTTAATTTCTACTATAGCACTGAATTAGTACATTCATATTATATGTGTGACATAAATAAAACCATATGATAGGAGTATATTGAGATGAAATGAGGTACCTAGTAGCACAATGATATCATATGAAGTTGTAATGCATAAATGATTAATTATCTGTGTATTCTAGAAACTGAGATAGTATTTAAATGTTTAAATAAACATTAATACTAAATAAGGTTATAATGTGGTTATGTGAGTAATAGAGATAATTATGGAACTACTCGGACAATAATATTTAACTGCGTTATTTTATTACATGTATTTAATGTACATGGATTATATGAGGTGAGTATATGTTTAATCCCTAAACTCCTAATATGGTAACAATTGTACCTTAATATTACATTATGGGAATTAAAAGGACCAAACCAAGCTTTACATGACAAAATGCTGAGATTTTTCTCTCTTATCCCAAATTGAGTGTCACCAAGTATAATGAATAGTGTCCTAAACTCTCCTTACGTAACTTTCAAGCTGTTAATCCTAGGTGATCTTTGCTAGCTAAGTGGCAGGTAGGGAGTTATTAAACCACCCTCTAGGAACCTATGTATCCTTCCATTACACCATGGACTCCAAGATTGTGTAATGTCAAGATCTAGTCCATTCTCCTTCTATAAATATAAGCTACAATTCTAGTTTTTTTGTTGCTAAGATAATTGTCTGAAAAAGTTTAAATAAAGAGTTCAAGTGGCTAAGCAATTGTATTAGCATATTCAGTGTGTAGGAAGTTCAATTCAAGCTCGAGGAGGTATAATTTCTAATTATGTTCTTGAGATAGGTCTTGTTTGATTCTTGTAATTTCTTTAAATTCTATATCCAACATGATGTATTAACATGGTATAATGTGTTTAAGAAGTTTACTAGCATATATGAACCCTTTGGTAATGGTTTGGAACATGTTTGAGTCAAGGGAAATGGAGTAGGGTAACACTTTGCAAAACAGAGTCATCACGCTCTGAAATAGAGATATGTGCGTTTGTATAATATAATGTACTAAGGTATGTAGTCTTACCACGCCAAACCTCTGAGATCAGTCGAGCCTTTTGTTTTATAACCTGCTAAGTGATGATCAACTATTATGACTTAAACTTGCATGCAAACATGTGTAAGGGGTATATACAAGCATATTAACTTAAGGTGAGCATGTTTTAATAGATTAGCATTTATGAATAATGAAAGTGTGTAGTTGAAATGAATTTAGAAACTTTAGAAATGAACTTGATGAGTATGAGTGCCATGTTTATGTACTGACTAGCAAGCATGTTGGTATAATTTAGAAATGCATGATGTATGATTCTTAGTTCCTTTGTTCATGACCACTTTATTATGATTTGTGTTAAAGAAGTTTTCAAGAAAAAGCTTAGTATAGTGAGCTAACTACTACATGATTTATATTCTGACCTTGCAAATATGAAGGTATGGTTTAGAAATGCATGAATAAACCCTTATCTTGTGTTTATGTGATTAGTAAGCAAGCATAAACATGTTGGACTAATTAGTACACTTTACAAATGACAATACGATTTTTGAATGTGAATATTGTCAAAATACCTTGAGGGTTAGACTCTGACATTTGTAATCATGTTAATGTTACTCTTAGACTCACTCATGAAACATAAACATATATATACCATTCTTGTGTATCATATTTCAAGTGAAGCATAAATGAAGCATATTTTTAACTAAAGCGGTGTTAGTTTCACATATGAGTTATGAATACTCACAAGCATGTCTAATATGAGTTTTATAACTATCTTGTATGTTTAGAGACCAAGCATGATAGACTTTGTGGTTTTATGACCTTGAATTGCCTTAACTTGTTGAAATATTTAATTTGGAATTATATTATGAAAGGAGGAACCTAGATTGACTTGAGAAGCATGAAAAGTCCTTTAACATGATAAGATATATTATGTATGATTGTTGTGTTTATGCTAGAAAGAAACCTCAAGGCAACAGCTGAGTCTTGGCTTAGCTGGAGAGGATTCCACAAATTGCTACTGGTCCCTAAACTTAGCTTACGGCGCAATTATACTTGCCAATCTGGAATCTGGGATTCTGCATTCTGATTTTCGACAGTTAACTTGCAAGATGCCCATATTGCTACAAGTAGTTTAAAACCAACTGTTACATGTGTATATGTGGTCATTAGATAATATGTTGGTGTTTTCCTTGTAATAAGAAAGTCCATGGGTAAAAAGGTCTTAACCTTGCGCTTTATAAATTGATAGATACTTGGTTAATGATAAGCATATAAGTTCATTTTGTATTTCATGTGCATACTTAAATCATGTCGAGCTTGATTAAAGAATGGATTAGCTAATGAACATCTTGTACTTCTAATACGCTATAAATAGGATTCGAAAGTGTTGATTTCTTAACGTGGATAAACTATGCTTAAGGCAAGTATTCGAACCCTACTTTTATCGTGCAAGTATTCAAACCCTACTTTTATCGTGCAAGTATTCGAACCCTACTTTTATTGTGCAACTATTCGAACCCTACTTTTATCGTGAAAGTATCCGAACACTACTCTTATTGTGCAAGTATATGAACTATCCTTTACATTGTGCAAGTATCCTAAACCCTTGCATTACTTTATTCGACGAATATCGTAAGCAAGTATCTAAACCTTATCTCTTTGAATACAAGTTATTCTACTTATTCGTTCAATTGAACAAGTATGTTTAGACTCTGGTAGAAACTATTATTCATGTTGAACATGGTATTGTTCTTGAATATTGTGAAAGAGTCGATGCCATTTGATTCGGCTATACTATATGCATGTTTATAAAACTGTCCAAACCAAATGACTAGTGCAGAAATCTTGAAAACTGAGTTGAACAACCCTTATGGTAAGGGGAGTGTATGTTGTTTGAAACACCAACACATGAGTGGATATTACTGTGGTGTTATGCATAACTTAGAGTATTGTAGACTGATCATCTATAGTACTTGATTCTTTTGGGTTGTCAATCTAATATTGGTAATTCTAGTAGATGTTCAATAGTCCTTAGTGACTTCTCAGTATAAATTGTTTATCCAGTTGAATACATTGATAGTCTTTGAATTCATATATATCTGTTGATTTATATTAAATTATCATTCTTATTCCAAGAATTGTTGATATTCATTATTTATGATATTATTCTAAAACTCTGAACTATCTTAGAGATGATACTTAAATATTTCAAACTTATGATATTATATTCTACACCCTTGTTGTATATTACTTACTGGGCAATTTGTGCTCATCCTTGCTTATTTAAAACCTTTCAGTTAAGGGGGAACAGGAAAGTGTCTCTGGAAAAGACAAGGGCAAGGGAAAGGCTATCGACTAGCTTGTTCCTTTATGGATTAAAATTATTATATTGTATTAAGACTGTTTTCAAACTATGCTTAAACTTAAGTAGGATTATGTAATAAGTCTTTATTTGATATTATTATGTAATCTATTAAGTATTGTAGGTTGCGAGACTTGGGGGAATAATTATAATTAATCATTGTATATTATTCTAAATTAGATCTTCCATTATGAAAGTGATATTTTAGTATTTTTGTATGCCATGAGCACTTGACGAATCGAATTCGAGTGACCAAATAGAGGTCCAAATTTGGGGGCGTCACAGTAGGCAACCTAACTGAAGATCTAAGCATCAACCCAATCAACATCCAGATTAAGTTAAGGAGCCATTCGAGTTGAAGTCTTCCGCAAGTTGATCAGAAGAAGACTTCAGTAAAAGTGATTGACTAAGGAAATGTTAGCAAGAGTAGTACCTGCCAAGTGAACAGAAGACAATGATCTTGGGGTTAACCAGGATCGTAGTGTTTGCTAAGGAAAGAAGGAACTGATATAGTTTACATAGAGATACTGGCCAGCTTCTGAAGAATGAGGCTAAAGTGATTAAGCATGGGTCAGTCCATTGATGATAAGTGAATGGGAGATCACAAGGAGAAAGCGAGCTGGGAATGCCATAAATTTGAGGTGTCTTGCTATTCAGAAGAGACCAGAACAAGGAGTCAAGCTATCAGTTCCTAAGATCATTCGGGGTAAACAAAAGTATTGAAGCACTGCACAATAAAAGGAAGAAGTGTTTTACATTGAAGATCCAATGTTCACTTTTCAGGATCGTAGTGTTATCCCAACAAGTCAATGAGCAACATTCAACAAGACACTACGATCAGGTCCAAGAATATGCATCAGAATCGTAGAGTTCGATCATCTAAAGATTGAAGCATTGGCAACAATTCAATCTAAAAAGTGATATTCGAATATAGCTTATTGAGAGCATCGATGCAAAAGGACAATCTCTGATGTTCTAATCGAGAAATCAAAAGGGAGAAATAAAGTTGACTACCTGCCTAAGACATCAAAGTTACATCTCTGACGGGGAAGGTGAAACAGTAGACTGTAGTGTCAGAAAGATGAAAAAGGGGATGTCATGTCACATCTGTAGTCTACATCAAATAACTCAAGATCTGTGAGTGAATTCAAACTACTTTCAACGGCTATATTCCAACGGAAAGATTGGGAAGGAGTATATATCAGCCAGAGCTTCAAAGATCAAGAAGAGCTGAGTTGAGGGATCATTGAGTTATTGGAATTCTATAGTGTTAACTCTACGAGTTCCACCAGAGCTAAACAGAACAAGTCTTAGTGACAGTGAGATTATAAAGGTGGAAGTGAAGTAGCTTTGAAGAAGAAATCAAATAGACTAAAAGCTTCACTCAACAAAAATGAGAATGCCACTGAAGATGGCAGCTAAGCTGAGAGCCGAGAAGGCCAAGAAGATAGCATTCAGAAAAGTGGTAGAGTACAAAGAAGATTAAGAAAGCCACTCTACGAATCACCAAGAACCAAAAGATGAATCAAAACAAATGCAGAACCATGTCTGCAAACCACTCAAGAAGGGTTCATGGAATTCTAAGTGACAGATAAAGTCTACCAAAATCTCAAACACTTAGCGAACCCAAATGGTGATGGTGCACAGCTGACATCGGATGAATATGAGCAGAATAAAATAAAGATCAGTTGCACCAAAGAAGATATGGTCCAGACTAAAAGAAAAAAGCAAAGAGGACCACGTCAAGCTGCTAACTACAAAAGATGTTCAAGCTTAAAGACATCTTAGCGACAAAGCACAAACAACAACACCAACAAGAATCCAGGGCCTAAGGGGTCCTTGTCCGGAGGGACTAAATGAAGTTCCAAGCCTGTTGGGCTTGAAGAGTTCCTAGGGAACTAGAGGAGTTCCAAGCCTGTTGGGCTTGAAGAGTTCTTAGTGAACTGAAGTTCCAAGCCTGCTGGCCTTGAAGGAATCTTAGTGATTCAGGGTGTTGCCCTTGCTTAGTGGAAATCTTGCTAGTTGAAGCAGAAGAGTGGATTAGGAGCTTGAGTCTCTGAACACTTAAAATCTGTGAAAGCCACGAATCCGGGTACCGAATCACCGTGGATCCGATACAATAATTTTATAACTATTACCAAAGATATAAACATAAATTGTTTATACAATAAACATACACATTATTTCCCCAAGGTCGAGAACCTTCACTTATTACACAATTCATAATCTATTTAACATATAACATTATTCTCATACTATACTATTACAATTAAGCTGCGCACAAAAAATCCAAAGTTTAACTTGGCTTTATCCTTTCCTGTATCCGACGTATGCTTCTTAATCTACAATGTTAATCATGATATAGCAAGGGTGAGCATAAGTTTGCCCAACAAGTATAAATTTATTTAAGGATATATCATGATGGAAAGAATTGAATAATAAGCTGGCTATAATTCTTCAATATAATTGAGAACTAGAATGAACAAACTTTCATAGCTGAACGAACATTGAACATGAACATAGCAATTATATCTGGACCGAATGGTAATGAAGGTGATCAACCTTTCATACCTGATGAATACATGCATTATGCACAGAGTGCGAATAAATAATTCATAGGCATGGCAATCAGTAATGATTAACCACAAGTATATCTGAATGAAACAACTCGAGGTCGAGTTAAGAAAAACTTGCCTATTCATTCGATTACTGTTACGCAATTTAATTATCTTTGCCTGAAGACCTAATATATAAATAATATCAATATACAAATTAGAATAATATCATCACAGAATTTGAAATAACCTAAACACATTAACACATAACCCTATCAGTTTATACATCACATAAAACCTAACCCCAGGTCAAACTTTTACAGTTCGAGTCGAGTTTAGTACAATTCTGACATTTTGACGGTCTTAGATCGAGTTTAAGTTCAATTAAACTTTGCCTAACACTTAGCAATTATCTTAGATAATTATATTATCAGTCAAAATAATTTTCATAAGCTCGAAATAATTTTCAGATAATTATTATCATTTATCGTAATTTTTCAATCATTAATAACGTATTTATATGAATTAAATACCACATAATTCCTTTATCATTAATATTTATTTAATACTAAATATTAATAAAAATCATAACATAATATTATAATATATTTATAATATATCAAAGTATTTTTAATACCTTAAAATCACATTTATATGATTTTTAAACAATTAAATTCATTATCGATAATTGCTTTTAATATTAAAATATTAATATTTTCATGACAAAAAATCAAAAGTTATATTTTATAACTTAAAATATTTTTAAAACACTTAAATCATTTTTATATAATTTTAAATCAGTAATTCTATTTTTCCATAATTTATTTAATATATTTACTAAATAAATTAATTATCATTAATATTAATTTATTAATGAATTTCATCACAAAATATCAAAATTCATAAAAATAACTTCAAATATTTTCTTATACCATAATATAATTTTTCATGATTTTTCATGTATTAAAATCATATTTAAATAATTTATTTAATATTATAATTAAATAAATTAAATACCATTAATATTCCAAAAATATTAAATATTTATGAAATATATGCTAAATAATTAAAAAAAAATCAGGATTTAAAATAATTTTTAGAAATTTATTCTGTATTTTTAACAATTTAAAACTAATTTTCTCTACTTATTTAAATAAAATAATTATTTAAAACTTAGATTTAGTTGTTATCTAGGTTGATTATGGTGGTAATGTTGTAGTACTGATGTAGTACTACAACCCTAAACAAATTTCATGGCCAAAACAAAATCAACCTGCAAGATCTATGCTCCAGAAAATGTTGTCAGAGCTGTTCTTCATTTCTAGGTTACCCATAAATGAAGAACAGTTCGAGGGTCTACTTTCTAGGACTTTAATCATCGCATTCTGGGCTTATTAACTGTGTTTTAAGGGTTCAGTCTTGTAGTCTTCATGTCAAGGAACAATAATACATCAACAGATCAACATAACAACATCATGTTTTCACGATTTTGGCCGGTCAAAGTAGAGGTCAGGAACGTGTTCATGAATAAACTGGGTTTTCAGTTGTTCTTGAGCGATTATCAACTTAGTTTGACCATGATTAAATCCCATTCTGGTCACGATCTAAGTAATATAAAAGCATGGATGTGTAGAACTCATGTCAGGCTACACGATTCAACCAACAACATGACTTAACTAACAAAGATCAGCAAGATAAAGAGCCTGCAAAAACGCTGTCAGTGGTTACTAGAATTCTAGGATGCCCAGAATTCATTTTTTCGTGAACGATCAACCTACTTTGACCAATCATATCTCTCAACCTGTTCATGATCTATCCTTGTTTCTAATTTCAGAACACAGACCACATGGCATGGAACAGATACAAAACATAAAACACCAAAAACAACTAACACCGAAGAATCTAGAGGCCCTGACATATGGCTGTCAGGCCACAATTTTAACTTTTTCCAGATTTTTGAAAACTTGATTTTCGAGCACTTTGATGTTATGCATCTGGGATCTAACAACCCAGATCACTAAATGACACCATATAACACATTTCTAAACAAGAAATCACAACATCAAACATCATATCATAAAATTTTTAAGATTTAGGGTTTTTACCACTTTGATGTTATGATCTTGAATCTGATCATCATGATCTGTTCTTAACTTTCTTGTGATCATTCTAGGAACTGATATACTTCATATTTTCGTGGGTCTATAGAGAGAAAGTGTGGGTTGAGAGTTTGTCACAAAATAAAGCTAGATAATGAATTTTCTCTCTCTTGAATTATTTATATTTTGATACAATGAATCTATATGATGTAAAGGGCTGAGATTACTGAGATTTTTAGCATGTGGCTGATCTAGGGTGATTGACTTGCCAATATATGGCAAGATCTACAAGCAACATCCAATAATGTAACAAGGTCAAATTAGTCATTTGATTTCTAAATTTAATGGCATAATGGACATTTGCTATAACCCTTTAGGGTTTAACCCTTAGGGTTAAAACCTAAGGTTCCTAAAAATTTATTTTCTAGGATTTCAAAATTAGGTTTTCTAAATAAAAAATTAATATTTCTAAATTATAATTAGGATTTTATAATTATAATAAAATTTCCTAATCATAATCTAAGCCTGCTAATTAGGATAATTATTTCCTAATTAAAATTGCTAATTTAGTAATTAGGGTCATAATTGTATATTAGGGTTTATAACCCAAGAATTAGGATTTTAAATAGAAAAATAATCTTTTTAATTTAGAAATTAGGTTTCCTAATTAGATTAGGGTTTTCTAATTACTTATAACTTGAAAATTAGGATTAATGTTTCCTAATTAACATTACCATTATTAAATTAACAATTAGGTTTTCCTTCATTATAAATTAGGGTTTCCAGAATCGATTTTTAGGGTTGCTTATCAGTCTTAGGGTTTTCTACATGAACGTTGATGTTCTAAATATATACTTAGGATTTGTCACAGATATCGTTTATCTGGTCAACCCTTGACCCTTAACCACATATTGTACACATATAATACCATATTTACAGAACATATACACATATACACTTAATCCTGAATAATTCACCACAAAGATTTTTAAATCCATAAAATTTCTTTCCAGAAATGTCAAATCCATACACATATTTTCAGTCTAGCTTTATTATTTAACATTTAATCCATCATTTAAGATTTAATTATTTTTCTAAATTCTCGGGTCGTCACATTCACCCCTTCTTCTAAGAATTTCGTCTCCAAAATTCAACTTACACCTTATACCTTTCATACTCATCATTACATGCTACCCACAACATCCCTCACAAGGGTAAAAATTTTCAAATTGTGCTAAAGAGTCATATAGACTATGATTTTTCATTTTTGCAAAGGTTTTATGGAAATTCATTCGCAAACCGTCATAACTTATGGACATAGTGGGTAATTAATCTAGTATGCCCTGTACTTATAAAGTACTGCTGGTCTGATTTGTTTCTCATCATTGCCATAGACACAAAAATTTTACCTCAGTCTTATCGGAATCTGCACCAAAATAATTTGGTTCAGGAAAAATTTTCAAAGAATGCTTAGAATTTTATAAACATTGGTTTAGCCGAATCAAATAGCATAGAATCATATCAATAATTAAATTTCAATCGAAATATGAATATGTGTAGCCAAAATCCCGTTGGCAAATTAAAATTTTGAAAATTGTTTAAAAATGACGTCATGATGCCGTACTGTATTAACAACCTGTTTGAGGATGCTGTCATCGAGTGACTTTGTCATAACACATCATACAATAGTGGAACAACGATTTTAGATCAAATTCATACTAAGTATTCCTCCATTTACAACTCCATCAACTTTTTATCATCTCTGCACTAGGTTACATGGTACATAAGTGATAAATAAAAATATATTTTGATATTTCAAATCATTATTGTCTAGCTGACACAAGTAGCATAGACTATTCTTTAAACCGTTCAAAAATCATTACAAATCTGTTTTATTACCTCAACAAGTAACGATGTGTCGGTGGCCCAAAGTCTAGGCATACACAATAGTCACCAAGAGTTGAGATTAAAAATTTATTTTCAAAAAGGCACATAGTGCGTATTTAGCTTGATGTCCAAAAAGTTCAAAGTCTAGCATAGCTAGGAATTTTGGAAAACCTAATGTATCCACTAATGATCATTTGCTTAAACAGTCTATCTATTCCTATTATCCTTAATACTTCATTTACACATAACTATTCCCAGTTCGTCAAACCATACTTATGAATTCATGAACTTTCCACAATCATATGAGTTTAAGAAGTTGTCCTAGTCAGACCTTTGGCGTCCATTCACTGAGGGGTTCATAAACATTTCATATAATTATGAGTTACGAACGTAACATAAGTATGAGTTTTAAGAAATCATATTTAACCTTATATTCTCTACCTATAACATATCTATCTGTTATACACATGAGAAAGGAATCACCCTCTTAACATGCATATAGCAAATAGCGCGACATAAACCTTTCAATGATTATCGGTGCCAAGAACTAAGTGGTTTTTACACCAATTACAATTCCCCACCCATAACAAGGAATCATACAACTTAGCTGCTGACATGAGTCCTCAATTGAAATCCCCACCTAATCTTAACTCCCTTCTCAATACGATATTTCATTCAACTCGTATTCATAATCTTTTCCTAAATCTGTACCAATTCATAGTACAAGTGTCATAGAACATTCTTGTCGTAAACTTGTCAATCATTTGCTTGATTAATATCAGATCATGGGGTGATCTCATCGTATATATTACGATTCATTTCTATACTATGATCGTTTTGTTTGACGATCTCCTATCCATGTACCTTTAGTCTTTTAGACTCTATCTATCCACCATTACTATCCACTTTTATTATCAGAGTTAGAGAACTCTGTGTCTTCATAACCGCCGAGATTTGTCTTTGAATCTTACTGACACACTAACTCTATTTGAGTTAGTACTTATCCTAATCACTGCGGTTATTAGACTAAGGTATCATTACCCTAGGTTTATAACCAACAGCTTTGATACCAACTGTGAAAGCCCCGAATCCGGGTCCCGAATCACCGCAGATCCGGTACAATCATTCTATAACTATTGCGGAAGATATAAACATAAATTGTTTATACAATAAATATACACATTATTTCCCCAAGGTCGAGAACCTTCACTTATTACACAATTCATAATATGTCTAACGTATAACATTATTCTCATACTATACTATTACAATTAAGCTGAATAAAAAAAATCCAAAGCTGAACTTGGCTTTATCCTTTCCTGTATCCGACGTATACTTCTTAATCTACAATGTTAATCATGATATAGCAAGGGTGAGGATAAGTTTGTCCAGCAAGTATAAATTTATTTAAGGATATATCATGAAGGAAAGAATTGAATAATAAGCTGGCTATAATTCTTCAATATAATTGAGAACTAGAATGAACAAACTTTCATAGCTGAACGAACATTGAACATGAACATAGCAATTATATCTGGACCGAATGGTAATGAAGGTGATCAACCTTTCATACCTGATGAATACATGCATTATGCACAGAGTGCGAATAAATAATTCATAGGCATGGCAATCAGTAATGATTAGCCACAAGTATATCTGAATGAAACAACTCAAGGTCGAGTTAAGAAAAACTTGTCTATTCAGTCGATTATTATTATGCAATTTAATTATCTTTGCCTGAAGACCTAATATATAAATAATATCGATATACAAATTAGAATAATATCATCACAGTATTTAAAATAACCTAAACACATTAACACAAAACCCTATCAGTATATACATCACATAAAACCTAACCTCAAGTCAAACTTTTACAATTCAAATTCGAGTTGAAGTTCTAAGATAATTCGACATTCTAAATGATGCGATTACAGTCGGACAAAAATCGAGTTTAAATTCAATTAAACTTTGCCTAACACTTATCAATTATCTTAGATAATTATATTATCAGTCAAAATAATTTTCATAAACTCGAAATAATTTTCAGATAATTATTATCATTTATCATGATTTTTCAATCATTAATAACGTATTTATATGAATTACATACCACATAATTCCTTTATCATTAATATTTATTTAATACTAAATATTAATGAAAATCCTAACATAATATTATAATATATTTATAATATATCAAAGTATTTTAATACCTTAAAATCACATTTATATGATTTTTAAACAATTAAATTCATTATTCGATAATTGCTTTTAATATTAAAATATTAATATTTTCATGAAAAATATCAAAAGTTATATTTTATAACTTAAAATATTTTTAAAACACTTAAATCATTTTATATGATTTTTAAATCATTAATTCTATTTTCCATAATTTATTTAATATATTTACTAAATAAATTAATTATCATTAATATTAATTTATTAATGAAATTCATCAAAAATATCTAAAGTCATAAAAAATAACTTAAAATATTTTCTTATACCATAATATAATTTTTCATGATTTTTTCATGTATTAAAATCATATTTAAATAATTTATTTAATTTTATAATTAAATAAATTAAATACCATTAATATTCCAAAAATATTAAATATTTATAAAATATATGCTAAATAATTAAAAACTAATTTTCAGGCTTTAAAATAATTTTTAGAAATTTATTTAGTATTTTTAATAATTTAAAACTAATTTTCTTTAATTATTTAAATAAAATAATTATTTTTGGAAAATATCTGTCACTAAAGGGCCCTATAGCGATAGAACCGTCGCTATAGGTGTTCTTGAGAAATTTCCAGAACTTCATGTCAGACTACAAGGTACTCACTTTGACCACAATTAAAACTTAGATTTAGTTGTTATCTAGGCTAGTTATGGTGGTAATGTTGTAGTACTGATGTAGTACTACAAATCTAAACAAATTCCATGGTCAAAACATAATCAACCTGCATGATCTATGCTCCAGAAAATGTTGTCAGAGTTGTTCTTCATTTCTCTGGGTTACCCAGAAATGAAGTACAGTTCGAGGGTCTACATTCTGGGCCTTTAATCACCGCGTTCCAGGCTTAGTAACTAAGTTTTAAGGGTTCAGTCTTGTAGTCTTGATGTCAAGGAACAATAATACATTAACAGATCAATATAACAATATCATGTTTTCACGATTTTGGCTAGCTAAAGTAGAGGTCAGGAACGTGTTCATGAACAAATCTGGGTTTTCCAGATTGTTCTTCAGGCAGTTCGTTCAACTTAGTTTGACCATGATTAAATCTCATTCTGGTCATGATCTGAGTAATATAAAAGCATGGATGTGTAGAACTCATGTCAAGCTACAAGATTCAACCAACAACATGACTTAACTAACAAAGATCAAAGAAGATAAAGAGCTCGCAAAAATGTCATTGTTGATTACTAGAATTACGAAATTTCACGAATTAATCTTTTTTCGTGTGAACGGTCAACCTACTTTGACCAATCATATCTCTCAACCTGATCATGATCTATCCTTATTTCTAGTTTCAGAACACAGAACACATGGCATAGAACAGATACAAAACATAAAACACCATAAACAACTAACACCGAAGAATCTAGAGGCCCTGACATATGGCTGTCAGGCCACAATTTTAACTTTTTCCAGATTTTTGAAAATTTGATTTTCGAGCACTTTGATGTTATGGATCTGGGATCTAACAACCCAGATCGCTAAATGACACCTTATAACACATTTCGAAACAACAAATCACAACATCAAACATCATATCATAAAATTTTTAAGATTTAGGGTTTTTACCACTTTGATGTTATGATCTTGAATCTGATCATCATGATCTGTTCTTAGATTGCTTGTGATCATTCTAGGAACTGATATACTTCATATTTTCGTGGGTCTAGAGAGAGAAAGTGTGGGTTAAGAGTTTTTCACAAAATAAAGCTAGATAATGAATTTTTCTCTCTCTTGAATTATTTATATTTTGATACAATGAATCTATATGATGTAAGGGGCTGAGATTGCTGAGATTTTTAGCATGTGGCTGATCTAGGGTGGTTGACTTGCCAATATATGGAAAGATCTACAAGCATCATCCAATAATGCAACAAGGGCAAATTAGTCATTTGATTTCTAAATTTAATGGCATAATGGACAATTGCTACAACCCTTTAAGGTTTAACCCTTAGGGTTAAAACCTAAGGTTCCTAAAAATTTATTTTCTAGGATTTCAAAATTAGGTTTTCTAAATAAAAAATTAATATTTCTAAATTATAATTAGGATTTTATAATTATATTAAAATTTCCTAATCATAGTCCAAGCTTGCTAATTAGGATTATTATTTCCTAATTAAAATTGCTAATTTAGCCATTAGGGTCATAATTGTACATTAGGGTTTATAACCCAAGAATTAGGGTTTTATATAGAAAAATAATCTTTCTAATTTAGAAATTAGGTTTCCTAATTAGATTAGGGTTTTCTAATTACTTATAACTTGAAAATTATGATTAATGTTTCCTAATTAACATTAAAATTATTAAATTAACAATTAGGTTTTCCCTAATTATAAATTAGGGTTTCCAGAACTGATTTCTAGGGTTGCTTATCAGTCGTTAGGATTTTCTAAATGAACGTTGACGTTCTAAATATATACTTAGGATTTGTCACAGATATCATTTATCTGGTCAACCCTTGACCCTTAACCACATACTGTACACATATAATACCATATTTACAGAACATATACACATATACACTTAATCCTTAATAATTCACTACAAAGATTTTTTAATCCATAAAATTTCTTTCCAGAAATGTCAAATCCATACACTTATTTTCTGTCTAGGTTTATTATTTAACCTTTAATCCATCATTTAAGATTTAATTATTTTTCTAAATTCTCGGGTCGTCACAAAATCCCTTGTGTCCTTTACATTCAGTCATTTACTTTATGTCATTTACATTATGTATCTAACCGCTCTAACTGATATGTATGTTTTAACTGCTTACCACTTAACTAACTCTAAGAACAATGTATGTATGATTATGAATATATCAATGAAGGGGATATTTTACTTATTTCGTTGTGCTTGGAAAGATTCTTATTTTTGTCATATGCTAATTCATTAGCAATACAAAATAAACAGGAAAAGTATTCGAAAATAAAAAGGATCTATTCAACCCCCCCCCCCCCCTTTCTAGATCTATTATGTGCCTACTGAGAACTAACAATTGGTATCAAAGCAGGTTATCATGCTATATTCAAAAGATAATCGCTTTGAGTCTGATCCTAGGCACAAACATTGTTCTAAACTTAGTTTAGTAGTAATTCACTTGTAAGTGCAGATGAGCTCACAAGTTGGAAATATTGTGTACATGTAAATGTATATATACACCTGGAGCTGCTCAGATTAGTCCATGTTCTTAAATGTCATAACAACAAGACCAATCCTTGCCTATAGTCAATCTTGTAGTGTGAAGATCAAATATGGGAGCTCAAGAGGCATCAACAGCAAAGAGTCAAGCATCCATCAGACTAAAAGATGAAAAGGTCATATGTGCTAAGAAGTACTAATTCAGAGAAAAAAGAAGAATCTCTCAAATCTATATTTAGCCAACCAACAGTTGGATGTAAACCTTGAGGACTCAAGGTTGTCAAAGAACTAAAGATGTCAAGATTTTCTGAGCCTACATCTTCAAGACTATGACTGATTGATCAAAGGACAACTGGAGCAACAAGTTATCAGAAGTAAAGGAAAAAGTGTGTACATCAATGCCTAACCCCAATATATCAAGATAAATGACTGTCAAGAAACTGACAATGTAAAGGTACTGTTCTTCATCAGTATAAATGTGTACATCATGTTGCACCACCTTATGCACTATAACAATATTCTATCAAGAGACCATACTCTACCTAAAAAGGAGAAGAGAGAAAGTACACTGAAGTTGGAAACTCAAATGTGAACGAACTTTCTCTCCATCCAAGTTCTAGGATTGAAGATAACACCTTGAAAGAAGTCTGAAATATGTCATAAGAAACCAAGGTTTAATTAATCTTAAGTGGAGTAATCTTTGCTGATGGGTTAGTATGTATGTACAAACATATGTTCTAAGTTTTTGATAACACATAGATTATGATCAGTTCTACAAGAGTATCTTTAAGATTCGTAGAAACTGATCACCTCCATGAATCAACCAGATAAAAATAAGTAATAGAGTTGATTCTCACTCTGTGACCATTTAAACCTTGTGAACATAACTAAGCAAATGATGAAACCATCAAAAAGAAAGAGTGTTTTATTAAATTGGTTAATCTTACACACACTCATCTTCATGCATTTTAAAATGTCATATCTACATTAGATACATGCATGAATATGATTGTTGGTGATCAATATGATGAAAATTCAAATATAGGAGGAATGGGGATTTTGAAAACTAACCTGGCAGGACCCATTTAACCATGGGTACCAAAAATAGAAATTTATCTAACCTACAGGTGCTTAGTCTATCTGACCACACTAAGGAATGCTGAAGCAGAAGACTTTAGTCAAAAATATTCAACGAGCAGAAGGCTTAAGACATTTCAAAAGAATTTATGATTAAATCTTTATTTGTCAAAGCCTGTCCTTGAAGACTTGCTGAGCTAACATGAATGAAGCTCACATGGTTACTGATCTTCATATGGAAGCAGGCAATTCATGCTAAGATGAAAAGGGTCTTATATGCTCAAGCATACAAAGCATATCATAGGAGAAGAAACCTCAAAGAAGTTCACATCAGAGGATCATCTAGCATTAATTATGAGGAACTCAATACTAAAGCAGAAGTCCACAAGTACAAACCGTCAAAGAAGACTACGTCCGTAGTACTATCAAATTATCGAAGAATGATCAGTCCTAAAGATATCTATTTCTATGATCCAAGGAGGTTTAAATGATTCTGATGACTTCAGTCGAAAGGAGATATGCAAGGCTGCCTGCTGATACATATGAAGAAGAAGATCTCACACTCCTCTGAGAAGATAGTGTAACCTATGGGGGAACAGTGATCTGTTAAGAAAAAGAAGCACAAAAAGTAACAGAAATACACTATGTAGCAATGTACCAGTTACAATGTCCCAAAACTTTATGGTTGATGAACCAAATGAAGATCCAAAGTCAGTAGGAATGTCCCAAAACGTACTACTGATAACCTTGTCAACCACCCAACTCAAATCGTGGAGTGCCTACGATCAAACATCTGATTATAATATAAGAGCAGGACGAAACCACGATTACAGCCAATGGAAATGTCTAAAGTTGGTAGATGAACTCCCCAGCAGAAAAGGTCAAATGACATATCAGTGCTAATCACTTCAAAAGTTTTTCATCTAGAAAGCGCCTCCGGGACAAACCTGACCCTTAGTTTAATCTAAGAGGTTGTCCCTTCCTGAGATACCTTAACCCAGAAGGAATGCTTAGTCAAGTTCTTTACAAGGACCAAGACAGACAACGATCGTAGAATAGATTCTGAAGCAACCTCGACGATCGTAGTGCAAGCTCAATGATCGTAGAATAGGTTCGACGATCGCAGTTTTCCCAAAGTATACACTAGCTTATGGGGAGCTTGGAAAAACTAGACACATGCTCAATTATTCAGATTGTGTGAAGATAAGTTTGGAAAGATGCCCTGTAGACTCACCTCAGAAGTTCAGTGCTCAAACTATCATGAGATACATCGGTAATTAAGCCATGCAATCTCAAGATGAGGAGTAGTGTCAAAACATCCAATGAAGCATCTCTCAAAAGACGATCGTTGAGTCGACAAAGAAAATCGTAGAGTCCATAGCTACCTCAACAAGCTAGTCTACGTTGTGACGCCCCCAAAATAGGTATACACCACACCCATTCTGAGTTGCCAAATACATGGTACAGAAACAACTACAACTTTATTATTACAACAGTAAAACTGTGAGTTTAAATACAAAATCGAATCAGAATTCGTGTCTATAGCTTTCTAACCCAAAATCATGAAGTGAATCTTGGGTCACTATCCAAACTATGGATATGGGCATGCCATGCAACCTCACAATCTCATTCACGCACATACTAGCAAGACGTTCAAGGAATAAGTCTCCAGATCGGCAAGAAGTGAGCGATTTGGTTAATCTATCAACAATAACCCAAATAGCATTGATGCCTTGAGAAACCGTAGGAAGACCGAATGTGAAATCTATGGTAATGTGTTCCCACTTCCATTCAGGAATCTCAAGTGGTTGCAACGGACCCTTAGGTACTAGATGCTCCGCCTTTACACGTTGGCAAGTTAAACACATCGAGATAAACTTTGCAATCTCTCTCTTCATATTATTCCACCAAAATGTATGTCGAAGATCACGATACATTTTAGTACTTCCAGGATGGATTGCAAATGGTGTATTGTGTGCCTCCATCATAATCTTGTTCTTCAAATCAGAGTCGTTAGGAACACAAAGTCTAGAGTGGACTCGAAGTATTCCTTCTTCATCAATTCTGCGTTCCTAATAGCTCCTTCTTGTACTTTCCTCTTCATACGCATCAGCTCCGGGTCGGTGGCTTGAGCAGCTTTAACTAAAGTCGATTATTCTCGTATATCATCACGTGGGTACCTAGAGTTTTCATCTCCATCTCTATTATTTGTAAATTATACGAAATTAGTCTTTGACAATATCGTACTCGTACTTGTATACGATCTTCTACTCAACACGCCGCCTACCACGTTCGCTTTTCCAGATGGCATGGTCGTAATGTCTTTGAAATGAGTCTCCTCTTGAGTTCTTCGAAGCTCTTCCCACATTCCTTGCTCCATTCGAATTTTGTATCTCTACGAGTCAGCTGCGATAATGGAATAGCGATTCGAGAATATCCTTCAACGAATCTCCGATAATAACCAACTAAGCCTAGAAAGCTACGATTTCGACATCGACTTAGGTTGCTCTCAAGCTGTGACTCATATCCCAATCTTGGATAAGACGTCACAATGACACCTATCGATTTACTATCGCATCGAATATGACGTCCCTACAGAGAGTTGCGGCGGTGAATTCCACAAAGGAAGTCACAAAATAAAGGCTCGGTACCAAATTTATAGTTGAATTTTAACTCACGAAGTTCAATAGGAGCCATTCGATATGAGATTTTAGAAATGAGTTTTGTACCGGGTTCAAAGTCGATACAAAATTTAATATCAGGCTTTGGGGGTAAGCCAAGAAATTCTTCAGAAAATACGTCAGGAAAAATCAATAACAACAAGAATATTATTCAAATCTGACGTGTCTTTATTCAAATCCATAACATGGACTAAGAAAACTTGACATCCGTAATAAATGAATGACTTCATGGCTTGATATGAAAATGTTTGATTACAATGGTTTGGTTGCTTGAATTCGAATAACAGGTTAGTTAGGAATATGAAAACTAACAACCTTACGAAAATAATCAATTTTGCCATGATGAGTAGTTAACCTTAAAATCACATCAAAAGCAAATATCTCTATAGAAATAAGGTTAACAGGTAATGTGATAGTGCCAACCTGAATCAAGCAAGATTTTTTTAAACAACGGATGTAATGAAAGTTTCTCCTAACGGAGTCTCCAATAATAGGTCAAAGTCTAATTTCTCCGTAGTCAAGTTCAAACGTTGAGCGCAAGCAAGAGAGATAAAAGAATGGGTAGAACAGAGATTCAGTAATGTATATACTTCGCAAGAATTTATAATTAACTAACCCGTGCTAACTTCGTTCGGGTTCCTCGCATTTTGACCGGTCACGACAAACGCTCTTCCAAGAACCGTTGACTTTGACTTTTCTGGGACATCCTTTTTGAGTCACCATTCACGCTGGACTGGTTTCGATATAAATATAATCTCAAGCGATATGTCCTTCTTTTCCACAATTATAGCATACCTTGGAAGGCTTTGAGCAGTTTGACCTTATATGTCCCTCCTCTCCACATCTCAGTAGCATCTAATCGGCGATCGTTCTCTTCCCTAGAATTTGTTGATGGTGCCGATGTTGTTCGCCGACGTCTTCCGTCATCGTTAAATCTTCTCTTTTTAGATTGGACATCTCTTTCCATAATATCAACGCGTCATGCAATTTTTTTACCCAAGCATCACTCATTCTCACTCGTTCGATTATTTCTTCTTTCATTTCGATTCCGACTTTATCATCTTATACTCGCCAAAGAGTGCTTCATTTCAAGCATCACGTATCGGGTAACACAAGCTTGAATCGTTGCATCCTTTTGCTCCACGAACGCTCGCAATTCTTTAGCTTCGCTTCTTCTAACTCATGAATACGATTTTGCAATTCTATATTTCGATCATAAAATACCTCTAATAAACTCTCTTGGTACCTCTTCTTCCTCTTCTTCCTCACTCTCATTTGTTACCTCTGCGATTATCTGGTGCAACTATCAATTCTTCACTCACCACATGGATATCTCTAATTCCTTCTTACCGACATCACATTATCACGGTTGGCGATTAGAGGTGTCTCCACGATCTCATTCACTCCATTGTTAACGTTCTCAAGTGACCATTAAAAAAAACTATCATAAAACAAGGGTTAATTAATATAAATTAACAAATCACATAATACCCCTATAATATGACCAACCAACAAATAAGCTTAGGTAGGACACACTAAATAAGGATTTACTCGTCTCTCCTCCTAGTTTTATTCCCCGATCTCCGCCAGAGATCATATCCCTAAGCTCGATATTAACCGTGACGCCCCAAAATAGGTATACACCACACCCATTCCGAAGTCGCCAAATACATGGTACGTAAATAACTACAACTTTATTATTACAACAAGAAAGCTGTGAGTTTAAATACAAATATTATCTTTTAGACAATATCTATACTCAAATAAATCCCCATCACATTTATTGATACATTATTTTACAAAAATGGTGAGGACTACTAAACAACTCTCTCTAGAACCTTCATTCCATACCCCGACTAGTACTCGCTACATTCTCGCCTCCTGAGAAGAAAAATGGAACAACAAGGAAAAGGGTGAGCTCAACTAGCCAAAGAAGAATACTATGACTAAGATAATATACAACAAATTATCGTTAGTCTCCAACAGGGAAAAATCTGATAGAATACAATAGACAACAAGTTTCAGATCAATATTCGCAGCGGAAATAATAATTCATAGAAGAGTTACGTAGAGAATGAAATCTACTATAATCTATGAATTTAACAAGTCCATCATCAATATTTTATCCCCTGTAACATCAATCAATATTCATCTCAAATCAAATATTCATCTTTGCACTACAGCCAAAGATATTCATCAATCGGTCATGTTCATCTCAACACTGCTCATCTTTGCACTAAAGGCCAAAGATATTCATCAATCCATCATGTTCATTTAAACACCTGTTCATCTTTGCACTAAAGGCCTAAGATATTCATCAATCGATCATGTTCATTTAAACACATGTTCATCTTTGCACAACAGGCCAAAGATATTCTTCAGAAATCATTCATCTTTGCACTACTGAAGCCAAAGATATTCAATAATATCATCATTTAAGACCGAGGATGATGAAAAATATTTTTAAAGAACAAATCCGATTGAAACAAAATGACAAGGATTAAGGATTAAGGATTCAGTATTTTGTTTTATCCATGTCCAACAATACCTCAAAAAATAATAGTAGTGGTGTAAAATTCAAGAATGATCAAAACATGGATACAATCAAAGCTAGTATCCAAAATAGATATTTTGGACTAAAAGAAGAAATTTTATTTTTCGATGAATAGCTTGATATCGTGAATAGTGTCAGATATCGTGAATAGTGCCAGAGTATACGTGAATAGTAACTCTCACACCAAAAGATAGAAATTCCACAAAAACATCTTCACGCTTCATGAATAGTACTCGTGAATAGTAACTCGTGAATAGTAACTCATGAATAGTAACTCATGAATAGTAACTCATGAATAGTAAACCCGACATGAAAAAGTTCCAAATTTGATAAAACTTCAGATCAACATTTCAAAGATAATGATATTGAAGAAATAATATCATTAGAAAAAAATAATATCCCTTACCTCAAAGAATCAAGATTGCCGGAAGGAAAGGCTCAAGTGATCTTGAATGAAACTTGTACTTAACAAAGAACTCTCAAAGTATCTAAATACTCACAAAATACGCTCAATAATAGAGAGAGAAAGAGAAAACTTTGTTTCGTGTGATTTTCAATTCTAACTTAGCCCTCTATTTATAGGAAAATGTTAGCCATTACCAAGCAGACTTGACCGCCACCGATGGCTTTTTACTCGCTACTATTGCCACCCACCACATTTGAAATAAAATTCAGCACATTTTTTTTTTCACCAACCACAAGTGGGGCCCACCAATTCTAGAATTTTCCAACAAAATCATTTATAACCTAATTTTTGAATCAGTCACCTCTTAAAATTCATAATAAATTATACGCTCATTTTTAACGGTTCAAAATTTGTGGACATATACTCAACTTATGTATGTATAACATACCCAAAAATTACCATTAATCCAACTATCGGATTAAAATTATAACCCCATAATATATCTCAAAACCCCCGATTTAATTTTTAATACCTCTAATCCGATAAAATACTGATAAAACACCTCAACATTAATTTCTTCATTTATAACCACATAAATAAATCCATCATTTATATCCACATAAAATAAATATTTCCTTATCATATGAATCAATAATTAATTATTCACAAATAATATTCTGTAATCACATTTATGACAACCAAGTCGTTCCTCAGAAAGAGGGGCTTTCAATAAGGATCTCTCCTCATCAAGCGCGCAATTAGGTGACCAAACCTCTCCTTAGACAGAACTTTCTAGACATTGCCAATAATGTTATCTAATAATATTATTCAAATAATATGAATTATTGATCTGATAATGGGAAATACTGTGCAGTGACAATTATTGAACAACAATAATATAAAATATCAACGCAACAATTATTGAATCAATAAAATAAAATATTGAGCAAGAATTCACTGTGAAAATTATTGAGTAAAGCGCCATCTTACGCATTTAATCAATAATTCAACAACATTTGTAATACCGGTGTCGCAGGCAACCAACGCCAGACGTATTACTATATTTTAACCACGGGTATTCCAAGCGGTCTTACTTCATAATAACTACGCCTGTTATTTATAACCACCCAAACTTTGTCGCTTTCCTCATCCAATCGCTTTCCATTATGGGGCCCATACATGGTCGCATACCAGTCGCATTTAATATTCCCCGACAAGATTTAATATTCCACGACCAAACGAATATTCCCCGACAAAAATGAATATTTTATAACCACTTGCTTATTTTGAAATATTTGCGTATTTAACCCTTAACTATCCACATTAATCAAATCAACCCTTACTATTTCAAAATAATAAATAAAGGAAATTCCTTTTTATTTAAAAAATTTTGGTCTTACAACCTCCCTCCTTATGAAATTTCGTCCTCGAAATTGACGACGTACTCAGTATTTCAAAAGGTGAGGATACCTCGCTTTCATTTCCGTTTCCAATTCCCAGGTCATTTCCTCTATAGCATGATTCCTCCACAAAACTTTAACTTGTGGTATGACCTTTGCGTGTAGGACATGCTCCTTCCTATCCAAAATCTTGACAGGTACCTCCTCATACGTTAAGTCTTCGGCTATCTCGTCTGATTCTAACTCTATAACGTGGTTCGGTTCTTTCACATATTTACGAATACGAGATATGTGAAACACATTATGAACACGAGACATACTTGAGGTAACGTAAGTCTATAGGCTACATTTCCTACTCGGTCAAGAATTTGAAATGGACCAATAAATCGTGGATTGAGCTTTCCTCTCTTCCCAAATCTTGTAACTCCCTTCCATGGAGCAACTCGCAACAATACATGATCCCCTACATTAAATTCCACATCCTTTCGATGAAGATCCGCTTAACTCTTTTTGTCGATCTTGTGCCATTTGTATCGTTATTCGAATCATTAGTCATACGTACTAACTCGGGTCCCAACAATGTTGCTTCACCCACCTCATCCCAATATTGAGAACGACATTTTTGTCCATATAATGCTTGAATGGAACCATGCCTATATTTGTTTAATAACTATTGTTGTATGAGAATTCCACCAATGGCAAGTACTTATCCCAACTTCCTTTGAAATCTAGGACATGAGTTTTAATATATCTTCAAGAGTTTGAGTAGTCCTTCGATTGCCCATCCGTTTGAGGATGGTATGCCAAATCGAATCGTAAATTGCGTGCCTATAGCTTTCTAACCCAAAATCATGAAGTGAATCTTGGGTCACTATCCCGAAACTATGGATACAGGGCATGCCATGCAACCTCACAATCTCATTCACGCACATACTAGCAAGACGCTCAGGGAATAAGTCTCCGATTTCGGCAAGAAGTGAGCGATTTGGTTAATCTATCAACAATAACCCAAATAGCATTGATGCCTTGAGAAACCGTAGGAAGACCCAGAATCTAAATCTATGGTAATGTGTTCCCACTTCCATTCCGGAATCTCAAGTGGTTGCAACGGACCCTTAGGTACTAGATGCTCCGCCTTTACACGTTAGGTAAGTTAAACACATCGAGATAAACTTTACAATCTCTCTCTTCATATTATTCCACCAAAATGTATGTCAAGATCACGATACATTTTAGTACTTCCAGGATGGATTGCAAATGGTGTATTGTGTGCCTCCATCATAATCTTGTTCTTCAAATCGAGTCGTTAGGAACACAAAGTCTCAGAGTGGACTCAAGTATTCCTTCTTCATCAATTCTCGTTTAGGAATAGCTCCTTCTTGTACTTTCTCTCTTCATACGCATCACTCCGGATTCGGTGGCTTGAGCAATTTTAACTAAAGTCGATTATTCTCGTGATATCATCACGTGGGTACCTAGAGTTTTCATCTCCATCTCTATTATTTGTAAATTATACTGAAATTAGTCTTTGACAATATCGTACTCAGATTCAGATAACGATCTTCTACTCAACACGCCACTACCACGCTCGCTTTTCCAGGATGGCATGGTCGTAACATGTCTTTGAAATGAGTCTCCTCTTGAGTTCTTCAAGCTCTTCCCACATTCCTTGCTCCATTCGAATTTTGTATCTCTACGAGTCACCGCGATAATGGAATAGCGATTCGAGAATATCCTTCAACGAATCTCCGATAATAACCAACTAAGCCTCAGAAAGCTACGTATTTCGACATCGACTTAGGTTGCTCTCAATCGTGACTCATATCCCAATCTTGGATAGACGTCACAATGACACCTATCGCTTTACTATCGCATCTAATATGACGTCCCCCTGAGAGAGAGTTCGCTTCGGTGAATTCCACAAAGGAAGTCACAAAATAAAGGCTCGGTACCAAATTTATAGTTGAATTTTTAACTCACGAAGTTCAATAGAGCCATTCGATATGAGATTTTAGAAATGAGTTTTGTCTACGGGTTCAAAGTCGATACAAAATTTAATATCGAGCTTTTGGGGTAAGCCAAGAAATTCTTGAGAGAAAATACGTGGGAAAAATCAATAACAACAAGAATATTATTCAAATCGACGTGTCTTTATTCAAATCCATAACATGGACTAAGAAAACTTGACATCCGTAATAAATGAATGACTTCATGGCTTGATATGAAAATGTTTGATTACAATGGTTTGGTTGCTTGAATTCGAATAACAAAAGTTAGTTAGGAATATGAAAACTAACAACCTTACTAAAAACAATCAATTTTGGCATGATGAGTAGTTAACCTTAAAATCACATCAAAAGCAAATATCTCTATAGAAATAAGGTTAACAGTAATGTGATAGTGCTGACTGAATCAAGCAAGATTTTTTTAAACAACGGATGTAATGAAAGTTTCTCCTAACGGAGTCTCCAATAATAGGTCAAAGTCTAATTTCTCCGTAGTCAAGTTCAAACGTTGAGCGCAAGCAAAGAGATAAAAGAATGGGTAGAACCCAGATATCTAGTAACGTATATACTTCGTAAGAATTTATAATTAACTAACCCGTGCTAACTTCGTTCGGGTTCCTCGATTTTGACC
This sequence comes from Panax quinquefolius, assembly GCA_020205615.1. Classification (NCBI taxonomy): domain Eukaryota; kingdom Viridiplantae; phylum Streptophyta; class Magnoliopsida; order Apiales; family Araliaceae; genus Panax; species Panax quinquefolius. The sequence continues at coordinate 36,868,628 of CM035168.1, read as the reverse complement.
GGCCACGACAAACGCTCTTCCAAGAACCGTTGACTTTGACTTTTTCGGGACATCCTTTTTGAGTCACCATTCACGCTGGATCTGGTTTCGATATCGCATAATCTCGAGCGATATGTCCTTCTTTTCCACAATTATAGCATACCTTGGAAGGCTTTGAGCAGTTTGACCTTTTATGTCCCTCCTCTCCACATCTCAGTAGCATCTAATGGCGATCGTTCTCTTCCCCTAGAATTTGTTGATGGTGCCGATGTTGTCGCCGACGTCTTCCGTCATCGTTAAATCTTTCTTTTTAGATTGGACATCTCTTTCCATAATATCAACGCTGTCGTGCGACTTTTTACCCAAGCATCACTCATTCTCACTGCTCGCTTATTTCTTCTTTCATTTCGATTCCACTTTATCATCTTATACTCGCCAAAGAGTGCTTCGTTCAAGCATCACGATCGGTAACACAAGCTTGAATCGTTGCATCCTTTTGCTCCACGACGCTCGCAATTCTTTAGCTTCGCTTCTTCTAACTCATGAATACGATTTTGCAATTCTATATTTCGATCATAAAATACCTCTAATAAACTCTCTTGTGTACCTCTTCTTCCTCTTCTTCCTCACTCTCATTTGTTACCTCTCGCGATTATCTCTAAGGTGTAAACTATCAATTCTTCACTCACCACATGGATATCTCTAATTCCTTCTTCTTCACCGACATCACATTATCCTCGGTTGGCGATTAGAGGTGTCTCCACGATCTCATTCACTCCATTGTTAACGTTCTCAAAGAACCATTCTAAAAAAACTATCATAAAACAAGGGTTAATTAAATAAATTAACAAATCACATAATACCCTATAATATGACTCAACCAACAAATAAGCTTAGGTAGGACACACTAGCGAAGGATTTACTCGTCTCTCCCTCCTAGTTTTATTCCCGATCTCCGCCAGAGATCATATCCTAAGCTCGATACCAACCGTGACGCCCCAAAATAGGTATACACCACACCCATTACGAGTCGCCAAATACATGGTACAGAAACAACTACAACTTTATTATTACAACAGTAAAACTGTGAGTTTAAATACAAATATTATCTTTTAGACAATATCTATACTCAAATAAATCCCCATCACATTTATTGATACATTATTTTACAAAAAATGGTGAGGACTACTAAACAACTCTCTCTAGAACCTTCATTCCATACCCCGACTAGTACTCGCTACATTCTCGCCTCCTGAGAAGAAAAATGGAACAACAAGGAAAAGGGTGAGCTCAACTAGCCCAGTAAAGAATACTATGACTAAGATAATATACAACAAATTATCGTTAGTCTCCAACAGGGAAAAATCTGATAGAATACAATAGACAACAAGTTTCAGATCAATATTCGCAGCGGAAATAATAATTCATAGAAGAGTTACGTAGAGAATGAAATCTACTATAATCTATGAATTTAATGATCCATCATCAATATTTTATCCTTGTAACATCAATCAATATTCATCTCAAATCAAATATTCATCTTTGCACTACAGGCCAAAGATATTCATCAATCGGTCATGTTCATCTCAACACCTGTTCATCTTTGCACTAAAGGCCAAAGATATTCATCAATCGGTCATGTTCATTTAAACACCTGCTCATCTTTGCACTAAAGGCCAAAGATATTCATCAATCGATCACGTTCATTTAAACACATGTTCATCTTTGCACAACAGGCCAAAGATATTCTTCAGAAATCATTCATCTTTGCACTACAGGCCAAAGATATTCAATAATATCATCATTTAAGACTGAGGATGATGAAAAATATTTTTAAAGAACGAATCCAGTGAAACAAAATGACAAGGATTAAGGATTAAGGATTCGTACTTTGTTTTATCCATGTCCAACAATACCTCAAAATTAAATAATCATAGTGGTGTAAAATTCAAGAATGATCAAAACATGGATACAATCAAAGCTAGTATCCAAAATAGATATTTTGGACGAAAAGAAGAAATTTTATTTTTCGATGAATAGTGCCGTATACGTGAATAGTGCCGTATACGTGAATAGTAACTCCGACACCAAAAGATAGAAATTCCACAAAAACATCTTCACGCTTCATTTAATAGTACTCGTGAATAGTAACTCGTGAATAGTAACTCATGAATAGTAACTTCGTGAATAGTAACTCATGAATAGTAACCCAAAATGAAAAAAGTTCCAAATTTGATAAAAACTTCAGATCAACATTTCAAAGATAATGATATTGAAGAAATAATATCATTCTGAAAAAAATAATATCCCTTACCTCAAAGAATCAAGATTTCGGAAGGAAAGGTCAAGTGATGTTGAATGAAACTTGTCTTGAACAAAGAACTCTCAAAGTATCTAAATACTCACAAAATACGCTCAATAATATAGAGAGAGAAGAGAGAAAACTTTGTTTCGGTGTGATTTTCAATTCTAACTTAGCCCTCTATTTATAGGAAAATGTTAGCCCGTACCAAGCAGACTTGACTGCCACCTGATGGCTTTACCTGCTACTATTACCACCCACCACATTTGAAATAAAATTCAGCACATTTTTTTTTCACCAACCACAAGTGGGGCCCACTAATTCTAGAATTTTCCACCAAAATCATTTATAACCTAATTTCGAATCAATCACCTCTTAAAATTCATAATAAATTATCGCTCATTTTAACGGTTCAAAATTTGTGGACATATACTCAACTTATGTATGTATAACATACCCAAAAATTACTACAATCCAGCGGTCGGATTAAAAATTATAACCCCATAATATATCTCAAAACCCCGATTTAATTTTTAATACCTCTAATCCGATAAAATAACGATAAAACACCTCAACATTAATTTCTTCATTTATAACCACATAAATAAATCCATCATTTATATCCACATAAAATAAATATTTCCTTATCATATGAATCAATAATTAATTATTCACAAATAATATTACGTAATCACATTTATGACAACCAGTACATTTCCCTAAAGAGAGGGGCTTTCAATAAGGATCTCTCTTCTTGGCGCCGCAATTAGGTGACCAAACCTCTCCTTAGATGTAACTTTCTAGACATTACCAATAATGTTATCTAATAATATTATTCAAATAATATGAATTATTGATCCGATAATGGGAAATATTGTGCGGTGATAATTATTGAACAACAATAATATAAAATATCAACGCAAACAATTATTTAATCAATAAAATAAAATATTGAGCAAGAATTCACATGTGAAAATTATTGAGTAAGCCATCTTACGTCATTTAATCAATAATTCAACAATCACTGCAATACCGTGCTATCTTTTTGCAACCACGCCAGACATCGTGTATTTTAACCACCGGGTATTCCACGATCTTAAACGGTGAATAACTACGCCTGTTATTTATAACCACCCAAACTTTGTCGCTTTTCCTCATCCAATCGCTTTCAGTTATGGGGCCCACACATTATGGTCAGCTGGCTGTCAGCATTTAATATTCCCGACAAAGCGATTTAATATTCCACGACCAAACGAATATTCCCCGACAAAAATGAATATTTTATAACCACTTGCTTATTTTGAAATATTTGCGTATTTAACCCTTAACTATCCACATTAATCAAATCAACCCTTACTATTTCAAAATAATAAATAAAGGAAATTCCTTTTTATTTAAAAAAATTTCGGGGTCTTACATACGTACTAAAATAGTCAATAAAAGAGAAGTCAAATCTGAAGAACGGACACAATGGAGAATTTATAAATGATGTCTTGTCAGCGACTTTCAACTGTCCCACTAAGAAACATGGAAGGAATAGTTAGAAGAGGGAAATTCAAATAATTGGCAGTTTCATCATAGCGGGCTCTTCAAAATTTGCAAACCTGTCAAATCTATACCTAGGGAAAAACCTAGCTACCTCTAAATAGCCAAAATCTCTGAACAAGTTATCAAAAGCTATCGAACCTCTCTCTCCCGCCTTTTTCAAACCCTAAAGCTCTCTTCAAAGCCTAAATCTATCAAAACTCAAGCTTCTCCCTAATTATATTCACCTACCTCTCATTAGACCATTGAACTTAAATACCCATACTACGAACTGTTCAAATGGCAGATTGGCGAGTAATCACTGGCATTCAACTCGGAACAAAGATATTTGAGAAATTTGAGAAGAAGTTCAGAAATATTCTTGATCTTGTAAAGAAGGCTGGGTTCTCAGAATGCCTAGAAATAAACACTCGGATATATACTGACATGGTTAAAGAGTTTCACTCAAACACAACCATAAGTTCTGGAATCCTTTCCACTAAGGTTAAGGGTTAGATTCTGAAGCTAAATTCGTCTGACATCAATCAATGCTTAGGCCTCCCTGACAGAGATCTGAAAAGCCTGGATGAGATCGACACTGAAAAAGCTAAGAAGATTATGCAGTACAAAAGAAACCCTAGTCTGAAGGACATTAAGAAAAAGGAGTTTCCTAAAGAATTCGAGTTCCTTGCTGAAATAGTGGGTAAATTTATCCTATGCAAAGACAATACACATGATACTGTGATTGACCAGCAGCTAAAGATCATGTCTGCCATAGTCCTGAAGGAACACATCAACTTTGGAGCTATCCTTCTTGATCAAATGTCCAAATGGCTGGATAAGGAAGAAAAAAAAGATTAACTGAAAAACCCCTCACAAAGGTTTTCCATGGAAGGTTTTTAAGTATCATCTTGAAGAAAAATTTGAAGAATAAAATTAAGGATGATGAGGGTGAAATTCTAAATGTTCATAAAGTAATGTCTCCACAGCTATTTGTAAACTGGAAGAAAAATCCAAAGGAAAACAAGAGGCTAATAACAACTGGGAGCAGCAGCAAGGCCTCTGTCAAGAAGAGGAAGTCACAAGAGGTGGAAAGCTCCCAGTCTGATGACTCTGTATCTATAGCAGCCACACCAGCAAAGAAGAAGTTTAAGAGTGTGAAGAAAACAGAGGCTCCACCAAGCAGTCTCTCCATTGACAACAAGAGACAAGGAGAAGAATAAGCATAAACTACAGAAACCCCAAAGAGAAGAAGGGATAACAGATTACTTAAAGGGCCATCCAAAAAGAAAGCAAAGGTGATGAAGAAGTCAGTTCTAGTTCCTTAAAGAAGCTTATCTACTCAAGAAGAAAGAGAAAAAGTAGAGTCAGAAAATATGAAAAGGGATCTGAAAGTCTCAAGGATAAATCATCAAAGAGCAATTCTAGCAATGAAGAAGAAATTAAGTCTATGAAGGAGATAGCCAAATCTGGCAATGAAGAAGAATGCACAAGTCCTATGGACAACCCTCAGAGTAGCCACTCTACTTCTGAAGAAAGGGTGAAAGATAAAACAATTGGATCTCCTACTGTAAATGCTCCAACAATATCATACGATGGTTCAAAAGATGTTGAGTCTGAGGAAGAAGGACATGTTCCTGCTATTGCTGAACATCAAGGAAGCTTATATGGGGATACAGAGGCTTCAGATTCTGAAGAACAAGAAAAGTTTGACTCTCTTATAGCTGACCCTCCAATAAGAAGAAAAAGTAACAGACTGCTTGCTAAATCTATCTCAAAAAGGACATGAGAACATGATAAGTGTATTTTATATACGCGAATTCATATCTAATTTATGCTTATCTGTTGCTATATTATTGTTATCATGTGCATTTTTACTTGTTCTATGTTATTTTATGTGTAGGTTGGTGATTGTGGCGTTTAACGTACAATTGGTGATATTCGGTTCGTTTGGAACTTAAATGGAGCATATTTGGAAGCAACTCAGTAATGCAGCTAAGTCAGATAACAGAATACACCCCCGTCGGGGCGGGCATGCACAGTTCATAAACCCCCACCGAGGCGGGGGGTGAAAAATCCTGAGTGTCCTGTTATGGTTAAAATTCCTTTTGGGCACAAACTTTAGCTATTTGCATGGTATTATAACTCTATTGGATAAAGAAATGCGGCTAGAGTGTTATGCTAGATATATACTACTCTATCAAACACAATTGGGATATATTAGTTAGTGAGATAACGAGGATCAAAGTTGAGTTTTGATAGCAAGTGTGGAGGAGTACTTTGAGGAGTTTTTCAAGACGATTGCAACTTTAGTCTGCGTGAAGGGTGTTTTCTAATATTCTTTGTGTTAGATTATTATTTGTAATTGAGAGAATGATTTCTATGATTTATTCAGCGTTTATTTCATTTATTATGAACTAATTCACTTTTTAGGCTTGTGATGGATCCTTAAGTGAATCGATGATTTTGTAAACTTTGAGTTCCAATTTAATAAGCTATCTCCAGTTTATCTATATTAATTTGTGCTTGAATCTATGAATTGCCTGATCAACAATTCTTGGTGGAGTTGGATGGAATGGAGAGAGGATATTCAAATCTAGACCTAGTTAGTATAGCATGTGTTCAAGATATTGTTAATAGCTTAAACTTGATGAGTGCTAAGGTAGAGATATGCTTGACGCCGCATGTAATCGGATAGAGAACTTATTCTTCAACCTTCTTCAATTGTAATTCACATGGAGATATAGTAGGTTAGTTGATTAAGGTGTTTAACGGATTTCTATCTTAATTGTGGATTGAAGTTAATATGGAATTAGTGCATCGAGAGGTGGTTAATACTACGTTCGTGTTCTTGATTAATAAACTGGGATAGTGCGTTAAATTGGAATAAAGGTGTTAACATCAAAGTAAAGCTTAGGGTGAAATCATAAGACTAATTCTCCATCAATTGTTTGAAAATTCAGATTTTGATATTCATAGTTGTTATGTGCTAATTTAAGTATTCTTAATTTTAGTTTTGTTAATTTAAATTATTGATTTGGTTTGTTTAATAAAATTAGGATTAATAAAAGATTCATAATTATAAGTTAAGGTATTTACTAATTTATCTCTGTGGGAATGATACTTGACTTATCATTTTATTACTTGTTGACCACGTATACTTGCGTGTTGTGCGTAATTAGATTTTACCCAACAAGTTTTTGGCGCCGTTGCCGGGGCGACTTTTAGTATAATTCTTAATATTTTTACAATATCAGTTTAATTAATCCAGTTTTACTTAGACATTTTTATTTTTTCATTGTATTTCTTATTTCAGGTGTTGGACATAGTTTATGCAAACTCGGTCCCAAAATCCAGACTTGCTGCCTTTTGAGGACGACATTGAGAAAAGGTTTCAGAGGTTAAGTAAGTGGATCAAGGAAACGAGGAAAGAATTCGAATTACCTGAAAAGAAAGAGGAAATAGTAATGGCGGCCGAAGATCGGAAAGTCTTTGAGGACTCAAGAACACCCAAGGTAGCTGGAATCTCAAGCATCACCAAAGCCAACAATAGCAAAATGAATACATTGAGATTAAGCACAGGATGATACAAATGATTCAGAATTCAGTTCAATTTGGGGGATTTGCAAACGATGATCCGAACGAGCATTTAGTCAGCTTTCTAGAAATGTGAGACACTTTTAGGTTTAATGGAGTTTCGGATGAGGCAGTGAGACTTCGATTGTTCCCATTCTCTCTACGGGACAAGGCAAAGAGTTGGTTGCATTCACTACCGTCCGGTTCGATAACAACTTGGGAGGATTTAGCTCAGAAATTCCTTGCAAAATTCTTCCCACCGACGAAAACTGCAAAGATGAGGAATGAAATTACAATGTTTGAACAGCAACATGGGGAGTCGTTATATGAGGCATGGGAGAGATACAAAGAACTGCTCAGAAAATGCCCACATCATGGATTGCCCTAGTGGCTATAAATGAACACCTTTTACAACGGACTACACAGGAATCTTAGGACAAGTATCGATGCAACATCGGGCGGAGCGTTCATGGCAAAGAGTTACGAGGAAGCATATGAGTTGATTGAAACCATGGCTGCTAATAACTATTAGTGGCCCACAGCGAGAATGACACAGGCGAAGGCAGCTGGGGTATTAGAAGTAGACAACATGACAGCAATACAAGCACAGATAGCTGCAATGTCAAAGAAGTTGGAGCAAGTGGTAGCAGCACAAACACAACAAACACAGCAAGCACCGCAAGTGACAATAGTATGTGAGCTGTGTGCAGGAGAACACCCAACAGAGCAATGTACAATTAATCCAGCAGCTGTGCAGTTCATCGGTAATTACAATAGAATTCCTCAAAACACATATTATAACACATACAATCAAGGAAATAGGAACCATCCGAATTTCTCATGGAGCAATAGTCAGCAAAATCAAGCTTCACGTCAAACATACCCTCCAGGTTTCCAGAATCAGCAACAACAAGTTCAATATCAAGAAAGGAAACCCGATTTGGAAGAAAAGTTGGATAAATTCATAGCTACCACCGAGTTGGCTATAAAAAATCATAACTTGATGTTTAAGGCACAAGAGATGGCGTTCAAGAATCTAGAAAATCAGATGGGTCAGATAACGTTGGCAGTGAATAGTAGACCACAAGGAACACTACTGAGTGACAACGAGAAAAATCCTAAGAGTAATCATGAGTAGTGTCAAGCCATTATGTTGAGAAGTGGAAAATAGCTTGAGGGTCAAGAGCCAGAAATTTCGGTTACAAAGGAGAATGAACTAGAAATAGAAAATATAGTGGGTGAGGTAAAGCAAGGGAACGAAAAACAAATGGAAAAGAATAGATCAGTCAATAAACCAGCTGTTTATCCTCCCCCGCCATTCCAGGAAAGAGTTCAAAAACAAAAGTTAGACAAGCAATTTTTAAGATTTTTGGAAGTTTTCAAGAAACTTCAAATTAACATACCATTTGTAGAGGCCCTAGAACAAATGCCTAGTTACGCAAAATTTATGAAAGGGATTCTATCAAGGAAAAAGAAATGGGATGATTTTGAGACGGTGGCATTAACAGAGGAGTGTAGTGCGGTATTACAGCAGAAATTACCACCAAAACTCAAGGACCCGGAGAGCTTTACTATTCCATGTACAATCGGGGAAAGGCATTTCAGCAAGTGTTTATGTGATTTGGGGGCAAGTCTAAACCTTATGCCATTGTCACTGTACTTAGAATTAGGTTCGCCCAAGCCAAGGCCTACTAACATCTCCCTACAGTTGGCAGATGGGTCAGTTACGTATCCTAGAGGCATAGTAGAGGACATCTTAGTGAAAGTGGATAAGTTTATATTCCCCGAGGACTTTATTATTCTGGATTTTGAGGAGGACAAGAATATCCCAATTATCCTAGGGAGACCATTTTTGGCTACAGGGAGAACACTCATTGATGTACAAAAGGGAGAACTCACTGTGAGGGTCCAAGATCAAGAAGTGAAATTCAGTGTGTTTAAGGCCATGAAACTCCCTACGGATGAGGAAGAATGTTTTTGAATGGACCTAATTGAGCAAATCATTAGTGATGACATGAGCAAAAGTTTGGTGAACGATCCGTTAGAAACAACATTTTTGGGAGATGAAGAGATCGACGATCCGGAATTGGTGGATTACCTTCAATTGCTAGACTCATTTCCACGAGTACCAAGATTTAGAACCCCATTTGAACCACTGCAAACGGAGGAGGTAAATGCAGAAAAATTAAAACCGTCATTGGAAGAGCCACCAAAGCTGGAACTTAAGCCACTTCCTAAGCACCTCAGGTATGCATATTTAGGCAATTTAAATTCTTTACCTGTTATTATTTCAGCTGCACTTAACGAATTGCAGGAAGAAAAGTTACTAAGGGTGCTTCGGGAACACAAATCAGCTATTGGATGGACAATTGCGGACATAAAGTGGATCTGCCCTTCATTGTGTATACACAAAATTCTGATGGAAGATGAGGTAAAACCAACGGTGGAACAACAGCAGCGACTCAATCCAATTATGAAGGAAGTGGTTAAGAAGGAAATTTTAAAATGGTTAGACGTTGGCATCATCTATCCGATTTCCGATAGAAAATGGGTTAGTCCAGTCCAGTGTTTACCTAAAAAAGGAGGAATGACGGTGGTGCAGAATGATGACAACGAGTTAATCCCCACCAGAATAGTGACGGGTTGGCGGGTTTGCATGGATTATAGAAAATTGAACAAGGCAACCCGAAAAGACCATTTCCCGCCGCCGTTTATTGACCAAATGTTAGATAGATTCGCGGGACATCAGTATTACTGTTTATTGGATGGGTATTCGGGCTACAACCAAATAGTCATCGCTCCGGAGGACCAAGAAAAGACCACACTTACATGCCCTTACGGCACCTTTGCATTCAGAAGGATGTCATTCGGACTATGCAATGCACCGGTAACTTTCCAAAGGTGTATGATGGCCATTTTTTCGGACATGGTGCAGAAAAACGTTGAGGTCTTCATGGATGACTTTTCAGTTTATGGGGACAGTTTTCATAATTGCTTGAAGAATCTGGTCATGGTGCTACAAAGATGCAAGGACACAAATCATGTTCTAAATTGGGAAAAATGCCACTTCATGGTTGAAGAGGGCATAATTTTGGACCATAAGGTCTCGGCTCAAGGGCTGGAAGTCGATAAAGCAAAGTTGGAAACAATTGAAAAATTGCCTCCACTGTAAGACCCCAACTTATTATTAATGAAATTTAATTTTCTCTATTTATTATTTTGAAATAGTAAGGGTTGATTTGATTAATGTGGATAGTTAGGGGTAAGATACATTAAATATTTCAAAATAAGCAAGTGGTTATAAAATATTCATTGTTGTCGGGGAATATTTGTTTGGTCGTGGAATATTAAATCTTTGTCGGGGAATATTAAATGCGACAGCTTGACCATGTGTGGGCCCCCATAACGAAAAGCGATTGGATGAAGAAAAGCGACAAATATAAGTTGTTTAAAAATAACAAACAGTAGTTATTACAGTATTAATCTTATTAAAATACTAAATTGGTTAAAACACGATAGCTTTACGGTATTGCACCAATTATTGATTCTTACGTAAGAAGGCACTACTCAATAATGGTTACGATAATTCTTATTCGATATTTTATTGATTTAATAATTCTTTGCGTTGATATTTTATATTCTTTGTTGTTTGATAATTGTCATTACACAACGGTATTTTCATTATCGAAGAAATAATTCATATTATCTGAATAATATTATTAGATAACATTATTTGCAATGTCTAGAAAGTTACATCTAAGGAGAGGTTTGGTCACCTAATTGCGCGCCCGAGAAGGAGAAATTCTTATTGGAAAGCCCCTCTTTCTGGGAAGCGCTGGTTGTCAATATTGTGATTGATAATATTATTTGTGAATAATTAATTATTGATTCATATGATGAGAAAAATATTGATTTTATGTGGATATAGATGGAGAAAATTTTTAATGTGACAATTGTTGAAAATTGAAATTTTATCTTTTCTCGATAATTCATTTAAATATATTATTATATTTTAATAGTATAATAATGGTGATATTTTTACAACGAATGTGGGATATATGAGTATCTGAGGAGGAAGAGTATTTTTGTTGCAATAAATGTTTAAAACATATTAAACATGTTGGTGGACCCCATTTATTGATTGAAATTTGATTATAGCTGTAAAATCGTCTGTTTGTGGATTTGGTCAATTTTGTTTGGAATTTGGAAAACTTTCTTACGTAAAGTTGTAGAGAATTGAATTTCCTATAAAATTAGCGAGATTCAAATTTTTTACGGCAAAAGGGCTATTTATTATGAATTATTGAAGCTCGAAATAATTGATTTTTGGAAGTTTAAAATATTTTAGTTAGAAAAACGTTTTTGTTATTTGTAGGCATGTGTTAAGAGTTGGAAATCATTTGGTATGAGTCTGTGAAAAATTTTATATATATATTAATATTTTATTAAATTTTACGCTTTGGTGTTCTAAGCAATTTCTATAAATAGGTACTTTAGGTTAGAATTGAAAATCACACGAAGCTGAAGTTTTCTCTCTATATTATCGAGCGTATTCTTGTGAGTATTTTGAGTATACTTTGAGTATTGCTATCTCGATTGCAAGTTCAAGTCATAGCCTTTATATCAGGTGTTTCAACTAGAAATCTTGTCTTTGTGAGGTAAGGGATATTATATTTTTTTAATGATATTATTTATTCTAATATCATTATGCCAAAGTATTGATCGAACTTTTAATCAAATTTGGAACTTTTAGTGTATGGGGTTACTATTCACGTATACGATAATTATTCACGATATCTGTATTATTCACGAATACAAAGACTATTCATGAAAAATGAAAAATTTTCTTTTTAGTCCAAAATATCTATTCGGATACTAGCTTTGATTGTATCCATGTTTTGATCATTCTTGAATTTTACCCCACTATAATTATTTTTGAGGTATTTTAGGACATGGATAAAACAAAGTACGAATCCTTAATCCTTAATCCTTGTCATTTTGTTTCCTTTGGATTCGTTTCTTTAAAAATATTTTTCATCATCTTGGTCCTAAATGATGATATTATTGAATATCTTTGGCTTTTGTAGTGCAAAGATGAATGATTTTGAAGAATATCTTTGGCCGTAGTGCAAAGATGAGCAGTGTTTAGATGAACATGACCCGGTGATGAATATCTTTGGCACTGTAGTGCAAAGATGAATATTTGATTCGGATATATATTGATTGATGTTACGAGGGATAAAAGATGAGCGATGAACTTTTAAATTCATACATAGAAGATAGTAGTTTGCATTCTCTAATTAACTCTTCTAATGAATTATTATTTTCATTGCGAATATTGATTTAAAATTTGTTGTCTATTGTATTCTATTAGATTTTTCCTGTTGAAGACTAATGATAATTTGTTGTATATTATCTTAGTCATAATATTCTTCTTGGGCTAGTTGAGCTCACCCTTTTCCTTTTTGTTCCGTTTTTCTTCTCGGGAGGCGAGAATATAGCGAGTGCTGAGTCGGGGTATGGAATGAAGGTTCTAGAGAGAGTTGTTTAGTAGTCCTCACCATTTTGTAAAATAATGTATCAATAAATGTGATGAGGATTTATTTGAGTATAGATATTATCAGAAGATAATATTTGTATTCAAACTCATGACTTTCTTGTTGTAATAATAAAGTTGTAGTTGTTTACATACCATGTATTGACAACTTCGGAATGGGTGATGTATACCTATTTTGGGGGCGTCACAGTTGGTATCAGAGCTTAGGGATATGATCTCTGGCGGAGATCGGGGAATAGAACTAGGAGGGGAGAGACGAGTAAATCCTTGGCTAGTGTGTCCTACCTAAGCTTATTTGTTAGTTGGTCAAGTATATAGGGATATTATGTGATATATTGATTTCCTTAATTAACCCTTGTTTTATGTGATATTTGAGAATGTCGATTGAGAATATTAACAATGGAAATGAGACCGTGGAGACGCCTTTATACTCACCAACGAGGAGAAGCGTGCAACAGTGGCAATGTTCCTCCTGTGAACAACACCATGGCGAGATGATGAGCGAGGGGATGTTTAGAAGCTTTTTGCAGTTCATGCAAAATCGAGGCGAGGAGACTTCGTGTTCAAAATATAGGAGGAAATGATAGCAATTCACGGGTTGTCACGACCAAGCGATTCAAAGAGTTGGGACCACGAATTTAAGGGAAAGCGAGATCCGATCATGGCGGAAACATGGGTCAAGCAAATTACCAAGATATTCGATGTCTTGGGATGCACGGAGGAACAGAAGGTTCCATTCGCCACCTTATGTTTCCGTGGCGAAGGCGAGACTATTGGTGGGAGTCTGTGAAGCGTACCCATCCACCGCACTTCGGCGTATGTCTTGGGAGGCGTTTAAAAACTATTTAATGACAAATACTTTCACGAAAGTGTTCGTCATATGAAGGAAGTGGAGTTCATCGATTAGAACAAAACAACATGGCGGTGTCTCTCAATCACGAGGCAAAGTTTGCGAGTTATCGAGGTTTGCACCTCATTTGGTGGAGAATGAGGAAGCGTATGATACGGATGTTTCGAGAGGTTTGAAACCCGACATACGACAATATCTCATTTCTCATAAATTTTCTCTCTATTCGGATGTTGTTAATGAGGCTCAATTGTTAAGCGAGATAACTTGAGTATGTTCAACCGGGGACCATAACCGAGGATCGTACAGAGATAGCGATCAATGCAGAATAATGATAACCAAAGAGAAAAAAAGCAGACGGACAAAAATGGTAACCACTCGGGTGGTAATCATGGCCATGAAAATAGAAGAAGTGAGTCGAGGAGGAGATTTTAAAAGAGGAGATTTAACAACAACCATGTGAAGGCAGCGGTCTTGCAAGAAGAATTGGTTCTAAGGAGGAGGAAACGACCACCCATTCGTATGCTATAAATGCGGGAAAGAGGGACATATCGGTCCAAGCTGTCCACAACATTCAAGGTATGCTATAATTGTGGAAAGGAAGGACATATCGCTCGAGATTATGCGGTAGCAAAACCTAGTTAATGAGGGACGGTGACTCGAAAAATCGTCCCGAGAAAAGTCAAAGTCAGCGATTAGGGAAGAGCGTTTGTTGTGGTGGTCAAAATGCGAGGAACCCAAACGAGGTGATCACGGGTAAGCTATTTATAAATTCTTGCGAAGTTTATACCTTACTTGAATCTAGGTGCTACCCATTCATTTATCTCTCTGCATGTGCTCAACGTTTAAACTTGACTCAGGAGAAATTAGACTTTGACCTATCTGTGGAAACTCTGTTAGGAGAAACTTTTATCACATCCTTTGTTTATAAATCTTGTTTGATTCAAGTTGGCACCATCACCTTACTGTTGACCTTATCTCTTTAAAGATACTTGCTTTTGATGTGATTTTAGGGATTGATTGGTTAACTACTCATCATGCCAAAATTGATTGTTTTCGTAAGGTTGTTAGTTTTCATATTCCTAACTTGTTTATATGCAATTCAAGCAACTAAACCATTAAAATCAATCAACATCATATCTAATCATAAAGCTATTCGTTTATTGAAAAGCGGATGTCAAGCTTTCTTAGCCCATGTTATGGATTTGAATAAAGACACGTCAAATTTGAATAATATTCTGTTGTTATTGACTTTCTGACGTATTTCTGAAGAACTTCCGGTCTACCCCGAGCGTGAAGTTGAATTCTTTATTGATCTTGAAACTGGTACAAAGCCCATTTCTAAAACCCCATATCGAATGGCTCTATTGAACTTCATGAGTTAAAGGTCCAACTATAGGAATTGTTGGACATCGGTTTCATTCGCCCCTAGTACATCTCCTTGGGGTGCTCTGTTTTATTCGTAAAGAAGAAGAAAGGCGGGAGTATCGCGACTTTTGTATTGACTATCGGGAATTGAACCATGTCACCATCAAGAATAGGTATCCTCTACCTCGTATTGATGACTTGTTTGACCCGATTCTGAGGGCACAATTCTTTTTCAAAAATTGATCTTCGATTACGGATATCATCAATTTGAAGATTAGAGGCGAGGATATTCAAAGGCGCCTTGAGAACTCGATATGGGCATTATGAATTCTTAGTCATGTCTTTCGGACTAACTAATGCTCCTGCGGCTTTCATGGATATGATGAACCAAAGTATTCAAGGAATATTTGGATCGGTTCGTTGTTGTTTTTATTGATGACATCCTCATATATTCCAAAAGTCGTGAAGATCATGAGCACCATTTGAAATTTGGTACTCAAAGGCCGTGAAAACAAACTATATGCCAAATTGAAAAAATGCGAGTTACGGCGAGGAAGTAGCATTCCTTGGGCATAATGGTGTCAAAACATGGAGTATCAAGTGGACCGTGAAGATTGAAGCAATCTGAAGTTGGGAGCAGCAGAAGTCGGTGGCCGAAATGCACGTAACTTTACGGGTCTATTTGGTTATTATCGGAGATTTGTGGAAGGGTTTTCTCGAATCGCTACTCCATTAACTTCGACTAACTCGGAAGGATACAAAATTGTTTTGGAGCGAAGAATGCGAGAAGAGTTTCCAAGAGCTTAGAGGAGACTTATTTTATTTTGTTCTAACAATACCATCTGGTTCGGATGGATTTGTTATCTCTGATGATGCTTGAGGCGCAAAGGGTTAGGATGTGTTCTCATGCAGCGTGGGAAAGTCATAGCTTTATGCCTCATGACAACTTAAAGAGTATGAGAGGAATTATCCTACTCATGATCTAGAGTTAGCGGCCCGATCGATTTCGCGCTAAAGATATGGAGGCACTATCTATATGGGGAGAAAGTGGAGATATATTCGGACCATAAAAAGCCTTAAATATTTCTTCACTCAAAAAAAGAACTCGACATGCGGCGTGACGTTGGCTCGAGCTATTGAAGACTCGACCACACTATTGATACCATCACTGGAAAGCGAGCGTGGTGGTGGACGCGTTGAGTAGAAGATCATATGCGGGAGCAGTGCGATGATGTCAAGTATATGCATAGAGCCAACTTTAATAGAAAAAGTTAAGGTTGCTCGAGCCAGCAGGCTAGGAAATGATGCATTATGAAGAAGAAAGTACAAGAAGGAGTTATTAGGAGGCGAGAATTGATGAAGAAGGAATACTTGAGTCCACTCTAGACTTTTGTGTTCCTAACGACTACGATTTGAAGTACAAGATTATGATGGAGGCACACAATACACCATTTGCAATCCATCACGGAAGTACTAAAATGTATCGTGATCTTGACATACATTTTGGTGGAACAATATGAAGAGAAAGATTGCAAAGTTTATCTCGATGTGTTTAACTTGCCAGCGTGTAAAGCGAGCATCTAGTACCTAAGGGTCCGTTGCAACCACTTGAGATTACGAAATGGAAGTGGGAACACATTACCATGGATTTCGATTCACGGGTCTTCCTACGGTTTCTCAAGGCATCAATGCTATTTGGGTTATTGTTGATAGATTAACCAAGTCCGCTCATTTCTTTAACGTCACGGGAGACTTATTCCTTGAGCGTCTTTCTAGTATATACGTGAATGAGATTGTGAGGTTGCATGGCATGTACGTATCCATAGTTTTGGATCGTGACCCAAGATTCACTTCAAGATTTTGGGTTAGCTTGCAAAAAGCTATGGAGCGCAGTTCTGATTGATTCGGCATACCATCCTCAAGCGGACGAACAATCGAAAGGACTATTCAAACTCTTAAAGATTTATTAAGACTCGTGTCCTAGACTTCAAGGCGGTTGGGATAAGTATTTACCATTGGTGGAATTCTCCTACAACAATGAGTTATCGAGGCAAGTATAGGTGTGGCTCCATTTGAAGCATTATATGGACCGAAAGTGTCGCTCTCCCGGTATGTTGGGACGAGGTGGGTGAAGCAACATTGTTGGGACCGAGTGGAGTGCGTATGACTCTGAAAAAGATCCAAATGATTCGACAACGTATACAATCGGCACAAGATCGACAAAAGAGTTATTCGAGATCTTCATCGAAAGGGCGTGGAATTTAGTATAGGGGATCATGTATTGTTGCGAGTTGCTCCATGGAAGGAGTTACAAGATTTGGGAAGAGAGGAAAGCTCAATCCACGATTTATTGGTCCATTTCAAATTCTTGACCGATTAGGAAATGTAGCTATAGACTTGCGTTACCTCCAAGTATGTCTCGTGTTCATAATGTGTTTCACATATCTCATACTTAAGAATATATGAAAGACCGAACCACGTTATTGAGTTAGAACCCAGGACGAGATAATAGAAGACTTAACGTATGAGGAGGTACTGTCAAGATCATTGATAGGAAGGAGCATGTCCTACAGCCAAGAAAGGTCATACCACAAGTTAAAGTTTTGTGGAGGAATCATGCTTTATAGAGGAAATGACACGGGAATTGGAAGCGGAAATGAAAGCGAGGTATCCTCACCTTTTCAAAAAACCAGAATGCGTCACGTCAATTTCGAGGACGAAATTTCATAAGGAGGGGAGGTTGTAAAACCCCAACTTATTATTAATGAAATTTAATTTTCTCTATTTATTATTTTGAAATAGTAAGGGTTGATTTGATTAATGTGGATAGTTAGGGGTAAGATACGCAAATATTTCAAAATAAGCAAGTGGTTATAAAATATTCATTGTTGTTGGGGAATATTCGTTTGGTCGTGGAATATTCGTCTTTGTCGGGGAATATTAAATGCAACGAGCAGCTTGACCATGTGTGGGCCCATAACGGAAAGTGATTGGATGAAGAAAGCGACAAATATAAGTTGTTTAAAAATAACGGACGTAGTTATTCACAGATTATCTTTGTTAAAATACTAAATTGGGTTTAAAACACGGTAGCACGGTATTGCACCAATTATTGATTCTTACGTGAAGGCACTACTCGATAATGGTTACGATAATTATTCGAGTATTTTATTGATTTAATAATTCTTTGCGTTGATATTTTATATTCTTTGTTGTTTGATAATTGTCATTACACATTATTTTCATTATCGAAGCAATAATTCATATTATCTGAATAATATTATTAGATAACATTATTGGTAATGTCTAGAAAGTTACGTCTAAAGAGAGGTTTGGTCACCTAATTGCTTGCCAGATAAGGAGAAATTCTTATTGGAAAGCCCCCTCTTCCTGAGGAAGCGCACGGTTGTCGATATTGTGATTTGATAATATTATTTGTGAATAATTAATTATTGATTCATATGATGAGAAAAATATTGATTTTATGAGGATATAGATGGAGAAAATTTTTAATGTGACAATTGTTGAAAATTGAAAATTTATCTTTTTCTGATAATTCATTTAAATATATTATTATATCTTAATAGTATAATAATGGTGATATTTTTACAACGAATGTGGGATATATGAGTATACGAGGAAGAAGAGTATTTTTGTTGCAATAAATGTTTAAAACATGTTAAACATGTTGGTGGACCCCATTTATTGACTGAAATTTGATTATAGCCTGTAAAATCGCCCGTTTATGGATTTCGGTCAATTTTTGTTTGGAATTTTAAAAAACTTTCTTCTGCAAAGTTGTAGAGAATTGAATTTCCTATAAAAACTCGTGGGATTCAAATTTTCTGGAAAAAGGGCTATTTATTATGAATTATTGAAGCTCCGAAGCTCCGAAATAATTGATTTTTGGAAGTTTAAAATATTTTTAGTTAGAAAAACGTTTTTGTTATTTGTAGGCATGTGTTAAGAGTTGGAAATCAGCTGGTATGAGTACGTAGAAAATTTTTATGTATATATTAATATTTTATTAAATTTTCTGCTTTGGTGTTCTAAGCAATTTCCTATAAATAGGGTGCTTAGGTTAGAATTGAAAATCACACGTAAGCTGAAGTTTTCTCTCTCTATATTATCGGCGTATTCTTGTGAGTATTTTGAGTATACTTTGAGTATTGCTATCTGGTGCAAGTTCAAGTCATAGCCTATATCAGGTGTTTCAACTAAGAAATCTTTGTCTTTGTGAGGTAAGGGATATTATTTTTTTTTAATGATATTATTTATTCTAATATCATTATCGCCAAATATTGATCTGAACTTTTTAATCAAATTTGGAACTTTTAGTGTGGGGTTACTATTCACGATATCGACCTTTATTCACGTGAGACAGTACAATTCACGAATCTGGCACTATTCATCGAAAAATGAAAAATTTTATTTTAAGTCAAAATATCTATTATCGGATACTAGCTTTAATTGTATCCATGTTTTGATCATTCTTGAATTTTACACCACTATAATTATTTTTGAGGTATTTTTGGACATGGATAAAACAAAGTACGAATCCTTAATCCTTAATCCTTGTCATTTTTTTCACTGGATTCGTTTCTTTAAAAATATTTTTTCATCATCCTCAGTCTTAAATGATGATATTATTGAATATCTTTGGCCTGTAGTGCAAAGATGAATGATTTCTGAAGAATATCTTTGGCCGTAGTGCAAAGATGAACAGGTGTTTAGATGAATATGACCAACTGATGAATATCTTTGGCACTGTAGTGTAAAGATGAATATTTGATTCGGATATATATTGATTGATGTTACTGAGGATAAAAGATGAGCGATGAACTTTTAAATTCATACATAGAAGATAGTAGTTTGCATTCTCTACTTAACTCTTCTAATGAATTATTATTTTCATTGCGAATTTTGATTTAAAATTTGTTGTCTATTGTATTCTATTAGATTTTTCCTGTTGAAGACTAATGATAATTTGTTGTATATTATCTTAGTCATAATATTCTTCTTGGGCTAGTTGAGCTCACCCTTTTCCTTTTGTTCCATTTTTCTTCTCGGGAGGCGAGAATATAGCGAGATGCAGTCGGGGTATGGAATGAAGGTTCTAGAGAGAGTTGTTTAGTAGTCCTCACCATTTTTGTAAAATAATGTATCAATAAATGTGATGAGAATTTATTTGAGTATAGATATTGTCTAGAAGATAATATTTGTATTCAAACTCACGACTTCTTGTTGTAATAATAAAGTTGTAGTTGTTTACATTGCCATGTATTGACAACTCGAGAATGGGTGATGTATACCTATTTTGGGGGCGTCACATCCACCAACCTCAGTGAAGGGTATTAAGAGTTTCTTGGGACACGTCGGGTTCTATAAGAGGTTTATAAAGGATTTCTCTAAAATTGTGAAACCCCTATGCAGTCTTTTAGAGAAAGATGCGACATTCAGCTTTGATGAAGATTGCAAGACAGCGTTTGAGTTATTAAAAAGGTAATTGATTTCACCCCAGATTATAGTTTGCCGGATTGGAGCATGCCATTCGAGCTTATGTGTGATGCAAGTGACTTCACGGTTAGAAGAACATTTTTGGGACAATGAGAGAGACAAGGTGTTTCACGCTATATACTACGCAAGCAAAACACTTACAGAAACTCAATTGATCTACACAACCACAGAAAAGGAGTTGTTTGCCGTAGTATATGAGTTTGACAAATTTCGTGCTTACTTAATCGGGACTAAGGTGATAGTCTATACAGACCATGCAGCGATTCGGTACTTGATAGCGAAAAAGGATGTTAACCCACACCTTATCTGGTAGATTCTCCTACTGCAAGAATTCAATTTAGAAATAAAGGATAGAAAGGGGATGGAGAACCAAGTAGCCGACCACTTGTCGAGGTTGGAAAACCACGGAAAAGAAAAAGATGACAAATGCAAAATCAATGAATCATTCCCGGATGAGCAACTTTTTGGGATGTCAGCAAAGATTCCGTGGTATGGTGATTATGCTAATTTCGCTGTGAGCAACATTCTACCACCTGACCTCACAAGGCAACAAAAAAAGAAATTTCTTCACGACGTAAAGTGGTACATGTGGGATGATCCATATTTGTTCAAGCAGTGCGCCGACAAGGTGATTCGACGGTGCGTCCCATATAGCGAAGTGAAGAATATTCTACATGAGTGTCACTCATTGGCATATGGTGGGCATTATGGGAGTGAGAGAACAGCAACGAAGGTGCAGCAATGTGGTTTTTATTGGCTCACATTATTTAAAGATGCCCACCAATTTGTCAAACAATGTGATAGGTGTCAAAGGGTGGGCAACATTTGAAACATAATGAGATGCC